>NC_061167.1:27145282-27237782 GCF_022113875.1 Hydra vulgaris
CCTGCTAATAATACTAATTTTTTTCGAAATTATAATAAAATTTTGGTAAAATAAAATTTTTTTAGCAAACTTATTAGATTTTGCAGAATTTTTATTTTTACAACAAAAAATAATTTTTTATTTTCATTTCAAAAATCAAAAATTTATAGGAAACCATAGTGATTTAGAATCATTTTTGTTTAAATATGTTGAAACACCTGTTGATATGTCTATATTATCTCATCTCAATGAGTAGCTATTGTAACACTTGGCTTGTTATTAATCATACTTTCTTATGTTAATGATCTATGATTGATTTTTGAATGGTTTAATTTTTTTATATATTTTATTTATTTCATAGTCTAATATTAATTTCATTTTATGTTATACCTTAAAGAGAAATAAATACTCAAAAAAATTCTATGAACAAAAGAAATAACAATAAATAAAATCACAATAATTAAAAAAAAATTTGAGAATGATAAGGTTATATTAGCTGATATAGGTCATTTTTTCGGTATTAGCTTTTCTCGTATTGTTTGTAATTTTTTTGAAGTCTGAGCAAGTGAAATGTAAATGATCTCTAATACTTGAATTATGTTCATTTTGTGTCTAAATTTTGTCATTATTTTCTTTGACTTTTTAAGTTCTTCTGGGATTGGTCATTAATCTATTGTTTGCACACCTGGTTTTTTCAAAGACTTTTTCTTTACTTAAAACAAACAGGATTAGAAGATATTGTGTATAAAGATTGTGTGCTGATCTTTTATTCAATGCATATAAAATCAGGTCTTGTTAATAATCCAGGTAATGATAATTATAAAGGCTTTTCAGATTATGAAAACAATATATCTGCTTTTGATTCAAATAACATAGCTACTGAGGCTCTTGTATTTATGCTTTTTGGGCTTTCAGGAAATTGGAAATGTCATATTGGTTATGTTCTTGGTGGAAAAATTTCAACAACAAATTTCTTAATTTGCCTTTTAACTAAACCAATTAATTTATGTATTCAAGATGGTATAGATGTTCACACAATAACTTGTCATGGTGTTTTTTCGATTTTTAATGCTTTGAAAAGTCTAGGTTGTTCATTCTATGAAGTTGAAAATATGAAAACTTTTTTTAATATTGAATCTTATGATAAACATATATGTTCAATATATGTTTATCATAAGACTCAACATATATTTCAAATTGAAAATTAACTTTGTGTTCCTTAAAAATTAGTAAAACATCTTTCAAGTTTTCCTCTTCAGTTGTTGAATCGATAAAGTCTTTTATCAATTTAATCTCTCACAACAGTCATTGACACAGACTAATCTTTTTATAAACCTTTGCATTTTTTTATAACCAGAATGATGAGTCTACAAATCAAGTGGACTTTCTAACAACTTTGATAAGTAAGGAACTACTTTAAATATTAGCCAAGAATTTTGACCAATATTATAATTAAGTTTTGAATTTTCATTTGTTTTAACAGGTTCAAATTTTTTAAGTTTAAAGATAAACTTAAAAGTAAACTTGTTTTTAACAACTGCTGAGCAACTATTTTTTAACTTTATTGTCAAGACTTTTAGATAAACAAAAGGCAACCATTTCTTCATTAAGATAATAACTGTATCTATATTAGCTTGAAATAAAAGCTTGAGGAACATCAGCATCAAACTCTTTCATCTTTTCAATCCTACACAAATCATTATGAGTAGCAGAAATTATTTGACTCAATTGAAGAAAATTTTTTTGCCTCCCTTTCTTCAAGAAAAAATGACAAATTGACACAGATATTTTTAATCATTTCTGGGGAGAGTATGAAGTTCTAAAGCCTTTTAGCAAAAAAATAATTTTTTTTTTTAGCCATATCTTCTAATGGAGTTTGACTAGCTTTGCATTACAGAAACTTTTATAACTGATCTATATTTGCAAAATTAAATTACTATTGTTACAATTTTTTACTAGTTGTTATCATCTTAAATGGGGGAAAACAAATGATTTATTGAGTTAATAAAGCAAGAGAATTTATACCAAAAAGTGATTTAAAGAGCTTTAAAAAAGGAATGTCACTTTACAAATACTTTAAAAAATTAGATTTTAACGCCGCAGAAAAGATATATGAATAAACTTGCAATCATTGGAATAATCGATGTATATACAAGCTCCTTGTGAATACTCAGAAAGATGATTAAACTGAATTGCCATGAGTTCAATATCATGATGTTTACAATTATTTAATAAAGTCCTTGAATATTTTTTTTTGAGGCCAAAGATAATTACGAAGAATTAGATGCTTATATATATATATATATATATATATATATATATATATATATATATATATATATATATATATATATATATATATATATATATATATATATATATATATATATATATATATATATATATATATATATATATATATATATATATATATATATATATATATATATATATATATATATATATATATATATATATATATATATATATATATATATATATATATATATATATATATATATATATATATATATATATATATATATATATATATATATATATATATATATATATATATATATATATATATATATTGGCTTTGGCTAGATGCAGGAAGTTTTTCACAAGACTTTAAACTCTAGTTTAAAGTCTTGTGAATTATTAAATTATCAAGTTAGTCCAAAAAAAAAATCTTAAAAAAAAGTATACAAGTATACTATTTTTTAAGATTTGTTTTGTTGCTTTGAAAACACAAGTTGCCTGACTTGTGCGTTTAAAACAACAAAACCATTTTAGTCACCAGAGTTGACTCAAAATAACAAAACCATCTTACAAAATAGATATATATATATATATATATATATATATATATATATATATATATATATATATATATATATATATATATCAAAAATCACTTAAAGACACATGGGTATTTTAAAGATTTTTATGTTTATGCAAAGCAAACTTCTGAATTAATTTTGTGGGTTTGTCCTAATAAAAATATTTCAGTATTTGAACATGTTGTTATTGTTAAAAAGTTAACGCAGCACAATTTCAGAAAACTTATTTATGCGCGTTGTTGCTATAACTCTTAATTTAAATTTTTTTTAAAATTTGTTGGGAAAGGTTTTGTTTAACAACTTAGATTGGGAAAATAAGGTGGTAGTTTTTCCGACCTCACTTGCAGGATTTTATTGGACAAAAAATGAAGCCGTTTTTTTTGTTTACAAATTTAATCCGCGGTTTGTAAAAAGACCAAAATATTATTTAGTTAATATACTTGGCATACTAAAAGTTAGCATACAATTTAGTATACTTGTATACTTTTTTTAAAGATTTTTTTTTTGGACTAACTTGATAATTTAATAATTTATTATTAAATTTTATTAAATTATGTTAATGAATAGATAATTATTATATGATTTATTATGATTAAAATGTTTTTATTTTTATTTGGTTTTTTCAATGTTGTAAAATAACAATCTATTATCAAAAGGTTACTGATTTTGATCAAAGACTTTAACCTTTTTTATTTATCTGGTTAAAATTTTGTTTTGAGTTGTACACATTTAAGTACGATTTTAAGTTGCACGCATGCGCAACAAAAATTGTTAAGAAAATAAACTTGTCTTAATTTTTTTTAACTATAGGCTTTTATTGGATTTTTAACTTCAGTAATCATTCTGAAAACTGCAAGAAATTGTTTTATAGAACTCCGTTTTAGATTCATATTAAATCAATAATAAAATAAAATATAAAGATATATTATAATTTTTGTTGTGTTTTGTTTTAAAATTACTTTGTAATGTTTTTCATTTTTAAGATTTTATTAACCCACAAGTAAAAATATCAGTGACGGATCAAGCAGAAGGGAAGGGGTACGATTCCCTTACACTCATCCATCCCCTTCTTACCCCAATACCACCACCAAAATCCGGAACCCCTAAAATTTATTAGAAATTGATGATTTTTTTTTAGGAGACACAAATTTGGAACAAAATACAAAAATATTTCAACACCCCCCACCCACTTCTCTCACCACTCACCAAAAATTCCTGGATCTGTCACAGCAAAATGTATTTAAAATATCAAAAATAGCTTTGTTTGTATAAATATTAATTAATTCATTTGTTACACATTAGTTATAAACAATGTTCTTGTAAAACTCTGATACTTACAGTTAGCAAAGTTGTTTTTTTAATATTTGTTTGGAACTAAACAATGCATCTATATTATATTAGCAATACTTCTTTACAATGCATATACATTATATTAGGACCATATTAGGACCTCTCCTATATCTAATATATATTAATGACCTACCAAAAGCTTCAAACCTAATGACAATTATGTTTGCTGATGATTCTAACTTATTTCTTTCTCATAATAACATTTCTACACTTTTTAGCAACATGAACATTGAACTAGTCAAAATTTCCGAATGGTTCAGATTTTACAAACAATCATTAAATATTGATAAAACTAAATGGATTCTTTTTCATTCTTATGGTAAAAGCACCAGCTGCCTAGAAACTTACCTTTTCTTTATATCGATATAATAATTATTAAAAGAGTTTTAGTGACAAGATTTTTAGGTTATATATCGATGAAAATCTTACATGGAAAAGCCATATTACTAACTTGTGCAATAAAATTTCAAAGAGTATGGGCATTTTATACAAAATAAGAAACGTTCTTGATAAGCATACCTTAATTTAGTTATATTATTCGTTAATTCATTGCCATATTAAATATGCAAACATTAATTGGGGTAGCACTTATAAAAGTAAACTTAAACCTCTATATCGGCAACAGAAGCATGTAGCACGCTTTATATATTTCAAGGACCGTTTTGGTCACGCCAAGCCTCTTTTATATGATATGAAAGCACTCAATATTTATGAGTTAAATGCTTTTAATATTTTTTGTTTTATGTATAAATGCAAGACCCACCTATCACCCGTTTCTTTTCGTAACTTGTATTTACAAAAGGATAGAAATAAATATATTTTAAGGAACGATAATTTATTTTGACAACCATTTTCTCAAACTAATTTTGGAAAATTTTTTATTACATTTCCCGGACAATTTTTATGGAATAGTATAGTTCTAAATACTTCTAAAGATATTTCTCAAGAATGTAATTTTGATTCTTTTAAACAAAATCTCAAAAAACTCATTTTTTCAACTGAATATATACTAATCTACTTTTAAATTTTTTTAAATCTCTTATCTATTTTAGTATATGTATTTTATATAATGTATATTCTTTTTTATTTCTTTATTAATTGAACCCGTCATTTCGAAAAGGGCACAAGTCCAAAATAAGTTTATTAGAAAAAAAGTCTATGGTGCTAAAGAAACTAAAGATAAGAGTAGATAAATAAAAATCATACATAAGTTTTTAGAGTTTTATTTGTTATAAAAAATAATATATAACACATATATTTCTAATTTAAATTTATGGACTTATGTCTTTTTCGGAACGAACGCTTTTTTGTATATAAAAAACCAAAGATTATCGAAATAATAATGATTTATTATTACATAAAAACAATTATTGTTAGGTAATCATCACTTATTTCTTGGAATTCATTGTTTGCCGAAGTTGTTGGCGAAGCAAAAACCTTTGTATAGATGTTTTGGTACTCTTCTATTGAATATGGAATATATTTTTTCATATTTTCTTTAAATCTGATATATTTTTTTTATTGATAGGCAATTTTCCAACATATACAGGAATATTACTTAATGGTAAGGTTGACCGGGTACCCACCCTTTGTAATAGCTGGAAATTATAACTGACTAAACAATCTATGGATTCACGTGTTTTCACTAAACCTGGTGTGGTATTAGAGAACGTGAAATGTGAGATTTTAGAAATATCAAAAGTAAGCTTTTTGTCCGTGGGTACTCCTTTTCCATAGGAATCCACAGATGGCACAAGTTTCTTATAATGGTTTGGCCACCATTTTTTTACATCAATAATATCTTCAGTTTTGGGCCTTCTAATTTCAAATTTTTCGCTTGCTTCAGCTAAAAGATTTTCATATTCTGTTGGTGTGTAATTACGAATATTTTTTTGAATGTTGCTTTGCTGTTCCAAACATTCTATCGTTTGGCAAGAATGAGTGACCTCTTCTTGGTATGTAATATTGTGTCTCATTTATATTGCTATCTAGTTCAGCTACCAGTGATAAAAGTATTCGGACCGTGGCATGATTTCTGTTTTGGCCTGCACAACCATCAAAAAAATTTAGGTGCAGTTCTTTGGCTTCGTTGCAAATATTTTTTAATATATAATTCAGCACAAAGGTACATACTTCGTTTGGATATGCTCACGTACTTTTGTTGATGTATCTCCAGGTAATGCGTTGCATCGTGATCACTGAGATTTACCTCTGTAAACGTCTAACTTGTTTCATAGAAATTCCATGCATACAGCAAAAAGCTTTCTTGCGTACTTTTCTTATTACACCTTCAATTTTAATGTGATAAATAAAAGAAAATTCTTTTTTCTTAGGTTCTTTAGATCTAAACCATCTTCTCTCTATTTCCTTCTTTTCAATCAATGACTGCAAGTATGTGTCTTGGGCATTTTTACAATCGAATTTGTTAACAAGCTGAATTGTACTTTCTATAAAGTCTTCAGATACAAGCTCCATACACTTTGAATTACATCTGTAAATAAATAAAATTATTGAGGTAATATTATAATAATTATATATCAAGATGTTTTACCTCCAATTATTGGTGGTAAAACATGAGTAAATAAGCATATATTTGAGAACTAATATAGTCATACTCTAAAGAACAAAAAACTAACCTGCAAGAAGCACCCATTTGACTTGGTGCCACATCATTTCCTATGTGGTTTTTATAATCTTCTCGAGCAATTTTGGCTTTTTTTATTTTTTCGTGTTTATAACTTCCACTGTTACTTATACCTGACACTCTTTTTTTAGATCTATATGCATTTTCAGCAAGTTCGCGATTTTTCATTTTTGTTACAAATAAAGTGAGATTACGTCACTACAGTTGCGCTTCGTTTCACTTGAAAAAGGCATAAGTCCGGGACTTGTGTCATTTTCAAACAGACTTTAATTTTCATTTGCATTTAAAGTTGACTTGTGGCATATAAAAATGTTTCTCCTTCAAAGGCAATATGTAAAACACTTGAATAAATAAAATTGCATTAAAAAGTGAAATTTGAAAAAAACGTGACTTGTGCCCTTTTTGAAATGACGGGTTCAATTATTTTATCAACAAACAGTTATTTAACATGTTTAACCTAGTGAATTATTTAACATGAATTAGTTTTTAAATTTTGGAACTCTTTTATTGTAATATTGTATGTTTATTTTTAATTTAATTTATAAAATTAAATTACTTTTTATTAATTTTGTAATAAAAAGAAATTGAACAAAATTATATAAATAACAAGAATAGAAACATAGAAAATAATAATAGTAATATTAATAAAAAATGGCGCTGTATATATATATATATATATATATATATATATATATATATATATATATATATATATATATATATATATATATATATACAGCGCCGGCTTTTAAGGGGGGGGGGGCGAGGTCGAGGGCGGCAAGTAAATAGGAGCGGAGAATTTTATTAGTCACAAGTTTTAATTTTCCAGTAGTATATTAAAAATTTAAAGTAAATTAAAAGATTTAACGACCTTTGCAAAAAAAAACACGATTTTAAATTTGAAGACAAAAAATTACTACATTTACTTAATTAACGCACGATTTTCTATTGTAATTTGTAGTATCATTTGTGCGTTATTTCCCCTAGGAGTCATTTCGAAAAGTTGCAAAAAATTTTTTATAAAGAAGTTCAAAAGTTTTTATTTTTTTGTTATTAAATGTTAAGTTGACTCGATTTAAACAATTTTCAGTAAGTTTAGTTACTTTTTTTTTATTTCTTTAATAATTTTATGAATGTGTTTTGAGAACTTTGTTAATTTTTTAATAGAAAGCTTGCGAATGGAGAAACCTTTTGCCGTAGATGGTTGGTTTATTCAGATTCTAAAAACTCCGTATTTTGTTTTTGCTGTCTACTTTTTGATAATAATTCAAAGTCAAACTTAGTCTCTGATGTTTTCAAGAAATGGAGACATTTAACTGAAACATTGGGAATTCATGAAAACAGCGTCTCTCATATGAAATGTTATCAACAGTGGGTAGAAACTGAAATAAGATTAAAAACTGGAAAAACTATAGATAATGAAGAAATTAAAATTATAGAAAAAGACAGTTTGCAAGAGCAAAATGTTCTTCTTCGGCTGATGAATATCACTCTTTACCTAGCTAAAAATAATATGGCTTTTCGAGGGAATTCGGATAAACTGTTTACGCCTCAAAACGGCAAATTCTTAAAACTAATACAGATGCTTACAAAATTTGATCCTGTGATGCAAAAGCATTTAGCACTTGCAATAAAAGGTGACACTTCAGACCATTATTGCGGGAAAAATATCAAAATGAGTTAATAGATTTAATGTCTCAAAAGGTTAATGATGAAATACCGAGTCTTGAAAGCCGTTTACTATTCAATCATTGCTGATTGTACACCTGATATTTCTAGAAAAAAACAACTTTCTCTTACTATTCGAATTGTTGACTTGTCATTAGACATTAGAGTGGAAATTAAAGAGTACTTTTTAGGATTCTTTTCTGTTTCTGATTCTACAGGCTTAGGACTTACTGAGGTTTTAATCGAGTTGCTAACTAAGCATGGACTTGAAATCTCTAACTGCAGAGGTCAAGGGTATGATAATGGATCAAATATAAAAGGAAAGATTAATGGTGTACAAAAAAGGATTTTAAATCTTAATCCTTTAGCATTATATGTTCCTTGCGGCAACCATAGCTTAAATTTGGTAATAAGTGACTCTGCACGGTCTTCAGTAAAATCTATAGCTTTTTTCGGTATTCTTCAGAGATTGTTTACTCTATTCTCAGCTTCAGTGAGCCGATGGAAAATTTTAATTGATCATGTTAAAATTTTGCATTTAAAGAAACTCTGTGACACGCGGTGGGAAGCAAAATTAAGTAGTGTTAAAGCCGTTCGTTATCAAGTTGGTGATGTACATGACGCTTTGATAGCATTGTCAGAAATTGAAGGATGTAATCCTGAAACTGCACATAAAGCGATAACTCTAGGAGAGCAATTAAAAGATTTTAGCTTTCTTGTCTCTTTAATTGTCTGGTATGACGTTCTTTTTCAAGTCAATATTGTTAGTAAAACTCTTCAAGAAAAAGACATGGACATCACTCAATGTGCAAAGTTATTGAAAAGCTGTTGTTCATTTTTAGAAAACTATAGAAAATGTGGCTTTAAAGATGCAATTATAAAAGCAAAGGATTTGGCTATAGAATTACAAGTGGAGCCTGTTTTTAAACCACTTAAAAGAATAATACGAGTGAAACGCCATTTTGACGAACCAGCCCAAGATGGGATTTATTTATTTTCTCCTGAAAAAAAATTAGAAATCGATTTCTTCAATCCTCTTTTAGACACATCTTTAATTTCAATGAGAGAAAGATTTATACAGTTGGAGAATTATTCCGAAGTTTGGGGTTTTTTGTATAATGTCGATAGTTTGCAAAAAAGAGAAGAAATTCTAAAATCATGTTTAGCTCTTCAAAGTAACTTACCGTAAATCTAAAATCGGACATTAATGGTATTCTCCTTTGCGATGAACTGATGAGCATTAAACCTTTTCTTTCTGAAATGTTCAAGGATAAAATTACTCCTATTATTGTTTTAAACTTTATAAAACAGCACAAAATGCAAGATTTGTATCCAAACACATGGATTGCAATGCGAATTTTGCTAACAATACCTGTCAGTGTAGCGAGTGGAGAAAGAAGCTTTTTCAAAATGAAACTAATAAAAACCTATCTGCGGTCAACGTCGCAGGATAGACTTTCAAGTTTAGGAACCCTATCGATTGAAAAGAATATTGCTGAAAATCTTGATTTTTCAACCCTAATCAAAGATTTTGGTGATAAGAAGGCTCGTAAGATTAATTTAAAAAATGTATTTTGTGTAAAACATAAACAAAAAATGTTTCTTTGTATGTAGCGTTTTATTGCAAAGTATTAGTTTTGAATTCGATTTGTTATTATTTTCCATGTAATTTACCAGCACGTTTATAAAATTTTCAGGGGCGGCAAGACAAATTTCGCACGAGGGCGGCAAAAAGGCTAAGGCCGGCACTGTATATATATATATATATATATATATATATATATATATATATATATATATATATATATATATATATATATATATATATATATATATATATATATATATATATATATACATATATATATATATATATATATATATATATATATATATATATATATATATATATATATATATATATATATATATATATATGAAAAAATAAATAAAAAAGATCGGATGTATCTGCCAATATATGTACGTAGGCTACGTTTGGAGGTGAACCATCCTTTGGTAGTGGCTAGGCGTTTTTGTAATTAAAAGAGTAAACGGTAATATATATATATTTGGCAGTGGCTTGGCGTTTTTTCTGTCAGAGGCGTAAAACGGAAATTTCATAACTTGGCTAAACACACAGCGATAACCATCGTATCTAGGTCTTTTTGCACGACCTTTTGAACGATCTGGAAAAGTACTTTATTCAGTCTGGAAATGTAATTACATTGATTATATACAGTAATATAAATTGAATAATATGTAGCAATTAATGATATTCAGTGATTATTTTCGACAAAGTTCAGTGTGCGCAAAAGATTTATTTTGAAAATTATGAACATTATTATTCGCACGAGTCAACTTTTCGGAAGACACAGTAATTTTATATATATGATCGATGCAAGGCGTAACACCGTAACACAGTAATTTTATATATATGATCGATGCAAGGCGTAAACACCACAACAAAAAAAAAAAACATAAAAAAAATAATAATAATAATAAAGTTCTAATTTCTTCAATAGCGGTTTCTCTATATTCAGAGATATATCTCTATATTCAGAGGTATATCTCTAATATAAAAATTTAGACCTATACAAAATAAGACCTTATGGTCTTCTTTGAGTATCCGCGTTCTTTATTTTTATTTTTTATACTTTATTTCTTAACGATATCTTGAGTTGTTATCTTTTCTTTTTTTATATTATTTGTAACACATGTATCATAAATATTGTAATAAAGAACTAAATAAGCTAAATAAACTAAATAAACTAAATAATAAATAAAGAACAAAAAAAATTATAAGTACGCATATTTATACTTATACTGTATTTAATTACAAATGACTTGTTTTTAACTCCGTGCGGTTTTTTTTAATTGATCATAATTTAAAAATCTATATGCATTATAGCATGATGTAATAATTTATATTGCAGATTATGTATTGCCAATTTTTTAAATTAATATTAGCTATACATATAAAAATGTAAACATTTTATATTGGTGCAGTATTTTTAACAACATTTTGCCGATATTGAGATAAATAATGTACGAATATTGAGATGAATATTTTACTAATATTGTACCAAGCTAGCAACTAGGGTACTGATCTTTCATGTAAAATATGTACATAATACACAAGAAAAGTTAGAATCTGCAAAGATTGCCTCGTTATTTTAGATTTATAAATTATTATTTATAATGATTATAAAAAGTCTGATTTTTCCTAATTTACTCTTCAAAATCTTCACAAAAACTTATGAAGCAGAATATTTGCAATTTTTACTATTTAAGACTTCTAGCACTTATCCTTATTTTACAAACTCATATAATATATACAGTACCTACTCAAACTATAGGATTCAAGAATAAAACTTTCAGATTTTGCTAAATATTTGGATTTTCTTTGATAGGTAGAAGTTATTGCTGTTTACTTTTTGTTGTTTATGTGTAATTTAACTTCTTAGTATTCATTTTTTGTTTTAAAATAGAAAACTTGTAAAATATATATACTTTAAAAAAAAATTTTCACCTTTATAAAAAGGTACTGTAAATTTTATTAATATAAAATTAAAAACTTTCAGTTGATTTTTTTTGCCAAAACTCTAACTATGTAATTTTTAGAGGCTTATATTGTTGTAGGTTGTCTTTATAACTAAAATAATGCAATTTCAGTTGTTTTTAATACACATAATAACTTATTGAGTATTGCGTTTGTTTTAGGAATAATAATGGGTAAACTAAGTGATGTTTTCCCACGTAAATTAGCTAAAGCAGCTGTTCTTCTGCAAGAAACAGATGACACCTAAAAGAGTATAGCAAAAATAGTAAAAGTCTTGCAGGCTACAGTAAGAAGAATAAGTTCCAAACTCAAAATGGGGGTCAAATTAGAACCGCATAGAAAATGTCGATGTGGTTGAAAGAGAATCACAAGTACTAGAGTTGACAGAAAAATCAAAAAAGTTATTGAACAAAATCGCAAGATTTTGTTCAATAACTTTTTTGAACTTTTTTGATAACGCCAGCAATAAAACTGAAAAGCGTTTTGAAAGACCAAGGCAACATTTCACTTGGGTCTTGAAGAAGGAGAAGTTTTGAGTTAGGATTTAAGTGTAGAAAACTACTAAAGAAGCCGAAACCTACGCCTGTCATGATTAAAAAACGTCTTGCTTGGGCTAAGAAAAACTCTTCTTTTTCTTAAGATGACTGGAATAAGGTAAACTTTATATTTTTTCTCTCCATATACTTAAACAAATTTTCTTGTTACAAGTTTTCAAAAGATGTTTTTGAATAAATTTATTACCCCAATTAAAATTACTAATGTTTGAAAAATTATTTAACGACAATATTGACTACTTTACTCAGGTTGTATTCAGCGATGAATCTACCTTTGAGACTTTGGAAGACAAAGCAATATTTGTGCGCCGCAGACCAGAAGAACTACACAAATCAGAATGCATTGTAAACACTGTAAAGCACCCAGCATTTATAATGGTTTGGTTATGTATATCGAGCAGGGGTACCGGTCATCTTTACATTGTACAAGGGAAAATAAAATAAGATCAGTACAAGACTGTCCTACAGACTTTGCTGATTCTAGATACGAGAGTGGTTTCCAAATGGTGAAAAAATAATTTTTATGCAAGATGGTGCTCCATGCCTTACTGCAAAATCCATAAAGACATTCCTTGCTAATGAGAGTATCCAGCTTCTTGATTGGCCTGGCAATTCTCCAGATATGAACCCTATTGAAATCTATGGGAGCCTGTCAAACGCAAAGTCAGTCTTGACATAGTAACAAGTAAACAAAAGCTCAAAGAACGACTCATTGAAGTATGGTATCGAGATTCAGATGTTAAAGCATTAATTTCTGTGTGCATAAATAGTATGCTAAGACGTATCAAAGCTCTTTTAAAGTCGAAAGGACTCACCACAAAGGACTAGGTTTTATAACATGCTTTGTATATGTCAATATATAGGTTATGTAAAAAAAATTAAGTTGTGATTGCTTCTAGTGCATTTTTTTTAAACAAAAAAGACGAAAGGTTGAAAATTAAATTTGAGTCTAATAATTTGAGTAGGTACTGTAAATTTGTAAAAAAAAAAGGATTTGTATACCTGCGGACAAAAAAAACCTCTTTAAAATGAAGTTTTCTGAAAGCTGGGAAAGTGTTCCAAAGCTAGCTTTGAACTAGACACTGACAGACATTGAATCTATTACTAATACAGATAATCCTAAAAATGACAACAGCTGCTGTACCAAAGATGACGTGACGTGTGTTTGACATAAGTTTAATATAGCGGTGTGGACTTTGTGCAACAACAATAAGCCGTGATAATAGTCAAAATTCGCTGCAGTGAAATAAAGTTAAAGACACGATGCTATTAATAGAAAACAGTGCAGTGTATTAATAGTTATTATAATAGTTCATTTTGTAATACTAGCATAGTTATCAATTATGCTGAGAAAATGATGCAAAACTAGACAATTCCTGATTTTGGTGCAAATACAAATACAGACTAATCCAAACTTTACCCCTTCATAAAAAACCTCTAATAAAGTATTTTTAAAGGAGATTTTTTATGTTTATGACATTAGAATGTTCTCAATAGGAATCAAAGAATTAGAAATATTAGGATTTTTTAAAATTTTTAAATATGGTTTCGTCTGGCTTTGCGTGGGAGCTCTTTATATATATTAAACATTATATCAATATATATATATATATATATATATATATATATATATATATATATATATATATATATATATATATATATATATATATATATATATATATATATATATATATATATATATATATATATATATATATATATATATATATATTAAACAAATACAACAAATAATATGAACGTATACCTGAAGAGTTACTTTTATCGCTTATAAATGCAAAAACCAAACACAGTGTATAAATATTGAACAAAAAAAAAGGCAGCATTTTGAGCGGCATTTTTAAAATTGTTACCAACGATATTGTTTAAGTGCTAAATGTGTATTGTTTAACTTTAAATTAATATTTTGAGAACAAACAAAAAATAAAAAGAAATGCTTTTAAAAGTGTTGCATAATTTCATGTTTGTGAAAGTGAAACTATAAAAGTCAAATAATCAATATATATTTTTCGATAAAAGATCTTACAATCGAGGTCATTTACAAATAGTTAAAAACTAATCTTAAGTAAATACCATGAAATAGAATTGATAATACGAATAATAATGATAATAACAATGATGATAAATTTAAAGTTATAAAAATAATAAGAAAACTATATGCTAATAAACCAATATCAGTTTTAAAACATCAATTGAATATAATGCACAGACAGGAAAGTTACAAACAGTTATGTTCTGACAAAACGTAACAACCTACCATGTAACTAAAACAATTACTGTAAAAAAATGTAACAATAAATCAATAAATAAAATAATCTTAATATCAAGAATCATAATAAAAACAATAAAAGTAAAATAAATACTTCATTAAAAAATAACAATAAATAAACAAAGCAAAAATTATACAATAATACTCACAAATAAAAACCTGTCACACACAAACATTTAGTCACGAAAAGTATAGAGTTTTCATAATAAATACCAATATTAAAATAAAAAAGTAAATCACGTTAAGCAAATACATATCGTCAGTCAAAAATAATAAAATTTCAAAAAATATTCTTTTTTCTTTCTTCAAAAACAGAGCAATTTTAATATATTATTTTAACTCCTTTCCATTTTCGAATGTTTTTTTTCTATTAACTTTGGTTTTTTGTTTTTCCTTTTTCTTTTCTCGCTTCTTTTTTCTTTTGTTAACTTGTTTGATTTGTTTTTTAATTTTTTTTTAGTTTTTTTTTTCTTTTTTTCTTTCTTTTCTTCATTCTCTATATTTCTTTATTTCATTTATTTTTCTTATTTTATTCTTTTTCTTTATCTTTCTTGTTTTTTTTTTTTTTTTTTTTTTTTATGAACTTATATATATAAGAATATATATATATATATATATATATATATATATATATATATATATATATATATATATATATATATATATATATATATATATATATATATATATATATATATATATATATTCTTATATATATACATATATATATATATATATATATATAAACATTTTAAAATATATCTAAAAAAGATTTCCTTTTGATGCATTATTTTGTACCTATTTATTGTAACAGTGTTCTCCTAATTCATTTTTTTTAAAATAATCTCCAATCATCCAATTTCAAGAATACAAATTGTTATAAGTGCTGTTTCGATTCGATTTTTATGTTTGTTTTTAACGTGTTGGTTTTGCTTTGCTTGATAAAATCTTATGTTCAAGTGTGTTCGAGTCAAATAAACTAATACACATTTGAAAGATTTATTTTAACATCAACGTTTGAATTGAATAAACTTAATTCTATATTAAATATTTACATAAACTTATTTTAAATGATTTTTAAATTACTTTGAATTATTACATTTACCTTTTTAAAACAAATTTTATTATTATAGCTTTTAACATAAAAGATTATTTCTTTCAATATCTAATATTTCATTTTTAATTTTATTAGCTAGGATTTGGGTTTTAAGACTGTATTTTATAATGAACTGCAAAAGTTCAAGTGAGCCATCATTCATCCTTGTTTTGGCTTTGTTTTATGATGTGGCAACAGAAATAAAACCTTTTCATTCGACGTGAAGCATGAAACTGAGATTCATATTTATTATTCAAAAGATTTGAATGAGTAAACATGACATATTTTTCAGCAAGAACATGAAACTGCTCAAATCTTGTAATGATTTCTTGGATGACTCTGTTAGGGGACAAAAACATTGGCCTTCTGAATACATTTTCATTTGGCATCGCAGCATTATTTGATTTTATTCCCTGACATTTTTTTGTTTTTTCTACATCACGATCTATGATTATGTCCAGTCATTTTCTACATGACGATTTATGATTATGATATCTTGTTCAAAACAGGGTATACCTAATTGACATAAGAGACAGATTGAGTGAATCAAGACCGGCATTGATCGTCTTTATCGCGTCTTTATTTTCAATGAAAATTGATCATCCTTGACGACTAGTCTTCACGCTGTCGTACTCTACGATAAATAGAAAAAGCATCTACTACTCTATGGACAAATACAAGACTCCACCGAGAGTTAAATTTTGCAAAAAGTGCAAGTTTGGATCCAAGCTGTTCGTTTGCCTGGCCACTTCTGACAGAGGTATTTCCAAGCCTTTTTTCCCAGGAGCCTTGCAGTCAATAAAACCATCTATGAAATGAATTTTATTAAGAGAAGATTAGTGCCATTTATCAATGCTCATCATGCCAATGGTAATATTGTATTTTTTTTTAAACCTGGCCTTATCGCAATATGCCAAAACTGTGACCAACTGCTATGAGACTCATATCATCAGTTTTGTCAAAAAATTTGACAATCCGCCAAGCGTACCGGAGTGATGCTCAATTGAAGACTTTTAGGCTATTTTGAAAGGCAAAACTTTATTTTATATAAGACTAAAATAAATTGACCTTAACTTTGTATTTTTGCTTTTTGGATCAATTTGTCTTCGAGTTCGTCAAATCCGAAGAAACAAACTGGTTAAAGACAAACTTAATTAAAATAAATAAATAACTAAAAACTCTTTTTAATGATATTTTTATTTAATCTTTACTTTAAAAACTATGGGAGTAATGACCCATGAAAGTATGTCCGGATTTTTAGAAACCACCCGTTATGTTTAACCCTTTTGTTTAGAGGTAAATATGAGCATAGTTTATTTTACGAAGGACCGACTAACATAATCAAAGGAAGATCAAAAATGAAAATTATTGCAATGCAAGCATCACCAACTCAGCATTTTTTTCTAATATATCTATTTTCCTCTTCACAATAAAATCACATGTTTCCATTATGCGCTTGAGATTTTAACCAAAAAAAATCAAAACATCTAAGTGACAAAAGTCAAAACAACCTTTTCTCGAAAATTTATTAGTTACAAACATTAGTTATTTATTTTTCTTTACTTATTTAAGTTTTTACTTTTTATTTTTTGTTTCCATTGGGAATAAAACGCATGCGCAGTTTAAAATAAAACTTCAAGTACTTTGTTATAGAATTCCCTGTTATGCCTAATAGTAACCGAGATACTGAATTCAATAGTTTTTCCTTTAAGAGGAAGAACAATTAAATTCAGTGTCTTTGTTAAAACCTCACAAAAGTTTAGGTTTTGATGGTATAAGCAGTAATTTCATTATTAAAACCTCACAAAAGTTCAGGTTTTGATGATATAAGCAGTGATGTCATTATTAAATCAATAAAGTTCATAACATTTTTTGTTAACAATAACACTTTTACACATTTTTAGTTTATCTCTGAAACATGGAGTTTTTCCTAAAAACTAAAAAGTGCAGGTTACACCAATTTTTAAATGTCCTTCTAATGTGTCTAAGTACAAACCGATCTAAGTTCTTAACTGTTTTTCCTTGTTTTTGGAGCGTAAAATGTATTTTCTCTTAATTAAATGCTAATAGTATTCTATACAATAAACAACGTGGGTTTAAATCTAGCCATTTGACCGATTACGTAATCATTAATCATACATGAATTATTTAAAGCTTTTGATGAAAAAAATTTACTTTAGGTGTCTTTATTGATCTAACTAAAGCGTTTGATACCGTAAATCGTTATATCCTTTTATATAAACTTAAAAATTATGATATTGTAAATTCTAACTTTGTTTATCAGTTTTTTAACAAATAGGAAGCAATGCATTTTACATGATGGCATAAAAACGGATTTAATGACAATTATCTGCGGCGTCCCGCAAGGATCTATTCTGGGACCGCTTTTATTTCTCATTTATATAAATAATAAGTAAAAAATACGAAAACTTTAATAATGATGTTTTTAAATTATAAAGATAAGATTCGAATATTAAAAAACGCACACAACCTCAAAGGAACGAATACATAAACATAACATAAACGAGGATTATTCCTTCAATACAATGGTGATGCAGAAATGGTTATTTAAAGAAATAAAAGTTAACAGGAATAACGGTATGTAGTCGATTGTTATTTATGACTAAATAACAATTGAGTACATATAAATAACTTATTTAAACTAATAGTAAAAGAATTTTGAGTAAATTTAAACGCTAAAGTTTAATCATTTGAATTCTTTATGTTTTTTGGTCTTTATACTTTATTATTTATAATAGGCAAAACTATACATTTTTATCAAAATTCACGATTTAAATCTTTCCAAATAAAAATAAAGTCTTAGTGTTCTAGAAATTTTAACGTCGGAATTTTCAACGTCAGTTTCACGTTGATTTAAAGTTGATAACATTACGTTAAATCAACTTGTCTTTTTACTTTCTTTTTTCTTAATGGAGGCAGATAACTATAAGGGTTTTTAATAATAAAAATGGCTAATCGCCTAGCGGAATGTGCTTTTTCTTATTGTGTTTTATCGAAAAGTGTTAATATTTACAAACTATTAGTAAAAATTATTGAAAAGAACCCATACTTTGTTTTGTAACATTTATTTACACAGCTTTAATTACAAACATACATTTTTTTTTTTAAATGCTAGTAAAAAAAAAATAAATAAATACTAAGTTATACACACTCCCAAACATTATTTATTAATTTAAATATAATGGATGTTTATCAATTAAATGTTTGTCAAATTCTTATATTTAAATTCAAAATAAACATGAATAAATCTTTGAAAATACTTTACTCACTATTCAAAATAAATCAGAATAAATATCTAACCAGGTTTTCAAATATAAAAAACAGTTATATTCAACCCAAAAGTTATTTTGCGGCGACTTAATTTTCAATTCTAAATTTATGGCCAAAATTATGAAATAAAATATTAACTAATTTACTACGTATTTGCTTGGATTTTTTAAGTAATATAGTTTCTACGTAATTACTTTTTTTTTTTCATTTGTTTTAAAAAAATTTTTAAACAATACGAAAACAAAAAGTTAAAGCAGGTTTTTAGGACCGATGATTTTTGTTTTATAATGTAGAAAAACGTTTATACCATTTTCACACCATCAAACATTTAACGATATACTAGGGGAGGTAATAATTTAGAAACTTATTAAAATATTTGTTAAGTATTTTCAAATTAATATATAATCAAAAGTTTATAGTTGTGTACTATTTATCACATCACTTAATACTATTGTGACACCTTTTATTAAATGATTAACTAAGAGAAAAAAGATAATCCAGACGCAAGTTTAGTGCTATACTCGGGGGAAGGGTATAACTCCGACAGATATTTGTAATTTATTTATAAAATTATTTTTTCATAACTATATAACTAATTTAATCAGTTAGTTTAAATAGAAAAAAAAAGAAATTATGTTATCTGGAGAAATTATTTTTGTAATGGATATATTAGACATAAATACTTTTGTTTGTAAAATATTCCATAAGAGTTTGTTAAAAAATTACTTTCCTGATCCATTTGATTCAAAAATTGTTGGAATTTATTTTTTATGTAGTTTAAACATTGGAAAAAGAAAAATTATAAATAAGAAAGAAATTAAAAGAAAAGTTGCATGTCTACCAGTCAATGATGGTGTTGTTCTCTGTACTTTACTTAACAATGTGATGTGGTGAGCCTATGTATATGTTTTTCAGGAATCTTTGTACACTTCACCTTCTTGTATAAATTAAGTAATTACCACACTTATTATATAAATTATTTTGTTAAAAAAATTAGTTTCATTTCATGACAAATTGTCAGCTATCAGATATAAACTATCAGGTATTAATTAAATCTGTCTGAATTATAACCTCCCCTTGTAAATTATATTATAACTATATCTTTCTGAATTTTACTTTTACATATACTTTTATATTATAACTGTATTTGTGAAATTTTTTCATGTAAATAAACAACTAAATAGTTTGTAGTTGTCTACTTTCTATCACTACTACTTTTTCTTATAATGCCTTCCATATATTACTTTTATGTAAACTTTATTTCTAGAATTCTTGTCCTCTAAGCGTTTTTTTGCTTGTTTATATTTATCCAGGTAGTACGTACGTTTTAGATTTTTAACACTTCTGACAGTTATAACCCAAAAGCGCATCTCGTTTTGAGTTTTTCATAGGGGGATGAAATAATTCAGACGTTGAGAATAATCTTCTACAGTATGTATACATTTCTATCTGAGTGTATGTAGGCACAGACCTGTTCTTAGAAAATGCAAGACCTGGAACAAAACATTTTTGCGAGGCCTTCTTGAAATTCATCATTTTAGGTGCTTTGACATTTTTTTCAATTTGACTTTGAGGTGATTTTCTCTTACTGTCTGAAAAGAGATTGTATAAGTGCAAAACATAAATTTCGGGTTGGTATAATTTTGAGTTGTTATTTTTGTGTACGTTTATAAAAAGGACTGAAATAATCTAGAATAATAACAATAAATTTATTGTTAAAGTTATTAAAGGAATATGAATATGAAGAAAAAGAAGAATGTTTGAGTACGAGGAATATTAGAATATTCTTCGTACTCAAACATTCTTCTTTTTTTTCTCTGCCTGGCTTCTTTGAAATTTGGCTCTACGCCAAGAGTTTCACTAAGTTCTCTTGCTAACAATGTTGCCACCTTAAAACCTAAATCTAAATTTCTGAAAAAAACTGAACTAGTCTTTGAAGTAACTGCGACGCAACTCCAAGACGCATTTTTTGAGTCTGTAGGGTTTTTTTTCATAACTTATTTCATTCATAACTGATGGTGTTTCACTGGCTTTTTTTTTGGGATCCTTTGTGAACTCAACTAGTTTAACTAATGCAGTATGAACTTCCTAAATTTGATTTCGAAGTTCTTTTACGCTTTCAAGTTTACTTTACCAACGAGTGTCACAGGACCTTTTTACAGCCAGATTTAGTAAGTGTTGAATGAAAATTTGCCATTGTATTTTTGACGAAGAAAAAAGTACATAAATTCTTTGCACAGCATCAAAAAAACGTCATAGATTTATGTAATCATTTTGCTGCGTCCTAAATTAGGAAGTTGAGACTATGGCTAGCGCAGGGCATGTAAAATGCTTTTGAATTTATTTCTAAGATCCGTACCTGTATTCAAGAGTGGATACTTTTTATATTGGAACCGTTGTCATACCATTGTCCTCTTCAGTCCCTGATTTTCTTGTAAAAAACATTAGTTATATTTTTTCCCTTTGTTGATTTAACATCTAAGAATCCATGGAAATTTTCTTCGATGCTTACATATTCATTTTCTTTCTTAAGAGAAGTTGCATTCATATTAATTTTTACAAACCACATGACCATTGATAACTGCTCCTTCAGACTTCCAGTGTGCAGCCTATTTATTTTTTACCTTTTTTTATTAATTTTATTTTACTTACGTTACTTTTGAATTTTATTTTAAGTTCTTTCATTTAATTTGTTCTTGTTTTTTTTTTTTTCGTTTTTTCTTCTTTTTTAGTTTTAAAAAACATAATGAAATTTTTGCCTGATACTATTAATTTTTTAATTTTTTCAGCTTTTAAAAAAGTGTTTTTTAAATATAATCTAATATATAACTTAAACAGAAAAGCTTCGACAGCTTCGAACAAAAATTTGCATTTTTTTGTTCGCTATTTCACATACCAGTAATAAGATATTTTTGACACGTATATTTTTGTTATTTTATTTTCATTTAATCAAAACTTTTTCTTGTTTTTTAACGACAGTAACACCTTTTATTTTTTAAAAAGAATTAGGCGTTGCTGCGCGAGACTTTACTCTCGTTAACAATAAGTTAAAGTTTTGATTGCTCGTGTTTAGGATGGCCTCGCTGCGCGAGGCCTTCGTAACCGCGAGGCCTGGAGCGGCTGCTCCACTCACGCCACCCTAAGGACGGCTCTGTGTAGGCACATATGTGTATTTCTGTATGCAAATATATATGTATGTAAGTATACATGTTTGTGTACGCATACCTATACATCTGTATATATATATGTATGTTTGTGTGTGCATGTACCAATATAAAATTTTTTAAAGATTTTTTTTTTTTTTTTTTTCAGTTTTGATTTTTTGATAATATTACTTTATTTAATGTTTATATTAAGTTAATATTAACTTATTTTAATATTATTATTTCTATTATAATAGTTGTTATCCTTGGATTATTATTTTTAATTTTATTATTATTTTTCCTATTTGCTTTTTTTTTCTATTTAAATAATTGTTTTATGTTATTGTTAGTTGTTACGTATTATCAGTGCTTTTAACTGTTTGTCTAACATTGTATATATAGCTAGTTATATATACAATGTTATATATAAAAAATTTTATATTTCTACACGCACACACAAACATACATATATACATATACAGATGTACAGATATGTCTACACAAAAGTGTATACATTGTATATATAGCTAGCTATACATACAATGTTAGACAATTGCAAACAGTTAATGATAAACACAATAGCTAGCTATTGTGTTTATATATAAACAAGTAACTTATTGTTATTTTTATTATTATCATTTTTGTTGTTATTATTGTTATCATTATTACAAGTAATGTATTTTCGTTTTTTTATGTTGTGATTTTTATGTTTATTTTCTATATTTATATCAACACAATTTTAAATAAAGATATAACATTAAATAAACAAAATAAAGAATGATTAATTACCTAATTAATTACGTAAAAAAAAAGAATAAAAATTTTTAATTCTTTAGTTTTATGTATTTTATTATAAAGACCAAGGCCAAGGCCTTAGGTTTTGGTTTGAAGAACTTTAATAATAAGTGCAGGCCTCCCAGTCTGTCCCAAAATCCCAAAATGTCCCAAATTTTCAAAATTTTACTTTTTTTTCACAAAATGTCATAATTTATAGGGTTATATCCAAAATTGTCCTAAAATTTTCAAAGATTTTTAAAAATAAATGTTAATTTTATACATTTATACAATAATAGATTTATAGTAATGTTATTCATGTGTGTACATAGAAATGTATGAATTAGAATTTATCTGTAATTATCTATCCTCTATATCTATTGAATATATAATAATCAATAATTGTCAATATTATTGTTGTTTTTAGGTCAGTCTTTAAAATAGAAAAAGTTGTAAAAAGTGTTTAGATTACTTTGTTAAATTATATTTCATTTGTTTATTTATATTTATAAGATGTCTAAGAAAAAAACAAAATATATTTAACTGTGGGAGTCTGAGTTTAACTGGATACAAGTTTGTCCTGGTGATCAGTATTCTGCAAGTTGCAACAAGTTAATAAACAGAATGATGGTTATGTACAATATTGATCTAAAAAGCACAAGCGCATTAAAATTGCATACTGTGGAACTGTCATGGTAGACCATTGTACTGCTGAAAAGTTGTTAGAACATTTTCTTGAACTTGTAGAGAAAGTTAAACTTAACATAAAATTTATGCTCTAAATTTTTATAAAATTTCTTCCAACAACTACATCTTTTAAATCAACTGTTAGAGATACTGAAAGATATAAGAGGATTATGTTCTGAATAAGTAGTTTCAATTGGGAGATATCAAACTTCATACTGAGAAAAAGCTTTTCAGCTCGCCCCTCTTCCTAAAGTTTCAAAATTTTTATGTAATTTTGATATCAATACATTAATTAATTCCTTTGAGACCAAAATTTTAAATGATAGTGGTTCACCTAAGTTTCCTAATATTTATCCTTTTTCAAAGTTGTTTCTACACTTTTGAATGGAATTAGTGCCCCAGAGAATGGATTTTCAATTAACAAACACATCCAGTTACATGGAACTTCACTTGATCCGGATACAATTGAGACTTTGAGGTTTGTAAAATATACTATATTAAGCTTTGGATCCATACTCGATATTCCCATTAAAAACTCTTTTATACAATCAGTTAAATTAGCTCACTCAAGTTACAAAGCTAATCTGGAAGCTAAATGCAGGTTAAAAAAGGAAGAAGAAAAGCATAAAAAAAAAATAAAGAATCTGAGGAGGCAAAAAAACATGTTTTGGAAAATGAAAAACAAGCTATTCTTGCATCCATTCAACGAGTAAGTTATGCTAAACTTTATAAAAATTGTTTTACTGATGTGATCAGTTGTCGATTTTGATTTTTTTTATTAATGCATGAAGTAAAAGTGTTTGTTTTTTGCAGATAAAAGATGGTCTACCAGTTGCTGACAATTTAGTTTTTTAAGGAAATAGTGATTTGAAGAAGTGTCTGCTTCAAAAAAACAGCACAAGAAATGAATTTCAGCGAGCCCATTGCAAAATTGAAACAGGGATGAAAAGAAGAAAAGAGCTTGTTGATGAGCAAGATGTATTAGAAAAAAGAAGTAAAGAACTGTCGGTTTAATCAATTTAGAATTATGTTGAAACACTATTTTGCATTGAAACTCTATTCTAACTAAAAGTTTTTTTTTCTTTTAAATAAAACATCAGTAGAATGATATTAACTTTATAAAATGAAAAATTTATTAACACTATATATTTTGTTTCTGTTACTCTTTCATAAATTGATCACATAATAGAAGTATATTTAATTTTGGTACTTTATTTAGTATTTCAGATATAAGTTTTTATTTGCCGACAAATTACATGTAAAAGTTGTCATTGTTAAGTTCAAGAGTTTTTAAATTAAATTGTGTTTTGTTTATTGTCTACTTTAAATAAACGTAAACAATTTCAAGGGTATTAAAGGGAAAATTTATGATTTTAGATTGTTCTAAAATGTCCTAAATTTTACTCTAATTTGTCCTAAAAAGTCATAAAAAACTTGTAAAAATTGTCCCAAAATCATAAAATTTTATCACGTTTTAGGAGTGGGAGGCCTGTAAGTGTGAAACAAATGTAAATGAAAAATATAACCTTTTTATTATTTTTTTTTTTGTTTTTTATTTTTGTCTTTGTTTATTTTAACTTTTAGCTCAGTAAAGAATACAATTATACTTTCATAGTTTCTTAGCTTTTCGATTTTTAGTTTAAAATAAAAATGACAATACTTTATTAAAACTTTTTAAGGGGCTCTATAAAAAGATTGTGACGACGTATCGTCATAATAACCTGCTTGTATTAAATCTATAAGTGTAAAGTAGTAAATCATCGGCTTTCAGCATAAACTGAAAGCCGATGATTATATAGTCTTAACCTGTTCAGTTTTTTCTTTTGAATTAGAATAGTTAAGGTAACGACGTAAAAATATAGTCTTAAAAAATTATTTTTACTAAACACTTCTTAGTATATACATATATATATATATATATATATATATATATATATATATATATATATATATATATATATATATATATATATATATATATATATATATATAGGGGGAGGTATATAAATCTATGCATACCTGTTTGTATTAAATCTATAAGTGTAAAGTAGTAAATTATCGGCTTTCAGTTTATGCTTACTCTGCTTGATAAGTTGATTATCCTGTTTAATCAGTCTGATTAAGGAACAGCAATTAATAAAAATATCTGATTATCAGATATTTTTATTAATTGCTTTCTCTAATCTTTTATATATTGTTTTTATTATTAAAAAAGTTATTAATTGTGTTTATTTAGCACTATGTGTATATGTATTCATATTTTATTTAACAATAATATAACAACTTAATATATAAATCATATTATACTCACAAGAGATGTTTACTGTGTTGGTTTTTGATGTTTTATATTTAGTTAAAAAGAATTTTTTTCTTTTTCTACAAATATTTATTAAATAAAAAGGCATACTTTCAAAAATGTTTAAACTCACAGTATAACCAGCATACATTGATGAAACGTGGACTAAAAAAATAAAGCACATGCAAATACATTTTTACTTGTGAAAATATGCTTTGGAGGAAAATCATCAAACAAAAGTATGCTGAAATTAAAAGTAACCATTTTAAAACATTAAACAACACTTAACTTAGAGAAAAGGAACAAATGTACCGCTTTGCATCTTGTGTTGTTACTTATTTACTAACCGGTTTTTAATAAAACCCACTACAATGAATTGATATTATACCATGTTACTACAGAGGTAGCCAGAATATTATTTCACTTCTAAAAAGTCTATTTATCGTAGAAAATTTATAAATAAAAAATCGGCTATTAATTGATTAGACTATGTAGTAACATAGTCTAATCAATTAATCTTTACGGACACACAAAAACAATGATCCAAACATTTTTTATTTCTTTTCTTTGTTTTTAATTTACAAAATATATCATTTATTTGATAAAATGCAAAAAAATTGAGGAAATTCAGATATTATTGTATGTAATATAAAGATTTAGTGAGAACCCGGGTTTTTTTACCCCTGAAAATCCCGCACTTAAAAAAGCAAATTAAAAAAAAAATTTAAATATTAAAATTGAATTTTTTTTTCAGAAAAGTAAGAAAAATCCTATTTCCGCTTCGCAACACGTGTGCTGTGCATTCAGTTGTTATAATAATATTTAGCGAGCATGCTTTCACTTAACCTGTTCAGTTTTTTCTTTTGAATTAGAATAGTTAAGGTAACGACGTAAAAATATAGTCTTAGACGACGTCGTTACATTCTATATTTATTTATAAATATTTTGTTAATCCGAGTAATGTTGTTGGGCTGCAGCATGCTACTTTGATAAAACAAAAAGATTAAATTGAAAAAGATAAAAAAAATTATTAAACAATAAAGTTTCAAAAAAAGACCAGATTTTTTATCCCATGTCGTAAAAAACATAATGTAAAATAATAATAATTTTTTTTTTAAATTTAAAATAAACTTTTAATTCGTGTATTATGTACACATTATTTAATTAAATCAATATTATTTCATACAAAAAAATAAAAAAATAAAACAACAACTTATAAAGTTTATGTTTGCCAAGCCTGTTTTCTTTTCTCTATTGAGTTGACTTCATTTTTAACAAAGGCCTCGTTATTATAACTTTTATCGCAACTTTTTATATTATTCATCAAAATTCCAGATTTACTTTCGGAATCATCACTAAAAACATTTGTATCTTTTGATTGTTTAATTAAAATCTTATTTTTTTTAAAAAAAAATTTATGAACTAATGCAGAAAATATTGCTAGGAATAAAACCGATAGAACTATGATAACAGCCAGTATCGTATCAGAAAGACCTTCCAACTTCTTACGATCCTTATTCTTAACTAAATAGAAAAATAAAATGAATAAAAATTTCCTAAAACACAAAGAAATCTTAAAAACTATAAAATTTACTTACTTTTTATTGTACAAATTAAACCATCGATTGGTTCGGTACATCTAAAAAATCAAAATCTCAAATCGTTTAATAAGTAAATAACAAATGCGCATAAAATTGCAAAAATTGCAGTAAAAATAAATAACCCAATTAACAATTAGATGCAGTTGAATATTATTTTGTAACTGTGGTCACAATATTTAATTTTCTATATTTTTCTCTAACCAAATAAACGTGACGTGTCAATAATATATTTAAAGTTAGTTTAATAGGTTACATTTCTCATAAAAAAAAGAGAGCAAAGAACCTGAAAATAGTCAAAAAAGTTTAATAAATAAAGTACAACAACCGCCATTATGAATAAAAATAATAAAAGAATTTTTAACTTACAGTTCTCCTGTGCAACCGTTAGGGCATTGGCAAATTGATGAATTAATGTTGCCGGGTTCTCCTTGCCAGATGCAAAAACCGTCATTTTTATCTTCGCAGTCACATTGCTTCGTCTCAACTTCGAAATGAGAAAAAGCTGACAAACCACATGGATCAGTGATTTTAACCGCAAAAATAAAATTTCCAATTCTATTAGGATTCCAAGTTAAAATTCCTACAGTAGATATTTTCATTCCATGACTTTCACCTTCGAATTTATATGTCAAGGGTTGATTTTCAGGATCATAAGCTGGTATCTCATACTTCCATTGCTGACCTTTAAACGCATATAGCATCGGCGTACTTTTCTTAAACCATGGAGCAATGTTGTCTAAGAAAAACTAAACTTTTAGTACTTAAAAAATGCACGACTACAAATATTTCCAAATAACATTTGTGGTGCAAAAGTGTTTCTCTTGACCCCGCACAACTATATACAAACTTTTACCATATTATAAGAGTTTTCCCGAAGTTTATAAAAAATATTTTCAGTTTATTTTACTTCAACTCTACAAAGTTTTTAAACTTAAAATAAATAGTAAGTAAATAGAAACCTTTTCCCCTCTCTAATTAAACATACCCTCTTGCTATTTAAATATAGGAAGATGTTTATATAGGGAGAGGGGATGTTTAATTAGAGATATAAAAAAGAACGTTTTCAAAATCATATTTTGTTTTTATTTAAAGATAACTTGACATAATTTTTGAAAACCAGATATATATTTTATTCAACAAATACTGATTTTCATAAAATTTTAGTTTTTAGAAATTTTTTGTTGTTTTTCCTGATTCAAAACTTGTCTCTCCGTCTTTGTTTGATCTTACTCTTAATATTTTCTGCATTTGCAATACTACTTTTGTGTGTCAGCTTACGAGTTTGACTTATTGTTGATTTTTATTGTTGAGAATAACAGAGCGTACCAGGACTTTTACAGCACCGCTTTTACTAGCGAGTTGTTTGAGCACGTGTGCTCAAACAACTCGCTAGTAAAAGTTTTTTGTTTCAACAAGACAATGATTCAAAACACACTGCTAAAAAAACTAAAACTTTTTTTGATGAAAGCGGAATTATAGTTTAAAATGGCCTTCACAGAGCCCTAATTTGAATGCAATAAAACATTTATGGAATTCATTAGATAAAAAATAGGTAAACCTATTTTTTTTTGAATATCTCAAAAATAGTTAAACCTATTTTTTTATCTAAAAAGTCCATAAATATTCTATTGTTTTTTTGTTTAGTGACACGTTGTCGCATAACCCATATATATGACTGAAATTATAGTATTTTAAAATTTTATTAATTTTGAAGAAAAAGAGTACAAAATATTTTAAATATTTAGTACTCTTTTTCTTACATAGTGACCCAAGTTGGACAATTTTGTCATATATGTATATATATTTGTTTAAAAGTAAATTAATTTTTTTTATCTAATGAAGATTTATTGTAATTATTTTATATATGTTGCTTATCTGTTCAGTTAGTTTTAGTTATACTTTGTCAATATAACTAATGTTGACTGTTTGAATATCCTTGAATTTGAATTCTTATAAAACTACACTAAGACTCATTAACTCCCCCCTCCCCTAATTTTTTAAATTATTTTATTAGTTTGTTTTTTGCTCTTTTCTTTGATTTATTTTCTATAAATATTTTTTATAACTTTTTTTATTTTGCTTTTTATATTAAATAAATCAATTGTGATAATAGTCTTAAATATTTTTCATAATTTAGGGGCGTTCATAAATTACGCCACGCAGTTTTTGACATTTTTACCCCCCTCCCCTCGTAATGCACCCGTAATACTTTATTGACCCCCCCATACTACGCAACAATTTTGTACCCCCCTTCCCTAAAATTTTTTTTGTCAAAGTATTTTTAGAGAGGATGGGATGGGGTGCAAAATTTTACAAAATACAAAACGATTTTAAATAGAATAATGTCTCTAATTCTCTGAGCTTCTTTGAGTTAATTGATTAGTACTTTTCAGTCTGTTTAATGTTTTTTTTACCCTAATCCTTGCAGTCGGAAAGTCACGTGATTACAAAAAATAACAATAGCATAAGTTTTTACCATCTTGGATGGGCGAACCCAAATGGTTAGTTGAGTTAATAAAGCTGGAGAATTCGTACAAAAATATGAACTAAAGAGTTTGAAAAATGAAATGTTGGTTTATGAATACTTTGAAAAATTAGATTTTAACGCTGTAGAAAGGTATATAATCCTTGAAAGGTATACAATCCTTGAAATCAACCGATGTCCATACAAATTCCTTGCAAATACTTTGAAAGGCAATCCAACTCAATGGCCATGAGTTCAATACCATGATGTTTATTTTTATATAATAAAAAGTCCTATAATATTTTTTCTTGAGGCTATAGATAATTACGAAGCATTAGATATATTATAAATATTTTGTCTTTGTCTTAGATGTAGGAAGTTTTTCACACAACATTAAGGTTTTGTTGTTTTGAAAATACAAGTTACCTGACTTGTGCTTTCAAAACAACAAAACCATCTTAGTCACCAGAGTTGACTCAAAACATATATATATATATATATATATATATATATATATATATATATATATATATATATATATATATATATATATATATATATATATATATATATATATATATATATATATATATATATATATATATATATATATATATGTTTTGAGTCAAACTCTTTTATTATATTACCTGTGTTGCTTTTTATTTTTATTTTTTTTTGTTTTGTTTTATTTTATTTATTTATTTAAATTTGTGTGTACTTATGCAACATAAGTACAGTTACATACATACTTAATGTTTCCATGGGAAAAGTTGTTTGTTTCTGGAATATGTTTGAGCTAACTTTTAGAGCATGAAATCAGATATAATTTCTATGCAAAGGTGTCTATTCTGTCTATAGATAATTTAAAGTAAAGCTCGTTAGATATCAAGGATGAGTTTTCGTTAGATATAGTTCAAGGATGAGTTTTTTACACTGGTATCCAGTAATAATTGATTTTTTTTTTACACTGGTATCCAGTAATACTTGATTTTAGTGTACTAGTACACTTAATACTTACATTGACAAACCATGGTATGTGTGTATGTATAAACAATGAGAACAGATTTTAATTGTTCAAAGTAATTTTTCAATAAAATTAACACCTTTGAATTAAATATTGTATCATGCATTAATTAAAAAGAATTTTTTTTGTCAAATTTTTTATTTATTAAAAAACCCTCAGTAAAAAAATTAAAAATTTTCTTACGCTTTCTTTACGCTAATCTCCTGATTAGGAATTTTAAATTATTTTTCAATAAAATTAACACCTTTGAATCAAATATTGTATTATGCATTAATTAAAAAGAATTTTTCAATAGGTGTACACAAAATTTCAATAAGTTTTTTAAAGAGCATGAAAAAAAGTTTCATGAATAGTGTAAAGAAGAAGAAAATTTAATAGGTGTCTATGATTTAAAAAGGTGTACAAGAAAAGATCATTGACCTTGACCCACGAGCTTATTTTGTGTCTTGTTAAAGCCATTCACTAAAACTTGTAGTCAATGATACAGAATTTTTTTGCACTCTAGCTGTTAACTTTTCAGCAATATTTATTTTCCTTTTGCTTTATTTATCTATTATAATAGATCATTTACCAAAAATAAGATTTGAAGAAAGCTGTTGCTAAATAATAGTCTAACATCGACAATAATCAAATCAAATGTCTAGTTGAATCAAATCCAATTATTTGGGTTGGAAAGTCTTTTATGAGTCATTAAAAGGAAATGGAATAGACAAACGCTTACAACTCCAAGTACAATATATAAACCAATAAGTGGAGAAGAATTATGAAATGGATTATAGGTGTTACATTATTTTTATTATCTAGAGGTTTAGTATTTCAAGGAGAGAACACAACGATTGAGGATGTTCATAATAGCAATTTTTCAGGAATTTTAGAATTAATTGGGAAGAACGATGAAGTGACGCAACAACATCTTGCCAAAGTTCAACAAAATCAGTTAGAATCAAAAAGTATAAAGGGACAATCACATTATTTGTCTTGGTATTCTCAAAATGAACTAATAAAACTTTGTTCAGACAAAGTTCTTAAAACTATTATAGATCAAAGAAAAGATGCCATCTTCTATGGATTAATAGTTGATGCAACTCTGGATACTTCGCACATCGAACAAAATGTTCTAATTCTTAGGTGTGTATCTCAAAATAAAGAAACGAAGGAGTTTGAAGTAAACGAGCACTTCATAGAGTTTCTAAACTTTAAGGAAAAAACAGGAGAAAAAATAACAGAAGAAATATTTGCCACACTAGAAAGATATAACATACCTCTCCAAGATTGTCGTTCACAAGGTTAAGATAATGGTTCAAATATGTGTGGTAAAATAAATGGTGTTAAGGCCCTCTCAAAAATCATTGTGCTATATTTTCTCCATGTGGAGCCCATTTGTTAAACCGTGTAGGAGTCAATGCAGCAAAAATAAACCCTGATGTAATAACTTTTTTTAGAAGTTTAGAAAGCTTCTACTGCTTGTTTTCGCACAGTCCTACACAATGGGAATTGCTGAAAAAGCACATACCGTTATATCTTCATTGTCTTTCAAAAACAAGGTGGAGTAAAAGAATTCAACCCCTTTGACCAATTGTCAAACATTATCCCGGCGTACTCTCTGATATTCTTTGGGGAACTGTTTCAGAACTAATACCTTCAGCACAAAGTACAGTTAAAGGCTTAAAAAAATACTTCTCGTCTTATAAAAGTCTACTTTTGACTATTTTTTGGCACAAAATACTTGCGACTATCAACAAAAAAAATGTCATACAAAGCCAAGGGATATCACTTGATGTTGAAACAATTATTATCCAAGATTTAGTAAAAGAGATTACTCACATACGTGACTCATGCGAAAGTATTGTTCATAAGGCAAAAGTTGTTGCAGAAGTTATTGGAATAAAAGCTCAATTTCCTACAAAAAGAATTTGTTCTTCTGAACCAGATCAAGATTTTAAATCCTTTGTAGTTTACCGAGTGTTGGATTTTATAATTGAAGATTTGAGCTCACGATTTGAAGCAGCCAATGCAATATGTGATTTATTCTTATCCATTTTGAATTTACAGAAACTTGAGGATGGAGAGATTAGTTCAAAAGCAGCCAAACTTGTAAATGCATATAAGAAAGATCTGCCAGATGATCTACTTAGTGAAATATTTCATCTCAAAAGTATTTACAAAGTTGTTTTTGGCATTGAAAATTCTCCTCTTTGCCTACTAATTTTTTATTGCTATTTTCTAAATTTAAAAGAAGTCAAATCAACTACCTAAGACATCCTAGTGTTAAATCATATAGATTTTTTCATAAGATCAGTGATTTTGCAAACTAAAGTAATATATCACAAATAAACTAATTACCAGACCTGTTTAACTAAAATTCAAAAACTCTGTAAGTAAAGATTTTTGTACCACAACGGGAACAATAAATTATTTGCACAGAGTGTCTATAAACATTCTCTATTGAACTAAACTAAAAAATACTTACATTTTTTATAAATTGAAAAAATAAAAAGAATGTTTAAGACTAGCATTCTTATGCACTAGCATTTTCTACTATTAAACTCTATCCATTTGTGAGAAAATAGTAATCTGACCTGTGCATGCATGTAAATAAATGTGTGTGTGTACACACACACACACACACATATATATATATGGATACTTGTATATATATATATATATATATATATATATATATATATATATATATATATATATATATATATATATATATATATATATGTATATATATATATACATATACATATATATATATATATATATATATATATATATATATATATATATATATATATATATATATATATATATATATATATATATATATTCATATATATCTATTTATTTATAAAAGATTTTTACATGATTTTAGTGTTTCTGCACTTACTTGTTCTTTCTGAAAATGATGTTCGACTTTTTACTGGATTACAAACTTCACACCATTGTTTTGGATTAGGATCGTTTATTGCAAAACAATATTCATTAATTTTGCAACTGTTATCCTAAATAATGATGTATTATAAATTAATGTTAGAATTTATTTTCAAAAAAATTTAAAAATACTAATAAATATAAAATTTATTTATATAAAAAATATTTTCTTTGTTTTACATAAAAAAAAATTAAATACACCAAAACCTATTTAAAACAAAACTTAAATTACTTTTTAATTGAAAATCAAACTTCTAAAATATTTTTATTTTTTAGAAGTTTGATTTTGCAACTGTTATCCTACAAAATCAAGTGTGTATGTAAGTGGGATAGGAGGGTGAGAAATGGTGTAGCTACAACTTTCCAACTGTTTTTGCCGCATTAATTAAATCAAAGTAATGATAATTTATAAATAAAACATTTAAAAATAAACACTTTTAGCAAAACAATTTAATTACTTAGTGACAAGTATTAATTACTTAACAGCTGTAATCAAAAAATGTAGAAAAATGTAAAAATGTACTGAAAAAAATTTAACTTTTTTTTGTTTAAAGTTATTTAACATTTACTAACAGGTTTGCAATTAAAACTGAAATATAATCTCTTATAAAATAAACAAATTTACTTTCTTTTACATGAAAACAATAGAAGATTTTTGCACAAAATCATACTTTTTAAAGAAACTTCTATAAAACATTTTATTTTTCTAATATTCGTTTCTATAAATAAATAAAAACTTTTTTAAATTAGTTTTAATAAAAATTATAACGGATTCTATCAGAATTGTATTAGAGTATATTAAAAAGTAAAAAAAAAAAAAAAAAAATTAGATATTTAATATTTAACTTTTTATTTCTTCAAATAAAAGAAAAAGCCAAAATTGAAATAAGCCCTCCTTTCTGAAAATCAAAATAATACCAATTCTTAAATCCAATTGCTTTGCTATCAAATCACCCTAGTCTAGAACAAGGAAATCATACAATATCAACAAGATAGCATCATAACTGTTTTAGATTATTAGCAACAGCTTCTAGTTGTTACAGAAACACACCACTATGTTGAACAAAGCACATCACTATGCTGAACCAAGTAAAATTTTTGGAAGACACCAATCCAAAAAAAAAAACCAAATAATCTACCAATTTATGACTAGAAAAGATGACTAGAAGAAAAAAGTTCAAACATTTCAACATGTATAAGCCATAAATTAAACAACCTATAGCCATATATGCCTCGCTATTCAGTAGAAAAAGAAGTAAAGAAGAGCTTATCATGATCGCTAAAATGAGGCAATAACTGAAAGAGACCAAGCATAATGAAAATAAAATTATACTAAGCAACATTGGACCATCTCAAGGATCTGAAACTAAAATTAAAAATAAAGATTATAAGCTAGTTAGAGAAATATTATCTATAGAAGAGATCAAAAATATCAGGTAAACCTGATGACAAAGCACCATACAGATCAATTTCCCCAAAATGTTCCACTGTTGCCATTAAATAGAATCATACAAAAAAATAAATTAAAGATGATACAAAAGAGCAATCTTTCTTGAATTTTACAAATTAAAATGAGTATCAAGTCAGATCAGTGAGATTTGATGAACTGATTATACACTTTTCCAAAACAAAAAAGAAATATCTTGTATTTTTAATAACTTTTTTGCAAGTGTTTTTACAAAGGATAATGGTTTCTAACCAAAGTTATAGATTGTACACATTCAACTTCTGTCTGTCTTCCATTAACTTCATTTCATCTATTGTAGAAAAAACATTGATGATGCTAAAGTGGCGCTAACTACATCTACTGGTCTGGATGGCATTTCTTATGTTCTACTAAAGCAATGCACTAACAGTTTAGCAGCTCTCTTGTTTTTAGCTTCCCAGCCGTATGTTTGATACCTCATTTAAAAGTGGTGTTTTACTGTTAAACTAGAAAGTAGCAACTTTTCAGTTTAACAGTAAATTAAACTGAACTCTGGACTGAATCTAGACCAGTAGAAATGGTTGGTCATTCCAACTCATAAAAAGGGACCAACAATTGACCCAAGTATTTATAGACTAATCTTTTTGACATCTATTTGTTGTCGTGTAATGGAAAAATTCATTAATAACAAACTATTAAATTATCTTTTACTTTACAACCTAATCAAAAAAGAGCAACATGGTTTTATCCATAAATGCAGTATTTGTACTAACATCCCAGAATGATCTTCATGTTCTGCAGCACCACATTCCTGCTGATATTGTCAATTTGATTTTAAAAAAGCAATTGATTCTGTTTTACATCCCAAGTTACTAATAAATTAGCTGCTTACAGAATAATTGCTAATCTTATGAATCAGCTAACTGATTTTCTGTACACAAGATCAAAAGTGGTCAATTTAAAACATGTTACTTCCCACACCATATCTGTAACAAGCGGTGTTCCAATAGGTAGTTATTTAGGACCTACTCTGTTCTTATTGTTTTATTGTTTATCAATGTCACATTATTAAAGAGCTTGATGTTAAGCTTAAAGTTTTTGCTGATGGTATTAAGTTACATTCCACCTATGATGTACATTGTTCTTAGTCTGACCTTTACACAGCTATTAATTGTTTGTATGAATGGAGTTGTGTTTGGCAACTTCAAATAGCAACTGAAAAATGGTTTGCTTTTACAATTGCTAATTGAAAACAAAATTTAACTCATTGTGTTTATTGTATAAATAACCACGAACTTGCTGATATTAACAGTATTCCAGGAAGTGGAGTTGCCATTGAAAGAAACTTAAAACTTGATCAGCATATCCATCTTATCTTATGTCAAGAATCTGATTCTAAAAGCTTTTTATTCGCTCGATAGATCACTGATGGTTAAAGCTTACTGTACTTATGTACTAACTGTGCTAGAGTATTGTTCTTCCGGTATTACTCTGTAGAACAATACAGGAATAGTATTTAATAATAATAGTATATAATAATACAGGAATAATATTTTAATAGAGTATTATTCTGGTCACCTTAGACGGCTATATTGTGAAAATTAAAAAAGTACAATGTTTTTTTATAAGGAGAATTGCTGGCCTGTCGTCAGTATCCTATGATAATGGCCTAGCAATACTCAAGCACTATGCATTAGAAAATTGTCAAACATCAATTAATTTAGATTCATGTTACAAAATTCTTAATGGCTAAGTAGACACTGATCTATCACATGCTTTTATTTTAAACTCTTACTTGGGTAATCGTTATCATGCCTTTTAACTATATAAACTCTATTGTAATTTGAACAGCACCAAGTATTACTTTTCTAAGTGTATTTTTAACTTGTGGAAAAATTGACCAAAAATGCTGCATCTTTATCATCTGATGTTTAAAAAAAAAATTCTTCATCATTAAATTCTAACATTTGATAAAATTCAAATTTTTTAATTCTTTTTTTTAAAGTTTTTGAAAATCTGAAAAACAATCTTTTAATGTGTACAACAGTATTAGTGGTCATCAAGCCCTAATGTTGTTTTTCAAATATATAAATATATATATACATAAATAAATAGATTAATGTTTACCTTCCATTTACATGTTGCATCTGTGATGTTGCATTCCATGCACTTAGAGTCATATACAAGAAACAATGTTTCATTTACACTGAAATTTAAATTATTGTTTGACACACTGATTAAATAACCTCCTACAGGTTTTCCAGGTTGAATAGAAGAGTATTTAATATTAACTGGAGCTTTATGTAGCAAACAACTTATTTCAGCAAAACTTAAAAGCTGTCCTTGGTTATCCAGTGGTTTTCCTATTTTTTCAAATGGCTTTTCAGAAATCTATAAATAACATTTGTTTTTAAACATATATTTATTTTTCTAAATATAAAAGTTTTATTTTCAAAATAGAGTTTTCAAAAAATAAAATTAGAATGAGGATTAAAATCAAAACTTCATCAAATTTTCTTTTTAATTTAAAAATTTAATTTTTACAAAAAAAATACAAAACATAGATGATAAGGTACCAACAAATAAAGAAGTTTCATAATAATGCAATGCTTAGAGGATTAGAATAAAAACACAACATGCTAAACATCAAATTAATCGTTAACTTTCATATAATCATATAATGAAAAACATAAAATGAATAAACATATAACATGAAGATTTTGTTTTTTATTTTTTGTTGATTGTTGTTATGACAATGGAGCACACTCCACTGAAACTTTATATTTTAACAGTTTTATTGTTTCTTGATTTGTATTACAGAGCTGATAATTGCCTTTAGGCAATTATCAGCTATGTAATACAAATCAAGAAACAATAAATATTGCTACATTGACTTTCTTATAGCCTGACTCACAACTCTATTGTGAGTCAGGCTATAAAAAAGTCAATGTAGCAATACTCGCGCATGATTTACAGTAAAAAATAAATAAAAACAAAAACATTTTATTTCAAAAATAAAAAAGTAACGTGCAAAAGTTTAAATACACCAACTTTTTTTCATTTTTTACTCTATAATTTTTCACAAACTTTCTTAAATAAGTTGGAATTTTTACCAAATGTGCTCTATATTATTTCAATTTAAAAAACAAACCATTAAAGTTGTAAAATTGAGCGGTTAATTAACATTTAGTTGTTTTTTTTAAAAAAGCTTGCGTGCAAAAGTTTAGAAACAGTATCAAAGCCTGCAATTAATTTATGTTTTTGTAAACAAAAGCAAAATTAAAGGCCAAAATTTTTGTGAAATTTAATAATTTAATTACTTTAGAGATATATCTAAGATACTGCTAAAATATTTGTAAAATGTTATAATTCAATTACTTTAATAATAACATTTCATTTATATATATAATAATAAGGAAGTTTCAAAGGAAATAAAGGAACTAGTTATAAAAAGTTGTGAAAAATAAAATGACTTACAGGCAGATTTCTAAACTTTACTATGTTTTTAAACCAGGAATAAGTCACAAAATGAAAAGATTTCATCTGCGCAAAACTATTGAGAGCAAACCTCGCTCTGGAAGACCTAAAGTTACTACTGAAAAGTCTGATAGATTATTAGTAAGGTATTCCAAAAATAATCCTTGCAAGACTGCTGTCGAACTTAATTCATTTATGCGTCAGTTTCATGGCACAAACTGTAGCGTTGATACAACTAATCATCGATTACAAATTTATGCTATTCAGTAATGACAGAATTAGGTACGTTGAGCGCCCAATAGGAGTCAGATTTAACCAAAAATGTCACCCACTGTTAAACATGGAGGAAATGTTATGGTTTGAGGATGTTTTATTCATGACAATGTGACCGGAGTTTATTTAGACATAATAAAGAATGTTATGCTGCCCCATGCAAAGCATAAAATAACTCGCAAATGGATCTTACAACAAGATAATGATCCAAAGCATTGTGCCAGATCCTTTAAGTAATACTTTAAATTACAAAAAATCAAAGTTTTTGAATGGCCTTCACAGAGCCCAGATCTCAATCCTATTGAACATCTTTGGGAGTTCATTAACCAGCAATTAGTTAGTAGAAAAACAACCAACAAAGACCATTTATTTGCATTGATTAAAGAATATTGGTATAATATTCATCAGGATATTCTCATTAAATTAGTTTCAATGCCTCGTCGCTGTGATACTGTTTTAAAGGCATTTGGATATGCCACCAAACACAAAGTGTTTTATTAAAACTATTTTATTGATAAAAAATTGTTATTTTGTGAATTTTAGTAAAAGTTTTAGCTTTTTTGAAATAAATATTAATCAAATTCAGTTGTTTCTAAACTTTAGCATGGAAGCTTTATAAAAAAAACAATATAATGTTAATCAACCATTCAATTTTACTATTTTTATGGCTTGTATCTTAAATTGAAATAATATAGAGCAAATTTTGTAAAAATTTCAGCTTATATATAAAAGATTGTAAAAAGTTATGCAGTAAAAACTGAAAAAATGTTGGTGTTTCTAAACTTTTGCACGCTACTATATATATATATATATATATATATATATATATATATATATATATATATATATATATATATATATATATATATATATATATATATATATATATATATATATATATATATATATATATATATATATATGAAGACTGCAGGGGTACAACCCCTTCTTGAAAAACTCAAGTTGTACATATTTTTATTATATTTTAGTAATAACCTATTTTAATTTAAAAAATTTTGTTAAAAAAGACAACTTTAAAACAACCACAGTTGTCATATGTTTACAGGGTAAAAAAATACAGTTGTTCAAGTTATTTATAACTAAACTAATGATAGTTAAAGAATAATCAGATGACTAACTTTTGTCCTTATAACAAAATATGTTAAGTGATGTAAACAAAACTATGCTCACAGAAAGACATTAAAAAAAAACAGCTAAAGAAGGAAAGAGTTTGCTCAAGATCTAAGATTGAAAAATCATGTAACAGGAGTATCATGTAATTGTGTTTATTTAAAGTGGTTTGAAAAGCAGAAGAGGAGAGAATAAAAATAATATCATATTTTAACAATTTAAAAACAACAATAAGCATAACTTGAATATTTATTCCCTTACTTTTGTTACAGACAAAGTAGAAAACAAATAACAGAACAATCTTAACTCCATAGTTATGTAAGTGTTACATATATATATATATATATATATATATATATATATATATATATATATATATATATATATATATATATATATATATATATATATATATATATATATATACATATATATATATATATATATATATATATATATATATATATATATATATATATATATATTACATGTAATAATATGTGTTATATATATTATATAACTCCATAGTTATATAAGTTATATAAGCTTATATAAGTGCTACGTGAAGATTGTTAGAGATTTGATACACAAACCAATCTGTGTGTGTCTTTTAGCCAAATGTATGTGAAAATAAAGAATTCAATTTTGAACAATACTTTTAAATATAATAGGGATTTTACAACATATCTATATATATATGCAGTACTGGAAAAATTATTATGGATATTTCAGTTTATAAATAATAATCAAATTTTTTACTTCGAAAACGATTGTAACAAAAATAAAGTCACAGATTATATATTCTGTCCTCAGAATTAGGGTTAAGTGCCATCCAGAAGTGTTTGAGGTCAGCAAAAAATTGCCGGCCTTGTTTCTATGTTTTATAGTCAAGCCTTTGTTTCATATTTTTTCTGCCGATCAGATGCCAACCTCAGGCTTGAACTCCTCTCCAGACCTTCTTCTGAATGTCTGGACCCTATCATTCAACACAGCAATTGTTAACTCATATGAGAATAAAACCTAAAATAAAAAAAGCTAAACTAATGATTACCTCAAACTAATTTTCTTGCATCCAACTTTCATGCCTGGCATGCTTCATTTTATCAGAGAGTCTTGGCTTTTCCTTGGTCTGTATGCTTTCAGTTCCTGCTCCAACAAGCAATTATTCACTGTTTTGTGGCTTACATTTATGCCCTGACTTGCTAATTCCATAGATATCTTTTTGCAAGAATTTCTTTTATTACTGAGGGCCATTACTTTGATCTTTCTCTCAAGTCTGGGGTAGTAAATCTTTTATGACTGCATTTTTCAACTCTTTCAGCTTCAATATTTTTACCCTCATTCAGCTTCCTTTTCGCTGCACTAACTGTTTATGTTAAAATGTTCTTTTGTTTTAGGCCAAAAGTGTTTTATCTCCAATAAAACACTTTTTACTCAAATTAAAATAATACAAGAGTTTGTGACAGAGAATAGCAGACTTTAGCATTAGACAAAACTATTATACACCGGTTTCTGGCAATAGTAAACAGATGTCTGTTTTCTGGAGAATTGTTTTGGCAATAAATATGGAAGTAATGGTTACTACTAGAAATTGCAGCAGCACAATAAAAAGAAAATCATGAAGGGTGAGGCTTGACTTGGAATTATTCAGAGGGAATAAAAAATTTAATGGCAGCCTGAATTCAAGAAGTTACACATGAAGCACATTAGTCAGCAGGAAGACAAACAATTTCTACCCAAGACCCATCACAAAGAAAATCATGGAAAAAGTCCCAGTCAGCTTTAAGGTAGTTGTAAGAGATACGATGATAGGGGGATTCTGATGATAAAGAAGAATGGGATAATAGTTTTAGAGAAATCAAACTGTGACCAAAAGCACCTCATAGTAAATGTGGAGAAACTGAGCTCTGACTGGGATTAGTAACAACACACAAGTCATTATTTTGTCTGAAAAGCAAGTTGGAAAACTGATTATTTATGTTAGAGATTGAAAAAGACAAAAGTTGTGGACCTTAACACCTGCAGAGTCACAAACACTAGAACCGAGCAATTCAATGTGATGAGCATTTAAGTCACCAACAACAATAATATTGACATATAAAGATTTGGTCAATTTAATCAGAAATAACAGTCTTGAGTTTTAAGATGGAGAGCAATAAAGAACAAAGAAAAAGTGAAGTGGTGCTAAACAAAAGCACATAAAAGATTAGTCTAAGGGTTCAAACCTAGATTCCAAACTAATAGGTGAATTTTAAAAATGTAAATGCCCAGGCCAAGCATGTGATTATTGGAATCATTATGAATTAAAGGAAAATAACCATTAACACTAAGATCACAAAATGAAATAGCTGAACTCAAATTAGTCTCAAAGAGATCAAGTAGATCTGGTGAACTTTGCAAAAGATAAGACTCAACAGAAGAAAAGTTACTTTAAAGACCACAAGTATTAGTGTATGATAGATTTAGAGAACTGATGATGAAGAGAAGTGATGATGATGGCTTTTTGTGTTTTATAGTTTTTGATACTTTTGTCATTTTTTAAATTGGTTAAAGAGCTTGACATGAAACATGGGTAATACTTAGAATGCAATTTAATAGTCCAAACAATTGCCTCTTTACTATTAATAAATCCTAAACTGTGACAAATTGCTCTGAATGTGGCCTCGACAATACACATCAATGTACGAACAGGGACACCATCCGTGCGCAGCTGTTGATGGAATCAGCCTCTTTAAGAGCTACCACAGTGTTTAACAGACTTGTAATATATTCATATTTTTTAATGTCATTTATAATCTTTTCGTTTAAACAAAATAGTAACTTCAATATTAGTATTAGTTGTCATTAAAAATATTTTTACTTAAGGGCATCAAAATTTGTTTACAACTTTTGAAAAATAACAATGTTTATATAAAAGTGCTCCATGTTAACAGACTTTCCCCTAACATTTAGGAAAAAGTGATGAAAATATGAAAAGGTTTTAGATTTAGAAAAATATTGAAAAAAAGAAAATTTATGGGGTAGAAAATATTTAATTTAAAATTACTATATATTATAATATAAAATTTAAGAATGGCATAAAAATATAACATTTCGAAAAGTGGCATAAAATTATGACATTGAAAACATGTAATAAACTGTTACATTTAGAAGTGGTATCAAAATATGGCAATATGAGAAATGACATATAGTTCAAACAAAGTCACAACTTACTTTCACTTCTGTCATCCTACAAGATAAAGAACTGGAATCAATAAAGTCTTTTCCAATGACACGAGTACGAATGCAATCTTTATCCCTTATGTCACATAGTCCAGAGTTTGGTATGCCATATAAAACAGGAGATTGTCCTAACATTTTAACATTTCAACAATGTATAAAATAAAACTTTTAAAACAAACTTTATGTATAAATAAAATCTTAGATAAAAAGTTATATTATAACATTAAAATAACCTTCTTTCATAGAGCAGTCAGCTGTTATAAAACCAGCATTGCATATGCAAGTGCTATTTTTACATTTTCCATTTCCATTACATTCATTTGGGCATACACTTTCTGCAATTATTGATGGCGGTGAAGAGATGTTGCCATCAGCACTCTTCCAGAAAGACAAGTTTCTTAAAGTGAGCTCTTCACATGCACTGATTAAATTATTAATGGCAGATTCAACACCCATTGCTAAACTGTCTGTTACCTTAAAAAAATTATTAAAACAATATTAAACACCCATCATTTTACAACATGTTTCTAACCTCATCACATTATCTTTTTATTCACTTATTTAACAATTAAAATAAGAAATTGTAATAAAATTAATTTTCAATTCTTAGTTAAACTAAAATAGTCAAATCAGATTCAGAAAAACAAGTCAGACAAGGAAATATTAGTAAAAGACTAAGCAAAATGATAGAGGTTACTAGGACACATCCCTGACAAGTGGTGTTAGTCATTCCTTATCAGCTCCTTTGAAACACCATTTTTGAATGCATTGTAGGCCTGAGGATAGTGTTTCACCAACAGTCCACAACAACAATATCTTTTATTAATTTTTTTGTTTTTTGTTTTTATTTTCATGTTTTTTGTTTTTATTTTTATGTTTTTTTGTTTCTATATATTATATATGTATGTTTTTACACATTTATATTGCATACACATCCATTGTGTTATTGTGTTTAATTCAAGATAATCTTTGAGTGTTTATCATAAAACATTTTGATATAAAGTATACTTAATTTTATGTTCTTCAAACACAAAGAGTTGTTATGAGCCATTTTTTACCACAAAAGGTATATTTATAAGACAAACTATACAAATATATTTGCATAGTTTGTCTTCTATACAACTATACAAAGCCAATGTGGTTGCTAATTTTTATATTTTTGGGTAAAAGTTTTTATGAATAGTTTTATCATATATTTTTTTTAACCTTATTTCTATTTTTTTTTTAATTTTTGCATTTAACAATATGTATTTTTTATCATGTATTTGTATTTCCTGGATTAACATCTGTTTTACAAAAATAATATATATATATATACATATATATATATATATATATATATATATATATATATATATATATATATATATATATATATATATATATATATATATATATATATATATATATATATATATATATATATATATATATATATATACATATATATATATATATATATATATATATATATATATATATATATATATATATATATATATATATTGATTGATTATGTATTATATAAAATAATACAAAACTCTTGTACGAAAAACAGTGCTTAATATTATGATAATAGAGCAATATATATATGTATATATTTTATTTAAATGAAGAAAAACAACATTATAATAGTACTTAAAGTTTCGTGCCTTTCGGCAATCATCAACTATTAATTACAAATTAAAAATTAAAAATTAACGTTTAAAAAACGAATCAAAATTTTACGGTAGAACGAGTTCTGACGTAATTTGAAAAGGCGCAATCATTTAATCTCCAGTATCAAACGAAGATAATAGGAATTTATTTAAATGTCGACATTTAGATAATATTTTGTCTTTTTTATTAAGCAGGTTGTTTCCATTAAAAGATATAATTTCTAACTTCTCATGAAGACAAAGTTTGTAGGTTTTTGTTTCTGGTTTGTAAGCTTCACAGCGTTTTACAATTTTCCACTTTATAATAGGTGTTGTACCTTTTTCTTTTAAACTCCAAATTTTTTTTGAAAGTTCAGTATCATTTTTATATTTGATCGCATTAAAAGACTTTAAATGATTTGCGTATCTGAGCTTGAATGGTGTCTCACTGATACCAAAATATACTTTTTCCTTAGGATCTGGATCATTAGAACTCAAAAACATGCAACTGTATTACTAAAACCGCTTGTCCATTAAGTAACCAATGTTTAGTAAGTAATATTGTTTACCAAGCCACTGTGATAAGCATCATGTTATTTTCATACCAATTATAAATTGAACATAACATTAATTACCTGTTCTATTTATAATTTAATTAAAAACTGAACATAAAATGGACAATTACTGTTATGTCCAATGTATAATTTGAATTAAATGCAATGGTATTGCTCTTATGTTATTTTCATATAAATTATACATTGAACACAACAGTAATTACCTGTATAAAACAAGTAAACTAGCGTTACATTTTTTAAAATTATAATTGAAATAATAATAATAAAAATATAAATATATTTTTAAAAAATATATCAATTATATTTATTTACTGTGTACTACTAGATTAAAAAGCAGCATTTTATTAGTTTGAATATTTAATTTAAGATTAATGTATGTGTCAGGGAGGCCAAGCATGGGAAAAATATTTCTTAATATAGATATGTACATTAAAATGATTTTTGTAAAATAAGTATATTTATGAAATAGGGTAAAGTAGCTTATTATGAGAATGCTTTTGTAAAATTGATACAAAATGAAGACAAACTATTGTTTGAATTGTAACGCTACATACTTTAGTTTATAAATAAATTGCAAAAATTTTATTTATAACAATAAACTTAAGCATGAAAAAAAGTAAATTATGTAAATAGTGTACTTAAGACAATATTTTTGTTGTTGGTGACTTTAATACCCATCACACTTAATGGTTTGGCTTTATTGTCAGTGACTCTGCAGGCATTAAGACCCACAACTTTTACCTTTTTCAACCTCCAACACAGTAGTCAACTTTCAAATTTGCTTTCCAGATAACTCGAATCATTTACCTTTTTTACACAACTTGTGTCTTGAGCATGTCTTATTTTTGATCCTAGTTAGTGCTCAGTTTCTCCACATTCACCCGTAGGTGCTTCTGATATCAGTTTGATCACTCTATACCTATTACCTCATTCTTCTTCTTTATCAGAATCCCTTTATCAATGTAACTCTTACAACAACCTTAAAGCTGACTGGAACTCTTTCTGTGACTTTCTTCATGATGGCTCTTGAGTAGAAATCTTTCCTCTTCCTGCTGACAAATGTGCTTTCAACATAACTTTATGGATTCAGGCTTGCATAGAATCCTTTATTCCCTTCAAATCAAGCCTCACTATTCTCCATGGTTTTCCTTTCATTGTGCTGCTGCAATTTCTAACCGTAACCATTACTTCCATATCTATCAGCAAAACAATTCTTTAGAAAACAGATGTCTGTTTACTACTGCTAGAAAGCATTATAAAAAAGTTTTGTCTTCTTTACAATGCTTTTTGCCAAAGCCTGCTATTCTCAGGTCACAAAATCTCGTATTTCTTTTTAAAAATTAGTCTCTCTTGACTTCTGAGAATCTTTAACAATATCTTTTAAAAAGAGAAATCTGTTATTCCACCTCTTGTATGATTCATATTTTGTTACCTCACCTAAAAACAATGCTGAATTGTTTTCTAAAAATTATTGCTGAAATCTTCTCATTATAGAATATAATGAAATATTTTCAGCAAACATCAATAGAATGTGTACTACCTGATATTGCTGAAAAATAGGTTAACCCATTGCCTGACTTTCGTATCACTCCAGCTTCTGTATATAAAGTGATTTCCATACATTATTATATCATCGTAATGTTGCTTCTCTTTCTCTTTTATAGGTACAATAATGGGCACTACTATAAAGAGCTAGCATCTGTATTAAAATTCATTCTTGTATTACTATTCATTAAAGCAAATCCTTTTACAATAACTGTTCCTAAGTGCTCCAAAAATTCTTATTTGTCTAGTTTTTTTCTTTGAACATCAGTAATTTGGAATTCATTTTGTTTTCCTGATTCATATAATTTGGAATGTTTTAAGTTGACTGCTAATCATTTTCTTATTATAAAAATTTTATATTTTCTCTGCTAGTAATTTTTAGCTCTAATAGTGGTTGCTTGCAGCTCTAATAGTGGTTGCTTGCAGCCTCTAAAAGTGGTTGCTTGCAGCCAAATGTTGAAAAATAACAAAACAAGAAAAATTGTTACCTCCCCAATGCTACTTTACCCTTTAGATATATTTATGTAACTTATATCAAAAAAAAAATTATGTGGGCATACTTTTTGTTATACATTTTAATTCTTATAATTTCTTATAAATATTCTTACAAAAAGATTAAAAAAATAATTTTTATAAAAAAAACTAAAAAAAAACAAACAAACAGTTTTGTAATACTTTTTATAAATTTAAAATTTGTGAAAGATTTAAAGTATTGACAAAAAACTTGACCTAAACTGCTCTTGTAGTCATAATGTTGCAGATTAAATTCTAAGCAATACCATCTTACCTTAATTCTAAGCAATATCATCTTACCTTAATTCTAAGCAATACCATCTTACCTTAATTCTAAGCAATACCATCTTACCTTAATTCTAAGCAATATCATCTTACCTTAATTCTAAGCAATACCATCTTACCTTAATTCTAAGCAATACCATCTTACCTTAATTCTAAGCAATACCATCTTACCTTAATTCTAAGCAATATCATCTTACCTTAATTCTAAGCAATAAAATCTTACCTTAATTCTAAGCAATACCATCTTACCTTAATTCTAAGCAATACCATCTTACCTTAATTCTAAGCAATATCATCTTACCTTAATTCTAAGCAATACCATCTTACCTTAATATCAATAACACATTGCTGCTCATAACTATCTGTTAAAAATGAAGGTCCAATGACATCAAGACAAGCTTTTCCAGCTGTTGAATTCGTTATTCTATTTTTGCAAACCTCTTTTGCTTCATTTTCTGTTATACCAGATGCAGTTGGAAAGTTTGTAAGAATACCAGAAACTTGAACAGGGTTGTAATCATAAATTCCTGTACTACCATCATCAGGAAGGACAATTATGTTGTCATCCATAGATCTGCGTTTACGACGTCCACAATGCTTAGCTCCTAAAATAAAATGCAATTAAAAATACAAAAGTATTCTACTTTTCAATGTCCACATTACTTTAAAAATATGTATTAGTTACATGCATTTAAAAACAAAATTAAAATAAAACAACTGAGAACAGCTGTTACCTGGAAATTCCAAAAATTTCCAGCCAATCATTCCATTTATGTATTTGGGACGATCAACATACCCTTCAAAATCACAATTGACTTTTCGTTGAGACCCACTGCAACCTTGACTACAAATGCAATATGTTTTAGCTCGTGTTGCTGTACATTTTTTAGGCTCATCTTTGAAGTAAAACAAATTCTCTTGAGAAGCATTAAGTCTACAACATAAAACAAATAAAATCATTAACAAGAAACATTTAGTTTTCAAGATAAAAAAATTAAAGAAATGAAATTACACAAAAATGTTAATAATATATAAAAAGCTTAAAGTAAAAAACATAACAAAAGAATGTCAACAACATATATAAAAAGCTTAAATTGAAAATTAACAAAAGAATGTTAGCAATGTATATAAAAAGCTTAGAGTGAAAAATAACAAAAGAATGTTAACAATATATATAAAAAGCCTAAAGTAAAAATATAACAAAAGAATGTAAACAATGTATATAAAAAGTTAAAAGTAAAAACATAACAAAAGAATGTTAGAAATATATATAAAAAGTTTAAAGTAAAAAATATAATAAAGTATAAAAAAAATTTAAAAACACAAAAATTACTTCCAACTTTCAGAAAACTCAGGTTTTGCAAACCATCCATTTTTATCCAAATATATTTTCCCATCTTTAGCCATCATATCATTGTATTGGTTATTGTCAAAAGTTCCACATAAACCTTGTGTTTTATTGAAATCATCAGGTGGTAGTTGAACTTCAATGTTTGCAAAATGGTTTCTCCAGTAATGAGTAGTAAATTTTATAAAAGCACCAGATGGAAATGATATCTTAAAATATTTTTTAAAATAATATCAGAATAGAAAAGCACAGTTAACTGAAGTTATTTATTTATTTAATTTCTAAGTGAAATGATTTCTTAAATCTAAGATTTTAGTAAATGGTATCAAAATACAACTAAAACATGGCAAATTTAAAATAATTCATTTAGTTTCAAAGCATAATTGATTTATATCAGATAATTTATTGCAACCATTCATTCAATAAATTTTTTCAGAAAACAAAACAAAATTCAACCAAAGCAAAATTGCTGAATTTTTAAATTGACTTGTTGAAACCATCTGACACCATTAGTTGTTATTGATACAAAATGTTATAAAATCAAATGCTAAAAAGATCTTATTTTAAACAGATAAAGGACTGATAATTAAAAAAAAAGACAAAAAAAAGTAGGTTTACTTAGTTGGTTAGATTTTTTTAAATTTATATATATATATATATATATATATATATATATATATATATATATATATATATATATATATATATATATATATTTATTTATATATATATATATATATATATATATATATATATATATATATATATATATATATATATATATATATATATATATATATATATATATTTAGTTTTTTAGTTTACTTAACTTAAAAATACTATGATTTACTTTTGTTAAAGAGTAATTTTTTTTGTTCTTGCAGATACTTTATTATTGACAATGTTTATTTTAAAATTTCTTTTCAAAACCAAAGTCTACAAAGTGTAACCAGCAAAGTATAAAAGCTTAAGTATATATGTATATTTCAGCCCTTGTAATTAGGAGAAATGAGCTTATACTATTAGTGGTCAGCAATAAAATTTTTTACCATAAAACATAGAAACAAGGTCACCAATATTTTACCGACCTCAAACACTTTATCATCAGCAGTTAGGTCAGCATTGCTGAATGCCAACCCTAAATTAAATCTAAATTAAGACTAAATTATGGAGCTAAAATTTTTTTTTTGATTTATGCAACTTGTTAAACAAAAAAGCTAGGAATATATTGTTAAAGAAAACTTTCATTACCAAGAATGTCTTTCCGTTGTTATCTCTTGTTAATGATGTTCCTGATTGAGGATCTACTTTACTGGCAAAACGAGCTCTAGGTACATTGTCTCTACACATATCAATCACAATCACATCATCACCTTCTTGTGCTGCTACACCGCAATTACAAGAAACTGATTGGCTGCAAGCAAAAGTTCGAGCATGAACCTATAAAAAATAGCTTATATAAAAAATGTCAAAATTATTGATTTGACATTGATAAACTTGCAGTCCCCAATTAGAATTACTACACATTTAAATAAAAATTAATTTAATTTTAAATTTTAGCTATAAAATTTTAGTAAATTCTGATCATAAGGGTAATCTGAACCTTTTTAAAGCTAGTTTTGATTAAAGCAAAAAATCACGATTAAACATTATTTTTATTGAATTTCATAAAAATTAAAAATAAAAATTAAAACTTTAAAAATTATCTCAGGAGCTTCACTTTGAATCAGGATTACAATTTTCAATACACATTTTTATTATTTTTTTATGAAATTTTAATTCTAAATAATTCAAAAAAAAAAAAAAAAACTCGTAAAAATTTTTGATTAGAAGTCTTATTTATACTACTATTTATACTACTTGATTAAAAGTTTAAACATAATCATATTTTGGTAGATGCTTTAAATGCCAAAGAAAAAAATTAAATAATTAAATTTATATAAACAATTAAATTAAGTCAGTTATTTTTTAAATCTCTTCTTAAATTATTCTTAAATCTAAGATCTTTTGTTTTAGTATGAAATTTTAAACATTTATAAATACACCACACTTTATCTGATTGTTTTTTTATATTAAAATAAATTTTTTATGCAAAATATAACCAATTGAATAACAATCCTTTAATATGTATTTGTTGTACAACCAATGGAAAAGATTTATTATTATTAAAATAGATTTACAGTTTTAGTGTGGAATTTTAAATATACTATCTTAAACTTTATATATAAAAGTTTTATGGATAGTTTTAAGTTTCTTTAACTTATCATTTTTTATTTATAAAAAAATTTGAGGCTGAAATTAAATAAAATAATTTTTATTTAAAAACTTTGGCATATAAATGTGCCAAATGGTCACACACGAGCAGTGAACGTCTGAGGGGAAAATAAAATAGATTAGAAGAGAGGAGAACTATTTTTCGAACAAAGCATATTTTGACATTTGTCAAAATAAAGATTATTAGAATAATATTTAAAAATTTACTAATACAATGACAAAAATAAGACAAACAATGCACCCAAACAATAGTTACAATAATAAAAAATAAAATTTTTATAAACACTTAAAATTAATAAAATATACAACAAATATATCACCAAACATAAACTTACAAAACAAAATATTTACAACAAAATAAAAAGTATGCACACAACAATGTCTAAAATTGGAAAAAAAACTTTAATGCTAATGTGTAAAAGTAATTTGTATAGTAGTTAAGTAATAAACATCTCCTCAGAGTCGCGTCTATTGATACTGGCGTTTCGATGAGGATCAGCATTTATAACTACTTTATCCCGTCAGACAAACATTATCGCCACTTATGCTTTACCCCGCAACTTACGCCTATTCCATACTGCATTTAAAAAAGAACTCACTACAAATAGCCAAAACCCAACCATATCCAAATTTATAAAGCACTACTATTTTTTTGATGATATGATAGTGAAAGTGTAGATCTACTATAAAGTATAAATAAAAAAATTAGATCAAATCACTTACCATACCACTGGAAGAAAGTATTTTAAAAAAAAATGTAATAGAAACATCAAAATAAAATTAAAGCAACTCAAGTAAGTTTGCAAATAAAATCACTAATAATATTTTTAAAATAGTATTAAAACCAAATAGGTACTTTTAGCATAAATAAACCCAAGACAATCAGTAAGCAATTTACCTTATTAAAAATTTTAAAAATCAATAAAAAATAATAGTCTTTAACAAACTCTAACGCTGTCATAGATACCTCATTCAAATTATATTAATCAATCAAAAGTGTAAAAGAATGAGCAACCCATGCAACCTTAAGTCATCAAAAAAATTAACATTTATGTGATAGCGGAATAAACGTTGTACAAAATCCATTGAAAATGTTATCCGTAAAAATGTAAAGATTTAAAACATGTAATGATGGATAAATTTTATCCAAATAGGTGGTTAATAAATTTTTTTTTTCAGGTGATATCAATGAAATTGATAATTGAATACATACTTATTTTTTCTTTTTATTGCATAATGCTTTTATTATCACTATCGCGTACCACTGATTTTTATGACTATTATAATTTATTTGTTGTTGATTCCTGGAGGTATTACATTATTAAAAAGCTCTTTACACTGCAAGATAATATCATGTTAATATCTACATAATATGTGTGGAAACTTAAATATACTTAGAATAAATACATTCATTTTAAATTTTATATTTTATATATAAAACTTTCAGCCAACAAGTTTCTTTATCTTTTTTTTATTTATAAAATAATTTTTTAAGGCTAAAAATAAATATAATAGTTTTTTTTAGTGGAACAGAGTTATATGATTTTCTTAATAATTTTTTGGTAAACTTTTTATATTCACTCAAGTTTATTGAAATAATTATTAATACTAATGGCCAGGACCCATAATATGAGTCACGGTAGTTCTATGTTTTATATTCTATTATAAATCTACACTTTTTTTCTAATTAGTTAAAAGGTTGGCACAGCTGGAGAACCAATCCTGTATGCATGTTTGCTTATTAATTAATTTTATTTCTGTGTACTATTTTAAATTGGTACATTAAATATATTGTTTTATATTTATAATAAGATAACTTAATTAGATTATGATATATGATAAGTCACGATTTGACCACAGCTCTATACATATCAATAATATCTTTAATTACATAACTTTTTTACATAAAAATGATATCTATTTACCTTGAAATTTCGTGCTGTACTTTGAACTAAAACATAATCTCCAACATAATAATGACTGTAGTATAATCGATCAAATGTTGTAAAGTGAGGATCACCAGAAGATGTGCATCGTGCTGTTTTAATATCAATTGTTCTTATCTAAAATTATATTCCTAAGTACGAAGACAAGTTGATTTTATGTCGTAAAAAAAATTAAAAAAAGAATTTTATATTAATTTCAACTTACCAAAAATAAAGTATTTATCAAGATATTACTAAAAAACAATTTAGGTTTTTTTTTTTTTTGCTCTTATTTTTTCATCATCTCACCATTCTCAGTTATATGCCTAATTTTAGGCTTAGAACTCTGTTACAGTTGATAAAATAAATTATTAAATTTTTTTTATCAGCTAAAACAAAGTAACTGAAGAATTTTTTTATACAAATTAATTTATGCACTATTTTTTTTTTACTTCTCATTTAATTTGTTAAAGTAGATATATTAAAATGTTTGCACTGCTTTTCAGTTTATAAAGAGTTTATGATGTGATTTGAGAGTTTTAACAAAATTAAAATGTAATGAAACTTTTATTTAGCTTTTCTTGAATAACCATTTTTATTTAAAAAAATATGCAATCAGCAAGTCAACCTGAACCCAAATGTTTGATTTAAAAAAAAAAAAAAAATTACCTCAACATCAGTAAATTGCTTATGACAACTCCAATCCACTGGATCTATGTGGTCTGGAATAAACAATTTCAAAAACATACGCTGATCCCCATCATCCACAAAGTCTCGTTTAGCAACCACTTCAACTTCTTTTTTCTGTCCGGCTGGACCAGGTTTAAATTGCAATGTACAGTGATCTACAAAATGGTCAGTAGTTGTTTGACCCATCTCAATGAGAACTCTACACTTTTCAGTTCCATCTCCACATACAATAGGTACTGTTGATCTAACAGTGATATTAACCGGAGCTTCTTGCTCTGAAAGAACCAATACCTTTGGATTTACCTAAAATAAAAAATTTTAGTTTGAATTTTCTCTTTTCCTACATGAAATTTTCTATTATCTCACAATATTGTTAGCAGACAATTTAGCAGAAAACATTGATCAATACAAAGTTTTGAAAATTTTAAAAATATAATTGTTCATTTTTTTAATTGAAAATTCTCAACAAAAATATGCTGCATCAGGCACTTCTATATTCAAAGTGTTAGCAAACCTTATGGGACCACCTAAAATGCAGGATTCTCAAATGGTTTAAAATTCTCAAAGGATCAAAAAAACTATAGTTAAAAAAATAAACAAAAAAACAATCTATATTCAGCTAAGATTTAGTGCTATATAGATAGATATAATAAAAATTACTGTCAGTAAACTTAATTTGCTAATAAAGGTTCAAAAAAACTATAGTTAAAAAAATAAACAAAAAAACAATCTATATTCAGCTAAGATTTAGTGCTATATAGATAGATATAATATAAATTACTGTCAGTAAACTTAATTTGCTAATAAAGTATACCAAAAAAAGCAACTTAAAAAAAATCAGAAAATGAAAACTGCAATGAAATGTGTATTTCATGTTTTATTTGTGTAAACCATAAAAAGGGATTGATATATTTACTTAAATTTGTATAAATGATCTTCTTTTTTTTAATTTACAAATACAAAAGCTTCTAGATATTTAAATTTGGAGATTAAACTTACATGCCGCCATTGCGTAGAGAATGAATCTCATCATGGCCTTTACGCCATTTATTAATGCAAAAGCTCATTTAACTAACATACTATTTGATTGATATTGACGAGGCAAAATTAATTTTAAAGCTGTTGAGTTATCGGTTGAAATAAGTTTTTTATGAAATTTCCACCTTTTACTTGGAGTGGTGAATCATCTTAATATGAGTAATCTGTGAAAAACAATAAGAAATCTGCTAAAAAGCCAGTAAATGGCCTTGAAAGTTGCATTTGAACATTTAACCGTACTGTGGTGAAGAGTTTGCTGGAAATGACTGTATAAAGCTTCTCAACAAATCTTTTGAGTGAGCTTGAGACAAAACATCAAGTTGCTCATGCCATGAATTTTGTCAAGGCTTCTAAACAACTTTGAAGTGTTATTCATTCTTGCTTCGAAACAATCTATCCCTAGATGCACACTGATGCATTTCAAGAATACATCAAAATTCTGCCGGTCACAGTGACTCCAAAAGTTTATATTATTTCCCCCAAATCAAAGAGTTTATCAAAATGTACAACACTTGGCTTGGTTGTTTTAGTGAGCAATTATATGAGGCACTTCATTCAGTCTTCAGCTCTCAATGGGTAAGATACAAAAGAAGTTTGGACAACCCTAACTATGGAAACCAGTTGTTTGACTGAGTGCTAGACTACAACAACAAGCATCTTTAGATTAAAGCAGGGGTGTGGAGTCGTAAAAAAAAAGTAACGACTCCGACTCCAGTTGTTGAAATTTTTTGAGTACAACTCCGCCTCTGAATCCAACTCTGACTCCAAAGCAAAATTTTTGAAAAATTCTTTGAATTCTTTAAAAAATATGGCGGGATAAGTTGAAATTTTTTAAATACACGTGTAATACCAAGAAATATTACTATCGGAGTTGGAGTCGCGATATTTTTTAGCAACTCCGCTAAAATTGTCGAAACTCCCAACTCCGACTCCACAGCCCTGCATTAAAGGCTAAAAAAGATAACGATCTTTGGTTCAAATTTCTGTTTAATTTCAAATACAGATTATTTTTTATGTGAAATTAGAATTACTGTTTTTGTAAAGCGTGTTTTGTTCCAAACAATATATATATATATATATATATATATATATATATATATATATATATATATATATATATATATATATATATATATATATAATATATATACATATATATATAAACATATACATATATATATATATATATATATATATATATATATATATATATATATATATATATATATATATATATATATATAAATATAGATATAAATATATATATATATATATATATATATATATATATATATATATATATATATATATATATATATATATATATATATATGTATATATATAAATAAATAATAATTGTCAAGAAATTTATCTGTATTGGTGGTCAATAGTATAAAGTTAAACACCATGATGTCCTTAATACTAATATTAAAACGTTTTAATGATGTTTATTTTGTAATCTATACAAATGTTGATTATGATTTGAATGTATCCATACAAATATGCACCTATTTGCATGCATCTATTTGCATGTATCTATACAGATAAGCATGTAATCTATACAAATGTTGATTATGATTTCAGAAATAGATTGTACATTTTAAACATTTTACTTTGTTTCTGCCTCTTTAAGATGAAAACTATAAAAAACAGAACTTTTTAAAATAATTTTAGACAAAAATATTAGTTCAGTACCAAGAAGAGTAGCAGATTACTAAGGATTAGAGGATACTAAAAAATAAATATTGATAAAAATTATAAATTAGTTTTAGCAAATATATTAATTTTTTTAACTAAATTTTTTAAGACTGACAAGCACATATTAAATAATCAAATAAATATAGTTGTTAAAAAATAATATTTTTCAATTAATTCAAATAAAAATACACTTATCATCAAAACTAAATTTTGTAAAACCATTTTAAACTTCATTTAATGAAGGTAAGCTTAGTCAACATGATTACTGCAAAAGACAAATAAAGAAATAAAACAGGAATAATAATATATAATAGTGATGTGCTAGTTAAAAAAGCAAGAAGCTCTAAGTTTGATTTTCACCAGGTGCCTGGTGAAAATCAGAATAAATAAATTTACAAGGATGCTGAGCAGCAGCCTTGTTTGTAAAGGTTCATGTTTCTAAATTAAAAAGTAAAAAGGAAAATTAAGATAGAGTGTTACAACAACAATAAAAAAAGGAAATAAAGTAACCTTCTTGACTGTTGTGGCTCGCTTGATCTAAGGGAGGTGAATAACATTAAAAAATAAACAAAATATTTTTCAAAAATCAATAACTCAAAGAGCAGATAAACTCTAGGAAAATGTAAATAAACTTTGAATTTAAAGCAACAATATTGATGTGATAGAGTTTTGTGTTTTTAGCCATTAAAAAAAATAACAAATATCAATTAAGAATACCGCTGCAACTTGCTAAGCAGAGATGTGGAATCTGAAAAAAATTTCAGGAGTGTCCAGGAGCATTAAAAGTTTTGAGTGACTAATGATTGCAAAAAAACATGGAAAACATTGTTTTTAGAGTTCTAGAGTCTGCCATATTCAAAAGCTCTTGGTTAAAAATGTTAAACGTTTTAAAAACAATTAAAGTTTTAATTTTTTTTCTAAAAGTAGTCCATAAGCCACTATATATTTTTGAACCTTTTGGATACCAAAAAACAGGAAGAAGTAATTATTTTCTGACTTCAAAACTGGAGTCCGGAGAATCGAAGTTGGAACTCCTCATCCCTGTTGCTATGATTCACTGTTGAGAAAATCAGCATATAATTAGCAAGAAAATTTCCCAAAAACAAAATAGATGTTTACCTAAACTAAAAAGAAATTCAAGCCGTTTAAAATTTAATAACTTCAATAACTCTTTTAAAAACAACTTCCCTTTTCAATTCGCATGTTGGAATTAACTCTACCTTAAAAAATTCTAAACAAAATTTCAAATTTTTAAACAAAAAAAATTTCTGTCTCATCAGATTTTGTTATGATGCAGTAAGGACATAAAAATTTTAACCAACTTCATAATGTTAATACAAACAATATAATCATGGCAATGGTTTACCCTCTGAAAATAACTATGATGCCAAAAATTTTAAAAAATTTATTTAATTTAGAAAAAAAAAGCAGAGAATCATTAAAGAGTATGCAGATATGTAAAATTTTTTGCAAACATTGCATTGATATGTAAACATTGAAGAACATATGCAACATATCTAATCAAAGTTAATAATATGCAGGCTCCAAAGAATTTATGGTTTAGTATTACAAAATCTCCAGTGTTTGAGATGAAGTATTTAAAACCTAATAGTATTTTTTTAATGTAAAATAAACTTTTTATCAACTTTAAAAAAAACAAAAAACAAGCAAGATTTTATTTGAACCATTAAAAAAAAAATTCTTCTATTTTTTTATTAAATTTCAAAGCAATTTAAACAATTTTTTTCATGTTTGATTGTAAATCTGGTGCATTTCCAACTAGAAAATATATGAAATAAATTTAACTATGCCCTAAAAACTTTTTTTTATATATTTTTCGAAACTTTTAATGTTTGTCATTTTGTAATAAAACTTGATAATAACCAACCATTTGAGTTAAAAAAGTAATTCATTCCATTTTGGAAAAATTATTTGATATTTTTATTTTATAAATACTGATATTTCAAACACAAAAGGTGTTTAATAGGTATAGAATATATACAGCTAGATGGTTAGATAAGTTAAAAAACCACTACTTTGAAATCTTAAACACAAAAGACAATTGCTTTCACTATATATCAAACACTAATATTACAAAATTTCCCAAAAAGACCAAAATTTGTTTTCATCACAAATTAAATTGCCTGTTGATCAACAAATAGTGGATAAAAATTTAAAAAAATCAGTTGATTAAAGAATTTAATCTTTATTAAATTGATTACCAATGCAAAAACTTTGATACCCTTACCATTTGTTTACCTTACCACTTTTTCTTTTCCTAAAATTTTTATACACATAAATCGAAGAGTGTTCCCAATGCAAAGCATTTTTTACCTAAGATGACACTTTTTCTTTTTCTAAAAATTTTATACGCAATCAAAGATTGTCAATTACTAAAAACCAAAAAAATTAACGAGAACTTATTTATTATTTCAAATAAAAGTCTATAAAAATCATGTAAATTTTCAATAAAAATAAATTATTTATAAAATTCAAAGTTAACAAATTAAATGATTGCATTGAATTAAATAATGTTATTTGTTATAAAATTACAATTAAAAATAATTAATGTTAACAATTATCTAGCCCCAGATGATCTGATATAACATAGTAACTTTGACCATCAAGTTTTTCATGTTTTAGAAAATAGACAAAAAAGTAGTGTAAAGTTGCTTTGCTGTTATTCCTGTAAAAAACTTGTACTACGCCCAGTATTATAAAACTGTAGTTTTCTGTTAAGTAGAACTAAAACTTGTTTTTCTTTCAAATCAGTTTTTTAATATTGGATTGACTTTTTGATATAAAATGATGCTCTCATAAATTAACTGTTCAAAAACTATTTCAAAAAATTCATCTAAAGATAAATTTGCTTATGCTAAATATTTTTGATATAAATTGATGTTCTCCTAAAATATCAAACTGTTTCAAACTCTTATCTTAAACTATTTCAAAAAATTCATCTAAAGGTTGCACTATACAATGTACTTTAGTTGCACTAAAATACATTGGAAATGTGATTTTTGTCATTGATAAAAATCAAATTTTGCAATTGGCAATTTTTTTTTTGCCAAAAGAATACATAAAGTAAGAACTGGAGCACTACATTCAATGATGCTAACTTTTTTGTTGAAAATTTTGAGCTCAGAATTATTGAGTATGGGCAATTTAAATGAAGTAACATTTTTGAGCTATTTTGAGTTTTATATTATTGACCTGAAATCAAAGTGTGACAACATTGGATTGAGAAAAGTTGGCAGGAACTTTATTGCAATAATGCTCCATTATTATGTTTTCTTTTGATTATTATTTTTAATGCCATTACACTCTCAACTCCAGTTTTTATTCAAGAAAAGGTGAAGATTTACAAAATGAGTAAATAATAAAATGTAAAATTTTTGGAATAACAGTAAAAAAAAAAAAATTAGAAATAAAGCAAACAAAAATCAAATACAAAATGTTATATTCCTTATTTCGAGAAAATGCCTGAAACAAAAAATATATAAAAAAAAGACCTAATTCCAAAAAAATACCTGAAACCCTGCAAAAAATTCATTACTTTTCCTATATCGACTTTTTATTTCTTTACTTTCAATGTAATATGATCGAACTTTGCAATAAATCTAAGTAAAATAATTTTAAAAATTTAGAAAATTAAGCAAAATAATTATATATAGTTGTACTTTAAATGTATAACAACTATCAAGTTTCAAGTTTAAAAACAGTTTAACAAGTTTCAAGTTTAAAGAAAGCAAGCTTTGTAAAAAGAGTTTTAATAAACCAAAGACACAATGATTTCTTTTTACTACTTAAGGAGTTGTGCAGAATTTAAAATAATAAATGGTATTAAAGTAAGAAAATATTTTTATTTTATTAATAATGATATGTTTGTGAACCTTTTTGAGCTAATGATCTTGACATTGGATTATTTGAATGAAAAAATGTTATGTAAAAAACACATATATTTGAAGTAGATAACATTATGAAAAGACATTAAATTATCTATGCAGATAACAATATTTAAAAGTAATGTATTATAAGAAGTAGATTAGATAAAGTATATATAACAGATATGCATAACAAGTTATGAAGTATGCAAAACAGATATGCATAACAAGAAAAGTACAAACATGTATTAATAATTTTGAACAGCAATAGTTGGGTATAAAACATGTTTGTGGTTAAAGAAATGTAAGATGAGATTTTGTTTAAAAAGCAGTAGGAAATTTATTTATTTTAAAAACATGAAGTTATGGAAAAAAAAAAAATTTTACATACGAAAAATATAAAAATTCTTGCCAAAAACAATATTGAAATACCAGTTTAAAATTATCCTATTTAATATAATTAGCATAATATAATTGCTTATCACTTATAATTAATGATCAATTTAACGATGCTAATGGTGTTACACATTTTTGTGAGTTTAACACGGAGCTTTTTAAAGAAGATTTAGCACGCTTGGCCTTGTAATATTTCCTTTTAGACTTTAGACCACGCAATAAGGTATTTTTAAATATTTATTATTTTTATTATAATCTGTTAATATCTGCCTAATCAGTTATATATTATAGGATAATATTTTGGCGACATTTTAAAATATATTTAAAATAAATATATACATATTAAAATTTCTGTCATATGTTAAGTTTTTTTGCATAAAACATTTAACAATAGAACTTTAAAATTTAAACTATAAAAAATTGTTTAATTTTCATATCAAAGCAAAAAACATCTTTCAAGTGATCAACAAGTGCCAACACAAATTGGGTTCTTAAATTTTCCTTAAAAAATTAGTTTTATGCAAATAAAACTTTCCAAAATAAATTATATATCAAGATATTAGCAAAAAACTTTTTCATTTTGTGAAAAAATTTTAATGCCATTTTTATTTTTTCTAAGGTAAGTTCTGGTATTTTTAATTCTTTTTTAAATTACTGGACTGAATAATGTGATATTGTGGTTATTAAATGACATCAATAAAAAAAAGTTCTTTCAATTAACTTAAACTCAAGTTATAAATGTTATGTTTGGGGTTTTCCCATCTGCAATTATTTTAATGTAGTAGAAAGCCTTTAATTATAACTTTTTATAAAACATACAATAACCAAATAAAAATAACGCAATATATAAGTAACACAATCAATTAGGCTTCGGTAGTCTAATTTACCCAGTGGGCACAAGACATATTTTAGACCTTGAATGTGTTAATACATGTGTTAATGCATTTGCATACATTTTTTAGATCTCATAAACATGCCTTGTGCCCACTGGGTATATTTATTTTATTTTAATAACAAAACTAATAATAATGCTATAAATACGTGATAAGTAAATATATGTAAAAAATATTTTTATAATTAGGAGATATGTAATTTATCTATAAATATGAGATATGTAAAAAAATTTACTTATCTCATATTTATAAATTCTAGAAATAGTGAAAATTAATTTCATTTCATGGTGAATGAAAATGAAACTTTTTAATGGAAATAAAAATTTAGAAAAATAAAAATTTAGAAAAACAATATAGAAAAACAGTATTCCTCATTTAATTTCATTTTTATTTTTTCAAAAGTCTCAAATTGAACTAAAATGCTTAATATAGCGCAAACACCTTTTATAAATAGGGAAAATTTTATTCACAAAACAAACATAACTTGTTTTTTTTGTGAATAAACACTTGGAAATCACTTAAAAACGTATTTATAATTTGATATTTAGTATATTAAGTATAATGGCAAAATAAAAAGTGTTGTTTGTTAATATCTCAATAAATAATTTGTTTTGGTAGTTTTATTAAACTCAAAATTTATTTTCTAATTTTTATTCACAAAATAAACATAACTTGTTTTTTTTGTGAATAAACACTTGGAAATCACTTGGAAAAAACGTATTTTTAATTTGATATTTATTTCAATTAAGAGTCAACCGAAACAATATTAACCATAAACATTAACTTACATTATAGCCCATGTGAAATGTGCAATTCTCTCCATATTTATTAGTGTTTTGAAGAAAACTTCTATTCTGATCACTTGTAAAAATTTCAGGACCTTTAATTTGTTCTTCTACAGGCCCTTGAAACCATGTCACTTCATATCGTGCATTACTTTCTTTTACAGTGTGGAATTCGCAAATGAACCTTATTCTTTTGTTGTTTACACCAACAGTGACTATTGGATCCTTTTCTATCTTTGGAAAATTTTCTATAAATAAAAAAATTAATATATAAGATAAAAAATAAAAACAGTGCTCTATAAAATAAATTAAGGCCTTCAAAAAAATACCAAAAAGTACACAAAAAATGTAAAAAACCAAACTTTAAAGAAGTTGTAAAAAGTACACACGAAGGGTTAAAAACCAAACTTTGGAGAATTTGTAAAAAGAACACAAGAAGGATTATATAAATCAATCAATCAATCAAAATATTTCCATTTAATAACTGCACATATATATATATATATATATATATATATATATATATATATATATATATATATATATATATATATATATATATATATATATATATATATATATACAATAGTGAGGGACATTTACAAACAGTTAAAAATTAATATAAAGCATATTAACTTTAAGGTTTAATGCAACATTAAAATTAAATTTTGAGTATATTTATATTTATACATACACACATATACACACATACACATACATACAAACATACATACATATACATATATACACATGCACATGTATGCATACACACACATGTACACACACACATATGCATACATATACATACATACGCATACATACACACACACATATGTATACATACACATACTTACATATGCACACATACATACATATGTATACATGCACACACCTATACATACACATACATACATATATAGACATACATACATATACAGACATATATATACATTGCATGTGCATTATACACATGTTTATACAAATACACACATACATACATATGTATACATACACATACACAGAAATTCATACATACATACACATATGGATACACAAATACACATATACATACACACATACTTATATACTTATTTAGTAGTGTCATCTTGCATTTTCATGATAAACTCTTAAAAGAGTTTATCATGATTATGAGCAATTTTGCTCATTTTATGAGCAAAATTGCTTGTTTAATAAATCTATTTCTATTTACTTGATAGGAAGATTTTTTAATTTCACTAGGTAAGGAGTTCCAGGAATGAATTGAATGATTTTTGGTATTGTGGTTTATCCTCCTCTGGCTAATTGCGATATAGAGGCCACATTACCAAGGCTCAAAAAGACAAGTTCGGTCCCCAAGGAGCTTCATAACCCGCTCTACGAACCAAGAGTAAAGTGAGTTTGGGAAGAACCAAGATATGTTTAGAGTGAAAGACAGAAGTAGTTGAGTTAGAAAGATGGCATAGAGAAAGCAGCCAGAGTTGCACCTGGTGTTAGAGGGTGCTACAGCGTACTATTAGTTAGGTTAACCAAGTAATGTACGCTGACAAATGAGTTGATTGGAGTTCACTTAACATGAGCTCTTCCTCAACTTTCTTTGTTGATTTGATTGAATTGAATGATTTTTTTTTGATTTGATACCATACTTATGCCTGCTTTGATGGGATTGATAAGTTGTTGCAAGATACTGATTTAAGATTGTGGTTGTGAATATTACCAGTAAACTTGAAATAATTGTTGAAGCCCATTGGTATATTTTTGTGTATAACATCCCATGCAAATGCGCTGTTCAACAAGTAGATCATTTGATCTAGTTTCATTATTTTTGATAGACTGTATAGTATATCTAAGTTAAAGCTTATAAACCAAACTTAGAAGATTTGTAAAAAGTACACAAGAAGGATTATAAACCAAACTTAGGTGAAGTTGTAAAAAGTACACAAAAAGGATTATAAACCAAACTTTGTTGAAGTTGTAAAAAGTACACAAAAAGGATTATAAACCAAACTTTGGTGAAGTTGTAAAAAGTAAACAAAAAGGATTATAAACCAAACTTTAAATAACTATAACAAGATTTAAAGTTTAAAGTTCCAATTAAATTTTATTTTTGAAATTATTAACTCAGAGATAAATAACAATCTTGGATGTAAAAAAAGTAAATTATAAATGGAAACGTTACAGTGATGCACATATTGCTTTATATTATACTTTTATACTGATACTATGCTGTTAAATATTTAATGCGCGATTTTATGATCAAAGGTTATTCATATCTTTAAAATTCAACTAAAGTTAAAGAGCCAGAACCGAGCTGGGAACCAAGCCAAAACCTAGAAGACGGCGCACAGTGACTCAAAACAACAAAAAATTGGCAATAAACCCCTCACCACTTTTTTATAAATTAAGTGCCCTTTGTTAGATAATATTAAAAGACAATGATTTTTTATTTCAAAAGTAAAAATAATTTTTTCATAAAGCTTTTATTTTGTATTTTATACAAAATAAAAAATTTGATATTATTTTTAAAGAAATCTGAAAAATGTGAGGTTTTTATTCAACTAAAATGGAGAACTTGAAATTTAAAAGTGTATATTTATTTTTAAAATAATATTTTGACTCTATATATTTCAAATATACTAAAAAGAAAAAAAAAGTCTGATTTTTTCATTTAATTTTAAAAACTTCTCTAGAAAAAAGTAGAAAATAATTGTATTTTTTTTGTTTATATATCAGCTAAAAAAATGTTCAACCGAGTTCTACAAATATATATATTTTTTCCAGTTAATTAACATTTCTACTTTAGGAATGTAAAAGGATTACTGCGGTCTCCTGCGGTATTGGAAGTTATTAAAGAAAAACAAATGTTGATAATTTTATATAAACCTTGTTTTCTGCCATTTTGCTAAGAACTTTATATCAAAACAAATGAAATTGGCGGGAAACTTAAAGTTAAGTTTCTTGCTTGTAAAACTTGTTCTAATATAGTTTTTAAATCATAAATATTAAATATAGTTTTAAAAAACGTGCTATTGTCATTATATACTATTTAAAAATTTGTTAAAATATTTATTGACAATTTTAAAGAACGATTTATTATTCGATAAGTACAACATGTTTGAAAAAGCTTAATTGAACAACTTTGGTATTTCCCGTTTCAAGAAATACCATATTGTTACATCCTGTAATAACACATATTACTTAGTTAACTTTATATTACACGTAATATAAAGTTAACTAAGTAATATGTGTTATTACAGGATGCAACAATGTGAAAATTGTTAAAAGTCATAACAAGATAAAATTTGAAACAGTCTAAAGTATAAAATATGTAATGTAATTTAAAATGTGTCTATTATATTAGTTTTATTATATTGATGGTTCTTAAAAACGACAAAAATGAAAAGATTAGATCTTATTCCAAATATACATGAATTAGGAGTTGATAAATTAAAATTATGGAAGGATTTACTTAATGAAATAAAAAATACTAAAAAAATTCTTAAAGAAAACTTAAATAAAGTTAAGCTTGCTTTAGTTATATTTATTTCAAAGGTGAAGAAAAAACTAAAACAATGTGGACGAAACTATGATACATTTATACAAAAAGAAAATCGTTGGCTTCAAAGAAATCTTATGAACAATAAAAATAGCCATTTTTGTTCTGGAAGGCCCCATAAACAATGGAGTGTTCTTGGAGAGAGAAGCAAAAGAAAAAAAATAAAAGAACTAGCCACTGAACATGATGAAGCTCTATTTTTAGCTTTTGCAAAAAGTGCATATGCTGCTGGAGAAAAAAAAAGCCTCTGTTTTAAAAAACAATATATCTAATGTTTTAGAAAAAGTTGATAAAACTTTGTATAAAACCTTTCCCATTGACATGAGTGTAGAGGATGCTCTTGCATTAAAAATGAATACTGATTTCAGCGATAAACAATATCAAATGATCAGAAACTCAGCTCTTATACACAACGTACATATTTATCCTACCTTGCACGATATTTTCGTGGAAAAATTGAAATGCTATCCTGAGAATATACATTTTTCTGAAATTTCTGCAAAGTGTACTCTTCAGAGCATGTTAGATCACACTGTGAGTAGAATAACAGAAATGATTGATATGCCTAATTTTGGTCAAAGTGATGAAATATTTGGAGTTTTATATGGAAAGATTGGTTTTGATGGAGCATCAAGCCAAAGTATTTATAAACAGAAATACGATACAAGCAACGCAAGTATAGAACTTAAGCATGAAGAAAATCTTTTCAGTACAGCTTTTGTGCCTTTATTGCTCAAAGTAGAAGATGGCGAAATTTGGAAAAATGAAAATCCTTCAAGCTGTCACTTTTGTAGACCTCTTCATCTACAATATAAAAAAGAGAGTCCAATTTTATCCAGAGAAGAAGAATCAGATCTAAAAAATCAAATAAATACCTTAAAGACGTTTTGCAAAGTTTTTAATATTGCAGGAAGAATTTTGACATTTAATATCAGCTATAAGATTGATCTTACAATGTTTGATAATAAAGTAGTTACCGCACTTACAGAGACAAAATCCACTCAATCCTGCAATGTGTGCAATGCTAAACCCAAAGAAATGAACAATATTGATTTATTAAAAGCAAAAACTGAGAATGACTTAGCCTTGGGGCTTGGAATTTCAGCTTTGCATTGCTGGATAAAATGGTTGGAGTTCATTCTTCATTTGAGTTATAAAATTGAAATTGAAAAGTATAAGCCTAAAACAATTGAGGAAAAACTATCTGTAGACTTAAAAAAAAAATAGATTCAGGTACTCAGAGAACGGTTAAGCCTATACGTTGATATGCCTAAAACTGGATCTGGAAACACCAATGACGGCAACACTGCCAGAAGAGCATTTAAAAATAGTGAAGTTTTTTCTGAAATTACTAAAGTTGATTGTGATATAATTAAAAGATTGCATAATATTCTCATAACCATATCTTGTGGATATCCTATTAATATCAATGAATTAGATTTATACTGCACTGAAACAGCTAAACGTATAGTAAGTTTATACAACTGGTATGTTATGCCTCCTACTGTACATAAACTGCTACTGCATAGTTCTTCTATATCAAATAAATTACCTTTGCTAATCAGGGTATATTCGGAAAATGCAATTGAGAGTTTAAATAAAAAGATAAGAAATTCTAGACTTGACCACACGGCAAAAATATCAAGGTTAAACACAATGATGAATCAGATACACTACCTTCTAGTAAGATCAGATCCAAAAATATCAAGCATATCTTTTAGAAAACATAAGAGCTATCGAGGAAAACCGTTACCAGATGAAGTTTTTAAATTAATTGTAATGTAAATAATGAACTTAATGTAAAAAAATGCAGTATTTTTTCTCTATGTATCAACATAAAAACCATTTTTATAAAAATATCAAGTAGAGTAATATATCAAAATTATGTGTTTTTCTTGAAGATTCTAAAAACTAAAATAAAAAATTTTTGTATGCGTATAGTCACCTTTAACATGTGTAAGCGCGCATTTTACGCGTCGAAGGTGCGCATTAAAAAAAAAAAATTATTAACAAACTTGACATCTTTGACTTAAAAACTATTATCTTAAAATATAACAATATTTATTTACGATTTATGTCAATTTTTATTTAATTTTTGCCATTTTTTGATTGTCCTGAGTCACTGGGCGGCTCAGGAGCCGAGCCGTAAAAAAAATAGTCGGCTCCACAAGTCTGAGCTAAACTACCAACCAATTGTTTAAAAAGTCGCATATTATTTCCATGTTTTTAGAATAAAGGTTCTGCATTTTTTAAAACTTTTATTTTTTACTTTTTTGTCCTGTTCAAAATGCAATTAGAAATTTTTTAAAAAACTATTAAACAAGTTCCTTGTGCAGTAGAAATTAATTTATCCGATGTAATCAAAAAAAGTGTAGCTAAACTGTTTTAAAATTAATCTTATTGTCGAACTCATTCAGACCTGTTCTTTAGAACGGAAAATAAAGAAAGAAGAAAAGTATTAAGTGGTTGGTTACAGAAGTTACTGTGTTTTTTTTTTGAAAATTCTGGAACTAGGAACATGCCAAAACCTCCCTTAGTGAACATGACCATAACTGAAAAAAAGTGATGACGACTATTAAGAAATAAAGGAAAGAAGTAAGCACCAAACAACTGATAAAAATGATAAAAAAGAAAATAATGCTAAAACATTTAAAACATAAATATTGTTAACTTGGTGACTCTGGTGACATTTTTTGCTAACTTGGAGACTTGAGCTAAATTTAATTGTTTTATTCAATACTATGCTTATTTTAGATTTTGACAAAAAGCATATCTCAAAAACTCTTGTTTTGCTAATGAATTATTTAAGCAGATTTCAAATAAAAATTATCATTTTTTTATGATTTTTATGCACAAAGTGATAACAAATATTATTAAAGAACTAAAAATTAAAAGAAACAAAATACAAATGCATTTTTGTTATTTATGACCAAAGTTACATGATGATCAAACCTAATTTATTTGCATTTAACATCAATAAGTTGTTAAAAGCAAACATCAACAAGTTGTTAAAAGCGAACATCAATAAGTTGTTAAAAGCGAGCATCAATTAGTTGTTAAAAGCAAATAAAATAAGCTTGGTCATCATGTTATTAGTTTAGTAAGTTTTTATTATGTTTAATTAGCTATTGAATAATTAATTTACTTACTAATAAGTAATTTACTTTTTAAATACATAATAGCTATCATTAAACCGAATTCTATTTGTTAGCAATTTAATTAATGTGACCATATGTACGCGTTTGGTGCATACAGTAGGCGTTTGACGGTAGTTTTGGGCGTTTGGGGTTTGTACGCGTTTGTGTGCAAGTTTATATATTAAAAAAAAGCAAATAAAATTCTTTCAAAAAATATTATTTGAAAGACTTTTATTAAATGAATTTTCTAAAATATAGTTAGAAAACAAAATGAATAAAATTCCAATAAACTAAAATTTACTTGAGCATGGGGTAAAACCTGTTGGAGAAACTTCTTCAGGATCACATTTCTTTTCACTACCTGTTATATGTAAAAAATAAACAATTATAGAAACCACACACACACATACACACACAATATATATATATATATATATATATATATATATATATATATATATATATATATATATATATATATATATATATATATATATATATATACATATACATATATAATATATATATATATATATACATATATATATATATATATAAATTGCTTGCTATATATATATATATATATATATATATATATATATATATATATATATATATATATATATATATATATATATATATATATATATATATATAGCAAGCAATTTATTTAAAACAATATGAAGGAAAAAGAAGCCAAGCAAAACAACAATATTCAAAAAATAAATCAATTTTTTATATTAAAATACTACTAAGAAAATATTAAATAGTACTTTTTAAGAGGCCTTTCAGTATTGATCATCAGTAGTACTATTGCAAATGTAATTATCATGATATATATATATATATATATATATATATATATATATATATATATATATATATATATATATATATATATTTATATAAATATATAAATAAATATATAAATAAATACATAAATATATATATATATATATATATATATATATATATATATAATATATATATATATATATATATATATATATATATATATATATAAATATATAAATAAATATATAAATAAATACATAAATATATATATATATATATATATATATATATATATATATATATATATATATATATATATATATTTATATATATATATATATATATATATATATATAATTTTCCTATCAAAATGTTAATTTTAAAGGTCACAGATACAACAATAAAGTAAAAAAAACTTGTTTTACATATGCTTTTTTTAATAGACAAATGCATATAACTTACTTTAACCAATGTTGTGTCTTGGTGCTATCAGCTCATTGTCACAAAAGACTTTATTTATAAATTGCCATGGTTTATTTTAGTTTATTCTATAATATTTTTTCATATTATGGTGATAAACAGAAAACTGATGTTAGTTTTATGTACCCTTATAATTTATGCTATAACAATCTAAAACAGTCTAACCTCAAAAAAAAATTTAAACCACTGCATTTGTAATTATAATATGGGTAAAAATTTTACTGTATGCAAACATAATAATCCAGCTATAGAGGCATTAGTTTTCATGTTATTTGGTTTGCGAGGACATTGGAAATTACCCATTAGTTATGTTTTATCGTTATACAGAGGCTTTAGTTTATATATTAGTTGTTTTGCAAGCTCATTGGAAAGTACTCATTGCTAATTTTTAATTAAATTAAGTTAAAACAATTAATTTAACATGCTTAATTAAAACATTTTGAGTTTTGCTTTGAAATAACTTTGTTTTAAAGTCTTACATTTGATTGTATAAGTACCAATTAAAATTCTGTTGTTGCCTTTCGATGTCTGTTTTCAAAGATGTTAAAGATATGTTTATTACTTCTTCATATGACATATAAGAAGTAATAAACATATCTTTAACATCTATATGCTTAAATTAGAAATTCTTTAGATGGATCATGTTTTTTTCAAGAGCATTATATTTAATGGAGTTATTTTAAACCTTTTTTCAAGTTTAAAAATTTGAAGTTTGCAAATAAACTTTCAAGGAAACATATCGAATTTTATTTGCCACAAAATAAATATGCAAGTTGAAAATAAATGAAGCTAGTTAAATAGAAAGATAAGTGAATATTATTTCAGAATTCTGAATGAATATACTCAGAAAAATACTACTAAAGACTTTAGTAAATTACTAAGAAAGGTTCACGACAATAAACGAATCAGTTACTATTATTTAAGGGTTTATAAATGTTATTTTTTAATATAAAATATTAAAACAATGCTATTGTTTAAAGTTCTAAATCATTTAGAACTTTGCATTTAGTAAATGCAAATATGTTTTTAAAAATATGTTTCAAAATTTGTGGCTATAAAAACAACTTTTTGTTTTTGTTTTTCAGCTTACAATCCTCTTTGACCAAAACATTTGTATATTGGCTGTAGGCCACCAAATTTATCATCTCATCCAAATTTATTATCTCTGAACTAATCATCTTCAACTCCAACCTTGATTTAGTCTTTAAAATTGCTAAGCTTCTTTTACAAGACAACAATTGCTAAAAGTTTTTTTGCCCGATATAATAATGGCTTTTATCTAATAATGTAATATTAAATTGGCTTCACTAAAAACTAATTTTTTAGAAATGCAGGGTAGCCAGTTAGTTAAAGACATCCCTGTGAATATGCCATGATAGAGATATGTGTTCAGTTCAATTAGTTCTCATAAACTGCAGATGGTCTGAAAAATTATGGTCTGAAACTTAATGAAGAAAAAATTTAATAAACCTGTCCTGTCCAGAAGATGCTGCTGTTGAAACAAAATAAAATTACCAGTAACTAGCAAAAACTTTAAAATTTTATTTTAACAATTGAAAGTTTTTTTTTTCTTTATCTGTTTTATTTTGAACTTTTGTATTTGCGGTAGTGGTGTAGTGGTAGAGCGCTCGCTTAATAAACGAGTGGTTCCGAGTTTGATCCCCACCACGTCCCTGGTAGTACCGCAACTCGTTTCTCTGCACTGGCCTTGTTCGTCAAGGTTCGTGTTTCGGAGTTATAGAGTTGAAAGAGGGTTAGAGCTACAAATAAGTAGCCTCCTCGTCTGTAGTGGCCTTCTTGGCCTTGAGAAGGTGAATTAAAATAAAATAAAATAAAATTTATGTTATTGCATTTAAAAATTGACAAGATTGAAAAAATTCAAAACATCCATCCAAGTCATACATCCAAATAAAAAATTTAAAACTTCAATTTTAGATTTACCATGACTCTCCCATCTATTGATAACTTCTGTTTGATAAAATTACGTCATCTTCTTAGTTGCGTAGTTTTAGCAAACAGAAAGTATCAAGAGAGAAATTATTTGAGTTCAAATGTCTGCAAGTGTAAATGTCTTCAGCATAAACTGTAGTATATGGAACGATCATGTATAATATTTGTATAATATAAAAAAATATTTTATTTTCAAATTTTATTTTAACAACTAGAAGTCTTTTTTGCTATATTCCTTTTTCTATAAATATATATGGCAAGATTAAAATATTTTAAAATCTTAAAATATGAATTTAAACCTTCTGTAATGACACTGTTGGCAGCATACTAAACCACTGAGCTATCAAAGATATGAGTAAAAACAAACCATTACATAAATCTTTTATAAGCTCTACTTGTGCAAAAAAGGGTTACTTTTTTTTTGCACAAGTAGAGATAGAACTGCAATACCTTACTAGAACTAACATTAAACTTGTTTCCATTATAATATATTTATATTTTACTAAAGGCTTTTGCATCAAAAATATCCTTTAAAATTAAAAGTGCTGCCATTTTGAAAGTAATTATTATTTCTAGTAAGTTTTTCTAGTAAGGTTTTGTTTATTACACTCTAATCCATCACTGCGGTAAGTTTTAGCTTGTAATGTCATAAAAAATGTAGTTTTCTTTATTATTTATTTTTCTGCATTTAATGCTGAATCAGCATAAAAAAAGACAAAATAAATTTTTATTTCAGCATTTTAAATTAAATTAAAAATTATTTAGCCTTGCTACTAAGTTCGTCATGTAGAAAAAGTTAGAAATCAAAAAAAAAAATTTTATTATATAATCACCTTGACACTATTTGAAAATTTGATAACATTTTGTGTTTTTTGTGTCCATCCACGTTTACTGTGGATGGGCAAATGCTTACCATTTGAAATTTATTGAAACTTTTTTTTGTCAATTTAAAAATTATTTACACTAGTAAAAAAAAATATAGAAATTAGGACTAAGGTTTTGATTGGAATAGTATCAAAGCAGTTTGCAAAACCATATGTAAACGATATATTTATGATTAAACCAATATATCTAGGTTTAAAATTACTTGACTAAACATTAAATAAAAAATAAATATAAAATCAGTTCCCAATATGATATGATCAAAGAAAAAGGGACAGCCAAAAATATTTGTGAAATATTCAAATATTTTAAATATTTTTGAAAAGTGACCCGCTCAATTAAGAAGTGCTCAAAAAGGATATAAAACATGCTTTTCAATATTTTCAAAATATCATCCTGTCTATTCATTGCTACATGGTTTATACTTTATAAAAAGGTGGCAGGATATCTTATCATCTAATCCTGAACCATTTCAAGTGTTGTTTATAAATATACAGAAATGACTATTGCTTCACAAAGAAATGTTGAACTTGATAGTAATAATGCTCATTTGTGTGTATTTGCACGAAACTTGTGACAGCCATTGAATTCGAAATAATAGAGAGAAAGAATCTCTTAACACTTTTTTTATAAGAAAGTTTGAAGGAAAGTATATGCAAATATCTAACTCATGCAAATTTTAAAATATGAAAAAAGTAAAGTTTCTTAAAGGTTTTAAGTTTTAATTTTCAAGTTTTCTACAAATTAGTTTATTTTGCTTAAAAGAAGGGTTATGTAATATATATATATATATATATATATATATATATATATATATATATATATATATATATATATATATATATATATATATATATATATATATATTTAGAATACAATAAACTATAAAATTAACTATTCATTTATTTTGTTTTCTTTTTAAATAACAAAAATTTGTAACCAGAGAGGGGATTTTAAAAATTGTGTTTTTATTAGGAACATAATTAAAAGTTCTATTTTTATATTTTAAACAAATCATTTTAAAAAATTTATTTTATTTAAAAATAAATATTAATATTACTCAATATATAGGTAATTATAAAATTTAGAGTTTTAAAACTATTTTACTGCGGCCACGTTAAACATTCTAAACCAAGTGCGCAACAATGATAGAATTTAGAAAATCATCAAAATAGTATTATAGTCCATATAGTATTGGAAAAGTCATCTCACATGCAATAACTTAAAAATGCATGATGCATTGTAAATATGTATGCGGTACATATTTGAATTTTTTATTGTACTTTCATAAATCTTTGAATTATCCTTGAATCTCTTTATTATCTTTATCATAAATAATTTTATATAAAAAATAATTATTAAATATACTTTTATTTATATATAGTATTTATATTTTGTAATTTTTTAATCTGTTTTTAACGTTTTAGTTAGAGAAACATGTTCTGTTTTGTAGGTGATGTATTGAAAATTTCAATTGAAAATTTCAACAAGCTGGTAATTTTATAGAAGCTGAACGAGACATGTACTTCAGGTACCCCCCTTCCTTTAGTGTTTCCATAAAAAACAAATATAAATTAAATTAAGTTATGTTTATAAAAAAAAATTGTTGAAAAGTTGAACATTTTGTTTTTACATAAAACACCATCAAAATTTAAATCAGCAGAACATGCAAAATACTAAAATGATTCGAAAGCCGCTGCGACAGTGTCTGGGTCTGCCACATGATTCTCTGTGTCAAAATAATATTATATTGTCATTTAATATTTAGAGAATACTTTAAATTGCAGTTAATAATTTTCATAACAGTCTGTTACCACTGAGTTAGGTATTCATAGGTATCTAATAAGTATAATATGAAAGAACTTAAAAATCAATTTTTCACTGTGTTTGTTCCTTATTGATGTGCCCTTATCTGTTAAAGAAAATATTATAGTTTTTAATTAAAAGGATCATACTTTTAAAAAAATATATATTTTACTAAATTCTTTTTTTTTAGTTTATTTTTTACTTTATTTTTTGTTTTTTTATAACTTTATTATTTTGTGATGAGTTATTTTTCGTGTTTAACTGCAAATATTATGTATTACAAACATTCAAAATTTAGTTGCTATTTCTTTGGTTCTACTTTAGTGCTCTACCAACTATCATGTTTACTTTGTCTGCTTTTAAAATATGGTTTTAACTTAGAAAACTTTAATTCTTTTAAATTTACTAGGTTGATCATTAGCTAATAGTTTAAAAAGAAATTAGTTTGTCAGAATCAAGGTAAGAATAATTTTACTTTCTGGTAGAATTGCAAAAGTTGGTCAATCTACCAATTATTAATTGATAATGCAAATTTAATTTAATATTTTTTTGTAAATATATACTTTTTTTATATATTTTGTCTTGTTAAAATGTTAAAATAAATTGATTTCCTGTTTATACATGTGTATTTTTTCCTTTTTTTAATTCAGTTACTTTTTTTAGAATAATCAGATTGTTATGTGTTTGTTCAATGTAGAAATACAATTGAAAAACTATTGGAAGTTGTTATGTTTTATCAATTTGTTAAAAAATGTGTAAATATAAATATCTTTAATTTTATAGAGCTATAAGCCATTTTTTTAATTTCACAATTCCTAATGATTAGTATTTTACCTATGTGAACAAGTCTATACAAATATTTAACACAGGGTGTCTGCAAGATCTGGAAATTCAAAATTCTGCAAAAAAAATAATTAGAGAAATCAGGTGAAATTTTGGAAAAATTAGAAAGAAATCAGGGAAAATGGTTCTTTATCAAACCTACCTAATTTAAGTAAGTTTTATATTGTACATGTATAAAATTTCATTCAGCAAATAGTTTTATAAATTATTATAAATATTATAAATTATTTACATTTTTGCTATTAAAGAGATTTTTCCATAAGAATTCAAGTCTGGTTATTCTGAAGTTGAATTTTAGTAACTTTAAATTAAATCAGGAAAAACAGGTAGTGGATCAGGGAAATGTAAAGGAAATTAAACTTCAACTTATTTAAATTATTAAAAATTATATTAAATTTTAGATTTACTTTTAAAAGTAAATTTTATTGCAGCAATATCTCCTTAATTTTGATTTATAGCATTTTTATGACGTTTTATTATGTTTAACAATAAGTCTTTTGTTTATTAAACAGATGATAGTGTAGCATGCCAAAGTGCCTCGTGTGAGTTCAGACCCTATCTTTTTTTTATAACACTTTTTTTAAAATTAAAAAACACCATTAAAAATTATGGGTCATGGTAAATCTATTATTCAATGTCATCTCATGTTTTTTGAACCTCGCTTGAAATTTGAATTAATTCAAATTTCAAGCAAGTATTTTAAACATTATTTAGACTGGTACTAATATCCAAACTTTTGATAAATAGCAACTTTTATGTTTAAAGTTTTTTAAAGGTCCATGTGGAATAAATTTACTAAGACCCATATTTTATGGATTATCATAAGAGAGGATGTTAAGAGGAGAAGAAGAGGTGACTCCAAAGTTGTAAATTAATTTAGATTTTAAATAAAAAACATTTTAAAGAAATTTACAACTTTTGAGCCACTTTTGAGTTTTTAACTTTGTAAATTTTGGTTGTAATATTTTTCTAAATTTTTTTTTCATTAATTTTTGTGTTATTTTTCAATTTTTCCCATTAATTTAAATGCTATCGAGTTAAATCATTTAAATAAGACACTTTTATTAACAATACTCAATGACAAGAAATAAAAGTCAGAATCAAATATTTGATAAGTTTTTCACACAACCAAACTCTGTGTAGGTTGTTTCAGAATGATAATTTGTTTTAAAACTATAATAAACATGCATTAAAAGGTATGTAATTGAATGAATATTACACAAATAATATTTCTTTTTTAAAATGTGATATTTGTTTTTAAGTATTACTATGTCCCATAATGTGGTAATTTATTATATGTGTTAATAATGTGGTAATTATTTATATTTGTTAATTTTAATATGTGTTATATAAAGTTAAAGATTTATATTTTGTATATGTTTATGTATGTGTTTCTATGTGTGTGCTTTTAGTAGATAAAATATGTACAATAAACTAAGGATAACTTGATAATCCTCAATAATTTAAACTAATTTTAAAATTACAATTGAGCCTATATTTATGAATTATACTCCAAATAACTCTAATATTGTCTAAAAAAACTAATTTCTTGGTCCATTGGGGGTGTGATTCATTTAGAGTTTACTGTAACATCTTATGCTATTTAATAATTGTTGCGATATTTTGTGCTAATAGACTTGGCTCACCTTCATGTTGGTGTCTTTTGTTAAAAAATGAGAAAAATGAAAAGTAAGTTTTTTATTTCCTATCTACTTATTCACATTTTTGAGTTGCAAGTGCATAACACGATAACTTGTAATTAATGTGTAAAAAGTGTTATATTAATAATTTTGTTCCATTTTTAGGTCGAATTCCTTCTCTTATGACTGATTTTTGAAATTTTTCTATATAGAATAACTTAAGAAATGTTGATCATTTTCTAAATGCTAAAACAAAGTTTCGTTAACCTTCATAATATTTACAAAAATCTATAGAATAATGATACTATGTTATTGTTTTAATTGCTTTTAAAAGTATTTTTTTATGTTAAATATATTTTTTGTAATTTTTTTACTAAAAAAACTTTTTATTTTATCTCAATAAAAAATTTTTTTGTTTCTAACAAAAATTTTATATTTTTTGTTTCTCACGTAAATTTAAATTTTTTCTCTTTGAAATATTTTTAGTATGGATGCATGGCCATTTTCGCTTTTTATATTTTTATAGTTTTTATATTTTTCCATTTTACATTGATCTAAGAAGATGACTCGTATTGTACAGGTCATGACAGCTAATATATAATGAATGGGTAAAAATTGAATCTTAAAAAAAATAAATAGAAAATCACAATATCCATCCCACCACCAATGTAATGATTACTCTACTCAATCCGTTATCTATCCCATAATTACAACATCCAATCTATGAATTTTAACCACTGTATCTACTACCCTCAACTATTCAACCCTCTTTCTACAAATAGGTAGGTGATAATATGTAAACAATTTGTTAAAAAATAAGCACAGGGGAAGCATAATATTTAGTTTTACTCAGCATTTTAGGCAAGAACTATTTGCATTGGAAAATCATTGCATTGGGAAAAAGTGCTAAAAAAATTTATTCATGTGTTATAAAGTTTCATATGCATTATTCTTATTCTAATATATTCTATTAACTAAATATTGTTAAAAATTGTTTTTATTTGTAGCTTGTGTTATTTATTTAAAACATGAGTGTTTAAAAAAATAAAAATACTTACAAAAAAAATTATATAGCATGTATCATGAAATACATGTTTTGACTTTTAAGATCCTTTCATGCCTAAGGTCGAACTACGCTCAACTTGTTTTCCATGCAGCGGCCTTGTTTTTCAAGGTTTGTGTTTCAGAGTTAAAGAGTTGAAGGAGGGTTGTAACCACAAAAAGTAGACTATGACTGTAGTAGCTCTTTCAGCATTGGGAAAGTAAATAACATTACTAAACCATTACCGCATTGTCTATATCAATATATATATATATATATATATATATATATATATATATATATATATATATATATATATATATATATATATATATATATATATATATATATATATATATATAGGGGTTAAATTAGAAAAGTAAATCAAGCGGTGTTAAAAAGTTCCAATTGTTTGTCCAAAGGGATGCAAATTGCCCATTCAGTGATGCAGAATCATTCCTTCAAATATTTGCTGTAGGTATTTCTGTAAGATTTTGTAAACACTTTTGCTGTATTTCGAGATCTCGCGTGATGACTAAAACTATTTAATAATAGTCAAAGATTTTATCAAAAATTAAAATAGCTCTTTAACTTGCATAAAAATCAGCCCACAAAGTGAAAATGATCTACATCTTTAAAGAGATAATTTAGCCAATTTATGGACAATCCCATTGTAAAACAAAAAAAAGTCAAAAACAAGACGGAATTGTTGCAAAAAAATATTGAGCGTTGCAGAAAGATTTATTGATTTGTTAGCTAAAGAGGAACAGCATTCCTTCATATCCTGTCTCTTCAGAGATTCCTCAACATTCTATGCTGGGTCCTACACCTTTTTTAATTTATATTAACAATCTCCCAGAAATTCTCACACCTTAATTGGCATTGTTTGTTGATGATACTACCATTTCTTTTTATTTTGATAAGAAGCCAACACTCTCTGAGCACTTGGAGAAGGCATTTAAGCTTGAAAAGAACTTGAAAGGTTTGCTCTATAAACTTCATCTTTTCTTTTCCAGTAACTTACAACTCTAATAGTGGTTGCTTGTAGCCTTGTTTGAATTGAAGATGTTTATATATATATATATATATATATATATATATATATATATATATATATATATATATATATATATATATATATATATATATATATATATATATATATATATATATATATATATATATATATACATATATATATATATATATATATATATATATATATACATATATATATATATATATAAATATATATATTTATATATATACTAAAATTATTCATGTATATATATATATATATAAATGTATATATATATATATATATATATATATATATATATATATATATATATATATATGTATATATGTATATATGTATATATGTATATATGTATATATATATATATATATATATATATATATATATATATATATATATATATATATGTATATATATATATATATATATATATATATGTATAAATATATATATATATATATATATATATATATATATATATATTTATATATATACGAAAATTATTCATATATATATATATATATATATATATATATATATATATATATATATATATATATATATACTAAAATTATTCATATATATATATATATATATATATATATATATATATATATATATATATATATATATATATATATATATATATATATATATATATATATATATATATATATAAACTAAAATTAATCATTAGGAAATATCAGGGATTAGAGCCCAGATCAAAATTTGGAGTTCTAAATCCCCGGGGTTCTGGAATCCAAACATTAGGGATTCTGGAGAAGTTCTGGAACCCCGAGAACCCCTTGCATAACAGGGTAAAGAAAACTTTAAGCTTTAGAACTCCCTAAACTGAGTTTACGATTAATAAGGGTTCAGAACCCCAATTGATTCCAGAGTACCAAACACATTTAGGTCATCAAGTTTTTTAAAATTTTTCCATTCCAAGTAGATTACTTTTGGCAATATTAGGCAATTTAGTAATAATTAAATAATAATTTACTAATTACTTTTAGTGTTATTACTTGTTACCTGCACAGTATCTCATAGGACAACTGGGTAGTGCTTGTAAGTAGTAAACAAAGTAATCTTTATTATTTTGAAAACATTTCATTACTTTAACATTGGTCGTATTAGCACAGAAATTTTCATCAACTACCACACAAGCATTTAGCGATTTTATCTCGCCAACCACAGATGGTTCAATGCCATTTAGCCAAACAGGATACCTAACACCTAAAAAAATTAACTAAGCAATGAAATGCATTAAAACAAAAGAACAGCATAAAAAATAAATTCACTTATCTTTTGATATAGCAATCAGTACTATTTTTTGATATAACTTATTTAATTATTTAACAGTTTTTGAGTATGAGGCAGTAAACTGAGATTACCAGTTACTGCATTAATGTCAATAACTTTAAAAAAGCATTTTCAGAAACACTGAAGATATTGAAAACTGATTACAAGATACAAAGATCTTCATTACCTTGCAGTAAGTGGACTGATTCTCTAAAACAAAAAAATGTTACTAAAAATGTTTACCACAAGAATAAGGGGGTGGGTTTTTTGTTGGAATTTGACCACCAGCCCCACTTACAAAACGATACCAAGCTGTGCTAAATCCTTCTTTGTCACATGGAAGAAAAGTATTAGAAATAACTTTAAAAGCAGTACTTCTTTGAAAATCATCAATTTCTTTGTATACCAAACAAGGACCTATAAAATAAAAATCTATTTAAAAAGCTTAGTTACATACAAGTTTAACTTTTTATATTAAATTTTTTTTTTGATTTGCTTTTAAGTTGCTCTGAAATCAAATTTAAAAAAATCCCATAAGCAGTCATGTTGAATGAGGTGATAAAGAATAAGGAAAAATGTTTAAAGAAGTTATGATAAATAAGAATGCTATAAGAAAATCATTATAAAGTTGAGTCAAAAAAATGATGTAATTTTTATATTAATAAAGAAATATGTACTAATATTTACTCCATGCATTATTACTGCATCTTTTCACTTTTTTGCAATTTAAAATTGACTTGCAAAATGCTGTTGTTCAGTTTGGTTATGCGAGAAAGTGGTAAGGTGAGCTGTACAAGAGATGAAAAGTTTGTGTAAAAGTGGTTGTAAAAGCATTAAGAAAGATTGAATCGCAAGAAAAAGTAAATAAAAAAAAAAGAAGTTGTTTAGAAATAATAATAAAATGCTACAAACCTGTTGTGCTCAAAATTGTTTAAACAGCAACATAAAGGACAGTAATATATTTATTTAGTAACAGACAGTAGTAAATTTATAAATTTTTTACTTTTTCAACTTTTTAAATTTGAATTCTATACAACTTTTTTGCATAAATTAACTTTCAAACTGTTTAAAAGATGGTATAGATACTTTTATACAGAATTTATGTCATTTTTTATTATTTTGATATGCTCATAAACGTTCATGCATTATAGATATCATTATTCAACAATGCTTAAAACATTTTATATATGTGTATAAATATATACTACTGTGATCAAAAAGTAACGTGAAATTGTTTATAAAATGTAAATTCTTTATTTATTTTTCTAGATCAATTTCATCCCTTCAAAGTAATCTCCGTCCGATAAAACACACTTTTTCCAGTCCTTAAAATAGTCAGAAAAGTTTTTTTCATGTATAGCATTCAAGATCTTCTTCAATTCGGTTTTTATCTCATCAATTGTGTCAAAACAACGTCCCTGAATTGGTAATTTGAGATGGCTGAATAGCCAGAAGTCTGTCAGGGCCAAATCAGGTAAATACGGTGGTTGCGGAACAATATTAGTTGAGTTTTTGGCAAAAAGGTTGCAAAGAACCAATGCAGTATAATATGATGGATTAACGTGATGAAGGAATCAGGAGTTGTTCACCCACAATTCGGTCCGTTTGTGACAAATAGCTCTACGCAACTGACTCATAATGAATCAAATAATATTCTTTGTTGACAGTTTGGCCTGGCGGAAAGAATTCATAGTGCACCACACCTTGATAATTAAAGAAAACTGTTAACCTTGATTTTTGATCAACTTTGCCATGGTCTTTACAGTCTTGCTTCACCTTTTGCACAATATTTGCTGGATTGGTCGCTGGTTTTAAGGTTGTATGTATAAATCTAAGTCCTGTTTTTAGTAATAAAGCGTTTCAAGCAGGGCTGTGGAGTTGGAGTTGTGGAGTTGCAACATTTTTAGCAGAGTCGGAGTCGCTAAACAAAATCGCGACTCCGACTCCAATAGTAAAACTTCTCGGTATTGTACGTGCATGTACAAAACATTCAATTAACCTTATGTTCATACATAAACCTCAAAGAACGTTTCATAAACTTGTCAAAAAAGAAATTTTAACTTATCGCATAATATTTTTTTAAGAATTCAAAGAATTTTTCAAAATTTTTGTTTTGGAGTTGTAGATGGAGTCAGAGTTGGAGTTGTACTGAAAAAATTTCAACAACTGGAGTCGGAGTCGGAGTTGTACTCAAAAATTTTCAACAACTGGAGTCGGAGTCGTTACTTTTTTTTTACGATTCCACACCCCTGGTTTCAAGTGGTCCTGATAGTCTGACAACAAAGTTTCACACAAATCAATGCAACGCTTTTCATTCAAAAATTGAGTAATTTTGGCACTAATTGAACTTGACATGTTTGAGTCGAAAAACATTCTTCAAAATGGTTTTGGGCTGAGCTAAATGATATTCCAACACTATCAGCGAGACCTCTAATTGTCAATCGACAATTTTCAAGCACCAAATCTTTGATTTTTTTGGACAAGTCCCTCGTTGGTAGATGTTGATGGTCATCCAGAGCATGGTTTGTCTTCAATGCCTTCTCTGCCCTCTTTGAACTGATTGTACCACTTATAAAGGTTTTTTTGTGCCATAGTTTGATCACTAAAAGCCTTCTGCAACACTCATTCCGCAAACAATTTGATGCAAGTTCTTTGCTTAACAAAATCACCCATTGTAGAAATTGAAAAATTTACTTTTGATTGTTTACAATAACATATGTAACTCAGAAATAATTAAACTTTTTGACAAACAGACGCTTGGCAATTATTATAGGCAGTCCTACCAACCTAGGAAAAAAAATTACCTGCCTTCATAATGCCCAAGAGTTTTAAATAACAATTTTACCTTACTTTTTGATCACAGTAGTATATGCACCATGGATGCAATCGCATGTGTCATAGAAAACTGGCCTCTTGCTAAAGACAAAAAGAAAAACTTAATTGCAATTTTCTTTGACTTTGCTAAAGCCTTCGACGAGCTTCTTTTTACCAAGTTATCAATATACCTCTCTAAATTGTCTTTTTCCTAGATCGCATTGTACCTACAGACGAGATATTAGCGAATTTATACTAAAGGCATAGCAAGAGAATAGCGACCTATGGAAGCTGGATTCATTCAAGGCAGTGCACTCAGACCCATTCTCTTTATACTCTTCATACTTGGTATAAACAATATATTTGACTGCAATACTAAACTGTACAAATTTACTGATGACATCTTAGTATACATTTTTGGAGACCTAGCCCACTCAACCTTACCACAGGAAATTTGCGATAAAGTTAATAACTGGTACATCAAATACAAAATGTTATTAAACATAACAAAACCATGAGCATGCCTAGTAACAAACTTGACACACGCCCACCACCAATTGATTTCATTAACTTCAAAACTCACAAACATGTAACACCTTATAAATACCTGGGATTGGATATAAATAAAAAAATACAGCGACCAACAATGGCAGTGCATTAAACCAAAACTTTTCTCAGCTTAGTACCTAATTAGAAGTCTAAAACAATTGATCCATAGTGTGCCGTTCCCCAAAGAAGGTGATTTTTAAGTTATTGATTTTTTGAGGGATATAATTGGTTAGTTGGTATTTGACATATTTCAATCAAGTCAGGTCAGATTCAGGATCATTACTATCACCCTGCTACTGGTATCATGTAACACAGTACTACATGCCCCATGCCTTGCTACCTTATAGGGTTTGCTTTTTTAGGCAAAGGTTGGTAAAAAATTTTACTCCCACATAAAAATTCCCTGCTAATGAGGCTCTCGGTTAAGTAAAAACTAGAGATGGTATTTCAACAAAAATACTTAGGTGTTAATTGTATTTAGCTCTGGTAAAAGACCTCCCAGGCAAAGACTGAAGGGGTAAGATGAATAATTCTGATAACCAGCCTCAAACTTGTTCTTTATCTTTATATATTATTTATCTATATACATTTTTTCCTGCCAAGGATGATAAATGCAGAATTTTCTTGACTCTTTTTATAGATTTTCGCTAGTGCCTCCTTGATAGTGGTATTAAAACCTAACTATTTTAATATATTTTTTACAAATATTTATGGTCAGCTAAGAACTTCCATCAGTTGAATCTTATCTCTTGCAAAAATTACCAGAATTAATTGCTCTTAGTAGTTACTAATTTAAACTCTATTACTTCTTCTGATCTCGTTTTGATGGGTACAAACCTTTAATTTTCAAAGACTCTAATAGTCACATGATTGGCTTAGGGGTATAAATATGTATCAATTTACCTATTTTCCATGAAATCAGGTTTGAATCTTTTGACCATTCTGTTATATGCTTCCGCTTAGCATCTCTTCACTCTATCACCTTTCTCTTTATTGTTCTCCTTCTTCCCAAGACTTTACTCTTTTAGATGTACTTTCTAGTCAAATCAACCATGGCAAAACCTATAACTTTTACATTTCTCAATTTCTTACTCAGATAGTTAACTTTGTAACTCATTTTCTTGACAACTCGAATCATTTACCTCCACTCCTTGTTTTGTATCTTGTCTCTCCCCCTAGATTGTATTTAGTTTCTTCTTTATCTCTTTTAGGTTGTGCTGACCATGCAATGATCTCTATAAATCTTCCATCTGGTACTTTATCTTCTGACTCACCCTATCAATGTTCTACTTACTATTACACTAAGGATTATTTTTATGATTTCTTTTGTGACGATTCTTGGGCTGTTTTTTTTTCTCTCAGCTGATAAATATGCCTCATACGTATGTTTGTGGATTCTTTTTAAAAATATATTAAATTCTCATAACTTTGAACGAAATGACTCCTAAATAGTAATGCAAAAATTAATTATTACTGTTTCTTTGGAATTGAATCTTGTTTGTTATTTGTATTTTATAAATTAACAACAATGTATGATAAAATGAGAAAATTTTTTTTTTAAGAATAAATTTAACTATTTATCTTTAAAGCTGTATTTTGCAACTGAACAAGATTAATAGCTTTTGTTTCTTAAATTCTCAAATTTATATCATGGCTTTAACATGATCAGTCATGAAAAGGTTCCTCTTATTCCACCACGAAATTCAAAATTGAAATTCAAAACAAGAAAACATTACAAACATAAAAAATGTTTTGTTGAACTAGTTTTTTTCACAGGAAGATGATTTTCAATTTTTTTGAATAATTCGATATACTAATCATATTATTAAGGATAAAAAAGAAAATAAAAGCAATGAAGAACAGTAGTTTTTTTAGAATTTTTGTTAAGCATTCTATCCAGTTATTTCAGCACTTAGCATGTCATTTAATGAGCATAGCACATTAAATAACATGCTGATTACATGAAATCTCATTTCTTAACAAAAGAAGACAGAGTAAAAAAAAAAAAAAGATCAAGACAGTTCTTACTCAGATATTTTGTTTTACATTCAATAAGGCTCAAACTAGGTATTTTACTGTTTAACAAGTGAATTATTTCAATTTTTACTTCATGTTGAAATTATATGGTAATAATATTCCTTGATAATAACATTCCTTTTTTAGAACATCAAACGACATTATCTTTAAAGGTTATTTGATTGTACTGTGAAAAGCGTGACAGTTTAAATTTTAGAACTTTAAGTTGAATATCTGAAGCCTAATATATTCTATATAAATTACCCAGAGCAGCAGAAAATGATAGCATGTATTTGCAAATCAACCTTATATGTCTATGATTTAACTATTTTGTAAATTTCTTCAGCCATCTCCACCCATTGCTCTTGAAAGTTAAAAATCAGTTATCACCTCTTTCATACTTTTATTAAAATAACATAATCATTTATATTAAAAGAACATACAGTTTTCAATGTGAAACATTTTTAGGTTTACTTTATTTAGAGTGTCTTTTAGAATACTAAATGGTATGTGTGGCAAATTTGAATTTGTTTGAATAAGCTCACTTAAAACAGATTCTAGAGCTTACAGAGATAACATGTTTTGTTTTTTGGTTTCCTTTTTTTGTAAGCATTCATTTTGATTGTATTATAATAATAATTTAAAAAGCTTTAAATTTAAAATATACCATAACAAATACATTATATAGTTTGCAAAAAATCATAAACTGCAGCTAAATTTGGCAACATTGCATTAGTTCTACTGGATAAAGTTTTTCATTCTTACAAAAAATAAAATGCAGCAATCTTTTCAATTAAAATGTCTAAGAATGAAAGCTTAAAATAAGAAAACAAGGCAAAATATGTCGGAAAAGAAATGCAAGTAAACTAAGATTCACCAAGCCTGGGCTCTTTGTTAGATGAGTTTTCTTAGTTTATGTTTAGCTTTAAGTTAACAAAAGAAAGTTTAACAGCCTCATTCAAAATTTTGAAGAATATGCCAATAGCCTTATTATTGAAAATGATCAATAAATTTTTTCACAACTTTACATCAAAATGTGAAAGAAAATTTAATAACTGAACAAAAGAACTAAACTTTGATTAATTTAGTAATACAGTTATTTCTTTTGTAAGAGGAGAAAATTTAAAGAATTACATAACTACAATTTTAAAGATTTATAGGATTAATTAAGATTTAAATATTAATTAAGATTAATTTGTTTAAGTTTTAAATGTTTTAAATTATACAATAACTGATAATAAAAATAATAATATAAAGAAAATTTATAAAAAATTTTCAATATTGTAGCAGACATCACAAATCTCAAATTTATATTTTAAATAACTTTGTGGTTAAAATTAATTTTGTATAAATATTTGCTTTAGAGAGTCATAAGCATTTAACTGACAGTTTTATTTGAATTTTTTTAAATAAAACTGTCAATTTTTTTTATTTTTTTTTTTTTTTACAACCTTTTTTTTTTGTTAAAAGACATTAAAACAAGTTTCTCTCAATACTAATAACTTTTTTTTTAATTAAAATTGTTTTTGCTGGGTTACCCATATCAACATTATCAGCTATTTATATATTACAATAATTTTAAACCTTTACAGTTTTTATAAAATTGTTACTATTGATGTTAGCAGTTAAATTTTAAAATGGTGTCTGTGATTTGACAGATTAGCCAACATTAAGATTAATAATGCCATTTTGCGCAGAGTGCATATTATTTTGTATTTTTAAGGTTTCCTTAAGTTTATTTTTCAAACTAATAAAAGTCAGAAAATGCATATTTACATCTTTTAAGAGAGATAAACTTTTTAATTGAAAAAAAAATTACTTGAGCAAGGTGTAAAACTTGTTAATGAACTTTCTTCAGGTTCGCATTTCTTTTCACTACCTATAATATAAACCATAAAGTTTATAAAAGAATTATCACCTTGTAAAATGACTTGCAATTCTTTACCTGCACAATATCTCATTGAACAGCTTGGAAGTGGTTGCAAATAATATACAAAATACTCTTCGCTGTTTCGTAAACATTTTTTAACTTTGACATCAGTTTTATTAGCACATGTATCTTTATCAACTACAACACAAGCTTGAAGTGATTTAATTTCATCTATTACAGATGGTTCTGTACCGTTTAGCCAAACAGGATTTCTAACCCCTAGAAAAAATATAAAAAAAGTGTAAAAAAACAAATTAATACTTTTTTTTTTCTATTAAAAGTATATTCAAATTATACACCAAGCTTTAATACAACCCCCTGTTAGAGAAAATAAGAAAGATGATAAAACTTTTTGTTGTTTGTATTTAGTTAGTTATTTAGTTATAATAAGTTGGAATGCGAGCTTATCGACTCACATGAAGTAACCCATCAGAGGATAAGCAACTGTAGCAACTTTGTTGGAGTTTGTCCAGCTGATTCTTGAATGCGTTGACAGTTTCTGCATTCAACGTATTATCGGATAGCGAGTTTCAACAATTCACGAATTTGTTAGTGAAGAAATTGCTTCACAGTGCAGTGTTACGGACTAATTCTTTGCTTAGTTGTCCTCTACGACCCGCTCTTGGCTCTCTTGTGATTCTTGGTACACACCATTTTACTTTGTTAATTCTTTTATTTGATTAATTTAGTTGATTTCTTTACTTTATTGTTTCAAAAATTTGTTTAACTTTATTGCTTTTGATTATTACTAAACAGGCAATTTAAGGTAAAATTATTTTGGACTCAGATTTAGCTGCAGCTCAAAGATTTTTATAATTTATGAACATATCTAAAGTTGAATCTACGAAACGGTTTCACAGATAAAACTTTTAATTTTGCTATAAACTGCAAATTTAAAAAAATAATTTTGGCCTTTGTTTCTGTTCTGTGTGCAATAAAAAGCTGAAATTAAGAAAGCTAAAATTAGGAATCTAATAAAACAACTTAAAATATATAAAAGTGAACATAACATCTGAAACTTGAACCTTTATTACAAGTTTATTTGGGTAAGTTTAATTACAAAAATGTCAATGTAGCTTGACTTTTTTTGTTTTTGTTTCATATTTAGATGTCCTGAATAATTTAGTTAGAGTTGTTACTGAGAACTGCAGAATGGCCTTTTCTTAAATAGAAAAAAAAACAGTATGGTTAAATTTGTTCAAATTTATTAGAAATAAAATATTAATTATGAAAAATCAAAGAATAAAGTAGGTGATATTCTTTGGTGCTTAATTCAACGATATAACAAATAATTTAAAAATGGACATATATTATTTTTGGAAAATTTTCTTACTCACTCTTATTAGGGCCCTTTTTCCCTTTCCTCCTTTATTAAATTTTACTTGTTATAAACAAAGAAAATGTTCAAAATTTAAAAAATTTTTTCAGTTATTATTATCTTAAGATCTTAACCCACCTTACAATTTGAAAATATAAATGACTTATAGAAATAATATTTGAACTCCCACACACCTGTTTATTAAGACCCTGTTCCTACCCTCATTTATTAGATTTGGACAAAATTCCCATCTATCTTTTTAAACCCACTACACCATGTCTTAAGCACCTAATAGTAACTTGTCAGAAATGAAACTTAAACACTTTTGACCAAGTAAAAAATTAGAATACTAATAAATACTTCTGTCATATTGCAAGATTATTTTCTTTTAAAAGCAATACAAATAATCTATGTTGATACTTAAAACACTACTTGCACCTGCCAACATTTGTTTAAAAAAAGTTATACAATTTGAAACTTGATAAATGGGCATTTTGTTAAATTAGAAGACGATTAAACTGAGGGGAAAATAATACAACACAAAACCATAAAAATCTTCAATTTTACTTAGAATTTGCTGTAACCTTTTAATTAAAAAGTTTGTATTAAAAATATGTTAAAATATAAATATTAAAGAACATTACCACATGAGTAAGGTGGTGGAGCTTTTATTGGCATTTTTCCCCCAGCACCACTTGTAAACCGATACCAATCTGTGCTTAATGGTTGATGACATGTAGAAGAATCTGTTGGAGATATTTTAAATGCAGTACTTCTTTCAAAGTCATCAATTGTTTTGTAATCAAAACAAGGATCATCTAATGAAAAAATTAAATCTAATAAATATTACATGCCCCAAAACTTTTAATTGATATTCTTCTAAATAATAGCATCTTCATGGTTAATCTGAAAATTTTGCATATATATGAATAGAATCAGATAAATAAAAATGCAGAATAACTTTTTTAATAATACTTTAAACTTTATTAGGATAAAAATCAATTTAACAGTTAAAGTTTTAGTATGTCATATACATATTTTTAGTAGCTTGCTATTTATGGTACATATATATATTATGGTACATATATATATATATATATATATATATATATATATATATATATATATATATATATATATATATATATATATATATATATATATATATATATCAGAGCTGGAGACTCGAGTCAACCGACTCAAACTCGAGTCCGACTTAAGTCAAACCAGTGACTCGACTCCAGACTCGACTTGGGTTTTACCCTGAGATTTGCGACTTGACTCGAGACTTGCTAATTTTGGCTTAGCGACTTTAAAATTATTATTTTCCGTCTCTTCAAAAATGGAGCAATTTATCTTCTATTTTAATTCTACTGTTTTTTACCTATTTTTTATTTTCAAATGTTTTTATTTTAACTTACGTTTAACTGGTTTGTAGTCTAAGCGAGATCCAAAGAAAAATATCACATTTAGGCTCTTTCGTTCTCAAAAAATTCCAACTTTTTTGTGTGCATTCTGATTGGTTCATTTTTTCTTTAACTCATGAAATTTATTGTTTATAAATGTTTGGTGATTTTAATTTCTTATTTAAATTTTTTTTAATTCTTTCTTTTTCTTTTCTTAACAATCTTCATTTTTCTCTTATTTATTTTTACTTTCAAAATTATCTTTTATTATTATTATTTTTTCATGTAATTTATTTATAAAATACACCTACTCGAGTAATCTACACCTGTCATTCAGACTGGAACTACATCACAACCACCTGTTAAAAGTTTTGATACTCAGTTTAATTGCTATGAGGAACTGGTAAATGAAGTGTATGCATCTAATTTCAATACCCTAGACATAGATTGTCTCCAATTTCGGAAAATGCATAGGCAAAAATTACCAATTCTCCTAAGTGCCAAAAATTACCAATTCTCCAAGCTGCCATGTATACTTTTGTGGTACCTGCAAGCAGTGCTCCTGTTGAAAGGGTATTCAGTCAGGGTGGCCTGATTATAAACCCTAAGCGTGCAAGTTTAAATTCTGACACTGTTTGTCAGTTAGTGTTTTTTAAAATGTAACACGGATATATTACTATAATTTTTTATGAAAATCAGCACTTTTAATCTTTTTTTCAAAAGAATGATAGAATAAAAACATTAGTAAATTGGCTAAATAGCTTATGAAGTGTTATGTCACTG
>NC_061167.1:27240282-27265282 GCF_022113875.1 Hydra vulgaris
ATATATATATATAAAATATATTATATATATATATATATATATATATATATATATATATAAAATATATTATATATATATTTATATATATAATATATATATATATATAAAATATATTATATATATATAAAATATATTATATATATATATATATATATATATATATATATATATATATATATATATATATATATATATATATATATATATATATATATATATATATATATATATATATATATAATAAAAGCAGAAAAAAATGCTTGTTTTATCAATAATAATTTTATTAAAAAAAAAAATTTAGTGAAAAAAATATTTGCCAAAATATACCACAAAACCCCTGTTTTGATGAAGACGGGGGTTCTTTAATAAAAAAAACGACACCCTTTTTTTTTCTCTTAAGTTTTAAATTAAAACAAATATTATTTTCAAAATCAACATATTATTCTGCTTTTTTTGAGTACCAGGTTAATATAGTTTCGAAGAAAAAAAATTTCATCATTATTAGGATCCGCCATAAATTTAGAATCCAAAGAGGAACCTCTAAAACTCATCTAAATTAAAAATAAAAATTAAGGTTCTTTTTTCACCAAAAGTCATCAATTTGCAGCTCAGGCAAATCAAATTTCGAAAATTTTTAAAATTGCTCTACCCTATTTACATAAATATAAATATATATATATATATATATATGTATTTTCATATAAATATATAGGATTCTTTGATCAATACAAAAGTTTAAAATTAGATTTAAAATGACAGTTGAGTTGAAATTAGATTTAAAATGACAGTTGAATTTACTATATATTTATATATAAATAAATAAATATATATATACATAAAAACTCAAAATACATAAAAAAAAACTGATTATATATGTATATGTATATATATATATATATATATATATATATATATATATATATATATATATATATATATATATATATATATATATATATATATATATATATATATATATATATATTATATTGTATAGATTTACTTTTTATTTTATACTGGCATAAATTCAAATATTTTGAAACTCTAATTTACTTCTAACAAGATTGCAAGCAACCACTATTAAGTTAAGAATTACTTTAAAATGGAGAATAAGTAAAAATACTAGAAAATAGTTAACTGAAGAACTGAAAAGTTGTAGGTTGTATATAAAAGAAAAAAAAATGAAGATGGCTAAAAGTTATAAGATTTTTTTGATGTGCAAGGAAAAAAACTGGATTATTTAAAGTTTTTATATAATGAAGGGACAGATACAGTAAAAGGATGCAAATTTTTGAAGAAGAAACAAGCAAGCAAGAATGAGTTTTGGTTTATTGTAGTAGAGATAATAGCTTGTTTGAGCAAACAAGCTATTATCTGTAGAAAAAAGAAAGAAATGCAATCTTACAGTTATGGGAAAGTGGCTCAAGTTTGTGAGATAAAGCAGGTCTAATTACATTTTCAATGTACTTTTAGACTTTGTCCAAAGGTAAAAAGGTTGTTCTTTATCAATATATAGAAATGCCAACATTATTGCAATATTTTGTTGCAGTAAATAAATTAGTTTTGTTGTCTAAAAAAAGTTGTGGGTTTTAAATCCAGACTTAAAAACCCACAAGCTACTGCAAGCCTTAAGCTGTTACAGAAAAAAGTGAAAACTTTTTGTCAAGAGAAGAGTATTAATTTAAGTCGTCAGGAAATAGAGCCACTTTAGATTTCATGAAGATTGTTATTGTAGATAAAAAACAATACAGGAACAAAAGGTAGAACCTTGTGGTACCCTTAAGGTTACTTGGAAAGTAACTTTAAGGGTAAAGAAGATGGTAGGCTTTCAAGAATAACTTTACTACTGCAGTTAAAAGAGTAAAAGCTAATTGCAGGATAGTTAGAGTTTTCTAGAGTTTTGAAAAATTGGAACCACTTATTTAACCCTTTATATAAGTTAAGCAATAATTGAAGAGAGTTCTAGAGAAAACTTTTTAAAGACTATGATGGAAATCTATTTTGGAGCAGAAACTGTAGAAGTGTTTAATTAAGAATTACCTTTAGCATTGGAAGCCAGAGTGATTAGGACAATAATGGGTTAATCTGTTTAACTGTCAGGAAGAGTATGGCTATTATATTCAAGAGTCAAACTAGAATAAGATTTCTTTGCGAATAACTCTGCTTTATTCTAGGGAGAAGTAAAAAGATCAAACCCACAAACTAGAGATTAAATGTTAGACTTACTTTAGTTAATGATACTGTTGAAGACTTACCAAAAGTCTCTGGAACCTAACATGATAAGATACAAAATTTAGTAATTGAGATTTAGTAATTGAGTTAATTAATTTAGTAATTGAGTTAATTGAGAATAACAGAGCTTAACATCAGACACAACTTTTTTACATTAGTTTTTTGCAATAATAAAAGGACATTTGTCATGAGAAAGCTGTTCTTGTAAAAAAGATGAAACAAATACTTCCAAAAATTTATTCTAGAAGGAATAGAAGCTTTCAAGAAGCACTTTATGAATACTAATTATAGATATTAACGTATATGTTTGCTATTTATTTAGATGCTGGCATACAATATCTTTTTATTGTTATATAAACTTTAGTATTTATATAGTTTAGTATTTCCAAAAGAGAAGATGATCAGATGGATGTAAGAAGGCATAATCTTACACAGATTTGAAAAAACATTGTATCAAAAACGTTTGCTATAAAAAAATAAATTAATTTAGGCATCAGCATGTAGAGAGGTACCAGCCTCAGTAGAAAATGGTGGGGGTAGTAAGAAAACTTGAAGAGAGTGCCTTACATAAGGCATGCTATCGGAAAAATCTGCCCACCTTTTGCGGTGTGGTAAAGCTAGTTAAAGGTTGTTTTTTGAAAATTTTTTTTTGTGTGTGATAGTGTTTGTATTATAGAACATTTTTGCAGAAAAAAATAAAAAATATAATTTAGTTTCAAATGTCAACCGAGCAAACTAAACAAAGATTTTTGATTGTGGACAAACACTTAAAAAATCCAACTTTATTGAATAGAAAGTTGGCGAAATCATTAAAAATATCAAGAAGAACAGTAGATACTGGTCTTAAACGGTTTACAAAACAGAAAACTATTCAGAGAAAACAAGGAAGTGGTAAAAAAAAACGCACAGCAAATCCTAGAGCTCTCGAACAGTTGGAGACTTCATTGGAAGAACATCCTGTCTGATAGATTTCGAGCGAAAAAACTGAAGGTTTTAAATTTTTTTGTACACAAATGGCGACAGAGACTTGGATATCAAAGTTTTAAAGTAGTTAAAATACCAAATCGCAACGATAAACAAAATTCAACTGCAAAGAGTCGAGCTCGAAAGTTGTATGACAACTTGTTAACAAAACATAATGGATGCATTTTGATGGATGACAAAACTTAAGTTAAAATGGATTTTAAACAAATTCCTGGGCAGTGCTACTATGCTTCTAAAATAAAAGGAAATGTGAGTAATAAATACAAGTATGGAATGACTGATAAATTTTCGAAAAAATTAATGATTTGGCAGGCACTTTGCTCTTGCGGCAAAAAATTGCCAATTCATGTTTGTTTGGCACAATGAAATCTTCGGAATACGTAAAATGTTGTCTTTCTTGTATAAAAAGTCTAATTAAAGCTCATAGAAGTACTTCAGTATTGTTTTGGTCTGATTTAGCCACAATACATTACTCAAAAGATGCTCAAAAGTTTTACGATGATAATGGAGCGATGTTGGTTCCGAAAAATATGAACCCTCCAAACTGCCAAGAATTACGTCCTGTTGAAATATTGGCCCATCATAAAAAAGAAATTAAAATTAAGTGGAAAAACAGTAAAATCAGCTACAGATTTGAAGAAAAAATGGGATTACGCTGTTAAAACAAAAATCACTCTGTCCAGAAACTTATGGGAGGCATCAAAAAAAAAGTCAGAATTTTCTGTAAAACTTAATTGTTTTTTTGTTTTTTTCCTATTAATATGTAATCTTTACAGTCCTAATTTTTCAGAAATATATTGATTTAAATACATTTAAGCTTTCTTACATCCTTTTTTGATCAAGAAAGGTGGACAGATGTTTCCGATAGCATGCCTTATTATATATAAGCTTTAGTTAAGAAAAAAAATGCTCTAGATTGTTTATATTAGAGAACAGAAAAAAAGAAGATCATGATCATAATGATCATGATCATCATCATGATAATCATGATCATCATCATGATAATCATTATCATCATCATGATAATCATGATCATCATCATCGTCATCAGGCTTTAGCATTCCTATTTTATGCTGTTGAAGATGATGATCGTAATCATGATGATAATGATGATGATCATCTTTATCATTAACATTATATAAACTATCGTACACCAAAAAACATAATAATTATAAATCTTTTTAACCACAATATTTTAAATATTAGTATAAATAATATACCTTTTCCGACTTCACAAATATAACCATTATGGTTATTACAACTCATGTCATTCCAACCATCATTTCTGTGTATTCCCACACAGTCATCATTGACATTCATATTATCAGGTGCCTTACTTCTCCAATTAAAAAACTGTGATGTTGTATTGTCATTCCAAACAAACTTTCCCTCAGTCTGAATGTCATTTAAACCTTTTTTAAATAATGTAAACAATTACTTTTTACACAATTTTATATTTTTACATAACCTTAACAACATTTGCAAAATTAGTTTTTTGAAGATATATGAACAAAATAAAAAAATGAATGCTAAAAAAATAATATAATTTGCAAAGATTTGTTTTTTTATAAAATCCCAACTAACAAAAGCATAAATTAAATGTGTCAAAATGCATTATGTCTACAGATTGTTACAGGTGTAAAATCTTTACAGATCGTAAGGAATCATATTTTCTTCAAAAAGAAGTTAACGTTCCTTTAGAACTAAAATTTATATTAATATTCTTACTATGGTAAAAATATTACTATTACAATAGATGTAGTAATGACTATGTAAGCAATTTCAATACTTTCAAAAGTAATAAAATTACTTCTTTAAATCAGAGAACTGTTTGAAAGTTGATAAAATGATTGTGTAGAAATTTATAAAAATATTATAAAGAATAAGTTTATGTAATTATGAATATATTATAAAAAGTTTTTTTTTCAAATATTAACATATACAGGTAAAATAAAAAAAGCAAAAATACCTATCCATAATTGAAAAATCGACCAATACATTCTATTTATAATTGCAAAATATTCTTCTTTATTCGATACGCTTAACAAACTTCCACCAGAGTTCTGACAAGCTAAATGAGATTGATTCCAAGTATATCCGTAATAATAATATCTATAAGAAAATAGATAGCAATAGCTTCCATTTTTCCATATATCTTCCCACCCATAAGTACAATTACCACCATTTTTAGCTGAAAAACAAGAAATTATAAAACATTAAAGATTTTAAACTTTAGCTACAAACAAAACTAGAGTTTGAAAATGTCAAACTAAACTAAAAAAGATATTAAAAAAATGATTTAAATCAAAAAAAATTGTATTTTTAAAAAACCATGCTGTTATGATAACTTTTCAATATGAAGTTAAAGTATTTAAGTGCATTTTTATATCCATAAGTGCATTTTTATATCCAGGTATATGTGATTTAATGCATAAGATCACTTAAGGCTCGTAAAATAAGAAAAAATGTACAATTGAAAAACGAAACAAAAAAATTTTAAATTTGAACTAAAACAGATTAATAATAATAATATTTTATAAAAAGAACTTTCATCTTAATTTATCTTATTTTAATCTTACTTTTTTATCTTTCAAAAACATTATTATAGCTCTGACAATTTTCAGATCATCTGAATAATACCTTTGAGTACACTTCCACGCTATTTTACATCTTTTTTATTGAGATCAAAACTATTTTCCTGGTTAGCTTTTTTTTAATTCCATAAATGATGTGTTAAGTAGTCCAGACACTTATTGAATTAATTTTTTAAGGATAAAATAGTTTCAGAGGGGTGCTTTTACTATTCTTAAGGAACATCAATGCCGTGTTTTTGAAAAAAAACATTTAAATAGAATATTTTTTATTACATTAGAAACCCAACAAGAATATTTTTTTCTAAAAATACTGCAAGCAGAAGTAAAAGAATAATTTTTCCAAAATTTTTACTTTCTTTATATAATAAATCCTATATTATTATTAATTTTTTTTTTGCGTAGATGTTTTCATGTTTGAAATATTTTTCATTAGTGTTCTAAACCAATCATTACTTTTATTTTCGGAATTAAAATTTTATGGTAGTTTCAATGATTCTGATTCTGATGATTTTTGTTTATAATGATTGCTCATTTGCTAATTTTAAAATTATAAAACTCTTCACTTCATTTAAAAGCTTGGGAAACAACTTGGGCGCAAATTGTTTAGATTCCAAAAAACTGATAAGAGGAATGGAAATTCGTCTTTATAAAAATCTCAAATATTTATGAAGATGTAGTTATCAAAGTTGTCTGTAATGTTTGTTTCAGATATATCCTCAGCTAAAGTTTCCAAGGGAACTGATCAGTTTTTCATTATTATTGCTCTATGTGCAAGAATTTTTACTATTACAGTAACTATTAACAGCATTTTATACTAATTATTTGTATCTAAATATAGATGATATATATTCTTTCAATACATAAATTGGGCAGCCTGCTTGTTCATTTTGAATTACTATATTTTAGAGAACTAATTCCGTTTACATAATAATGTTCTTCATGATTTCGAAATGAATTTAATAATTTTTATATTATTTTAATTTTATAATAATTTTTAATTTTATAATAAAGAATTTTATATTAATTTAATAAATTTTAAAATAATAATTAAAATCAAAAGATCATTACTCCCTCTGCTGAATTTTTCAAATTTTGAAGTCAATATGACCGACCAAAGTGTGTTTTTCAAATTGAAGTCAATATGACCGACCAAAGTGTGTTTTTCAAATTGAAGTCAATATGACCGACCAGCATGCTTTTCAAATTTTGAAGTCAATATGACTGACCAAAAGTATGTTGGGAGCCATATAATGTTTACAAAATTTTTAATGAACAAAATATTTAATACGAATGATCAAAAAAACTAAAAAAAGTGTTAGGTTTGCTACACCAACAGTACAATTGGTATTGCAAATACAAAAGGTAAAGCAAGATTCCAGTATTCATGTAGATTTTTTTAGGTATAGAAAAACTTATAATACAAGTTTTTCTATACCTAAAAAAATCCACAATCCAAAATTGTAAACATTAATAACAGGAAGTTATTTCTTTTTAAATCTATATAACTCTACATAAGTTATATACACTAAATATACATAGTGCTTACTTTAAGGTAAACCGTTTTTTTCGAAAAAGAAGAAAAAAACGAAGAATAATAAATAAAACGATTGCTTCCCCATCCCAAACCCTCAATGGATGTAGCAGCACTCCACTGCGAGTCAGGCTATTTGTCAGTCGTTGTATGTACTGAAGCCCCCAGCAGCCGGCTATTTCAGTATGACGTCAGATTGCTTACCAAAGTATGCAATACTATTTGTATATATATATATATATATATATTATATATATATATATATATATATATATATATATATATATATACATATACATATATATATATATATATATATATATATATATATATATATATATATATATATATATATATATATATATATATATATATATATATATATATATAGCTAAGTCTTTTATTATTTTTTTTTGATCTTATGAAACTGTTGTGCTTCTGACATTTTCCGACATTCTTCAAGTAGTAGATGAAATAAGCCGTTTGTTCCAGTCAACCTCACTAACAATAGATGATAAAGATATTCAAATTCAATAGCTAATAAGCAATCTTGGCCGCATCCGCTCATTTTGACTAAAGCGAAAGCTGTTGCAGGATCTTTAGACTTTGAAATGAGTTTTAGGTTCTCTAGGCTTTGGAAAACGAAAGAAGAGAGCGAAAGGATATCACAATGAACTTGCAAATGCAGTTTTCTGCTATAAGAGTCCAGAGTATAAATTTGAGGTAATTATCTTCAACGTTGCTCTTGATCATTTTATTCATCAAATTCAGTTAAGGTATACATAAGGTTAAGGTAGACATAGTAAAGAGAATTTATTCAAGGTTCTCATTCATCTGGTTGAAAGACAAATTACAAGATTCTCAAGAGATAAAAGCTCTTGAATCAGCAAAATTCTATGCTAACAATGTGAAAGAAGATGACTTTGACATTGGAAAATGAGTTGGCAAAGACTCTGTCATATGATGTTATAATAAAAAATTTTGCCGGTAAAAAAGTAAGAAAAGAGTGTTTTATATTGGCCCTTTTTTGTTATTTTAATTTCTGAAAAATGTCTAACAATGCATTTTATGTTGAATTTGTGTTGCTTAGTTGTATTTTATAAATCAGGCTTGGTCGGGAACCGGGAGCGATCGCTCTCGAATACTGACCACGGAAATTATACTTAGTTGCGAAAAACTGGCCAGGTTTTTTAATCGCTTTGAGAACATTTAAGTTTTTGTACGAAACAAAAAATTTTTGTTTTACGAACATACATGGAAACATAAAAAATTTGAATGTTTTCAAAACATCTTGGTGCGAAAGCATAAAAAGAATATTCGCAAACACTAAAAACCTGCCAAGTTAACGAACAAACTAATTCTATTGGTTCAAAAAAAATACGGTGACTAAGCGAAGAAAGTTCTATAGTATTCTGTTGAAATGCTTTAGTAATTGTATTATTCACGATTTGTTACATTTTGAGATTTCTAGCATTATTTGTTTTAAGAATATATATTATTTGTTTACAAAAATAAATGTTTTAAATATATATTAATTAAATTGTCAAAATTTTAAAAGTTTATTATAAATTATAGATTTTATTAGCATATTCTTATTTTTTATTTAAAAAGTATGTATTCTTTATGTAATTTTGTGTATCTGTTTTTTATCGTAATGTATCTTTTAAAGCAATTTTAATAAATTAAACAAAGACTTACAAAAACAATTGCGTTTTCAACAAAGTTATAATCGTTAAAGTTTAATAAAACTAATTATGTAACAAACATATAAGAAATTTCTGGATACTAAACACAAGCAACGCGTACAAAGTAACTCTCGGATAAACAAGAACCGCGCCTGAGGTCACGACAGAACACAAATATTTATAACAAATATTAGATATAAAGAAAAGTTTCTAGTAAAGTTTCTTACTCTAATTATTTTTTTGTTATTCTTAAGACTCGTTATACTTTTTTCGGCTTTAAATACTAATTAAAATTTAAAAGCCCACTCACTAATCATCATCAGCGATAATGTGAAGCAGTTTCGCTTCCTCGCTTCCTCGTCATAAAGTATTTTTAACCTTTTTAGTTGATGTCTATCTTGCTAATAAAATTTCTATAGTAATTCAATGATTTAATTTTTTCATTTGTTTTTCTTACTAAGAAGAACTGCTTCAAATATGTTAAATTTTTCAAATTACGCGAAACATAAAATAGGTATTAAAAAAATTAACTTTTTTTTATTTATAAAATAATTTAGTTTAAATAAAACTGAAACTTGCAAACTTTGTGAAATAAAGAATAATTGGTTCCTTTTTAAACTATCTTAAGATGTTACTTTATATAAAAAACTTCGTTTAATTTTATAAAAAAATTATAAAAAAGCGATGTTTCGAAAATATTTATTCTAAACATAGCTTTAAGTTTTTTCGCGTTTAAAGATATTTTATTCGCCTAATTTTTTTATTTTTGTAATTGTCTCTCATCTTTCCAATTAATAGCGCTTGTTTTTTTGCTTTTTAAAATGTTCTCAAAACGACTAAAAAATCTGACCAGCTTTTCGCAACTAAATATTATTTACGTGGTCAGCAATCGAGTGCGATCGCTCCCGCTTCCCGACCAAGCCTGATAAATACGCAATTTTTTAAAAAATTACCGTAAAATGATTTTCACAATAATAAACTACAATTAAGAAAATTGTGCAGTCATATATATGCATGATTGCATTTAATGAATTTTTTTTTAAATCATGTATGCTTAAACATACCCGGGGCGCCTACTCAACGCTATACCCCGAACACAGTAAAAGCTCTCGGCGGTCCTGCTCATACTGAATGGATTGGCTCTGACACACATCACTAAAACCTATATCTTCTGTTTTTCCTTATCTCTCACTCAGGTAGTTGACTTTGTGACTCGTGTTCAGATCATTTTTTTTCCTTTATGTGGTTTTGACCGTGCAACAATTTCTATAAATCTTTCATCTTGTACTTTTTCTTCGGACTCAGCTTCTCATTGCACAATGTACATACTTTTCGTGATTTTCTTTATGAATGTCCTTAAGCTGAGGTTATTTCTCTCTCTGCTGATAAATGTTTCCTTCATAACCTTGATAAAGGCAGATATGTCAGTTTGTATTTCTATGTGTCGGTTCCAAGTCAAGCCTCATTTTACTTGATGGTTTTCATGTTTATGTGCAGCTGCTATATCTAATTGGAATTTTTTTTTTTTTTCATCTTTTTCAAAAGAACAACTTTCTTGAGTACAAACGCTTATTTATTATTGCAAAAAATTAATATATGAAGGTGCTATTTGATGCTAAGTTCAATTATTCCCAGTTTACTAAACCACGTAATTTGGCTTTTGAATCTTGTAGCTTTCAGACATTCAATACAGTTTTTTCTTGCTCTACGCTGACTTGCTAACTATTATTATTGAAAGAATTTATCGTGCATTAGATGGAGGCGGCGAGACTAGGGCTAATGCTCTTGATTTATCTAATGTTTTTTATAAAGTTTGTCATAAGCTTGCTTTATATGGTGTATCTAGGAAAGTTTTTAAGATTATCAAATCATTTCTTTCTAAACGCTTTGTTAAAGTTGTCCTTAAAGGTCAACGCTTTTTTTTATTTTCAGTAACTTCTTGGATACCTAAAGGTTTTATACTTGGCTCTGTATTATTTCTTATCTAGATTAAAGACTTTCTTGATAACTTTACATTTAAAGCTCTATTTGCTTATAACTCAATTTTTTACTACAGTCTTAACAAAAGGAATTCTCTATTCAATTTAAAAAGAGGCAGCAGATCTTGAACTTGATTTCACTTTTGTAACAGATTAAGGCTTGCAGTGGCTAGTAAACTTTAACTCAAACAAAACTCAGTAATTTACTGCAAACAACTATCGCAATACTGTCGACATTTTTTATATTGATAAATGGAACTCCTTTCACTGAGTTCTCTTCTTTAAGCCTTCTTGGATTATCGATCACAGTTATCATGGAAACCATATATACAAACGGTGGTGAAGTTGAATTCTCTTTTTCGTGCTTGACATTTTCTTATTTCTGAATCTATTCTCTTTATATGTCTTATTCGTCTCTGCATGAAATAATGTTGTTATGTTTATGCTGGATCTTCTAATGATGCAAAACATTCTAGTAACATAAAGCCTGGGAGCACAGTATCCACTTACCATCTATTTAAGCTAATTTTTATTTTTCCGCTGAAAAAACCATAATTAATTCAAAAAACATTAGCTTTGTTGTTGCAAAAATTAAACGTTTTAAATTGAAAGAAATTCTTCAAACTCTATTCAAAGTTTCGATAATTTCAATTAAAGAAGTTGACATTAATTTCTTCAAAAATGGCATCGACAATTCGAATGCTAACAGCCATTTGCATTCATCTTCTGTTATCGGGTGTACAATCCAACATAATGGAATAATATTTTGATCACTTTATCACTAAAATGATCTGCTGTAAAAATACATTTGTCATTAATTCAATCAGTTTGTTTTGCATATCTTTTCCTTTTTAGTCAAATATTTATTTTTTACGGATTCGTTGAATGCGCTTGGTGATAACAAATCATATTTAGCCAGCAACTCAACTTGTTCAAGAAAGTTTCCATTACCTGCTTGGGTAAGATTTTCGTCATCCCCGCAAAATGATAAATCTTTTTCAACTATAGCACAATAGACGTTTAATAAATTTCAGACTTGTTCTTTCTTAATAATCTTTTGATTAGAAGCATCCAACGTCATTTTAGCATTTAAGCTGGTGCGCAAGTGCTCCCATTTTTTGCATGCAACCCAAGTGATTTTGGCTCTCTTCAAGCTCTATGCACCTCTGCATATGTAATCAAATTTATTTCTCTAAGGAGATGAGCCTTTTACCTTTTCATGTTGTGAAACAACCGATTTTTAACAAAATTAAAAAAAATGTGGCAAGCTTTTTCTGTTTCTTCGCACCAACAGCTACAGCCTCTGCCTTTTGTTTTTTCAACTTTTTTTATCCCTGGAAGGATAAACTTGAGAATTGTTTTCAGAATAAAATAAAATTTGTTTATTGCTTTTGCTAATATATACAGATTTCAATTTCAAATGGATTATTTAAATGGAATCACCATTTAAATGATCCACAGATAACAACGCACTAATTTAAAAACGAAAACTTTTCTGAAAATACTGTTATTGATTTAATAAATTAATGTTAATAAATAAAACCTCTCAGCGTTTTTTACAGACACCTGTTATTTAAATTTGCTATTGTTAATTATTTTTAGTGAATGAGTTCTAAACGATTGCAGTTTTTTTGTTAAATAAATCTAAAAAAGCAAAATCTAAATAGTATTAAAAAAAAAATCCTCTATAACAATCGCTCAGTAACGTAAGCCACTGTTGTAAAAAAATGAAATATTGCTTGATGTCATGACCCAGAAAATTCTTTTGCGGGTATGATTGTACTATCATTGGTGATTACTAGGACATAAGTCTCTAAATCTGGTTACACCGTTCGTGGAAGAAAATCTATTCTTTTAATTTTTTGTTTTACGGACATACATGGAAACATAATAAACTTGAATGTTCTCAAAACATCTTTGTGCAAAAGAATAAAAAGAATATTCGCGAACACTAAAAACCCGCCAATTAACGAAGAAACTAATTGTATTGGTTCAAAAAATACGCTGACTTAGCGAAATAAAGTTCTAGAAATTCTGTTGAAATGTTTTAAAAAATGTTTTAGAACGTTTTGAGATTTCTAGCATAAATTGTTTTAAGAATAAATACATTATTTGTTTACAAAAATAAAAGTTTTAAATATATATTAAATTGTCAAAATGTTAAAAGTTTATTATGAATTATAGATTTTATTAGTATATTCTTATTTTTTATTTAAAAAGTATGTATTCTTTATGTAAATTTAATTTTGTTTATCTGTTTTTTATCGTAATGTATCTTTTAAAGCAATTTTTACGATTTAAACAAAGACTTACAAAAATAATTGCGTTTTCAATGAAGTTATAATCGTTATAGTTAATAAAACTAATTACGTAACAAACATATAAGAAGTTTCTAGTTACTAAACACAAACAACGCGTACAAAGTAACTCGCAGATGAACAAGCACCGCGCCTACGGTCACGACAGAACACAAATATATATAGCAAATAATTAGATATAAAGAAAAGTTACTAGATATTGGTTTACTAACTCTAATTATTTTTGCTTAAGTTGTCATTCTAAAAACTCCTTATACTTTTTTCTGCTTTAAATACCAATTAAAACTAAAAAGCCCACTCACTAAACATCACCAGCGATATTGTGAAGCAATTTCGCTTCCTCGTCATAAAGTATTGTTAACCTTAAGTTGATTTTTATATTGTTAATTTAATTCCTATAGTAATTCAATGATTTAATTATTTCATTTGTTTATCTTACTAAGAAGAATTGCTTCAAATATGTTAAACTTTTCAAACTACGCGAAACATGAAATAGGTATTGAAAAAATTAACTTTATTATTTATAAAATAATTTCGCTAAAGTAAAACTAAAACTTGCAAACTTTGTTAAATAAAGAATATTTGTTTCCTTTTTAAACAATCGTAAGTTGTTACTTTATATAAAAAAAATCGCTTAATTTTATAAAAAAAATTATAAAAGAGCGATGTTTTGAAAATATTTGTTTTAAACATAATTTATTTAGCATTAAGTTTTTTCGCGTTTAAAGATACCTATTTATTTATTTTTTTTGTAATTGTCTCTCATCGGTCCAATTAATCTTTGGCGCTTTTTTTTTTTTGCTTTTTAAAATGTTCTCAAAACGACTAAAAAATCTGGCCAGCTTTTCGCAACTAAATATTATTTACGTGGTCAGCAATCGAGAGCGATCGCTCCCGCTTCCCGACCAAGCCTGTCTAGGGCAATAAAACTTTATTTTTTATAACTTTTACTTTCATCCACTTCATAAATTTTGACAGAATGTATTAACCAAGTTGTTTTAGGAAGAAAATTAAAAAATTGGACCTTTTTTTAATTTCAAAAAGATTATACGATTTATTTGTACCAAAAAAAAAAATTTAAAAAAATCGAAATTGCTTTTTTATAAACTATTATGATAAAATTCTCAAAAAAAACTTAAGCATTAGTTATTTAATCCATTTTTTTCATAGATTTTCATTTTTTTCATAGATTTACTGAATTAACAAAATATATGCCAAATCAAGCAAAAATCCATGAAGAGAACAGGAAGACTGTTTGCTTATTGTGACTTGGCAAGGCTAGTCGCTTTTTAACCAACTTTATGACAGAAAAAATGCAACAAATTCTGAAGCAGCCAATTGACTTTAATGATCCAGAAGTCCCAACTGGCATTTGTGAGCGATGCCGCTCCAACCTTAGGAGACTTGAGAAGGGGAAGCTTTGAACTTAACAACAGATGTTTGACTTCTCCAATATTAAAGTCCGTCCGGTTACAAGAGATTCAGTTTGTAACTGTTTGATTTGCTCAGTTGGCAAAATTTGCATTCAGTTTGTAACTGTTTGATTTGCTCAGTTGGCAAAGCAAGGCACAATTTTCCACATCCAGTCATGGCAACCAAGAAACCTAAAGCAAACCAGAACTCAGTTGAAATAAGATGTTCTCAATACTTTTCAATAGTTGGCAAGGGTCTTTCACACAGTTGCTCAAAGTCCACTTTGCGAAAGAATTTAGTAGAAGCTGTGTCAAAGGACTCTGTTGCAGCTGAAAAAGTTGCAGCATCAGTAATTGCCAACAAGGAAGTTTCACCCCATGAAACAGTTCATCTTAGTAGACCAGAGGGAATAGGAGGCCACTCTATTCCAGTTCTTCCAGGTAACATTGTATTAGATATTTAAAGTTTTAGCTTTATATTTTAAGTCTATGTAATGCCTAATAATGCAAAACCTTTCTTCATTATTTCAAAGGTTCATCTTTAAAAGCAAGAAAAATTTTCAATAAAGAACCACAACTGACAGCAAAAGATCTTTTTTATGTGCCACATAATAGTGTCAACACTAAATCAAATTGTTTCAAGTCAGATTGTATAAAATAATTTTCTCTCCAAGTTTGACCAGTTGAGCAAAAAACTTGAAAGTCATTTTACCAAAACTTGGATCAAAGTTGCAAATGACAAGGGCAAAAATCAGGTCGATAAACTTATCATTTACTGCAAAGACTTGAAAACTCTTTGTCAGCAAGTTCTTGAAACTAGAAACCTCTCTGATGACTACATTATGAAGCTGGGAGTGGATGGTAGTGGTGGTTTTCTAAAAGTAAGCTTTGGAATCATGTACAAAGTTTCAATTTTACAATCTTCGCTATCAAAACAACTTCTCACTAATTCTCTGGCCAAAGATTCTGGTGTTAAGCGTCAGTTACTGATTGTCATTCCTGAAAATCTCCAAAAAAACTATAGCAATGTCAAGCAAGTTTTTGATCTGCTGAACATTGAAAGTTTCCCTTCATTTTGTCCGGTGATATGAGGCTGACAAACATCATTTGTGGTCTACAAGCACATTCTAGTGCACATCCATTCTCTTGATGTGACATTTCATCAAAAGACCTTGCTAAGTGTGGATCTCTAAGAACTTTCGGATCAATCAGAAGAGATTATCAGACATTCAATGTGGCTGGTGCTAAAATCAAGAAAGCAAGTTTATTCAGAAACTCTGTTCATGAACCCATCATCAATGCCTCAGATGAATCTTTTATTTTTGATGTTCTTCTACTCATGGAGCTTCATCTGTTGCTTGATATTGTAAATCATCTTCTACAGTCTCTCGCAAAGCTTTGGACACATGCTCCTGAATGGCTGGCATTACTTCATATTCAACAGCAGCCATTTCATGGTGGACAACTGGCTGGAAATGAGTTCAGGAAACTTTTGAAGAATGTGAATGATTTAGAGAGATTAACCCAGTAGCACTTCTTTTTTCCAGCTGTTACCTTTATTGACACACTAAAAAAATTCAATTCTGTTGCTCAATGGTGTTATCCATGTTTATTTAGGCAATGCCCTTGATTACAGTATGCTAAAAAAATTGAGCAGTTCAGAGTCTCCTATTTACAACTTCAGGACACCACCATAACTCCTAAGGTTCATGCTGTCATTCACCCTAACCCTATTTTCTCAAGAAACCTAACCCTAACCCTAACCCTGTTTTCTCAAGAAATAACAATTAGAATTAAAACTTAACTTTGAACGAATTGAAGAAAGTTGTTATATACCAGTGAATTTATTGCATAAATATTTTTGTAATGTTTTTGGGATGAATAAAAAGTCTTAATATCAACTTTGTTAGTTACTTATCAGCTATGTATTTAATGGGACTTGAAAAAATGGATTTTTTTCCACGGACGGTGTAACCAGATTTTGAGACTTATGACCTAATAACTACCAATGATAGAACAATCATACCCCCAAAGGATTTTTCTGGGTCATGACATCAAGCAATATTTCATTTTTTTACAACAGTGAAGTGATATCTAGAAATTAGAGAAAACTCTAATGAATTTTTTTTTCTTATTGTAATTAGTATTGGAATCTCAACATCTTGTAAAATTTTCTAATACGATTCGCACTACTGATTCAAAGAAATCTTGCCACAAACTTGTAACAATTTTTTACCTTGTTTTCTGCTTAACGAAAGTTAAATTGCATTTTTAGTAATTAGTTTGCCCTCTTTTGGTCAGGCTCAAAACTCTTTAGATTATTTTATTCTTCAGACAAACAGCTTTTGAAAAACAGCTAAAAATTAAGTTTAGTAAGGCAAATATTTGATAAAGTTGTTGTGCGTGTAACGTAATTTAAAAAAGGATTTGCAAATACATAAAGAGTACGCATAAATTCACAAAAACTAATCGCCCAATCAATCACAATCGCCCAAAATTGGACGGATCAATTGACAATCGTCTATTGATCCGCCCTTGTAATAAATAAGAATAAATTTAAATAACACCAATAAATAACATATAATTAATTATAACGATAAACAAGTTATAAGTAGTTATTAACTTGAGTAAACAAAACAAAATTAAATGAAAATCAGCTCTCTATTTTAATTTTAATGATAATTGCGAGAATCTGTAAAAATTCACAAAAAATTTTAAATACTTAAAATTCAAATGGATATTAAAGAGTTACAAAAATTTACTAAATGTTGTTTACCTTTTTTACAAATAAAACCAAGCTTTGCGTTGCAGTTAAGATCATTCCAACCGTCACGAGTTGTCTCCACACAGTCTTCATCTCCATCTAATTCAGTGGGTTCATTAATTCCCCAATTAAAAAAAAATCCTGTTGTATTATCAGACCATTTATATGTTCCCTCAGTCTGAATATCATTAAGACCTATTTAAAATAATATAATAAATTTAAAACAGTTATCAAATAACTATTTAAGTCAACTATTAATTAAGTCAAGACTGCAAAATATTTTTTTACTAACAGTTTAAGTGCATAATACTAGTGTAGTTTTTTACTAACAGTTTAAGTGCATAACACTTGTGTAATTTTTTACTAACAGTTTAAAGTGCAAAATACTTGTGTCGTTTTTTACTAACAGTTTAAGTGCATAATACTTGTGTAATTTTTTACTAACAGTTTAAGTGCAAAATACTTGTGTAGTTTTTTTACTAACAGTTTAAGTGCATAATACTTGTGTAATTTTTTACTAACAGTTTAAGTGCATAATACTTTTGTAGTTTTATAAATCTTTTATATAAATTATTTTAAAAGACAAAACATACTTTTTTAAATAAAAAATATATCAAAAAAATGATTAAAATTTTTTATTTTAGAGATTTTAAATATTATAAACATTTCATCATGTATGTCAATCAAAATAATACCTTTTTTGTGTCTGAAAGTCATGGAAACCTACTTTTTTAATGTTTGGAATTATACTCTTGTTGCATGGCAACTTATTTCAATTTAAATGAATGGTCAACAAAAAAAACGGTTTTTAGATAATATCATGGAAGTATCAATGCTCATCAAGTATAGATGGAAGTGAAACGCTTAAAAACATCAAAGGTTCCAAATATCGCCACAAAAACCCTGCGTGAAAATTAAATAATAGAGAGCGACGATTATTTGATAAACAAGTTTTGTAAAGATTATTCGTTAAAACAGTTACGAATATTGGTTCGTTTTCATTTTATTCGTTAAACGATTACTGAACGAATAATAATTGTTAAATATATAAATGCTTTACAAACATTCGTTAAACAAATATATTTGTTCCTGCTTATTCGTTGTATGAATAAAATAATCATTCAGCAAATAAGCAATTGCGAATATATTCGTTACAAAAAGAAGACGTTTAATTTAGTTAGGATATTGGTCACTAACTTAGATATATCGACAACATTTTTCAGATTTAGTTATGCCACATCGCCGAAGTTGGTGTTTAATAAAGTTTTTTATATATTTTTTGAGTTTTTTTTGTTATCCTGTGATCTATCTACTTGTCACAGGCCACCTGTCACAGACCACCTGATGGTAATATTATCAACTTTTCATAATAATTGAAACAAATTTTAATGAAAAACAACAATGAAAAAATGTAAATTATTATGTGTTAGTATATTTTTTGTACATATTTTCTCATTTTTTATTGTTATCTTTTTTAAACATCGGCCAGGTGATATTTTCCATCTCCTTTAAGTTTTCTTTTATGAAAACCATCGCTTCAATATTGTCAATGCTAAGGCTATTTCTTCTTCCTCATATAACATTTCCAGTAGTTGAAAATACTCGATTCGAGGTAGCTGATGATGCAGGGATGCACAAGATCTTTCTTGCTAGTCTGCTGAGATAAGGAAATCTTGTACGATTGGTCTTCCAATATTCGATAATATCTGCGTTGTCGTTTGCAACTCCTTCATCAACATAACGCGCTAATTCGCATTTTGCATAAGTTAACGGACAATCTTTATCAGTGTTTTTATTTTCCCCATATAGCTTCTTTACAGCAGCAGTTAAGGCTTCTTTATTCGACATTTATCACTTTCGGATGATTGGTTTAAGTTTACAATGCATGTTGGACTTTCGCCAACATCTCTTCGGCGCATATCAATTATAGCTTGATAGCGGTATCCTTGATGTTTTCGTATCTTTGCACATCAAGTGCAAAAACGTTTGATTACTTTTTTCTTGGACCAAGAAAATATGCCATTGAATACTCAGGTACTTAATGACCACAATCAGGAAAATGTTCTTGGATTCCTACTATTAGAGCTTGAGTTATATTGACACATGTAAGAGAACTTAGTTTTCCGATTTTAGCTAATTTTTTCTTAAAATTATAGATTTTCAATATCATTAAGTTAATTTTAAGGTCTTTGTCAGAGCTTAAAACTTGTGAAATTTTATTGATTGGATCAAGACATTCAATAATACCTTTAATGATATTAGCTTCTACAACAGTGGGCATCCAACCTTCAATTTTATTTGAGGTTTCTGCCATAATAGCCAAGCACCCTTTTAGATCCATAATGAATTTAACTGCCTTAAGTCAGAATTCCCACGAGTTGGTGTGATAAGTTTAGTTCGTGGTTACTTATGCTCAATAGCAATTATCCTCAAAACACTCGTAGCCTTAGAAGAATGACTGAAGTGCCCAACTAATTTGTTTAGCTTTAATGAAATTTCTAACCACTCAGGAACACTAGCTGAAGCTTGTGTGACAATTAAGTGTATCTGATGATCAGCGCACCAAAGATTGTTGTTGATAACTTTGCTGATGCGCATAGCTTTTAGAACATTTGAACCTCCGACAGTCGCCACCTATGTATTATTCTCAAAATTTAAGCATTTTATTAAGTAATCTAGTTTTTCTACGATATTTTCAGCATTATGTGCATTAGGAAATGGATCAAGTTTAAGCTCGTTTAAACTGAAAATGTTTTGTAATAAAATGTAGAGTAAGCGATTGAAAAGCAAGGTTATTACAAGAAATTCAGATATAAGTAGTAAAGGCACAACTGTCAAGGTCAATCTTCTCATTGTCAATAATTTTGTTCACATGATAACTGATGAATTTATATAATTTAGGAATTCTGTCCTGAGAAAGTGATTATGATGAAACAGGGTTATACTTCCCCTTTGTTGCTTGCTTCATTATTTCATGAAAATGTTTACTAGCCACTATCCTAAAAAGTAATTGTTCGTGGACAATCCACTTAGTCAATGATATAACTATATTTACATTTTCAAAATGGTCTTTGGGTCATGGAGTAGCAACACGGGACGTTTTAGAGGCTTTAGCAGTTCTCTATTTACCAGATGATGTTAAAAATTGAGGGTTTAACTCAGGAGTGGCAACAGGTTGAGCTGGTTTGGGTGTACTGACGAAATCGGTTTCTGAAGAGTCATCATTATCAATAACGCGAGACTTTTTTGTAATTTGTTGAGCATAATTGATTTTCTCATATTCCTAAAAAATCATGGCAGTGCTGCCCTTTTAGATGATTAATAAGACCTGAAGTAGTACCGGCAACAAGTTCCTTTTCGCACACATTACACTTTGCATGAGTAGTATCAGTCATTTCAAAGAAATTCATAATATAAGATTTTCTGGGCATTTTATGAAGAAAGGCAGCTTGCACCTGAAAAAAATAGTTCAAATGTTTAATCTAAATTAACTTTTAATTGAAAAGAAATACCTTTAGAACATCATTAGTATAAACAGATAAAATTAGTTTTGATAAAAATACCTGTGCCGAAAATCAGCACGGGTAATAGCTGATATTTGACAAACTTTGTCATATTGTTTCATATATATAATAAGTAAAGTAATAAATTATATAAATAGTTATTGCAAAAAACAAAACAATTAAAAAGCCTAAAATGACATTTTTGTTCGGAATTGCCCCGTTTTCTTCAACTAAATTTGACTTATTAAAATGAATAAATTGCGTAAAAAAATTTTACCTGTAAAGTTGTCTTGCTGATGATCAATTTAGTTTAAATATTTCGTTAATATAATATATAATAAGCAAGAAAACATTACTTATTAATTACAAACAAACTAATAAGTAATGTTTTCTTACTTAGTATATAAAGTAAAAGTGACAGTAACAAATTGTCATAATTACAACTAATTGCGATTAAATTTGTATTTTAAAAATAAATAACGATAAATAATTTAACAAATACATTATAATATTATGAAAAGTAACAGAAGTGAAAAAAAAGCGGAAAAAATGTTTTGACCTTTTTTAAACTTTGCCATAAAAAGTTATGTTTTTAAATCATAAATGATGTTTAATGAAAATTTTAATAAAATGAGGTTTAAAAGATATTCGCATCATTCGCGTCTTTTTAAAAATTTTAAAGACATTTCATCATTTAAGATATAAAAGATTCTTTTATATCTTAAATGATGAATTGTCTTAAAAAATTATTAAAAAGACGCGAATGATTTTTTTTGTTTTTTTAATTTTATTTTTAATTCACCTCTTCAAGGCCGAGAAGGCCACAACAGACGAGAAGGCTACTTATTTGTGGTTATAACCCTCTCTCAACTCTATAACTCCAAAACACGAACCTTGACGAACAAGGCCGCTGCGCGGAGAAACGAGTTGAGCGCGGTACTACCAGGGACGTGGTGGGGATCGAACTCGGAACCAGTCGTTTATGAAGCGAGCGCTCTACCACTACACCACTACCGCATATATCGCCTTCTTTTTATTTGCTGTTTTTTTAGCACTTGTAATTTTATATTTAAACTTCTATTTTTATTTTTTTAAATCTAAATGTATTTTTCTGCTAAACATCTCCACCAGAGTATGTCGGTGGCGGCTTCGTAAATAAATTGTGACCTGCAGAATGTTGGCATAAAGTGAATCCGAAATTAACTTGAAGAGTATAAATCGCAATATTGATATGTTTGTTTAACATTTTCAAATATTAAAAAATAAAATTTTATAATAGGGTAAAACACCCAGTGTTCGCCAGGTGTTCCAGTCGTCGCCAGTTTTCCATTAAAAAACATGCATGTCAAAAACTATTTGGTTGAAAGTGCCGAAATAGTGTCTAGAATGAACGCCCATCATTGCTTTATATTTGACGAAAGTTTGACGATCGTAACTAAATATTTAAACTCTCAGGATTTTTTTGAATGAAAGTGTGTCACAAAAAAACCTTAATCTTTAAAATTTTTTTTCAGAAATCTTTTTAAACAATTACATAAAAAACATATTAAATATCAATTCAATTTCACTTTTTTTATTCCAGATTGATGGGAAGAACAAGGAGAAGATTGTACCAGGGCTATTCTTGGAAAAAAATTAAGGGGGGCAGGGTTAAGGGGGGTGGCGAAGACTGGAACACATAATAGTACCTAGTCCAGTCTTCACCAGGTAAATTTTTTTTCTTTAAAGTGGCGTATATGGGCTTAATGGTAAAATATGGAATTTGACCCATATGCCAGTCTTCGTTAGGTTGAATTTCGTTTAAAAACAAAAAAGTTATAGGCGTTTTAAATTTGTCCAGTGTTCGCCACCCCCCTTTTGCCAGTGTTCGCCATCGGGAACAAATTATTATTTTTTATTTTTTATTAAATGTATAAACATAGCTAAGTATTTATTTTTTATTTCAGAAGTAGGTTATCTGTTAACCTAGTTATTAAACAATACTAAAGCAGTCCAAATAGGGCTATATAACTATATTAAATTAATTTATATATCAAGTTAAGACTTATAAAAAATAGTTTCAATAAGTACCTAGGTACATAATATCCATTTAGAATTATGAATACTAGTAAATCAAAGTCCAATAAGGGTTCACGTATGTCTACAAGAGATTCTTACACTGAGGAGGACATTAGAAAGGCAATTGAAGAAGTAAAAAGGTAATAAAATTAGCATGCATTAATAGACATAATTTCAATGCTTAAATTGCTTATTGTGTAGTCATAATAGCCTAATGCCTATAATACATTTAAAAGAAATACATAGGGTAGGGCTGCCTAGTACTGATAAAGTAGTTGCATACCTAAATTATACTGTGCTATATTTCAGTGGTGAAAGAACTGCTTCAGAGGCATCCAAGTTGTACAATATCCCGCGCACCACATTGAGGGACAAAATAAGTGGTAAAGCGCCTGTTGTAAAGAAGATGGGCCCACAAACCTACCTCACTGAAGCAGAAGAAAATGTTTTGGTGAATTTTATTGTTAGCGCACAGAAACGTGCCCACCCTGTTACCAAAGAAACCATTATGTTATGGTAACTAGTCTTCTTTCGGATGAAAGGTTACTTATGGAAGTAAATAGAGACCGTCCCTTTCAATTTGGAAGATCAGGGACTTGACAGCCAGGGAATAAATGGTAAGTAGGTTGTGCCTAAGTTATAAAAGTTGACCTATAGGTAATTAAAATAAAAAAAAATGTTATAACTTTAATAACGAGTCATAAGATTTTTCATTACAAATTAACTTTATAAAACATTTGTAGCTTAATAAATAAAGCTTATAACAATTGATACAGACATAAAATTAGTCTAATAGAAATAGCCTATACCTAGTCGACTAATTTAGCCATTATTTTCTAAGGTATAAGCTATTCCTGTCGATGCATCCTAACATAGTTGCTCGCATGACTGAATCATTAAGTGCGAATAGAAGAAATGTCTCACAAGCTGTCATACAACAATGGTTTGCTGATATAAGATCGTACCTCTCTGAACATGACCTTCTTGAAATCCTTCAGGAACCCCAGCGTAACTATAACATCGACGAGTCGGGGTTCCAGTTTTCACCCAAGGTTTCCAAAGTTTTAGCTGCTAAGGGTTCTAAAAATGTACCGTATGCGACATCTTCAAAAGAAAAGGAAAGAATCACTGTTCTAGGTACATTTTCATTTTATTCTTTGCTCATTTTTATGTTATTTCTGTAATGCTTTTCTTTTAATGCTGCACTATAAATTGCTTTTTTTTCAACATATCTCTGAGCATGATAGCTTAGCATGATACTAGCTTGGCCTGCTTGCTAACTTTTGGTTTTTTTGCACTTTTCTTTGCAGCTAACGTTGGTGCCGATGGCTCTCTCCCTCCACCGCTTATAATTTATCCTAACCTTCGTATTCCTATGAATGTATACGAAGCCATTCCATCCAGTTTATTTGCAATCGGAAAGAGTGAATCGGGATATATTAACCATCAGGTGCTTTATGAGTATCTCACTAATGCATTTGACCAATGGTTAACTCAACATAATATACAAAGACCAGTTATAGTTTGGTCCGACAAACATGAATCGAGGCTGCAATTTCATTTAGTTAAAACCTTAGCAGACCTGCAAATAATGCTTATATTGATCCCACCAAGCTGTACCCATTTCATGCAGCCTTTGGACGTAGGATTGTTTGGCCCTATGAAAAATGAATGGGCTAAGTGTGTGAATAGGTTCAGGGCTGCCAACCCAAATGAATACGTTACCAAAGAGTCCTTTGCAGGAATGTTCCTGCCAGTGTACACAAGGGTCATGAGTAGAGAGAAAATAGTAAAATCCTTTAAAAAATGTGGCATACAGCCATTTGATCAAGACGCTCCTGATTATACCAAGCTCACTCTTGAAGAAGCCCACTCCGGAGACAGTCGAATATTTAAAGGAGTGCTTCAAGACGGTCGTGTTGAAGCTTCCACTCAAGTTG
>NC_061167.1:27272782-27322782 GCF_022113875.1 Hydra vulgaris
TAAAACAATGAACGTTTTACAATTTATTGTAAAAATTGTCCATTTTTCATTTTTTTTTTCTTTAAATGTGTTTTGTTTATCCTTAAGGGGAGAAAAACATTGTTTCCAATAACTGCAGGTTATACAAATATATATTTATTCTCGACATGTTTTGTAAAATTTATTTACATTTTCAAAAGATTATTTTACAATAATAAAACTCTGAAATAAATTAAAATAAAAAAATAAAAAAAAAGTCTTTACAGAAAAATAATAACAAACAAAAATTTGAATTATAAACCAAAATAATTTTTACAAAATAACTAACTCAAAAAAAAAGAAAAATATATAAATAATAATAAACTGACAGTAAAATTAAATAGTTAAGTTTATAGCATTATGTGGAGGACTTCTTTTATTTTTAATTTGCGTTTTGTTTGGGCATTATCTTTTGGGCATTTTATTATACCCATTATACATGGGTTTATAGCCGGGGCTAGAAAAAAATTTATAATACTTAATATATTATAATTTTATGCTTGCATTTACTATTTAATAAATACTGGCATATATTTATATTTTAAAATCTAATTTACTTCCAACAAGATTGCAAGCAACCACTATTAAGTAATGAGTTACTTTCAAATAAAGAACCAGTTAAAATACTAGGAAACCTATAACTAAAAACATAAAAGGTATAAGTTGTATAAAAAAGGAAAATATGAAGTTTTGTAACAGTTATAAGATTTTTTTGATTTTCAAGGAAAAAAACTGAATTATTTATCATGCTGTAAAAAGATTTTATAGCATTAAGGAACAAATGCAGTTAAAGGATGCAACTTGTTGAATAAATGGCCAATTGAGAATGAGTTTTAGTTTATCGTTATAGAGATAAGAGTTTGTTTGAGCATTGACTATGATTGTATTTGTAGAAAAAAGAAAGAAATGCAACTTTATAACAATGGGAGAGTGGCTCAACATTGGCAGATAAAGCTGATCTTACTACATTTACAATGTGAATTTAGACTTTGTCTGAGAGTAAGAGGGTTGTTATTTGTCAATATAGGAATGCCAACAATATTGTAATATTTTTTTGCAGTTGATAAATGAGTTTTGCTGTCTAACAAAAATTGTGGATTTTAAGTCCAGAATTTAAATCCATAAGCCACAGCAAGCCTTAGGCTGTTACAGAAGAGAGGTCAGAATTAAAATTGGCTGCTTGTTCTAAGCAATTAAAGATGATTTTTTGTCAAGACAAGAGTGTAAAGTGGATTCATGAACAAATTTAGTCACTTTAGATTTCATTATGATTGTTATTGTAGATAAAAAATATTACAGGAGCAAATATAGAACTTTGTGGTTCTCTTAAAGTTACTTAATGAAGAGGGTAGGCCTTCAAGAATAACTTTACTACTGCAGTTAGAAAGAAATAATTTAATAACCTCAAAAATTTTACATAGAAAATTATAAGAAATTGATAACAGAGTGAAGAAAATTTGTAGGATGCTTGGAGAGGTCAAGGTGTTTTCTAGAGTTTTGAAAAATTTGAACCATGTATTTAGCACTTTTTAAAAGTTTAGCAAAAAATTTGAACCATGTATTAGCACTTTTTAAAAGTTTAGCAAAAATTGTTGAGAGTTCTGAAAAACACTTTTTTAAGACTATGATGGAAATCTTGTCTGAAGCACAAATGGTAGAAGTGTTTAATTGAGAATTAATTTTAGTATTGGAAGCCAGAGTAGTTAAGATGCTTAACAATGGATTATTTTGTTTAACTGTCAGGAAGAGGATGTCCATTATATTCGAGAGAAAATGATAGTAAGATTTCTTTGTAAATAGCTCTGCTTTACTCTGGGGTAAAGTAAAAAGATCAGACCCATGATTTAGAGAATAAACGTTAGACTTACTTGAGTTAATAACACTGTTGAAAACTAACCAAAAGTCTCTACAACCTAACATTTAAAAAAAGATACAAGGTTTAGTAAATTGAGAATAACAGAGATTTACATCAGACAAGACTTTATTTAAACATTTGCTTATTGTAATAATAAAAAGGATAATTTGTTCTTAAGAGAGATGTTCTTATAAAAAAGATGAAAAAAGTTCTTAATGTTGAAAGATGTAGAGTAGAATGTGGCTCATCTTAAAACTGAAGAGAAGTAATAAAAGCTTCCAAACTTTTATTCCAGAAGCAATATAAGTCTCCAAGATGCACTTTTTGCACACACATTACAGATATAATCACATCTGTTTGCTGTTTGTTTAGATGCTGGCATACAATATCCTTTCATTGCTATATAAACTTGAGTATTTATATGATATAGTATTTTCCAAAAGAGAAGATGATCAGATGGATGTGTGGTGTGACTCTAAAAAGACATAAAAAGGAGGCATAATCTTAGACAGATTTTTTTTAAAAAAAAGGTTAAAGTAATTTAGGTATCAACATGTAGAGTGGTAGCAACTTCAGTATAAAATGTATAGAAGTAAGAAAATTTGAAGAGTTTACCTTACATATTGTATAAATGAGCTTTAGTTAGGAATAGAAGTGTACTAGATTGTTTATATTAGGAAAACAGCTTAAAAGAATAAGGCTAAAGCCTAATGGTGATGATGATTATAATAGAGATGATGATGATGATCATGATTATAATGATGATGATGTGTATAAATATATATATATATATATATATATATATATATATATATATATATATAAATATATATATATATATATATATATATATATATATATATATATATATATATATATATATATATATATATATATATATATATATATATATATATATATATATATTTTATATATTTATTTTTACTTTTTAAATTTAATAGTGATCATTCTAATTCAAGAACGTTGTTTTAAACATTTGCTATCAGACTGCTAATGATACAAGTTTTATTTTTTGATTTAGATTCTGTATCTCAATGATATCCTGACCTATCGAATCGATATCCTGGTAATCCACTCACACACATAAATCTTTAAAAAAATGTTTATATTTTTATCTATATATCTATAAATTGTATATTTTATATAAATAAATTATATATTTTTAAATTTTTCATTGCATATTACTGTTTGTATTAAAAATCGATTTTAGAAATATTACAAGTACAGAGCTCAACATACAATTTAGTTTTATTTGACAATTCAATATATATCATAGCATAGTTTATTTACATTTAATAACATATTGCGATATTTTCTCCAGCGCATTTAAACGTTGATTCAACGTTATATTTCAACCTTTACTCGACGTCTTTGAGTCACGTTAAATCGACGTTTTACTGCCAACGTTAAAAATCCTTGCAAAATCGACTGCTTTAACAACATTACAGTAACCCTTTTCAAGTAACTTTTTTTCAACATTAAATTGCGATGCCTTTGCAACGCTTTTTAAGTAATACTTTTTCAACGTTTAGTTGCAACATTTTTGTAACGTCTTTTAGTAACGTTTTTTTAACGTTACGCTACAACGTTCAATCAACGTCTCTTAAACAACGTTACATATCTTTGCAAAATCGATTACTTTGACAACGCTTCCGCAACATCTTTTGCGACCGGTTTTCAACGTTAATTCAACGCTGACATGTTTGCTGGGTATATATATATATATGTATATATATATATATATATATATATATATGTATATATATATATATATATATATATATATATATATATATATATATATATATATATATATACATATATATATATGTGTATATATATATATATATATATATAAATATATATATATATATATATATATATATATATATATATATATATATATATATATATATATATATATATATATATATATATATATATATATACACACATACATGAGATGTTTCAAATCTGTTTATTTTTACAGGAACAACTTTTAATAATTTTTTACTTAGTATTTTAATGTGAATTAATGATTATGTAATATATAAATTGTATTAAAGAAAATGTGACAGCGACTGTGATACTAAGATACCTTCGCAACTACTAAAAATTTAAGTTATTGTATTATATGTTTAAGCAACAAAAATTGACTTAAACATGAATTGGAAAAAGTTGAAAAATGCTTTTTTTAGATTGAGTTTTTTTATTCCAATAATATTGCAACTTCAAATTATTTTTTTCAAAACTCTTTATTTTATTGTTTTTTTATTTTTCAAGAACTACTAATAATTCAGTCCTGAAACAAATAAATATGTTTTAATAAAAAGTAGGATCTAAAAGGGAAATTTTGAAATCTTATTGCAGTGTATTAAACAAACTTCTTATGCTTTTTACAGTAAAAAATTTTTCTCAGTTTTTAATAAGATATCTCAATATGATGCTTGCTTTGGAAAACAAAAAATATATTGAATTAGTAAATTATGAAGAATATTCTATTGTTTTGTGAAAATCTTATATCTTATTTAGATTCTTATATCCAAATTTAAATGTAATTTTTGTTTGAAACTAAAATAATATTTTTGAGAAAAAGTAAAAAAAAAAAGTAAAAGGTTTGACAAAGAGCTGATTTTTAAAATAAATATTCTAAAAAATTATTTTAAAAAATTAGCAAGCAAATATCATCAACTCCATCATAGTGTAAATCAGCTTATCAAATAAGCTGATCTTTCGTGTTTATACTCATAATGTTTTAAGGGAATAACTTCTGAAGTTGTAACCCGTTAGTAAGAGCTCCAAGATTGTGTTTAAGCATTTACCTAATAAGTCCTGAGACAAACACTTAAGCAAGTCAGAATTTATTTATCATCTTAGTTAAAATACTTTTTCGAAACACATTTGACCAAACCAGGATCTGGTATAATAATGGTGTTATTTTAAGAATAATTTTAAATGGTAATATTAAAAATTTATAAGACCATGAGAAATTTTTTTTTTTTGTGTTTGACAAGATGAAAATTAAGAGTTTTTTTGTATTCAATACAACTAAAAAAATTAACCTAATTGAAATGGGATTTTTAAACGGCACTTTTGATGAGTTTAAAAATAAAATTAAAAGTTTGACAAAAAATGTAATTGTTTATTAGAGGGATGTTTTCATCCTTCTGATATGCATTTGAACCTTTTTCTTCTAGTAACTTTAAAGAGATTCCAAAGTACTGCACGGACTACTTTAATTGCACGGCCTGATTTGTTGCATTTTGTTGCTAAAAAATTAAGAGGCCAGTTTTTTCACAGCTAACGTTTGAAAGCTTGAGTTCTTATGTTTGCATTTTGAATGTTTTATTCATATTTTATTAAAATTGGAACAAATGACTCGGATTTTTTTAGTGTATTTACATTATGTTATACTGAATTTTTCACTAACTGATTGCCTGCTTCAATTTATTACAGTAAAACAGATTACTAAAATAGGCCTTCAGATAGCTATATATAAATATGGTAATTAGAATAACATTACATGTTGCAAAGACCATCTACAAATCTTTAGTGGAAATAAAGTCTTTGATTTGTTATTTTTTTTTATTATAATTTGTTATTTTGTTTTTATTATAATTGAAACCAACAGTAATAAAGAAATAGCCATTTATTAGGAATTATTATTGGTTCTCTGTCTTTTTTTAAATTGTTTCACCTGATCTTTCCTTACTTAATCAGTTGTTTCTTTTTGCAAATTATTATAGAAGATATTTATAACGTACAAGATTCATATTTTATTCCTAACTCTTGGTGATTGTCACAAGTAAAATCAACACTGCTGTAAAAATTTGTTCTGCAAAACATTTAATTGAAAAAGAATAACTGCAATATTTAATTAAAATACGAGATATGACATCTAGAATACTAAAAAGATGAAAAATAAAATCAGACAGAGGTTGACTTGGATATATAAGTCTACATCTGGATAATATTTTCAGGTATTCATTGTTAAGAATATTTTGATCTGTAGAAACCATTTTTTGATTACAAGTATGACATCTAAATCTTTTTTTCAACTTTTTTGTAACATACACTCCTGTTGTAACAGCAACTTCTATGCTATCTTCAGAAGACGGACACTCAAAAATTTCTGTAGACAACAAAGCAATTTCTTGCATAATTTTTTCTAAACTAGATTTATCAAATGTCTGATAAATATTTTTTTCCCGGAAATTAGTATCTTCCTTTAGAAGACTTCTTACTGCCAAAATTTTTTAACTTTTGCAAACTTCTAAAAGACTCACTATTTGTCTACACTTACTAAACATAGCTTCAAAAGATCACTTTGTAACCTGGAAGTAAGAACATATGTACAGTCTTCTTCAAGCAAATCATCGATAAAAGATGCAATTGCCCGTCGTGTTGTAATAAGACCGAGAGAAGTTTGTTTGGAAAATGTAAAATAATCACATTTTGACCAAATATCAATCCAATTTGCAATTTCTCTATAAAATGTGGGTTTGTTATCACCCTTCAGAGCAGCATTGCCAAGTTGATTGGATTTACTAACATTCTGCTTTTAATTAAGTGTGATGAATAACTTATTAAACAAGAATAAAAATTGTGCTGCATCATTTCTTTCAAGAAAAAAACTCAATATTGCAGCTTTAGGTGTTTCATCAAACAATGCCAATACAAGATTAACATCTTGTTTGTTATTTCCAGGCAGAGTGACCTGATAATTAGTTTTCCTTGCTTTTTTTAATTACTAATCTTTTTCATAAGTTTTATGAAATAAACTCCATGCTACGTAACCAGCAGGAACTTCAACTTTGCCTTTAAACAAACCAAATGAAAAAGAATGCGAAACATATTTTTTTGCATTTAACAAGTTGTTTCTATCATTTTTTATTAAATGGATTATATCGAATAATAAGTACGTTTTTAATAATCCTTTATAAACTGCATGACATAAATATCTTTTCATCTCCAGTATATGCTTTATGAAACTCTCAAAATGCATTAACATTGGTAAAATAATTATTTGCAACAACAGCTCTTACTTTAAATCCAGATTGGTGCAATGAGATAATGCATTCATCATTTTCTTTTTTAAACCATGAACCTGTTATATGCACTTCAGGTAAAGATCTCACAATATAAGATTACTTTCTGAATCTTCACCAACATATTTACCACTACAAGAAGCACTCAGTCACTTGATACACCATTTTGAATTTTTCTTAATAAACTAAAAGATGATAAGGACAATTGTTTTAACAACAACTTACATGAGTGTGCTGAAGTGTGACATAAAATTAGTGCATAATGTATAACGGAAGTAGAATATGGAGGTCTGCCTTGTGAAGAATAGTATCTTATTTCATTTAACTCTGTCAAAAGTATTAGCTTTATTTCATATATGGGCAAGAAAATTTTTTATCATACTACAATTTGCAATTATGACCACTGCGAAACCATTCAGGTAAACAAATATGATATCCAATATATAGGACAATGAAACATTAAGGTCTTTACTAACTGTTATTGACTCAAATATAGTTGGTATACCTGATATTTCATCAAAACAGAGTTTATGGTAAACAACACTATCATGAAGTTTCTTTAATGTAAATCCTGGTGAGCAATGCTGTTCTGTTAAGAATCAAGACTAATTATTCTATCAATATTTTGAAAATCACTGAACTTATCTTTTCCCAAGTACGTTAAAGTTGGTTCTTTTCTTGGCAACTTTGGCACCCTTAAAGTTGATTAACTACTTATTTTATCTGAATAGTTGGAACAGGTTGAAGAAACTATTTCATAGTACATCTTTTCCCATATTTGATAAACTTAATACAAATAGCAGAGTATTTAGATAGAACCCAATCTTTCTCGCAAATTGCTTTCTTCAGGAAAATGAAGTGTAGACTTTTTTGGACCAGTAGAGTAACCAGTTTTACATTTTGTGATAGCACATTTATTAGCCACTTTTATAACTAAAAAAAAAAATTAAAAAGCTACAATAATATTGAGATTTCTTACATTTATTATTGAAATTATCTCCACTTGAATAACATCGCATAAAAAAGCAGTTCGACTGTATACAATATACCAAGTAAACTGTCTATGTGTCTATTTTATTATTCCACTCTGATGGATTGTAATGAAGCAGACAATCAGTCAGAATATAATCAGAAATATATATTACATGAATATGAAAGCATAAACCAAACTTTGATATAATAATTGTAATAATCTTTGATATAAACTTTGATATAATAATTGTAATAACAAAACTGTAATAATTTATGTATTAAATATTGTTAAATATTAAAAATATTATTTGTCTCATGATAGAAAATAAGCCGGAAAAAAACTGGCCTTATAATTTCTTACGGAAAATGCAACAAATCAGGTCGTGTAATTATAATAGGCCATGAGTACTACTAACATATTCTTAAAAAAAAACATTTTTGAATTATGTTACTTTATGGCAGCAGATTATGTTTATACAAATTGTTAATCCTTTAAAATTCATCTTGTTAAGAATTACAATAATGTTAAGGATAATAGTCTTTATTAGAGATATTTGATGTTTAGGTTAATGTTTCCATTTTTTTTTTTTTTAGGATTTTTTTATCTCCATAAATTTTTTTGTTGTTTAATAACAATATTTTGGACAAAATTAGTTTTGTTTATTAACATTAATTAAAGTATTATTGAAAAAAAGTTTAAGAAAAAATTATTTTTATAAATGTTTTTAATTCGAAATATACATGTATATGATGCATCTTTGTGACGTCTCTCATTTAACCAAAACGACGTCTCTTATTGAATCAAAACTTTTAATAATTTTGAAAACTCTCAATGGAACCAAAATTCTCAAAATCTAGTGGTAAGTTATATGGTTACAATAATGATAATGATAATGATGGTGATGATCATGATGATCATGATCATGATGGCAATGAATATTATTATGATGATGATGGTGTTGGTGACAATCATGATGATGATCATCATCTTTGTTTTTTTTATCTTAAATAAATATAATTTTATGAATCCTTAAATTATAAGTCATTAAAACCTTTTTTAAGTTAAAGATCATGATATGACCAGGCCTTGTTTTAAAGCGTTACGCCTAGAGCGATTTACGTACGCCTTAAGCGCTTTTTACGTACGCGTAGAGCTGTTTTGGTTAAGCTACTTTTTATCATTTTTTAACTTTTAAATTAGCGGTAACATAAAAGAAGTAATTTATTTTCAAAAAAACCACATTAACTTTTATGTATGTAATATGTAATAACGATATGTAAAGGTATTTATTAAAAAAAAGAATTTACTTTAAAATTAATTGTTGTAACTTTTCATCGCGATATATATCTTTCCTTTTTATAGCAATTAATTTGACGCTAAACTTTTTATCCAAATATTTAGCAACATGAAAAATTGTTTGTCAATCCTTAACTACAAATTTTTTGCAATGTTTTTAATAAAAAGTAGTAAAGTTTTTAGTAAAAAACTTTAAAAAAATCTATATTCCATATTTATTAATACAGAATATAAAAGTTTTTTGTAATATAGGTTTTTTATGAATTTTTTACTGAATTTATAATAAAAAACATTTGCAAAAAAATTTGTAATTAAGAATTGACATTTTTTTAAATAAAATCTCAAAAAATGTCCTAATATTTTTGTTATCATGATAACAAAAATATCAAGACATTTTTTCGAGATGTTAAAAAAAATGTCTTTGCTTTTCTTATTAGTTTAATAGTATATAGCTTATAGTTAGTTTAATAGTATATAGCTTTTCTTATTAGTTTATTAGTATATAGTTTAAGTTATGCGGGGGGAGGGGGTCGGCACAGAAAAAAAAATTACCTGTTACTCGCAATATTTGAATGAAGACAATTTGTTAAAAATCTTCTGCGTGCGATTCAATAAGTTTTTTTTGTCATAAATCAAGTTATAATATAAGGTAAAGAAATCATGAGTAGACTACAACATCCGCTGATGACACTAATATTACGTTGAATATATTTATATAACAAAGGTTTTATTGTGCACGCGCACATTACAGGTTCCGTTAAATAAATACTAAGGCACGTTTTAGTTTAATGACAGTCTCCATTTTTTACTAATGAATATGTATTTTTCTATATAAAACAAAACAAACTAGTATATAAAAACCTTGTATATTTCTATTATCTCTAAATTATTTAAAGTTCGAATATGGATTGTATTTTGAAGGACAAAAGATTTACTTTAAAAACTTTTAAATCTTGGGACTTTGCCGATGCGATGATCACAGAAAAAGAGAAGACTTACGTTATTAAAATCAAATGTAAGTTATGTGATCTTCATCAAAATAAAATATTATCCAAAAACAATAGTGCCGTAAGGGCAACTACAATAATACAAGTCATGTTAAAATATTTTAACATGTTACTATATTTTAATTAAGTTGATATATAATTAAAAATAAAAATATAAATCAATAAATAAATTAAATTTATTCTTAACAAAGATTACCTCATATTTATTCTTTTTTTTATTTTATTTTATTTTTTTTTTAAGTTAAATTGCTTACAAACGAAAAAAAAAAGAGTTTTGTAATTATACGTAGAATAAAAATACTTTTTAGTTTGTTTATAAGTTAAGGAACTTAATTTTTAATAAACAAATTTTTACGAACGTTTATTATAAACAGATACGATTCAAATTATTAAATATACTTAAGTTATTTTAGTTGAGTATTTTTATAAGTTTGCACGATTAAAGTTTGGCGTACAAGTATTTGTTTTTTGTTTTAAGAATAATTAATAAAAGAGTTTGCATAATTAAGACTTTTATATTTAATTTAATTTTTTTTTTAATTTCCTAAAATTTAAAAAAAAAAAAGATTTAATCGTTGAAAACGATTTTTTTCTATAGCTCTGTTTCTTTGTGATTTGTTTAAAAAGTTAAATATTTTTACAATAACATAAAAAGTTTATGAATTAAATTCCTAGCGAACGCGTTCTAAACTACGTATCAAAAATACGCTTCAAAGCAGACAAAACTTTTTTATATTTTTATAAAACGCAAGTTGAAACGCTTTAAAAATTTAAAAAATATTTAAAAACTTAAATTTTTCTTTGCTAGTCAAAACAAAATCGTTGTTTAAATAATTAACATGAGTTTGTGTTTATCAATGTTAATATTTTTTGTTTACTCTAGAAATTTTTAAAAATAAAAAAAATCATTATTATTTTTTATTCAATAACGATTAAAAAAATTATTCAAAAACAAATTTCAGAAATAATTAATATATATATATATATTTTTTTTTTTTTTACTAAATAATATTGAACTAAAATTAATAATAAAATAACAATTGAAAACATTACAAAATTTTCATAATAAATTTATATTTAAAACGTTTATAGTTTATATTTGAGTTAATTGTTAAATTGAATTAGTTTGCGGTTATTTATTTATTGCGGTAGTTAAAACACTTAACGTCTATAAAAAAAAATAAAGATAATTTTATGACGTCAAAATCGCGTTAAGCTAATGCATTAAGCACTTTTTTATTTAAAACAAGGCCTGTATGACGTGGTTACATTAAATGTATATGAATGGGATTTTAGTATGTTTTATGATAATGTTGGCCTTTAATTTGGGCATAAACTCAGAAAAGAACGTAATTAATTTCACAGCCAAAATATAGCTGAAGAGGGTGCATACTTTTTTAAATCAAAAAGAGTAAAAAGTGTTTTCTTTAATAATTCTGATATTTTTAATTACGGAAATTATCAAGGAAGAATGCAGAAAGTTTGAAATGTTAATACTACTAACAAACTCTGTTCTGCCAAGGAAAAAACCACGCCAATATGTTCATTATCAAAATTGAATAATTAATTAACTTGAGCTATAATATAGTTATACTTATTTGTATACTATATAGTTAGCTTTTGTTAAACAAATTTAGTATAGAAATTTAAATAGAATTTTGCGGTTTTATCTTTTTCTTTATTATGCATCTTTATGGAGCGAACGATAGATTTTTCTTTATATTTATCTTTAAATCTTTTCTTTTTTCTACTTCCAGCTTCTTTTTTCAAAGATTAAGTATATTCATAATTACCTTAAAATAAATTTAAATGAGGATCAAGAAACATCAACCAATTTTGAAATGTCAACTTCCGATAACGATTTTAAAAAGAAACATTTAAAAATTATCAATTTAATTCTTGCTTACTCATTTTAATTCAATAACAATGATAACCAGTACTTAGTACTGTTACAATCAAACAACGTCGCATTAGTTTCTCACAGAAGGAACGATAAGTTCCTTCCGTGACACAAGTTTCAATGGCTATTACAAAAAAAGTTATTATTCCACATGCAACATCTTTACTTGAAACTAAATAAGTTTTTATAGGTAGCATATTATGTATTATTGCCCCGTTGTAAACATTTTTATTTATTTTTTAATTTCCAATTTAGTTTATAAAGGTCAATCCTTTTGGAAAAAAAGACTTTTTAATCCTGCCCTAAATTGCACTAGGCACCTAATTTTTTTTTTTTTTTCATAGTTAATTTAACTATGAAAAAAAAAAAAAATTAGGTGCCTAGTTTAATTTAGGGCAAGATTGAAAAGTCTTTTTTTCAATTTTAAATTACTTTATTGTTAATTTAGATTTACAATCAGAGTAAATTTTTTAAACTCTAACTAAAGTAAAATTTAAACCTTTTCTAGAACTTTTTATATATGTATATATAATTATATACAAATAATATTTTTTCGTAAATTGCATAAACTTGATGCACAAAACAATTATTATTATTATTATTATTATTATGTTTACTTTTTTTAATATCAAAAAAAAATTTAAAAATCTGCAAGATGAACCACAAATACTTTTTATCGAAAAAATTTGACTGATTTTAGAGAATTTATCGATGTTAATTTATGAACAAAAGATTTCACGCATGGTTTTAGGAGTTTTAATAGCGTTGCACTTTCATCTAAAATACTTCTATGATAATATTGAGTGACTGCTCAGTCTTTCTTCACCCCCCCCAACCCTCCCTAATATAATTTTTGTCCCTACGGACCTGAGTATTGCGTTTCAACTTACCCTGTTTACCATTGCAATTTGCCCCAGACAAGTAAATTAAATTTTTTTTTTTCCATTTTGTTTTTAAAATTGCGAGATGACAAGTTTTATATTATATCTACCAATGTTAAATTAATGTAACTATTTTATATTTTATAACTATTTTATATTTTATATCTATTTTATAACCCATTAAATTTTTTTTTTAAAAAAAAATCAAAGTTGTAGGAAATAATTTTAGTTTTAAGAAATGTTTTGCATGCAGCCCCGGTCTCCACTATATACTAGCAAATATGCGCTTGTGTAGATTTTTTATGGCTGTGGCGCAGTGGTTAAAGCGCTTGCTTTATAAGCTGGAGATTGAGTTTCGAAACGAGCCTTGGATATATTTCGCGTAAGGAAGGAAGCGTGAACTTCCTGGATAAATGCACTTTTGCGGTGCTCTGTGACAAGACCGTTAGGTCTTCTTGGGGCACCTAAATAAAAAATTGAAAAAAAATAAAAATAAAAAATAAAAACTCGTTGAAAGAATATCTATTAGTATTACTTCAAAAATTAAGACCCCGGGAAATTAAGACTTCAAAGTCTTGTTGCATGTCTCTGTGGCTTTCAAAAACACTTAAGGAAACTCTATATGTAAGTAATGGCCTTAGCAGATGTAAATGCTCAAAGTAAAAGTAATATATAAAAATATAGAGGTTCCGCATCACAATTTTTAGACAAGAATAAGGGTAACCATATTCATTTTATACTTTTAGTATTTAGAAATCCGCCTGGAGTTGCAGAGAAAAAAATCTCTCAAAATCTTTTTATTTTAAAAAGTCTCAAATTCATGTTGCTAAATTTGCCACACAAAGTAGCAATTGTACTCCATGCACAACTATTTTAACAAAATGGATCAAATTTCAAGACCTAATATCTTCGAAAATATGAATTTTCAAAAAAATTTAAACAGAGGCCTAATTTCATTATTATCTACAAAATATCAAAAGACAAAGACATTTTGAAGATATCATTTCCAGACATATATTATTATATATAAGCCTATATTTTTCAGATAATAGCTCTTTAAAACAAGTTTTTTTTTTAATTAGTCTGATTAATAGATTGACTTTGTTTCAAAGGAGAGTAGTTGAAATCAGTTGAAAAATAAAACTAACACTTGAGTTACGCTTACGTTAAACCAAGAAATTTCAATACAATACAATGCTTATGCAAAATTGCCTAAAAACATAAAAGATTATTGTAAGCTAATATAAATTTAATCAAAGATGCATATGATTTTTGCCATTTAAGAGCAAAAGGAGGAAAATGACTATGAGATCAAATAGTGGAAAAGTGTAAAAAAATGTAAAAAATAAAAAATCAAATAGTGGAAAAGTGACTAATGGACAAGAACAAAGTTATTGTACTCTACTTAAAAAAGACGAAAAAGATCTATTGTTTGTTTTAATTAAAATAAAAAGTGTTCACAATCAATTTAAAAATCAAAAGTTTATGAAGCATGAAAGTCTATCAATCCATAAACCAATTTTGGCAGCATTAACAGAGTTTGACGAAATTCAAGATCCGCCTGTTTTTATGCAATCAATAAGGGTAGACTTTTTGTAAAGACAGGTGTGTAAGTTGAGTAGTAAGCAAAAAGAGCCACTATAGATTTAAGATTGTCAGAAAGATTATTAATCTAGATAAGAAATAACACAGGATCAAAGACAGAACCTTGACGTACCCTTGAAAATACTGGAAATAAAGGAGAGTGTTGCCTTTTGAGGATACTTTAATAAACAGATTTGAAAGAAATTGTTTGATAATCTCAAAAACTTTCCCAGTAACACCATATAAATCAAGTTCATTGTGAAAACCAGCATGCCAAATGTTTTTGAAAATTTCAGATATGTTAAGAGCAATATCCCTTGACTCGCCGTCTCTCAAAGTAAAAATTTGTTGATCAAAAACTCAAAGGTCTTGCTAATAATAGAAAAAAAACTAATCAGACTTTAATCAGGTCTGAATAGTCTTTAAAATTTTTAAAAACAGAATCAGAAATGCTATTTTCCAGCATGCAGGAAAACAAGATTTAGTCAAGTACCTCATTAAATAGTTTGGAGAAATTAAAAAGAGTTCTGAAGAACAGTTTTGCAAGACTATGATAAGAATTCTGGACCACATACTGTAGAAAAGTTTAATTGATACACGATTTAGCAACGGAAGCCGAAGTAATTTGAATGTATAACAATAGGTTAAACTGTATAACTGGAATGGCAGAAAGAGTATGGCTTTCAGATTCAAGAGTATTTAGAAGAAAAAAAGTCTATTATTAGAACAAAAAATTCAACATTATCCTTGGGAGAGGTAATAAGTCTCATAAATTAGAGATGAAATTTTTGGATTATATTTATTGACAACACTGTCAAAGGTTTCCCAAAAGTTTCTAGAGCCTAACTTATGAGATAAGATACAATATTTAGTTAATTAGTAGCTTAGCGTGAGACAGCACCTTTTTATAATGATTTACTGCTTAATAAAAAGATTTTCTCAAAGGTAGGTTTTAGCAAAATTTACAAAGATAGGTTTTTACAAAATTTTTGTACATTTCTGTGTACCTTAAGATTTGTTTGATAACTTTACTTTTTTCATTTTCAAACATGTGTCAATTTAAAACATACATTATCAACAGGTTTATTTAGCTTTAAGTTTCTAAACTAGTGTAAATCACTTTTTATCAATTTCGAAAAAAAAGTCGATATTTAAATAGTTCTATAAAAATTATATTTTACCGTAAAAAAAAAATAAAATTAGAGTTAAATCTAATTAATTTAACATTTAAAATTTTTTTTGTAATTGTGAAATGAATCTTAAAATAGAAATCTTTTTTACAAGTTTTTTTTTTTCTGTTTACTACCATTGTTGCTATTTTTTCATCTTTATAATTTATTATAGATCTTTGTTAAAGTACTTTAATAGTAATTGTATGAGATATTTTCTTCCATCTTGAAAGTCTTAACAAATCTAAAATCATCTTTATCCCATTTTTATTTAGGATTTTATTTACTTTAAATAAAAGTTTGTTATAATATGTTTATTTTTTTGGCAAGTGTAATTAAAGAACACTCGTTTCAAAACGCTCTCGAAGTTTTAAGTAATAAATAGAGTCTTGAACAATAACTTTTTCAAGATATTTTTGTATTGTTTGAATTCAAAAAAATAGTAATTCGTGCCTATGTTGTTTAAGATTATACTTAAAACTTTGTTTAATTATCATTAAATTTCATATTTACATTTCAATTATGATACAACGCCTCATATTTTCTTGCAAGTGCAACTGTTAAATATTCTATTCTATACAGTTGTAAACTTTAATTTCAACATGATTATATAAAAATGTTTAAAATTGTCAAATAAATTAATAAAACTTAAATATGTGCTATAACGAAATTAAAAAAAAAACATACCAATCCAATAATAACTCCACCAGTATGTCTGATTTAAAATAAAATAATTTTCTTCTTGATCATCTATTTTTACCAAACTACCTCCATAGCTTTGACATGTTAAAAGAGCATCATTCCATGTTTTTCCGTAAAACAAATTACCATAAGCAAAATTGTAGCAGTGATTTTTATACTCCAACCAACCATTAGTGCAATTACCACCATAAACCACTAAAGTTAAATTTAAAATACTTTTAACTCTAAAAATCAGCTATACATATAAATAACATTTATGTAATTAAATTGCTTTTCTTTTGTTACAAAGTATGAAATAATTCTATATCCTTAATAATAATAAAATATGAAATAATTATATATAGTTAATAATAATAAAGTTAAGAAGATTATTATAAGTCATAAAGTTAAACTTTTTAATTCAATAAGTGTTTGAATTTTATATTATTTTGGTTGGATAAGTAAACATCTTATTTGCAGTTTGTGGTTACGTAAAGTATTATAGGTTAGATAAAATATATATATATATATATATATATATATATATATATATATATATATATATATATATATATATATATATATATATATATATATGTATATATATATATATATATATATATATATATATATATATATATATATATATATATATATATATATATATATACATATATATATAAATATAAGTATTTGTAATATGTCTCGTAATAGAGCACTTCGAAATATTAAAAATTAATAATAGTCTTTGAGCAAGTGACCGCTAGACTTAAATTATCAGTGCATGCTTCAAATACAAGATAAAACGATAGTCAACTTTGTACTTTTGATCAGGGTGGCTTAGGCTGGTTACAGGTACCTAATGTATTTAAAATATCGGCAAAAAATTTTAAAACTATAAAACGTAATTTTCTTTTAACTTTCTTTAGAGCAGTATTAGAAATCACGCAATCCAATTCTAGACAATTATCATGGTGGCAACTTCTTGCCAGACTTAAACTTGAAAAAGTTGTAACTTTTATACTATAACGTAAAAAAAAATTACTTTATACTATAAAAGTGGAAATTTAAACAGGGTATACAAACTTGGGTAATTATTAGAAGATGTTTCCTAATTACATTTTTACAATTCTATTCCCTAGCCAGACAAGCATGCAAAGCTTAGCAATATTGTTAGTTTTATATGTAAAAACGTTAATGCAAAAATTTAACTGAACGTAACTTACCTAAAAATAGCTTTTTGATTATAACTAGAGTCTATAAAAATTTTATATTTTATTTTTATATTTTATTAAAATATAAAAATTGTAATAAAAATGAATTTAAAAGGCTGACTTAAATAGCTATTGTTTTCAAACGAAAAAAAAACAACAAAAAATCAATTACAATAACCAAGATATTTGTATAAGAAATTGTTTTAAATATATTTAGGAATGAGCGAGAAAAAATTTTTAAAAATTAAAGAAAAATAGACTCTCTGTCCAAGCTTTAACCATCAGTCAATGTACGAACACTTCCATGCGCTAATCTCTATTTCATTAAACCTATATGTATCACCACAAATATATTTAAAGTAATAGAATTTAATAATATAAGTTTACGTAAAAAAGTTCTGAGCTCTGGACATATTTTCGCGTCACGGTAAAGAAGGAGGCGTGGACTTCCTAGTTAAACGCACTTCTGCGGTGCTCTGTGACAAGACCGTTAGGTCTTCTTGGGGCACCTAAAAAAAAAAAATTGTTTTTTACTCCCTTTTTTACAAGTTACAAAATTAAAATTGTCTCCCATAATGATAAAAAAGAGTATATCAAAACTGAATTAAGCATATTTTATTAACTGTGCAAGAAATTGTAAAACTTATATTGTCAGTATAGTATGTGTACTGAAAGGTAGCAGATTTTTAAAGCGAAATGATGCTAAATCGAATATTGCCAAATCCTTTTTTTTTTTAATTACACAGCATGCTATTTATCTTTGCTCCCAGCTAGCACGCATATGTTGTTAACATTATATTGTTACATTATAACAATGTCGCGCGTTTCGTTGGCCCAACATCGGCTGCCAACGTTGTTTTTATATCATTATGGTTACAAATGTGACGTCGCCAACAACTAAAAACCAATGTTAATAAAACGTTTACAAAAAGTCGGAAAATGGTTATATTTTCTACGTTGATTTAACGTTTTGGTTTTATACGTTGGCCCAACGTAGTATTTTACGTTGTATTTGAAGCTAACCTAATGTTGTATTTACGTTGATTTAACGTTGAACTTTAATTGGCAAAATGTTGAATTCAATATTATTCGAAATTAAATTTTCATAAAATTTTACTTTCTTTATATATGATATATATATATATATATATATATATATATATATATATATATATATATATATATATATAATATATATATATATATATATATATATATATATATATATATATATATATATATATATATATATATATATATATATATATATATATATTAGGGTGTTTCAAAAAAGTGTCGTATATTAAATTTTGATGTGCGGAATACTGTATTCTGCGTCATTTTGAAAATGTAGACGAACAAGAAAAAAAAATTAAGTCTCTAGCTCTAGCGGAAGGTTATTTAGGTCAATTTCCTTTTTTTTTATATATATAAGTTTTGAGATAAAATTAATTTTATTCTTCTTCAAACAAACACATGTTTCGACAAAAGAATGGCGAACGATAGAAACTAATGATGCGTATCTATTAACTCGAGCTAAATTATTATTAAATCACTTTTAAAAGTTGTTTTCAACTAAAACAAAACTCTTTACTTACTAAAACTCTTTACTTACCAAAACTCAGGTATTAACTTGATTTTAAAATTTAGTCTTTTTTTTCATTGATAATAATCATTATTAGATAAAAATGTGGGATCATTTAATATTATATTTAAATAAATTTAATATTATGTTATCAAAGTTTTCTAATTAAACGATGGCAATAAAATAATAATAATAAAAAACTCGTCCAATATAATGTGCAATGCATTGTGCATCCAACTATTCTGATTTTATTTTAAATGAAAAATAGTTGATTTTAGAAAATGCCTCTAGATCAAGAGCGCGACAATCAGATAATTTATTCACTTAAAGCAGATATTCTTAACACGTCGAAGATTACAAGGAAGCGAAGACAATTTTATTTGCTTGGGTTTCCTTTGCAGAGTTTTGCCCCCAATAGACTTCCCACAAATGGAGAAATGCTCAGAAGGTACTACTGGCTTAATCTTGACAAAAACACAAGGTAAATTAGTAACTAACCAACGTAATTAATGTAAATAACTAACAAATTTTTAAAAAGTTTTAGTACAACAAGAAGGTTGACAAATTTTTGAAAGAGAGTAGTGCTCTTTTTTCTATTCAAAAATCAAACATATGATTTAATTAAAATTGATAAAAATAGGGGTGACGAGGTTGAGTGAAGACATAAAATTTTTGAGGCATTGTCTGAGAGGGGATATGGTTAAATTTGGCAACGTTGATAAAATATTTAGAGAAAATGTTCACAGAGCACAGGAAAAACTTTTAAAAGTGTTAGAAAAGATCCAAAAGCATGCGGAAAAAAATAAGAAAAAAGAAACTAACCATTTGGAAGTAGACTTTTTAAGCACAGATAGTGAGAACAAAGTGAATACGATGAAATGTATTTACCTCCTGCTAAAGTCCAGAAAAAAAAAAAAGATTTCAGAATGATTTGAAAGTTTGCCATCAATTAAGTCTGCGATTTTTCTACATTCTTCATAACTGGATTCCAATTATGACCAGATTTAGAATTGGAGTCAGACCAGGTATGTGTCTTTTGAATTCTCTTTTTAAAGCTGGTGGTGTTGATATTGATAATATCCCTATATCAAGATCAACTCTAAACAGAAAGACCCATACTATTGTAGAGTCTGAGGCACAGATGATCAGGGAGGAAAATTTAGATAAAGTAAGGGGTTTGAAAATTGTGGTACAATTTGACACAAAAATATTGAAAAGATACAATTGGGAAAAAGGAGTATGTAAAAGCGAGGATAGAATCGCCATAAGCGCATCTTCACCCGAGTCTGGTCCGCTAGACTTACTTCTAGGCATCTTAAAAATCGAAAGTTCTAAGGGAAGTGATCAAGCTACTGCCATTCAAGCTATGCTTGAATATAATGAGATGTCTGATCAGACTATTGGATTGTGTTCGGACACAACATCCAGTAACACTGGGAGAAAAAAGGGTGCTATATGCATTATTGTTTCATACGCCCTAGGTAGACCGGTTCTTTGGTTAATGTGTAGACATCACATCTATGAAAGACATGTGGCTCATGTTATGAAGGAAATATTTGGTCCAACCAATGGTCCCAGCAGAAAGCTGTATGTTACTCTCCAAAAAATATGATTTATAGAGATGTAAACAAATTAGAGAGAATTGTGAAATTTAACTCGACTCAAGATGCCTTTAGAACTAACTCTTTGTTGTACAAACTTGCTTCGGATACAAGAGAGTTCTGTATCACAGCTCTTCGTGAGAGTAATTTCCAGAGAGGAGATTACACGTATCTTTTTGAGCTTCTGGCATTTTTTCTAGGAGCTGAGTTACCAAACTTCTCATTTAAACAACCGGGAGCTCATCATGAAGCAAGATTTATGGCAGACTGTATCTACTTGCTGGTGATTCAAATGAATCAAATATACTACCCAGTTGATTCTGAATCTGGTAATATAAGCACGTTAAGTAATCTGAAGGCTGCAACCAACTACATTGTATTTTTTCACGGCTTCTTTTTTCTGAAATGTGCAATGGCTTCTCAAGCACCGTCGAATGATTTGATGGCATTCAATATTGCTTTTCAGCTGCAAACAATGGATGAGTTTAAAGAATTTGCAGTTGTGGGAAAGGTTCTTTACCAAAGCCTTAGCCGTCACACTTGGTACCTGTCCCCCCAACAAGTAGTTTTTGCTCTTGCTGATAAGGAACTGAAAGTTGAAGTTAAGAACAATATGTTAAATAAGCTGCTTCCCTATAATGTCCCGGTGTTGCAAGATCTGATTAAAAATAAACCTGAATCTATTATTGTATTGTTCCTACGTCTAAATTAGATGATTTTATCAATGAACATTCCTATCTTTTGTTTTTGCTGTTGGATATTTCCAAAAAAGAACTTCTCCTCTGGAAGAAAAAAAAAGGCATCAAAGCATGTGAAAGTAAGAATATCTCTCAGTCTTTTACATTCTTCTCAAAGTGCGTAAGAACACTTGCAGTTGTAAATGACCGTGAAGAACGTCACATCAAGTTGATTCAAGATTTTGTTGAGAGAACACACAATGAAGATAGGCTTCAGGATACTCTCCAGGTATTTTATTATATACACGCAATATAATTGGCACTTATTAGCAAGTATAATATGAATAGTTAATATATAATATTTACTTAATATATTTATATTTTTAGGTTGTCCAGAGAAACCGGCAGCAGATATCGAAAAAGGCTTCACAGAAAGATCTTAATACTATTATTTAGTTGAGTAATATTTTGTCGTTAAAAATATAGGTTTATATTTGTATTATTATTAACTTTTATTTCTTTTGAAATTAAATGATAAACCTAACCTCTGAATTTTTTTTTTTACTTTTCACACTAAAATATTTCTTCAAGGTCAAAATATTGACGCTTTTACTTTAATTTGCAAAAATGATGCTAAATGTATCGTTTTATCCCATCTAAAAGTAAACTCATCTCTAAACTCAATTAGTTATTTTACAATGAAATTAAAAAATTTCACAGCACGCAAATTCACCTGTTTGACACGCACCAACAATTTTCTTTTGTTTTAAGTAACAATTGCTATTTTTATATTAAGATAACATTTAGTTTTATCTCAAAATTTATGTTTTAAAAAAAAAGGAAATTGACCTAAATAACCTTCCGCTAGAGCTAGAGACTTAATTTTTTTTTTGTTCGTCTTCATTTTCAAAATGACGCAGAATGCAGTATTCCGCACATCAAAATTCAGTATATGATACCACCTTAATATATATATTCCGCACATCAAAGTTCAATATATGATACACCCTAATATATATATATATATATATATATATATATATATATATATATATATATATATATATATATATATATATATATATATATATATATATATATAACATATATATATTAGGGTGTCTTTTTTGAGACACCCTAATATATATATATATATATATATATATATATATATATATATATATATATATATATATATATATATATATATTTCATATTTATATACAATATATATTTATTTTATTTATATATAACATTTATTATAAATAATATATATTTAATTTTTATATAACATTTTTATATATATATTAATAAATATTTATATATAATAATTATAAATTATATATAGAACATATTTATATATGATATAGGTTAGAAGAAAATATTTGAAAGAGTTGATGGGCAATTACATTTACCAACCAGCTGAAGAACTCTTGATCATATTAACAAAAACCATGTTTGTGTTGATTGTGGTTTGATATTTTTATAATCACGGAAGATTTTATTTAAGTTATATAATTTCGCAATAACAATGTTTGGTCGCATACATTGGATCAACGCTGGATTTAGTTCGTAAAAACAATCAACTTTTTGCAATGAAATTATATACATTGGATCAACGTTGATTTATATATATTGAATCAAAGTCGAAATATATACATTGCGTCAACGTTGGGTTTAGATCGTAAAAACAATCAACTTTTTGCGATGTTTTTACATGCATTGGAAAAACGTTGATTTATATACATTGAATCAATGTCGAGATCCCAGCGAACATGTCCTATATGGGTCTCATATGGGTTTGCCTAAGTGGGCCCTATGTGGGCATTATATGGGCCCAAAATGGGCCCATTGTGGGCTTGTCCTTGAATACAAAGTATTTTGTATTCAATGGCTAGCCCACATTTAACTACATACAATGGGGCCTATTTAAGGCCCATGTATGTAGTTAAATTACATCTTGTTTTCTAAGTTTAAATGCTATCCGATCGCGCAATAGAAAGGCATAACAAATGGTGGATAAACATTTAAAAAATTTATCGCTTAACTCAACTTGGTCGCATGTTTATAAAAAAAAGCAGTAAAAGAGTTTTAAATTGTATTTGAAGGTTATTTATTTAAACATTAAAGAGAACTTAAACAAAAAAATTTACAAAGTCAGTTTATAAAGGCGGAAAATTTTTTTTTTTTTATGCATAAAAAAGTTTTTGAAACTATATACACTATTTAAGTTTTTAAAAACCCACAAGCAAAAAATGTATATAAAATGACAGGTCCTGAAGAGAATTCATTACGATGAGACTTCGTTAGTCGTAAGGTTTAAATTCACTCATTTGTCAAGAATCCTGTCCGCTTTCTCTATGCTGTCTTTCTAACACGACTACTTATGCCTTTCACTCTAACATATCTTCGTTCTTCCTAAACTCACTTTACTCTTGGTCCATAGAGCGGGTTATGACGCTCCTTGGGGACCCGAATCTGTCTTTGCCGTACCTTGGTAATGTGGCCTCTATATGGCAATTAGCCGGAGGAAGATAAACCACAATATCAATTCACTCATATAATATCAATACCACAATATCAATTCACTCATATATCATATATTTAACTTTTACTTTTAGTACATTAGTAAACTATTGTACTATTCAAATAATGTTTGTATTGATTAATGTTGATTGCTATTATTCTTTTCCTTTGTATAATTGATTTCCTGTTTTACTTCTATAAAGCTAGACTTAAGTCATTTAATAATGACTATACATAAAATTATATATAGTATTGGACAAAACATTTGCAACAAACATCGAACCATGCTAAAAAGTGTTCCTAATTTTACATGTCTTAAAAAAAAACGAACTAAACTACCACAGCAAACAGTTCAGGAGTCTGGAGTCATAGCATGCCATGACATGAACAATCAGGTGACAGCACACAGGCAGAATTTCGTTGACAAGTCCCATTTTGCAGCGGACAAAACAAGTGCAACTTTTTTGGTTTGTTTCATTTTCTTAAGTCTGGTCCGTTTCAACGCGACGGAGGTTTTTTAATTATTAAATAAGTATCCAGAAGATCCAGAAGTTTCCAGAAGCATGCAAAAGCCTCCAGAAGTTTCCAGAAGACGCATCTGGAAGCATCCAAAAGTATCCAGAAGTATCGAGAAATATTCAGAAGCATCAAGAAGCTTCTAGAAGCATCGGAAAGAAGCATCTAGAATCTTTCAGAACAGGTTCACACATGTTCATTTTACTATATAAGAGACATGTAAACCGACATGTAATTCAGTCAGTATATGGAAGTCAATCAGTCAGTATTATCAAGACAGTTTATCGAAGTGAGTTTTATCAAAATGTTTTATCGAAGAACATACAAGAAGTGAAATACAACAAGTACTTCATTATACCAATACAGTCCACATCCAACCAAGACGTTGTGTTCCACAGAGCATTATTGTATTATCACAAGGTAAATGTAACACAGTAAACCTTTAGAAGCGTGATTATTTATTTTTATTAATTTCATGACTTCAAGTGCAAAAATGGCTTCCGACAGTCTTGGATCGGAAATAAGAAAGAAAGTTATTGGCGATTACGTAAGTAGAATGTCATAAAAAAAGTATTTGTGATAAATATCGCGTGAAAAAATAGACCGTATCAAGACTATGTTCCAAATATCGTTCTACAGGAAAGTTGGCAGCAGATAACAAAGGTGAAAGACCGCGTTCCACCACTTCTAGAGAGGATTCTATGATCATCAGATCTGTCATAAAGAATCCCTGGATATCATCAGTCGAGATACAAAAGCAATTAAAGCTGCCTGTATCGGACTGAACAATCAGACAACGTGCTGTTGAAGCCGGATTGTTTTCTCGACGCCCTGCAAAGAAACTGCTGATTTCACTAAAGAACCGAAAGAAAAGAGTCCTGTTTGCTACATCTCATTTTGACTGGAATGTGCAGAAATGGCGAACTGTCCTGTTCAGTGATGAATCGTAGTTCTACATCATTGGGAGCAATGGCATTTGCCGTGTACGTCGACCGGCCGGAAAACGCCTCGATTTACGTTACTGCCATAAGAATGTTAAGCATAGTGGAGGCAATGTAATGGTCTGGGGGTGCTTTTTTGCTAACGGTCTATGTCCAATACATCGAATTGATAGAATAATGGACCGTTTCATGTATAAAAATATCCTGAAAGAAGTTACGTTACCTCATGCTGAATGGAATAAGCCAAAAAAATCGGTTTTTCAACAAAACTAAGATGCGAAAAACACTGCAAAAGTAGTCAAGCAGTGGTTTCAAAACAACCACCTATCGGTGATGGATTGGCCGCATCAATCTCTGGATCTCAACCCTATCAAGAACCTGTGGGAGATCGTCAACTGCAGATTTAATCGTGAAGGTGTTCGTAATAAGGATCAACTGTTTGAACAAATCCAAAAGGCTTGGGGAGCGATTCCACAGAGTTTCATTGATCACCTAATCAAATCTATGCCTCGAAGATGCAAGGATTTGATCGACAACAAAAAATTCTCCACAAAATATTGGTAGCGAAATACAGCTTGGTCCACATTTTGTGGAGTTGCACTTGTTTTGTCAAGACGGAAATCAACTTTTTTTAATACTTTTTGATTAATTTAATTATTTTCGTGTACAAATAATGAACTTTGTGATGAATAAAACCTGAAGAACGTTGTCTCTAAATAGTTACATAATTATTTCTCTAAATTGAAAAAATGCAGCACTTATATGAAGAAACTAAATTAGCATTATTTGGTTGCACTTGTTTTGTCCGATACTGTATATTTAATTTAAAACTAAATAAATAATTATTCAAATTATATGAAAAAATTCAAATAAAAAAGTGGGACTCGTGTGTGTCTCACATGAGCAGCCCACTTGGGCCCTAATTCACGCCCAGCGACAGTTTTTTTTGGGCAGGGTGTGGGCAACCCATTTGGGCCCCATAAAGTTGCCTACTTGGGCCCCTTTATGAGGTCCAAAGTGATACATACATTGAATCAACGTTAGGTTGATCCAATGTATATTTTGAAAAAAAATCATTTAACTGATCACGCTTTGACGGAGTTAGTAACTCATGTAACCAATGCCTTCAATAATGACCGTTTTAGATTAGGAGTCTTTATTGATCTGTATAAAATCTTTGGCACAGTCAACCATGTCATTCCTTTAAAAATACTTGATCATTATGGAATAAAAAAATGATTTACTATGATTTAAAAAATGTTTATCAAACAGACAGAAATACATTCAATATGGAATTGTTAAGTATAATAAAATGTTGAGTTCCTCAGTGCTCAATCTTAGGACCGTTACTGTTTTCTCTTTAAATAAACGATCTCGAACTTACTAAACTTTATTTTGTTTGCGCAAGACTCCAATCTGTTTTATTTTCATAGGGATATTAAAACCCTTTTAAAAGTAGTTAATGAAGAAGTAAACAAAGTAAACAAATGGTTTATTTGTAATAAACTTACACTTAACGTTAACAAATCTAAGTACATTCTATTTCACAAACCAACCAAAACAGAAAACCTTCCTTTAAAATTATCTAATCTTAAAAATTACTAGACAAACAACTGTAAACTTCTTAGGGGTTATTTTAGATGAAAATCTATCATGGAGGAAACATATAAGCACTCTTGAAAGAAAACTTTAAATAAATATTGCAATGATGTATAAAGTAAAACCATTTTTAGATATAAGATCTTTAAAAAATAGAAAATAAATATTCTATAGAAATTTCTATAGAAATTAACAGAGATTCTATAAAAGTTTTATAGAATTTTATATAATTTCTATAGGCCATATGTTTCAAAAGTTTATAGAAGTTCTATAGAACTTTTTTTCCTGGGTTGAAACATTTTAATTTCGAATTGTTTTAATAAAAATATATACAATATACTTATCGAATTACGTTCAGTTTATAACCAAAAACATAAAATTTTGTCATTTTTATTACTATATTTTAATCATTTCTTTTTTTTGGTTTTTAATTTATTTTATTACTTTTTTTTTATTTCCTAACATTCTAAAATTGTCTTTTTTTAAAATGCTGTTACTTATATATTACGGATATTTATTTGCGTTACTATTGGGGCTCGGTAATAGAACTGTACAATGTGCTTGCAAAGTACATCTTGTTTTGACTGCATTTTAAACACAACTGAATTAAATAATGCAAAACAAAGCATATATAAAGCATATAATATGAAAGTTAGAAAGCATATAATATGAAAGTTAGAAAAAAAATATATAACAAAGCATATAATATGAAAGTTAGAAAAAAAATATTTTTTTCAGGTTTTTTGTATACAGGTGCACCAAAAATGTAAAAAAGCTATGAACTAATTTTGGTAAAAATTAAAAAGTTTAGGTTTGAGGAGCAATCAGTTTTTACACCCGAACTCAGGAACTTTGGAACTCCACGCAAAAAGACAGGTTTCAAGTCACTGAATCTCATGAATTTTTTTTTTATTGCAAATTGCACATTTTTAGAGCTTAACCATTGTTCCTACTTGTATTAAAAACATGCTCTGGTTAACCATTGTTCCTACTTGTATTAAAAACATTTGTTAAGAAAATTTCAGCCTTTATTACAAAACGTAGGTCTGCGGGCCGCGGGTTCTTGAAATATGAGTTACGGTGTTTTTACATGTATTTTAAATTATTTTGCGCATAGTTTTTTTCATCATATAAATCAGGTATCATAAGTATCTATTTTGATTTTATAAATTAAATAAATCTTTAATTTTTAACTGTGAAATGTTTTGAGCTCGTGTTTTTTTCATGTACTTAATAAAAAACTGTTAAAAGCTTTTTAAAAATGAGAGGTTTATCTTTAGGATATATTGTAATTATATGTCAAAGATGTTATGTATACGGATCAAAAACTAATTGAGTTGGTTTTGTAACTTGTTTTTAGACTTGAGTTGTGAATTTCTTATCAAAGTTGAATAGAGAATCCATTTTAAAGTAGAAAGTCGAACCGCCTTTCGCACTAGGTGAGCTGCTTTTTATTTCATCCGATGTTATTAATATGCACTAGTTTATTATTTAACAAATAAAATAAAAAAATACGAACATTTACCTGAAGATTTATTATTATTATTTGAAAAAGCAAAAACAAAACACCATTTTAAACCAATAAGCAAAATTAAATGCAACGTTTTAGACGACATTTTTTTAAAATTATTTTTAAAATTTTTTAAATATCTTTGTTTTACTTTATATTGATATTTTGAGAACAAACAATAATGACTAGAAAATGCACTTTAATAAAATAAATTGCGTAATTTTAAATTTGTGAATGAAATAAAAACTGAAAGTGAAACTGTAGAAGTCAAATAAACTTATATAAGTGAAAATAACTATTTACTTAAACATTATTTTAAACAAGTATTTTGTAACTATTAATATTAAAAGCATTCTTATATTTCTTCATTTTTAAAATTATGCCATTTAAATTGCTTCTTTTTTGTCCAATATCCAATCATTAATTTTACTAATACAAAATATTCTCAAATAATGTAAGAGTCATTTTAATTCGACTTTTTTGTTTGTTTTACGTTCAAATGGGTGATACTAATCCGCGGAAAGTTTTGTCATTTTTTATCAATAAATTTAATGTAAACCCGCAATTATAGTTGCGGGTTTATATTAATTTTAATTCATATAAATATGAATTAAAATATTAATTAACATTTATAAACAAATTTCGTTTCTAGTTCAGTCCTGCCACACACAAAATCCAAGAAAACCTCCAACATGTAATTCTTAATTATGAAAATTAATTCTTTTAAAATACGTAGTGGGGACACGCGCGCGCGTGAGCTATATACGTAAAACAATATAGGAAAAAATGTTTTAGAATTAGAGCTAAACAAAAATAGCTAAAAATTCAAAAATAAAGTGACAAAGAAACCTCTGGCACGGTGTTAATTCACTCGCAAATTTCTTCCTCAGTAGTAAATTAATTAGCTAATTAGTAGTATTAATTGCACATTCTTACATCAATCCAACATCTGTGCGCTCTCTCTATGATATCTTTCTAACTCAACTTCTTTTAACTTTTACTCTAATATTCTTCGTTCTTCTTAAACTCACTTACTCTTGGTCTGCAAAGCAAGTTATGATGCTCCTTATAGAGCTAAAATCGTATTTGCAGACCTGGGTATGTAACCCATGTATGGCAGTTAACCGGAGAAAAATAAACCACAATATCCACCCTCCTTCCCAAAAGCCAAGAAAGATAACATAATAAAAAAACAAACGTCATCAGCAATGATGACCGCGTTTATGCTTTTTTAGGTAAGTTAGGTAATCTAATTAATAGTATGAGTTGCACATTCTAATATCTAGTGCAATCTTTCCGCTTTCTCTATGCAATCTTTCTCACTCGATTTCTTCTGACTTTTGCTCTAACTTTCTTACTCTTGGCTCGCTTACTCTTAGCCAGAGAATCGGGTGATAATTCTCTTTAGTGAGCTGAACTTGTCGTTGCGGGCCCGGGTATGTGATCTCTTAATGGCAATTAGCCGGAGGAGAATAAACCACAATAACCAAAAGCCAAAAAAATTAGTATAATTAGTATAATTGCTTTTCAGCCTAATGGCTAAGATCAAGTGCAGTATCTGTTCTTATTTTGGCTCCGAACAACCTTTCACTTGGTTACGATGTTGTTAGAAAGCAGAAACAACATAAGATCGAAACCGTGACAGTCAATAGAAGTTCTTGACGTAGTCGTTTTTTCGTTGTCTCGGCTCCCTATTAACACCGCCATCTAGGGCCTTGTGTAAGTCTGGTTTCAGCTGCAGGAGTCTCTATTTGGTTATGATCATGAATAGCTAAGATCAAGTGTAGTATCTGTTCTTGATTCTTAGTTTAATTAGGTAAGCTAGTGATCCTAACGTGTATGAAAGAAGGTCTACTAGCCTTCTGAGCGATTTTGTAATTTTTACCTTGACCCGTCTTCGGGTTGCTAAGGTGAGTGTTATAAAAATCTACTGGCTTTTAGTGAGTATTGAATGGCTGAGAAGCTAAAGAGGCCATAGACGATTTAAATATAGTGACTGTGAGTATGAAGAGGTTGATTAGACCTCTTTTAGAGGTCTATTGGACTTAGAGTGACCGCGTGTATTCTAAAGTAGCTAAGAGGTCAGTACTATACCATGTCAATAATAGACCCAAAAAAAATTACGGAGATGGATACTGCAAAATTGGCTGTTATAGCACCAACAAAAAGCTATGCAAAAGCTACAAGTAAAAAGTATTCACATGATGCAACAAATGTCAACATTGCAAACGAATATAGTAGGCTTAAAAATACCTTTTTTAATAAACTTAATGCCAAATTTAGTGATATTTACATCTTATCAGCTATTAAAGATGCCTGATTTGATAAGCATTTATACGGTTTTTAACAAATTCGTAACGGCTTAATTATTGAGATTAATTGTCATAAACACTGACAAAGCTAAACTAACGCTCCTTGAAAAAGGAATAATTATTAAGGAAATAAGGTACCGTTTCTACAATTCAACCCAAAAAGAAACATCAGTAAAAAAGTGACAACCTCTATTCTTGGTTTACCAATAAATAAAGTAGATTTCTTGCCGGAAATGTTTTGGAGGAACTTGGTTAAGGGAAGCATGTAACGACTAGAACTATTTTTAAAACAACACCTAAAAATAAAATGCTTTATTAGGTATTATAGTAGCAATTATGAATAGCATAGTAAAATCAATTCCTAGACTAATTAACTTGAAAGGATATGATTTTAGAGCCAACTACACTAGGCGGTTGAGAAAAACAATCTAAAAAAAAAAAATAATAAGCAGAATGATAGAAAACAATAATACAGTCAAACCACGTAGAGTTTTAACTTTAGATAACTTCTAATAAGTAACAAAAGTTCTAAACCAAGTTACTACAAAAGAATTTTATTTAGAAAATGAAGCTGTAGAACTAAACAAAAAGCTGCAAATAAAAATAACAAAAGAAACAATACCACTTAAAAGAAACATCACCACTTAAAGCAGAACAAGAAAATCCTCATAAAGATAACATAAGTGATAATGAAGAGGATCAAAAAAAGAATATAATGAAGATGATAGTAAAGATAATGAAAGTAAAGGTAAAGAAGATGATGATGAAAAGGATGAAAGTGAAGAGGAATATGATAAAAATAACAAAGAGAAAAATAACGAAGAGAATGAAAGTAACGAAAGTAAAACTGAAGAAAACAATGCTGAAGTTAATGAAAACGATGATGAAGAGGATGAACAGAAAGAAAATGATATAGCGTTTATACTAATACATGAGTTAATTAATCTAATTAATAGTACAATTTGCACATTCTAACATCCAGTGCGATATCTGATCGCTTTCTGACTCGATCGCTTTCTCTAAGCTTTCTAACTCGACTTCTTTTGACTTTTACTCTAACGTATTTCGTTCTTCTTGAACTCATTTACTCTTTTACAGCAAAGCGGGTGGTAATGCTCTTTAGTGAGAAGAACTTGTTTTTGCTGGTCCGGGTATGTGATTTCTGTATGACAATTAGTCAGAGGATGATAAACTACAATACCCAAATGCCAAGAAAAATTGTAGACAAGAAAAGAAAAAGTATAAACAAACGTGATCAGCATTGATGTATTCTATTTCATTAATTAGGTAATCTAATTAATAACATGACTTGCACATTCTAACATCCAGTTTAGTCAAATCCATCATAGCATAACAAATTCAGCTTCAATTTAAGTGATATTGAATTGTTTGAGTTTATGTAGCGTTGTTATAACAGTTGTGTAACAAAATGCTATTTTCTTATAAGACATAACCTCAAATCAGATGCATCATCAAAGGAGCTAACTGTAAGTGAAGTATCTGATATTTCAGCTCAGAAGCTTTTAACAATAAATGAAAATTTATTGTTAAAAGCTTCTATTCCTGTAGTTTCTAATACTCGAATATTATAAATGATAAAAACGTATTATGAAAAGTATAGAAATTTGTTAAGATCTATGAGCAGAAAAAGATTAGAAAAATATATCCCCAACCTTGTTGCATTTAAAGAACATGCTAAAAGCATATTTGGTATTGCTGCCTGTAAATGTTTTGACTTTCAACAATTTAGTTGTACAAAAAAAAGGAAGCCCCTTTTTTAGAGCAGGAGTTTTTAAATGATCAACAACTGTCTAGAAAAATGGTTATGGAGGTTTTACATGAACACAAACATGACGAACAACTTGTCGCTTTTGGATGTGATGGAACCGTTGTAAATACTGGAGTCAAAAATGGTGTGATTTTGTTGTTAGAAAATAAAATAGGGCAATCACAGCACGGTTAGCTTGCTTATTTGATAGTAAAAAACTGCTTTTACGCCATCTTTTCAATTCTTTAGATAATATAACTATGGGTCCCAATGAGTTTAAGAGGGAATTAGCTAAGGAACTGCAAAACAGTTATAAGTTACCTGTAGTTTCCTTTTTACCAATTGAAAATACCCTTGCGCTTTATTAGAAAAAATAAGTCATTTAAGTACAAATCAGAAGTATTTAATGGAAAGTTGTATTGCTGTATCTAGTGGGAACTGCTGTTTAAATTTATCATTGAAAACTCTTGGAAAACTAATTCTAGATGGTTTGCATTAGCAAATTAAGTACTTTGATTTTATTTGGCAACTGAAAATTTTACTAACAATCTTGTAATTCTGGCTTTTTGCAAAAATGTATGCTGGTTTAACATTAAGTTGAAACCTACATGTTAGAATGGTTCTATACATCTCTATATGTTTATTTACGAGATCTAACTACTGATCTAAAAAAATTATTAGATTCAGTTATTCAAAGAAACATATAATTTGCTGCTCCGGAAAAAATTATTTTATCTATACCATGTGATGACCGCAAACATATAAGAGAGTTTGGTTTTCGTAGACTTCTAAAAGCAAGAATAGAGAGTAGAGGTTGTACTAGAAAATTTATCCAAAAGTTTTGACTCTAATGATTACATTAATATGATCCCATCGTTTAACATTGAACTCATTCCTCGATCTCCATGTCACACCCAAGCAGTAGAAAGAGCGGTAAAACTAGTTACCGCTTTGTCTTTCTGTGGATCATTTTCAAAAGAAACTTTTATTAAATTAAAAATTCTCATCTTTTTTTTAAAAAATCTCAGAAGAATATGCCAAAATTTGTGACAAAAAAACATTTCAATGTGCCTACGCAGTGAAAAATAAACATTTTCGAATGTTTGGAACTTTTTAATCTTGAAAGTATTTTAAGTGTTTTTTAAACTTATTAATCTCATTAGAAAGAATTTTTAGTTTACATGTACGAGATAAGAAAACATTTATTAATTACCATGCTTTATTTTATTTTATTTAAATCTTGTAAAATGTGCTAACAAAGTAAATATATTGGTAAAAAATGCGAAAAATACAAAAATATGTTCTAAAAACAGGTTTTGGTGAGAAAAGTTTGCTTTTTAAATATATTAAACATTTATTATAACTGATTACATTATTTCTCAGGAGGTGCGTATTTGTACAAAACATCAAAAAAGTATTAACAACCAAATTTTTAATTTTTATTCAATTTTTCAGGCCTTTGCTGCACCTCAAAATATTTTGTTGCACCTCAAAATATTTTGTTGCACCTCAAAATATTTTTCTGCACCTCAAAATATTTTGCTGCACCTCAAAATATTTTGCTGCACCTCAAAACGTTGTAGAAGAGCCATGAAATTTTATGACTATTTGACTACTTAACTATTTATGACTACAAAAGGCAAACTTTTGGACGCTATTAGAAATTCCCAATGAAAAACGTTTTTTTGCCTACTTTTGTTTCACCAATTTGAGCATTAATAATATTCATTTTGTTTTATGCCATTGTCGCAGTCCGAATGAAAGCATTTTCTGCATCGCGCACAAAAAACTGTTCTTTCGCATGATTTTCATCTAAAATGTAATCTCATTTTTCACAAACTGAGCAATTATTCAAATATTGATTAATGGAATTAAAAATAAAATTTAAATAAATTTTCTTTTTTATGTACTTTAGGTTGATTTAAACTGTTTATTTGTTTTATATGGTGTAACTCATTGTGTTTTTATTATTATTTTTTTTTTAGAAAGCAAATTGCATATTCTTGTTATAAGACGAATACAATTTATTTGCGGGCCATGTTAACTGGAACAAGATTTTCATTTGACTTTCACCCTAATTCCTTCATTCTTCTTAAACTCACTTACTCTTGGTCTGCGAAGCGGGTTACGATGCTCTTTAGTGAGCTGATCTCGTCTTTGCGGACCTTGGTAATGAGGTCTCTGTATAGCAACTTGTCGGAAGAGGATAAATTACAAAACCAATCTAACATTCAAAGAAACTCTGGCGCGGTGTTAACTCACTCAGAAGTTGCACATTCTAATATCTAGTGCAATTATCACTAAAATGTCCTCTTTCTTCATGCCATCTTGATAAATTTATTGTTAAAATATTAGTCAACTTCCTTTGACTTTCGCTTTAAAATTCATCGTTCTTCCTAAACTCACCTACTCTTGGTTAGCGATGCGGGTGATGATGCTCTTTAGTGACCTGAACTTGTCTTAGATTGCCCGGGTATGTGGCTTCTATGTTGTTATGTGGGTATATGGTTTAACATCCACCGGCATTTAGCCGGAGGTCAAGAATAAAAGCAATTTTTTTGAGATATATAAATTGTACATGTCTAAAGTTTTGTGATTTCATAGAATTAAAAATCATATAGCTATAGCTGGATAAGAATGATTCGCTGCTGTTGCTTGTTTAGTGGTTACCTCATTAATTTGGTATACTTGATCTCTTTTTCATGTTGTTATTTGATTTGGGTTATGACCGCCCATAATATATATATATATATATATATATATATATATATATATATATATATATATATATATATATATATATATATATATATATATATATATATATATATATATATATATATATATATATATATATATATTACTAAATTAAAAAATTAAATAATAATCTACATAAAGAACTTAACTTTTGAGAATATGATTCTCCTTCGCTAAACAAAGCAAACAAGAGAAACTAATTGCAAAAATAAATGAGCAAAAAAAAAAAACCACATACACTTTTTCTTCACTGAGACCTGGTTTTATCAAACTTAAGACTCTTGACTTCCTTGCTATAGCAAGGAAGTCAAGAGTCTTACGTTTGAACGTCAAAGACGTTTGAAGTTACGTTTACGTTTACGTTACGTTTACATTTAGGTTACGTTGAAGTTTACGTTACGTTGAAGTTTACGTTACTTTTACGTTAGTTTAACGTAACGTTGAAGTTTACGTTACTTTTACGTTAAGTTTACGTTACGTTGAAGTTACGTTACGTTTGAAGTTACGTTTGAAGAACTAGGAAGTGGAGGAGGTGGTGTAGCTATTTGCTTTAAAGGTAATATCCCGGCAAATGAAACAACTTATGAATGGCAAATGAATCAACTTAACTCAACAGGAACTAAATGTATTCAATTTATAGGAAGATTAATGTATTAAACTACATTTATAAAAATATAGACTACATGTTATGTCTTATTTTTAAAAATACAGATTACCTGTTATGCCTTATAGTTATGCCACAGAAAACAGTTAATTATTTATTTTGCAAAAATTAAAGACATTTTTGAATCAATACTTAATGAACAGGCCATTTGCAAATCGCGCTAAATATGAATCAAATGCTTTTGAGAACACAAAAAAAACTAAATTACTCTTAGTTGCGCATCAACGGAAATTATTGTTTTCTTTGTCCATTTTAAGGACCAAAAATTTTTTTAATTGGTCTAATCTATAAATACATGTAAGATTTCAGTATATAGAATGTGGAAATAGAAATAACTTAAAATTTTTATTATGTAATTTTTTACTAAACGCGTTTTGCAGATTTTTAAATAGTAATAGAGTTTATAAATATAATAGAGCAGCCTTGGTGCTCTGGCCATACATCTACCATTGGTAAGGAAGGTGGCATGTACTTCGTGGATACATGTTATTCCGTGGTACTCTTCGTTAAGACCGTTAAAACATTACGGTCTTATAACTAAATAACTAAAATAGCAGCCGTGGCGCAGTTGCTTCAGACAAAAAAGCAGAAAATTACAGTACTTGTTAATATGCAGCTTACATGCTATGCTTTACTTTTTCCACATGCTATGCAACCTCAGGAAGGACAAAACTTTAGAGGTTGGAAAACTTAAATCAAAACGGTTTCGAATATTCATGAAAAAAGGAACAATACTCAATTTTATAAGAGCGAGGTTCCGTGTACGTTGGTTATGTTTTACTCTAAATTAGGTCCGTTGACAACATTACCAGTAGCATTATTTTATATTTAAATGAAGCTGGATTTTAATTTCAAAAACTGGACTTAATTGGATGCAATGGTACTGTTGCTAACGCGAGATGAAAAATTGGTGTTATTTATACAATCAAAAATTATATTAAAAGACCACTGTGCTAGGGAGTTTGTCTGTTACACTTCAACTAATTGCTATTTCATCATTTGTTTTCAAAGGTTAGACGGAGAAACAATAGGTCCAAAATTATTAAGTTGTCCAATCGGCATGCAGATAATTGTAAAAAGTTATCAGTGATAAAGTTTGTCAGTGTCGATTGTAAAATTCCAGAAACTGCTTGCAAGATTTTAAGTAAAGATCAGCAGTTCTTGATTGATACAAGTTCTGCTATTAAATCAGGTAGTTGTTCTGAAGATTTATCAATTCGTGAACCTAAAAATAACTTGTAACTGCAAATAGAATTTTACGATTGTATGTATGTCTTGAAAACTCATTAAATAAACACAAAGTCTATATATTATTATATTATTATAGTATTATTATACACAGGGCCGGCGCGAGTAGGTGTCACGTGGGGGGAGGTGCCATTACAACTTTTGCCGACTAAAAAATAAAAAAACAAAAAAAAAAAACAAAAAAAAAACAAGGTCCTCGTTTTCCAAAATTTGCTGACTTTCATGACGACATTTACCGACTGTCTAACCTATATCGAAAGGGTCGGCATTTGCCGACTAACTAGTCTAAAACGGTCCAGTTTGCCGACTAAAAATCATTGATGGGGGGGGGGGGGGTGACACCCCCACACACCCCTATTGCGCCGGTCTTGATTATACATAGTATAAAAATACATATTCAAAGCAGAAATGTAAAATTGGGTCAAGCAACTTTTTTTTATAGAGGACAAATTGTTTGATAAATGGTTTCAGAAAATTATAATTTTCTAAGCTGGTTCTGAATTAGTTGTCGTTGACAAGTTAAGATATCTAGACACATAATTAAAAAAGTTTAAACGATTAGTAATACTCGTTTAGCAAATAGTACTATTTGTTTAACTAATTCGTTAAACGAATAGTAGTAACTAATTGAATATTACTATTTGCGTAACGAAAAATAGAATACTACTATTTGCTTAACGAAACATAGAATACTACTATTTGCTTAACGAAAAATAGAATACTACTAATTGCTTAACGAAAAATAGAATACTGCTATTTGCTTAACAAATAGCAGTGGCTAGGGGGTGCAGGCCGCACCGGGTGACACCATCACAGCATGATACATAGGGGTGACACTAAAATGAAAAAAAAAATCAATTTTTGTGAGTGGAAAAAAGTTGTTGCTAGTCAGTAGTCACAAATGGAAAATTTTCATTTTGGTGTCACCCCTAGCTCTGTCTCAGACAGTAGAGTTCGCCGAGCTCAGCCCGGTCTAGTCGGAACTGTCGGGTTTCATAATCGTTCATTTTATATACACGAGAAGGTACATGGTGCCTTTAAGCGATTAAACAATTATCAGAATTGGATTATGCATATGGTCTTGTACAGGAAAACTCTGAAAAGATCCATAGTGAAAGTCTAGAGAGGTGACACCCTGAGTTCAACGCACTGGGTGACACCAACCTCAGTAACGCCACTGACAAATAGTACTATTAGTTTAACGAATGTTTAATATATCATTAAATAACTCCAAAAAAAAATAATTGCCCCGAGATTCTCCGAAATATGTATATGTATATATATATATATATATATATATATATATATATATATATATATATATATATATATATATATATATATATATATATATATATATATATATATATATATATATATATATATAATATATATATATATATATATATATATATATATATATATATATATATATATATATATATATATATATATATATATATATAAATTCTGACTAAAGATTCTAGTTTGAAAACATAAAAAGCTGTATGGTATAGGGAGTAGAAGGTATAGTTTCCCTCTATGCTCACGTGAGCATGTGTGATCACGCATGCATGAGCGTCCGCAGGATTTTTTGATGTTCCAGATAGAACATTTTCACAGATTGTGCAAACTCCAAACTTAAGTATGTTTATACCAATGATATTTACATATTTATCATCAATATATATCATTGGTTTAAACCAATGCCAAATGAGGAGGTTTTGCAAAAAATTGGGACGGCGGAAACTTTAGAACGAAAAAGCCCCAAAACGATTGCCCCCTTTGCCCAAACGTGAGAGCACTAATATTGTAAAATCTTCAATTTCACTATTTAAAACTAAATTTAAACTTATCGACAGATTTTTAATTTCGTAGAAAAAAGATTGTAAATTACCAAAGTTATGACCAATTTTCCGATCCCCGAAATGAAGGGGGTGTAAGTTTTGCATGGCCACAACTTTTGTAATTTACAACGTTTTTCTACAAAATTTAAAATGCGGGTGCCCATGCACACATGCCACCCCTTATATACTGGCCCTAAGTAAAGCGTATTTCAGACAACCTATTTTTTTAGTCAACAAAAAACAGATATTAGCAGTGCCGTAACTAATAGGATGAATGCCCTTCCCTCCTCCCCCCTCCTCCAACATCAATTAAAAAAAAAACATATCATTAGAGTCTCAAAATCTTTTAAATTTTACCGCTATGGTTTGCTAAAATAAAAAACTCCTTAAATCAGCAATAGAGCACAAAATTTGCTGCTTCTCCCCTCCACCCACCTACTCCAATTAAAGGGTATGGGTAGCCTACCCTCGGCACTTTTAGGCTTTGTTTTCAATATTATTGATCTTGCTTAAGATACATTTTTAAGGACTTTCTAAAAAAGGTGTCTGAAAAAAACTTCCACCCTAAGTATAGTTTATTTTTATTTGATCCGTCATTAAAACGGCCGTGGAGCAGTGGTTAGAGCGCTTGCTTTAAAAGCAGGAGATCAGGTTTGAAACGAGCCTTGGACATATTTTGCGTCACGGTAAGGAAAGAGGCGTGAACTTCCAGGTTAAATGCAATTCCGCGGTGCTCTCTAACATGACCGTTAGTCTTCTTGGGGCACCTAAATAACAATATAGTATATTGTTATTATTATATTGTTATAGTATATTGTTATAAAATATTGTTAACAAGATAATGCAATATGGCATAACCGGGAATCGTACTCTGGTTTTCGCCATTATAGTTCATAATATTAACTCTCGCCCAAGCACTAATATGTCAATATGGAATTTAATTTTATTAAAATTAATGTTTGTATATATATTGTACATAAGACTTCTTTCAAATTGGAATCCTGTGGCGCAAACAAAGGACTTTGGGGGTCGTATAAAGTATCTAAGGCTTCTTTTTTACCCCCCCCCCCCACCTCCTTCTCCACATTTTTTTTTTCAATAAACTTTTTTATTGAAAAAATCAAAAGTTTGGGGGGTATTTGAAATACGTACGTACTTTTTAAGGGGGTGGGGGCTTAAAAGTACGCATGGCAACAGGGGTAGGGGGTCCAATTTCAAATTTTTTAGCGTACGTACCTTATGGAGGACCCCTTACATAATTGATTATTGCAAGTAAAATTAGATTGTTTTTGTTTAGAAAATTGTTTTTTTTACCATTAGTTCTTCATTGCCCTATAAAACAATGGTTTTTTGATTAAATTTACACCGTCTGTGTCACATGTCTTAAAAAAAAGGTAAAAATAAATTCCGGCATTCCGGCCTGACCTGTTCTAATTCTAGCCAAAACTGGAATGACCTAAAAGCAGAGTTGGCAAAAACCCAGGTTTTTGAGCAAAAGCCCAACCCAACTAGGTTTTTGGTGGGTTTTTGTGTGGGTTATTGGATTTTTGGATTTTTACTAAAGTTTGGTATAAATCTTTAGTAACAAAGTTTGATAAGTGTATAGTTATTTAAAAGCTATTTTTCATTTTTTATAGTTATATTGTCTTATACAAAAGCTTAATTGATAATCAGATTGCATTTTTTTCTAATATAAAGCTATTTTTAAATTGAGTTATCTTTCTATTTAAATTTAAAATATAAGTAGATTAAAGGTTTTCATGTGACATTAATACGTCAAAGTATCAATCAGAGGGAAGAAATTTGTTAGTTATAATTTGGCTAGTTGGTGGAATGAAATGACCATATTAAGTGATCGAACAAATTGAGTAATATATAACTATTGCAAAGAAAGCATAATTTAAAAAATAGAGAAAGTTAAAATCCATTTTGATAAATCCAGAAGAAAGAAAAAAAGATGCGCTGATTCCGCAGAAAAATTTAGCGATACAGCAGTTTTAGAGTCAAGGCCATCTACATCTGCAAAATCAAACAAGTTTAACCAGTCGGAATATTATGATCAAGATTGTTTAAGCTTTATCAGTGATTCTTCTTATTTATCAATTGTTCATTCAACTGCAATGACGATGCAACGGCAATTTCTAAATTTGTTATTAAAACAACAAGTAATCAGAAGAATGAACTGGGTTTGCAAGTTACAAGGTTTTTTTTAATAAATATACCATTCAACATAGTAGAAATCTTTACTTGACTACCAAAATGCCTAAAATATTTAGACCTGAGTGCGAGCCCCCAAATAAAAAACTGATATCTTCAGAATTCTTAGTAAAAGTAAATGAAGAAGTAATCAATATAATGATTGGAATACAGTAATGGTTTCATAATTGCTTATATTATCCAAGACGATACAAAGATGATTATAATTTAAAAAGGTTTTCAAAAAGCAATGGTTTTATATCATTTTCTGGCCAATTTAACAGATCCAAAATATAACTAAAAATAATAAAGGTAACTGTAATATTGTAAAAAATATTAAAAACTTGCATCTGATCAAATTAAAATAAATACTGATAAAAAATTTTCTTTTAAGTTTGCAATTCTTATAACTTTACTTGTTTACTTAGGAAGAATATTTGATAGAAGTCAAGAAGAAGAAGCTGAGGAATGGTTGAATAAAGTCTATCCTGAATTTATGCCAGGCTACTAAACATTTAAATTAAAAAAATTTTGTTACCCAACATATTTGTTCAATGATAGTATAAAAAGCACAAAATCAGGAACAAATTGGTTGAGAATTATAGAAATAAAGGAAAGTTTTCCTAATTGCTTGCAAGTTTTGCAAGATTATAACGACAGTTGCATATTTGTCCAGCTAGTCTATTAAAAGATTTTTTTCATCCTTTAGCATTATTTGGAACAAAATGAGGAATCAAAAAATTAATTTAATTGGTTTAAACGCAAAAAATATAGTTCAAATCAATTAACAAGCTGAGGTATTGAAAACTTTAATTTTGAGAAGATTTTGATCACTATCTTGGATTTTAACGACCTTTTTTCAAAAAATAAATTTAATTGGTTTAATCATAATGGACGTAGCAGACGAGTTATGCTTATAGTGCGGTTAATCTCTTTTTTGTGTTTAAGTAGAACTTGTTTAAGGAGGTGCGTAAGCCTTTCATGTTTTTTTCTCAAACATAATTGTAATACTAGGTCTATAATTTTTTTATTTAATTATACTTTTGTATGCCATTTATGAATGTACAAACTAAAAAATAACGTGTGGCTACAAATTTATTATTTGTAGGTTTGGAAAACCTGATAAGTTGTAATAAAATACGTAATGATAGCATGTCTGACAAAATCAGAGAACGTAAGTCAATCCGTGTTCACGTTCATTGCTGTAGATAATATACAAATGCTAAAAGCATGCAACGAATAACCTTTTCTATTTTGGAGGCAAGTGCTATCTTAGAAATTGTTCCAAGATTTCTCTTGACGTTAAAAAAGTTTGATTTCAAATTAAATTTTTTATTTTGCGAAAAATCTGCAAAAATAAAAAACAAAAATCAGAAGCCGTATGAAAAACAGTTTCCATTGTATTAACTTTGACCATAAAATTTGGCGCTAGAGTTACCTCAAATGTGTTATAACAAATGGAACGAGGTGGTTTAAGCACGGGTTTCTAGCATAGTAGGCTCAAGCACGGGTTGGTACCCTGTCTGGTGCAGTTTTCGAAAGAAGAGAGTTATAAAAAGAAAGCATGGTCGTCAACTTAATTTATAAAAAAAATTAAATTTCAATAAATTGCAATTATCTTATTTAAATTATTTAGCGGTATCACTTTTGAATCGTCAGAGCAACACGTTGAACTCCGTGATGCGGGGCAAGTGCGTAACATTCGCGATACCGATATCTTTAAAGGATGGATAAAAGATCATGAACCATTTTATGCATTCCAACCTAAACTGATATTTCAGTTGCTGTTTTTACATGCAGTACCTGGATGTGATTCAATATCATTTCCTTACCGTCAAGGCAAAAAGAAAGTCTTTAAACTGTTACACAGCAATGTGAATTTATGCAAAGTTGTTGATGTATTTAACACGCCAGAAGCCAAACATGATAAAATTGCTCATCCCGGAGAATAATTCTTCCTAGCATTATATGGATCAAAAACAATTCGATTTTGCTTGATAAGTTCCGTCATTATGAGTATCTTTGCAAAGTAGCATTAAAACCAGTTCACAAAACTTTCAATTTAGCTGCATTACCTCTGAAAATATTTAGAGAAAAGCAATATTCATTCCGTATCTACCATCAAGTACAGAAATGAAATTTTATAACTTGAATCTACTGGAATAGTGTTGGAAAATGACAGGATCAAATCTCTTACCGACATCAAAACTTCAACCGCCAGCTCATATATATAGACTAGTAGCCTATAATAATTTTGTAACATTTTGACATACGTCAAAATGTTACAAAATTATTATCGGCTACTAGTCTCTATATATGACAATGTGATTTTATTTAAAGTTTCCTAATTTAATAATGGTATATACAATAGCATTTTCTTCCAAGATAATTTCATAGTTTTTAACCTTTCATAGTTTAGTTTGGGTTCTGTTTGGGCAGCCATCTTAGATATTGACCGCCATTTTGTTGCTTTACAAAATTAAAGTTGTGAAAAATTAATTCTTTGACCTGAAGAACATAATACTAAACGCAAAAAATATAGTTCAAATCAACTAACAAGCTGAGGTATTGAAAATTTTAATTTTGAGAAGATTTTGATCACTATCTTGGATTTTAACGACCTTTTTTTTCTTCATAAAACTAAAAATGTTGAAAATGGATTTCTCGGACCCCACAAACGAAATACTAGTTATAGAAATACTAGACACAAGTTACATGTTTTTAAGTGATATACATATTTAGGATGCCATATTGGATGTCATCTTGAGTTTCAGATAGAGCTCTACTCCAATTTTTGGCCAATTTAAAAAATACGAACCAAGAGTGCATACAAAATATTTCCATCAATTTTCACCGTGATCCTATTATTTATGGGTCAAAACTTAATTAGACTAGGCTAATTTGTTACCTTGAAAAAATCCCGATTTATACAAAATACCTATTGTAGAAGTTATTATTGTTTTAATAAGACCAAAATGGTTTTTCCATGATAAACTTTTAACAAACAATGCAATAAAAAATTTAGTATATTTTTTGCCTTTAATTTCAATTTTGTTAATAAACAGTTTGGCTGCTTTATGGGAGATTGATTTTTGTTGGCTCTCAGAAGTCCTTACGGTCATATTACAGTACACTGTGGGAGAGCATTTAACAAGAAGTTCACGCCTTTTTTCATACCAATGCTGCTTATTAGGCTAGAGCTGGCGTCAAACTTCGAACCTCTGGGTTCTAAGCAGGAACCACTGCGCCACGGCTGCTCGGAAATATGTTTTTTGACCTCACAAATGATTTAATTGACACAGAATACATGTTTTTAAGTAATCTATTATAATTTTTAGAGAGTAAAACAATTGATAAGATGCACCTAAAACAAAGTTTGAATTTTTCTTAATTATTTTTCACAACACCAAAGTAAAACATGTAGGGGAGACCGGGGCTAGTTGCAACAAAGTTTAAAAAAGTTCATTTATCTCCTTAAATTTTAATATTTTCAAAATTTTTTTTTCAGGGTTATAAAAAAGATTTTAGTGTCATTATAATTCAACACAATACTCTAAATGTATAAAGCTTGTAGAGTTCACAGAAATATTACTAGTTAATCTGTAATAAGTATTTGGCAACAAAAACTTTATAACTACAATAAAAAAAAAGTACTTTCATTGAGCTGCAATACTTTTATTATGCTAGATTTAACATATAACAGACTTCTTTAGTCAACTAAAGACTGTTTTTGAAAAAAAAAAGTTCTCCAAGTCAAATAAAGAACAATTAAGTTTAAAAAAATGTATATATATATATATATATATATATATATATATATATATATATATACATGTATAAACAAATTTATATTTATATATATAAATTTTGTTTATATAAATATATATATATATATATATATATATATATATATATATATATATATATACATATATATATATATATATATATATATATATATATATATATATATATATATATATATATATATATATATATATATATATATATATATATATATAGTTATATATATATAGTTATATATATATATATATATATATATATATATATATATATATATATATATATATATATATATATATATATATATATATATATATATTATAAACTTATATAAACTTATCTTCATCATAAAATTGTTGTTTTCGTTTATTGGTACGCAGTTATATAAAAAAAGCGTTTGTTATCATTTGTATTGTAAGATTATGATGCCTATGGGGTAAATTGCATCAAATTACTAAGGGTTAAATCATAAATTAACTGCGGGTTTTGTTGATTATACGCAATTTTCTAGTTTTTTCTTAACCCTAAAATACAAAATCAGTTTAAAAGACTCAAAAAAATCTTATTCTAAATACAAGTAACCCTTATGGCATAAGCTGATTGCAGAAAAAAATTTGAGACAAAAAAATTATGACTAGGCACTTTTTTGAGTTGTATCAGATATGATACAACGGGAAATTATTTATAAAAGTATTTATATTGAACATATTACATTCTACATATAAACTAAACATATTAGCACATTTATAAAAAGATTAAGAATGAAAAACTTCAAAACAGTTTCTTTCTTTCTTAAAACAAGGCCATGCATTACATTTTTTAAAACTTATATATGAAAGTCCTGACTTACAGAACAAACACCTGTCTTTTTTCATTGGAACTTGGCATATGATCAAAGCCATCCTTTCTTATATCATTGGGAAGATTTCCTTGAACCCAAGCACACTTTTTAGGAGGTTGTGCAGTATTATCTAAAAATGGTCTGCCACGAGATGATGTTACTTTGATCAGACTTTCTGCGACTTCTCTACAATGCACACATCATATCCAACTTATCTATTCCCCCGATGTATTGGTTATATACATGAACAATGTTGGGCTGTTTTACATCAATCTTTTTTTTTAACAAACAATCACATCTCCGAACAGTTTAAGTGGTTCAATGCTTACATATGAAGAAACTAAATTAACTGGTTTGTTATCATACCATCGAACTGCAACCACATTTGATTCTTGCTCAACTCGAAAAGCATAGGCTCCTCTGCCTTGCTTTTTCAAATCCTTTTCAAGCAATAACGGACATTTCTTCATTCGTTTATCTCTAATAGTACCTACACAATAGATATTACGTTTCATTAATTCAACAATAAGGGGCAAGCTTGTGAAGTAGTTTTCAGAAAAAAACTTTGAAATTGCGTTTATCAGGAAGTGAAGATATTAATTACATTAATTACAGGAATAATTACATTAATTACAGGAAGTGAACATACTAATTGCAACATCTGCACTGACACCTAAGTTCGTATCCAAATTGTTTTTTGACTTCCCTTGATAAATATCAAAGTCATACAAAAATGCCACTTTGACCCCAAAGCTTGAATCCCCACTTGTGGGACTTTTTTGGCAAGTACTGACGCAAGAGAGACTTTCCTTTAAAAGGAACCATAATCTCATCAACTCTATTAATAGCTCTGTTATCCATTTTCGTAACTTCCATACACGGTCATCTGCTTTTTCTTTCTTAGATATTTCCAAGTTGTTTACAAAATGAATATTTCGAAGTATAGTTTCAAATTTAGTTCTTCCCATAATAGAAGAAACTCCTTTGTAGGTCATAAATGTCTCCCAACATGATCTTTGACTTGGAAGATTTACCAAACCCATTCTCAGATAAACACAAATAAACTTCTCAATATCCTTTTTTAAGATTTTTCTCTGAACCTTTTAATTGCAGAATATAAATATAACTTTCATTTGTGATGCTGTTCAACATATTATCACAAACAAATAACTTAAAATATTGAAAGGGTGTTGTTTCCACATTTGGTGTTGGTTTCATTTCAGGCTCCTTGAAATTGACATCATCAAGGGGTTCAAAGTTCTTACTCATTTGTAAGTAATTGGTTTATTCTTATTGGGGTTATTAGTTGTCTCTTTAAGAGTCTTGATGCTATGTTTGCTAAAGGTTCATTGTCACTATCTTCTTTAATAGCAGTGTTGGCTATAATACAGCCTATATCATTTTCATTATAAAACTTGTTTTCACTTTCATCTGTTTCAATAAAACCGCTATAACCCATCAAGTACATAGTTTAAAACATCGGATATAGTTTTTTTTTCATTCCTATTCATCAAGAAAAACTTAAATAAAAACTTAAAAATATAGGTAAGCAAAGAACTTCTCACAAAGCTTTATACTGGAAAAAACCCGTTGTATTAAATTTGATACATACAAATTCAGTAATCAATATTTATGCATATTTGATAAAAAAAAAAAATATGAAACAGTTAGTAAAGTTTTCTTTTACCTTTATTACAAAAATTAAAGAAAAAAAAAAACATTAAAATTGATATAACCAACGCGAAATTAATACAGAAACAACACTTGGTGAACACCATACAAAACACTTTTAACATGTGCTATTTTAAAATGTTTAATATAAGAAAATTGACACGGATGAAAAGAAGTGTTTATACGGAACCGAAAACTAGCTTCTCATATTAGCAACAACGGGTGTTTTCAGATAAAAATAATTATTTGTCTAATAAATGCTGCAGCCTAAAAAGTGTGTATCAGATCTGATACCTGGGGTCATTAATTGTAATGTATCATTTTGAGTTGTATCATATCTGATACAACTGAAAAAAGTGCCTAGTTATAATTTTTTTGTCGCAAATTTTTTTTCTGCAATCAACTTATGCCATAAGGGTTACTTGTATTTAAAATAAGATTTTTTTGAGTCTTTTAAACTGCTTTGGGTATTTTAGGGTTAAGAAAAAACTAGAAAAGTGCGCATAATCAACAAAACCCGCAGTTAATTTCTGATTTAACCCTAAGTAATTTGATGCAACTTACCCCATAGGCATCATAATCACTCTAATCATTGTATATAGTTATTTATATTTAAAATATCTATTTTTTTAGCTTTTCGTATTTGAAAAAGATTTTTTTTAACTTACTATTACTTTATTATAGTCATATACCACTAAGTTTAAAGTAAAACCCAAAAAAACTTCGAAAAACGAAATTTAGAATTTTATATCAAAAAATATATATATCAATAATTTTTGAAGTTTTCGTTTAATAACGGTAAGTTTTTTACAGCTGATATGGTAAAATTATAGTAATATTTTTTTAAAAATATATAAATAAAAATACATAAAAACCATTCTTTAACCACCAAAAATACATAAAAATACTTAAAAACCATTCTTTAACCAAGGGGAAAATACATAAAAACCATTCTTTAACCACATTGTTGCAACTAGCCCCTGTTGCAACTAGCCCCGGTCTCCCCTTCTCTATTAAAGAGACGCTTACTCAAAAATATTCGCTACTTTGAGAGTAAGCGTTTAATCAAGCTTCTAATGTAACAATAGAATAAAAATGCAGTTTTCAAATACGATATTTTTATAATTACGATTTTAAAATGCCTAATCTAATTAGTTTTAACCACTGCAGTGGTTAAAACTAATGAGATTAGTGGTTAAAACGAATAGTGGTCATAGTGATTATGTTAATCAGTGCACTGATTAATGTAACCAAGGATGCGCAATCTCTCCTCGTATGTTATTATTTTAAATTTTTTTAAAGTCCTATAAAGTTTAAAACATAAGACAAAAAGATTGAGATACATAACATGAAATCATTAAAACTCGATTTATAATCTGTTTTCAGAGAGGTTTAAAGTGTATTATGTGAAGCAATTTATTAGACCCTAGTACTGGGTTACTAGTTTCTAAATAACATGGGCACAGTAAATCAATAATCAATAACGATGTTTTTTTAAAGAAAAAATTATTAAATAGAAAAATGCACTATTATAAGCTGTTAAGTCTAAAGTAAATATAAAATAACAACCAACTTTAGCAACCAAACCACGTGGTTTGAGCAATTTCAACCAATTGATTATCCCACCAATAAAAATATCATTTCAATTCGATTTCTGGGAACATTAGTGTTTTATAAAAAAACCCAAATTTTGAAAAAAAAAAAAGAAGCAAAAAATTAAATTATAAACTTTGAAATTTTATTTTTAAGTTATAAAGGTGATCCAGGAAAACCTAACGATCTTATCACAGAGCAATGCAGAAGAGAATTTAACCAAGAAGTTCACGTCCTTCCTTATCATTGTCGCTTATCTAAATAGAGCAGGCACCTCTTGGTTCTGACCCAGAACTCTAACCAATGCACCACACCTGCCTAATGTAAACTTTGCAATTTATTGTAATCATGATTTCCACAAAAAAAAGAAAGGTAAGATAATGTGTACTTAATTGCAAAAAAACACTGCAACAACTAGTAATAAAAAATTGTTAAAACGGCTATAAATAAAAATGACTTATATATAACCTCCTAAAATTAAAATAAATTTTAAAGACAAAATTATCTCAAATATTTTTATAATAATCATTAATATTTGCATTTTTATTAAAACGAAAAATCAGAATGTAATATGAATGAAAATTCAAAATATAATATGAATGAAAAACTCGCATTAAAATAATCGAAGTCATAAAAATAGATTGTGACAATTAGGACTTAAAACTAAAAATATCTTCCAGCATGTCTGCCTTCTCAA
>NC_061167.1:27325282-27335282 GCF_022113875.1 Hydra vulgaris
TAATTCACCATTAAATATTTTACATTATTCAGGAATAAAATAAACAAACTTGGATTTTTCTTTTTACAATAGTAAACATGTTTTAGATAATTCTGATCTCATTCTCTCACTAATGTCATTCTTACTTATACAAAACTACTACTTATCTCACTCTTTACATTCTATATTATACTTTGTACTTAAAACTTTTTAACAAAATACTAAGTACAAAATTTTTAAACTGTGGATATTGTACACTTTTACGTTTTTGATGGTAAAAATTATCATCTACACAACAAAAATATCATCTACAAAACTGTCATCATTTAAGTTGAAGTTTTGACAAGAGATACAAATATTAGCAGTCTTATCAGAACTTCTCAAGATTTTACATCATCGTACCTAGAGACTTAACTAAACAAAAATAATTTTTGAATTCAAAAGAATAATTTTTGAATTCAAAAAATTGCAGGAAAAATACAGTATTAGACAAAACATTTGCAACCAACATTGAACAATGCTAAAAAGTGTTCCTAATATTACATGTCTTAAAAACGAAACGAACTATACTACCACAGCAAACAGTTCAGGAGTCTGGAGTCATAGCATGCCATAACATGAGCAATCAGCTGACAGGTGACAGTACACAGGCAGAATTTCTTTGACAAGTGCCATTTTGCAGCAGACAAAACAAGTGCAACTTTTTTGGTTTGTTTCATTTTCTTAAGTCTGGTCGGTGTCAACGACATGGAAGTTTTTTAATAATTAAAGGAAGTATCCAGAAGTTTCCAGAAGCATGCAGAAGCTTCCAGAAGTTTTCAGAAGAAACATCTGGAAGCATCCAGCAGCATCCAGAAGTATCCAGAAACATTCAGGAACATCCAGATGCATCCAGAAGCATCGAAAAGAAGCATCTAGAATCTTCCAGAACAGGTTCATACAGGTTCATTTACTATATAAGAGACATGTAAACCGACATGTAATTCAGTCAGTATATGGAAGTCAATCAGTCAGTATTATCAAGACAGTTTATTGAAGTGAGTTTTATCAAAGTGTTTTATCAAAGAACATCAATACGAGAAGTGAAATACATCAAGCGTTTCATTACATCAATACAGTCCACATCCAACCAAGGCGTTGTGTTCCACAAAGCATTATTGTATCATCACAAGGTAAATGTAACACGGTAAACCTTGAGAAGCATGATTATTTATTTTTATTATTTTTATGACTTCAAGAGCAAAAATGGCTCCCAACAGTCTTGGATTGGAACTAAGAAAGAAAATTGGCGATTACATAAGTGGAATGTCATAAAAAAGTATTTGTGATAAATATCGCATGAAAAAATGGACCGTATCAAGACTATGTTCCAAATATTGTTCTACCTGGAAGTTGGCAGCAGATAACAAAGGTGGAAGGCCGCGTTCTACCATTTCTAGAGAGGATTCTATGATCATCAGTTCTGTCATAAAGGATCCCTGGATATCATCAGTCGAGATACAAAAGCAATTAGAGCTGCCTGTATCGGACCAAACAATCAGACGGCATGCTGTTGAAGCCGGATTGTTTTCTCGACGCCCTGCAAAGAGGCCGTTGATTTCACTAAAGAACCAGAAGAAAAGACTCATGTTTTCTACATCTCATATTGACTGGAATGTGCAGAAATGGTGAACTGACCTGTTCATTGATGAATCAAAGTTCAACATCATTGGGAGTGATGGCATTTGCCGTGTACATTGACCAGCCGGAAAACGCCTCAATTTACGTTACTGCCATAAGATTGTGAAGCATGGTGGAGGCAATGTAATGGTCTGGGGGTGTTTTTCTGCTAATGGTCTAAGTCCAATACATCGAATCAATAGAATAATGGACAGTTTTATGTATAAAAATATCCTATGATATTATGTTACCTCATAAGATAGATATTATGTTACCTCATGCTGAATGGAATATGCCAATAAAATGGGTTTTTTAGCAAGACAACGATTTGAAACACACTGCAAAAGTAGTCAAGCAGTGGTTTCAAAACAACCACTTATCGGTGATGGATTGGCAGCCTCAATCTCCGGATCTCAACCCTATCGAGAACCAGTGGGAGATCGTCAACTGCAGATTTAATTGTGAAGGTGTTCATAATAAGAATCAACTGTTTGAACAAATCCAAAAGCAGCGATTCCACAAAATTCCATTGATCACCTGATCAAATCTATGCCTCTAAGATGCAAGGCTGTGATTGACAACAAAGGATTCTCCACAAAACATTGATAGCGAAATACAGCTTGGTCAACATTTTGTGGAGTTTTGAACATTTTGAGCACTTGTTTTGTCCATAAGGAAATCAACTTTTTTAAATACTTTTGAATAATTTATTAATTTTCGTGCACAAATAATGAACTTTGTGATGAATAAAACTTAAAGAATGTTGTCTCTAAACAGTTACATAGTTATTTCTCTAAATTGAAAAAATGCACTTTTGTATAAAGAAACTAAATTAGCATTATTTGGTTGCACTTGTTTTGTCCGATACTGTATAATTAAAAAAAAGTCTACATTATTTCAACAAATTTTTACTGCCTCAAGATCATATTTAAATTAAGTTATATTTATTATTTTCATAAATATGTGTCATCTTTAACTTAATGCAATCATCTTATGATATGATTATGCAGTGAGCTTATATATATGAAACTTTGAACTTTTTTTCAAAAAAGTGGTATATTTTAAGGATTTTTAAAAAAACTTAGACTTGTGATGTTTTGACTTTACTTAAGCTGAGTCTACATTACTAATTTCCAAAAAGTCAAATATTATTCAATTGGAGAAAAACAAATTGTTCCCAGTAATAAAACAATTATTTACTTATATTATTATGTATGCTATAAATAGAAAAACAATTAGATTTAAATAAAGTGTTTCTATATAGAAATATGGAAAAATAACATCATGATTAGTATATCATGAACTCCACTAACAGGAGATCTAATGGAAACTGTTGCTGTTTTATTGTTAGTAAAAAAAAAACAAACATTTTCCTTATAAAAACAACAACTCTTTTATTAACTGGAATTTTGGCATTCATTAACTAACTTTGAAAAGTGACAAATCAACTAAACAATTGCAAAAACAACCTTCTATATACTTTATATTGGCATATAAAGCAAATATTTGAAAATGCTAAATACGTTGTGTTGCTAATATTCAAAATTTAGATATTTAATAGACTAAAATATATTTTTTTAAATATAAAATCTTAAATGATATGTAATTCTTAAGTATAAGTAACTAAATAACTGTAACTATGCAACAAGGGAATACTTAACAAAAAACTAGGCATAGGTTAATAAAGCTCAGTCTAGGCAAATATAAAATTATGCATACTGAAAATACCAACCCACCAAAACTAATCACTTCATGACACAATAAATAGTTTTAGTTACAAAATCGGAAAAATCAGATGAAGAAAGAGATTTTTGTGTATACAGTATCGAACAAAACAAGTGCAACCAAATAATGCTAATTTAGTTTCTTTATATAAAAGTGCTGTATTTTTTCAATTTAGAGAAATAACTATGTAACTGTTTAGGGACAACGTTCTTCAAGTTTTATTCATCACAAAGTTCATTATTTGTACACGAAAATTAATAAATTAATCATAAGTATTTAAAAAGATTGATTTCCTTCTGGACAAAACAAGTGCAACTCCACAAAATGTTGAACAAGCTGTATTTCGTTATCAATATTTTGTGGAGAATCCTTTGTTGTCGATCACAGTCTTGCATCTTCAAGGTATAGATTTGATCAGGTGATCAATGAAACTTTGTGGAATCGCTGCTTAGGTCTTTTGGATTTGTTTAAACAGTTAATCCTTATTACGAACACCTTCACTATTAAATCTGCAGTTGACGATCTCCCACAGGTTCTCGATAGGGTTGAGATCCGGAGATTGAGGCTGCCAATCCATCACCGATAAGTGGTTGTCTTGAAACCACTGCTCGACTACTTTTACAGTATGCTTCAGATCGTTATCTTGCTGAAAAACCCATTTTATTGGCATATTCCATTCAGCATGAGGTAACATAATATCTATCTTATGAGGTAACATAATATCATAGGATATTTTTATACATAAAACTGTCCATTATTCTATTGATTCGATGTATTGGACTTAGACCATTAGCAGAAAAACACCCCCAGACCATTACATTGCCTCCACCATGCTTCACAATCTTATGGCAGTAACGTAAATTGAGGCGTTTTCCGGCTGGTCAATGTACACGGCAAATGCCATCACCCATCATCTCCCAATGATGTTGAACTTTGATTCATCAATGAACAGGTCAGTTCACCATTTCTGCACATTCCAGTCAATATGAGATGTAGAAAACATGAGTCTTTTCTTCTGGTTCTTTAGTGAAATCAACGGCCTCTTTGCAGGGCGTCGAGAAAACAATCCGGCTTCAACAGCATGCCGTCTGATTGTTTGGTCCGATACAGGCAGCTCTAATTGCTTTTGTATCTCGACTGATGATATCCAGGGATCCTTTATGACAGAACTGATGATCATAGAATCCTCTCTAGAAATGGTAGAACGCGGCCTTCCACCTTTGTTATCTGCTGCCAACTTCCAGGTAGAACAATATTTGGAACATAGTCTTGATACGGTCCATTTTTTCATGCGATATTTATCACAAATACTTTTTTATGACATTCCACTTATGTAATCGCCAATTTTCTTTCTTAGTTCCAATCCAAGACTGTTGGGAGCCATTTTTGCTCTTGAAGTCATAAAAATAATAAAAATAAATAATCATGCTTCTCAAGGTTTACCGTGTTACATTTACCTTGTGATGATACAATAATGCTTTGTGGAACACAACGCCTTGGTTGGATGTGGACTGTATTGATGTAATGAAACGCTTGATGTATTTCACTTCTCGTATTGATGTTCTTTGATAAAACACTTTGATAAAACTCACTTCAATAAACTGTCTTGATAATACTGACTGATTGACTTCCATATACTGACTGAATTACATGTCGGTTTACATGTCTCTTATATAGTAAATGAACCTGTATGAACCTGTTCTGGAAGATTCTAGATGCTTCTTTTCGATGCTTCTGGATGCATCTGGATGTTCCTGAATGTTTCTGGATACTTCTGGATGCTGCTGGATGCTTCCAGATGTTTCTTCTGAAAACTTCTGGAAGCTTCTGCATGCTTCTGGAAACTTCTGGATACCTCCTTTAATTATTAAAAAACTTCCATGTCGTTGACACCGACCAGACTTAAGAAAATGAAACAAACCAAAAAAGTTGCACTTGTTTTGTTTGCTGCAAAATGGCACTTGTCAAAGAAATTCTGCCTGTGTACTGTCACCTGTCAGCTGATTGCTCATGTTATGGCATGCTATGACTCCAGACTCCTGAACTGTTTGCTGTGGTAGTATAGTTTTTTTTAAGACATGTAAAATTAGGAACACTTTTTAGCTTTGTTCAATGTTGGTTGCAAATGTTTTGTCCAATAGTGTATATTTCAATATATGCTAATTATTTTCATCAAATAATTCATGAAATACAAAAAAAATTGTTCGAATTTAGTGTTATGGACAAAGTTATACAAAACATACATCAAACCTAAACTGGAATATGTAATCTGTACTTGGTCATCTTACAAAAAAAATGAATTAATCATGCAGAAAATAAAAATTAGAGCTACAAAATTGCTACAGGTTCCCACTATTTAAACTGAGGTTAAATTTAAGGATTTTAAGGAGATTTAAGGAGATATTATCCTAATATTTGAGGAAATTTGGTTGTAAACAATAATATATATATATATATATATATATATATATATATATATATATATATATATATATATATATATATATATATATATATATATATATATATATATATATATATATATATATAAATATCAATATATGTTTAATAAAATATAGGTTTAATAAAATATAGGTTTGCAACTATCAAAGAACTATATATTTTCTTCTTTATTATTATATATAATCCATTCACTTTAATAAAATTTCTTAGATTATTATATATATAAAAAAAAAGGAGAAATTAAGGAGTGCAATTTTAACTTTTTTTAAGGTTATTTAAGGACATTTAAGGAGGTTTTTATTTTTTAAGGATATTTACGGTTTTTAAAGAGATTAGTGCAGTGGGAAACCTGTACTAACCATATGCAAACATCTTGTCTTATTTAAAATTAAAAAAAATTAAAAATGCAAATTAAAAGGAATTTAGTAATTGTGTTGCCTATCAAAGAAAACATACTCAACAATTAAAAAATTAACTGTTAATCAATCAACCAAACTAATGCTTGACACCTCAGAAGATAGTTGCCTATTGTCATTTTATGACTTTAATCAGACCTGTGTTCTGTACAAAATATTACTTATCTATTACTATTACTACTGGAATAAGTTTTACTAAAAAATTTAAGATACCCTTTATAACTTCTTTGTGAAATTTAAGACACCCTTTGTAACTTCTTTGTGAAATAAAAGACACCCTTTGTAATTTCTTTGTGAAAAGCTTTAAAGTACTTGATTCTTTAAAACATTAGAGTACTTGATTCTATGGTTTTTGATTTTATTAGTTTTAGATTTAATCAATTCAATTGTAATAATAATTCATTGAGTTTTGACTTATTAAATCATTAGAAATTATATTGACAATTTGAATTCCTATATTATAAAATCAAAGTTTAATTTAAAGAAAAAGTTTAACGATTTATTTCACAAGAACTACACCAATATTGGGTTGTTCAAGATATTTTAGAGTAAGTGAAGCAAAAATCTAATAAAATATTTCAGCAAATTTGTTTTAAAATTATTTTCACAAATATACCAATAATTGTATGATTGATAAAAGAGCTTGATTTATAGTTCATAAATTGTATTATGGACACTTTTTAGTCAGAGAAAATCCGTGCAACATATAAAACCATGGTATTGTTAAAACTATTTTAATAGGTAAACTTTTAAATGATTTTCTAGAATTACATATATAAAAAGTTAATAAGTATGCTATATTTAAACTGCTGCAGCTTTTATATTAACTTATATTTGTTAATGTTAATTACACAATAAAAAAATTAAAAATTGAGTAATCCACTTCAATTCTTGTTTTTGGAAGGTGAAAATGCAAAATAACATGAAGAACTATTATAAATGTATTAATACTCTTCAATTTTACTTACAACAGTAAAGAACAGTATACAAAAGTATTTCAAATCTTTTATAAAATATGGATTCACCACCAATAGTCAAAACAATAGATTGTAAACATTAAGTGTGGATCAAAGTAAAGAAAAAAAACATTAGGTGTCGATCAAAGTTAAAAAAAAACATTAGGTGTGGATCAAAGTAAAGAAAAAAAACATTCGGTGTGGATCAAAGTTAAGAAAAAAACATTCGGTGTGGATCAAAGTGTTTCACTAGCAGATAAAGTAATAGATAAAGTAATATTTAGGGTAAACTGAGGAATCTTTAAAACTGATAAAGTTCTTTGCAGGAAAACCTTTTCATTGAATAAGAAATAATCACAAAAAAAAAAGTAAAAAAATAAATAAAACTATTCCATGACAAAAATCAATTACTATTCTAGAAAACACATTTTCATATATGTTACTATTGCTATTGCATTACTATGCAAGAAAATGCTGTTTCATATAAATTTAATGCATTGCTATATAAATACTTTATTTATATATTAATGCATTTAATACATTAACATAAATATTTATTTTATTCACCTTCATTTCTGTCATCTTACATGAAAGAGAATTTGAATCAACAAAGTCCATTCCTGTAACACGAGTACGAACACAATCTTGATCCCGAATATCGCAGAGTCCTGAGTTTGGTATGCCAAATAAAAGTGGAGATTGCCCTAAAAAAATTTAAAAACATTATATTAGTTAAAACTGCTGTAGTTGCATAGGTGGGTTGTTTGCTTCATAAGCAAGAAGACAGAGTTCAAACCCACCATGCCCAAGGAAACACTGCACTTAACTTTTTTACAAATAAACCTAGTATCATTTTAATTATAGTGTCTTTCCTTTGCCGCTTAAGTTGCATTAAGTCATTTTTTAGAAATTTCTAGGTTTTTCTAAACACATTTCTTTAAATTCACTTGTTCATTCAAGCAAGGTTAGAAGTTAGTATAAAGTAAGTTAAAGCTGATAATTCTGATAATAGTGCTTTTAAGTTTTTCAAATCGCTTTGTACCTCTTTTTTGTTATTAGAATGGTTCATAAGAATAACTTTTTAAGACAGTAAAACTGATTCTGATTTAATTAAGTTTAATTTCCAGTTTTATTTTAAGTTCGAACTTTATTTAAGTATTAAACATGAAAAAATAACTAAATAATAAATAACTAACTTATTTGTTGACAAGATAATAAAAAATAAATAACTAATAAAAAATAAAAAATAATTAACTTATTTGTTGACAAGAGGATATTGTGGTGAGGCAAGTTGATAATAATCAAAATCAAAGTTAAAGAAATAGAGCTAAGCGAGATCAAATTAATCATCAACAAATTGTAAAAAAGAAGTAGGGTAAAGTGGGGCATATTGGGACACTTAAGAAACAAATGCTACCTGTGGATAAACTAATCATAGTTATTTTTCATGGATGGATTTTCTGGTAGTGGAAAAATTTTTATTTTCAATTATTTTTTTGCTAATACAATAAATAAGGGTTTTAAATCTGCTACAACTGCATGAACTAGCACAGCAACAACTCTTCTTACAAATAGACCTACATAACATGGCTTTTTCAAACTTCCCAATAATGGATAAAAGCACACATAACATAATGTGACCTATGGAAATTTTCTTTGTTTTTTCTTGATAAAACATCCATGATATCTAAAAATGCGTTAAACGCAATTGATAGATAGATTGTTAAAAGATATTTACGACAGCAAATTTCCGTTTAAAGGAAGAGTCATTCTTTTTGGTGTGACTTTAGGCATATACTGCATGTTGTGAAATGAAGGCAACCAGCCTAAATTGTAGACTTGTGTATAAAATGTATTTACAGTGGTAATGGGTGTATTAACTAAAAATATGAGAGTATATGATGGGGAAGGAGAAATTTCCTCATGGCTATTTAAACTTGGAAGTGGAACAATACCTGTCAAAGATCCTTTTAAAAGATACATTGAAATACTGCATCAGTGCATTATTATAGAAAATGACTTGATTTTTGGAAAGACATTTAGAGATGCTAAACAATGATTATTCTAAACATATGATTATAACACCTACAATTGTGTATTTATTATCAATCAATAAAGAAGAGCTTGAAAATCTATGGGCAGAAGAAGATACTTATTTAGGTGCCAATCAAATTGACATTGATGACCTCAATGAAAGAAATAACTTTCCTGTTAAGATTTTGAACAAATTAGCTCCTTTAGGCCCTAACTGTTTAAAATTAAAAATTGGTTGTTTAACTATGTTACTTAGAAATTTCTCAAAGCTTATTATTCAAATATTCCAATTTTTATTTAAATTTATATAAATTTCCAAATGTTTTATTAACAAAATAAAATAACTTTTGAATGAATTATTAAATGATATACAAACATTGTTTTATTGTAGAATATACTTAATTTATAAACAAATATTATTTTACTGTTAAACACCACATTTTTTATAAAGAAAATTAATAAAGGCAATTTTGTTATTGTAAACTCCATTTTTCTTAATTATGCCTGCTGTTATAACTGATTTAAACTGATTGAAAAAATTAGTGTTTATAATGCATAACCAATAGTGTAGAGCTAGGTCATTAAACTAGCCAATTAAGTGTTGTGACTTGCCAAGTGTGTAGAGTTAAGCTGTTAAACTAGCCAAGCAAGTGACTTGCAGCATGTGTAGAGATACTGCAATACTAGCCTGCTATATTTTATAACTAAAATTCTATTTTTTTTACAAAAATATAAAATAGCGTAAAGCAAGATTGCTAACAAAGCTAT
>NC_061167.1:27337782-27355282 GCF_022113875.1 Hydra vulgaris
GTTTTAATCTAAAATAAATTTTTTATCTTAAATTATTTAAATTTAAAATTTTAAAAATTTTTTAGTGTTGTTAATAGTTTTGCTCATATGATGAGATTTTATAGTTGTTTTTTTAATAAAGGTTTAAAAATAGTTTCAAAATTGATTCCATAGCAAAAATGAAATCATAATAAGGTAGTTTTTATCAGTCTGTTATTTTATTTCATTTCAGATGTTTTCAACTTTTTTTTAACTTGCTATACCTAATGAAATCAGGCAACTATTGATACATCTTTAATCATCATCGCCATACAATATCTATACTTTTAATTATTATCATATGGTTTTCTTTATAATAGGCTGTGCTTAGTTTTCCCATTTTGTAGATCCTGGCTGTTATAACTGATTTTGAAAAGTACCTTTAAAAAGAATATCTTCAATGTTTCTAAGGAAATTGAAAAATGTTGTTTTAAATTTATATTTTTGTTTTTTGATTTGTTACAAAAATATAACTTTTTTTACTTTGTTACATATTTAACATATTTACATACATATTTACATACTGTAAATTTAAGACTTTCTGTTTTTACGGATTTTTTAAAACGTTTTCAGTGAACACAAGTTTAAATATATAGTTTATAAATATATCTGTTTATTAACCTTTTCAGTCCTACCTTTTCCTACACAAATATTGAGTTTCAAAAAAACTAATAAGTTTAACGCAAAATGAAGACAAATGCAAAGCAAAATATATTCTGGATATTTTTCGCTAAATATTTTCAGCATTTTTAAAATATGACCCAGATTTTTACGGGTCTGGATAGTTAGTTATAATAATTAAACAATAAACATTTTAAAGCTTTAAGACAAAAAAAATAAAATAATAAAACCTTCTTTTAGAGAGCAGTCAGATGTTATGAAGCCAGAATTACAGATGCATGTACCATTTTTGCATATTCCATTTCCGTTACACTCATTGGGACACACACTTTGTCCAATTATTACTGGTGGTCCAGTAATGTTTCCATCACCACTTTCCCAGAAAGATAAATTTCTCAAAGTAAGCTCTTCACAGGCACTGATTAAGTTATTTATAGCAGATTCAACTCCTACTTTTTCATTATCTGTTACCTAAAGATGTTTATTGGATCCAAACTAGTTTTAAATAATAATAATTTGTTAAAATAATAACAGCAAAAATCTGTTCATCAATAAAAATAAAATCAGAATACCACCATGTGTAAAAAACAATAGTTGTAATGGAAAGATGCTTCCATGAAAATATTCTCAAAAAAATGAACTCTGTCCTGATTATCTTGACAATATAGCACTCGTTTTTCATTAAACAAATTAGTAAAGTTATTTGAAAATAATAGCTCCAAAAAATTTACTACATATGAATATTTATAGATCTAATATCTAATATAGATTTACCTCTAAAGCTAATTTAAAAAATTAAAATTTTTTGATTCACTAATACTAGAATAAAAATAATAATATAAGAATAATACAATTCTAGAAATTCTAAAAAAATAAAAAATTTTAGAAGACTTTTAACTTAATATTTTGATTTAATAACTTAACCAATTAAACTTTACTATTAACTTATCTTTTTGGTGCATCACTATTCCCCAGTTTCTCCATTATATTCAAATGCACAAATTTATTCTACAATATTCTGACATCACAATTTTTTTTCAAAGTTATCTTAAGCATCTTAAAGAACTTCAAATCATTAAACTGTAAAATACAATTCATATTAGATTAATAGTTTGATCCCATTTCTTAGCAGTACCACACTCAACTTGTTTTATATTTTTTACTCAACATATTTGGAGTAAATTGCTCAGCTTTATGTAAATAAAAATTTTAGCGATTTCGCTCAAATTTTTATTTACGTAATATTTTAATAAGATAATATTTTCTAATGCTGACTGATGAGTACCAGATACTCTTTAATGCTAACTGATAAACACCAAATATTTTTTATAATTAAAAAAAAATAAAACAAACTGAATTTTAAACATAAAAAAAAAACAAAGTTCAATCGTAAATTTTGTTAATCAATTGTAGTGATTCGACTGATTTACTAATTGATTCTAATGATTTAAAGTTAAAGGAGATGACCATTAAACCAAATATTGAATAGCCAAAGTTTATACTCTGTATATATTTACCAGGTTATAATTTTACATATGGTCAGTTTGTTATGGTATTGTTAATACAAAGCAAAAGAATCCGTGTGAAAAACAATTTTCATAAATATGAAAGAAATGCACAAAAAGCACCAATTTAGAAACATAATATTCAAAATATAAATGCAAACATTACAAAAATTCAAAATGGGTAAAACATTGCCTCTGTAAAACCAAAGCAATAACCAATTTGTTAAAAATAGAAAACCACATTACAAAATTATCTCAATTTTAAATTGTCTTTCAAGATATCAATAATACTTACTTTTTTTTTGCATATAATATTATGAAACTTATATACTTTGTATCTTAACATGTGACAACTAAAAAATAAGACTGGATTTAAAGACACATTTCTCTTTAAAGAAATGAGATAAAATAAAAAGGAAAAATGTTCTAGAAAGTATTTTTACTCTAGTTTTTAAATATATAATCAGTTATTCTCAATTAAACCATTTCTATTGACTTTATCAACTAAGCCTGGTATAGACTGAGCTAGTCTCGGTATGAACTCAATCTCAATTTTATTAAGGTAATACTTAATTCTAAAACGTAATTTTTTAAGATTTTCTGCATGCAAATTGTTCTTGTAGACAAGACCTTTCAAAATACTCCAAAAATTTTTGATAGGGCAACATCCTGGCATGATTGCAAGGTTATCCGCCTTCTCAACATAATGCACGTTTTCCTCGTTTAGGTACATGATCACTGTTTTTGCAGAGTGAGATGATGCTAATTCTGGCCAGAATACATATGCACCATCTCAATGATGCTTATTGATGAATGGAATAAGTCTCTTCTTAATACATTTGTTTAAATAGATTACTTGATTTACAGCCAGTCCACTTGGTACAAAATTAGGTTGAGAAATTCCATTTTCAGAAAAAGCAATTTATATAAATAATTTCTTTTAAAACTTTTAAAACTAACTGTAGATAGAGTTGATTTTACATCACTAGTATAAAATATACCATTTCCATTGATATTGGAGTAATTTAACGTGAAATTGTCAATGATTGGTTTACGATTTTTGAATTTCTGACACAATCACCTGCATTTAGTTCTAGCTACTGCTTTATCCGGTCAGAGCATTTTGGAATTACCATTTTTTTTCTTGATTTAGTATTTGTTCTTTTTTTTAATGTTTTACTAATGTGTTGCTGAGTACAGTTGAACTTTTCAGCAGCCTGTCGTTGAGAAACTCTGTCTTTATGGTCAAACATGAGTTTGAGCCTTTCAATGTTTAACCTGATCATTTTTTTAGCTTTTACTCCACTTCCTTGAACTCTTTAGTACCCAGATTTACTTTCAGCACGTTTAATTAGCTTGTAGATAGTACTTTTAGGTTCTCAACTTTAAAGTAGCCATAAGTAAACTTTTTACCAGCATTTTTGTAATTTAAATAAAATTCATACATATGTTTTCTAATCTCTTTTTGTCTTGAATTTATTTTTTTAATCATTTTTCAATAAAAAAAATAAAAACACAAAATATTTAAAAACTAGAATAAAAATACCTTCTAAAACAGTTTCCCTATTTTTAGTCTTATTCCTTTAAGGAGATTTGTGTCTTTAAATCCAGTCTTGTTTTATAGTTGTCACCCGTTATGTTGTATAAAGCACAATTATTTTGATTAATATTACTCATATAAACTTAAGTAAAGAACAAAGAGAAAGTGACTAAATAAAAGAAAACAAACAAAAACAAAAGATTATAAAAGTCAATAAAAAGGAATATTTTATAAAAAATAAAAATAACTTCCCACTAGGGAAAAACAATATTAGAAAAGCGAAACAACGATTTAATATAATGATTAAAGAAAAAAAGAAAAAAACAAACATGAAAAGGTTGAAAAAGAAAAAGAAAAAGAAAAAAAAAAGAATATTGAAATAATTAACAATAAGTTTTAAAGAATGTTCTTTTGTATTAGTATTATACAATACTGGTTTCTGTAAATTTTAGGATGGATTTTTTTTTTTTTTTTTTTTTTTTTTTTGTGATTACTATTCATATCAACATTTTTTTTTTTTTTTAACTTTCTACTTTCTGCAAGAGTTTTTTGTATTGTTGCTGTTTTTATCTTTTTACTTATTTTTTTTTTTAGTTATTATTTGTGTAGTTATTATCTTAGTTTCTTAATACTTATAAGTTCATTTTATGTTTAGTATTTGTTTGTGTTTTTTTGTTTAGATTTTGTAAATATTATTTGTTATTCATTTAAGGTGATATATCATATTATTATATTACTTATATAGTTTTTATTTTAATTATAAATGTTATAAATATTCATTATTCATTATCAGTTTCTTTATAATAACTGCTTTTTATCTTACAGTAGGTTGTTACTTTATATCAGTTTTAACTTTTTGTAACTTTTTCTTATCTGTGTATATAATATTTAGTCTTTGTTTAGAAATCTAATAATAATTTATTTTTATTACAACTTATTATTTTTATTATTGGTGTTCATAACTTTTGGTTATCATTATTAATAATACCATTATTATTATAATTGTTGTCATTTTATTGTTATTATTATTAATATTATTAATTGGATCGTTAATATTATTTGATGTCATTTTCATCAGGTTTTTACTTTAAATTAGTTTTAAACTCTTTGTATTTATCCTTGATCAGAAATATATGATTAATTGATCATTTAATTATGAAAGTTAGTTTTTTATAAACATCAAAAATGTTTATAACTTTTAATAAACATCAAAAATGTTTATTTTATAATCTTTTTTTACTAAAATAAGAAAAGCATGATTATTTAAAAAATACTAAATGCATCTTGTACAAGATAAGAAAAAAAAAAAGATCTTTTAAACTTTGAAAATAATTATATATAAATTTAAGGATGATTTTTGTAAGTGAGATATAAATTTTAGGATATATCCATATCAAGATAAACTAACTTTTTTGCTTTAGTCAAAGCTCGCTTTCTACATTTTGTTGTAGGCCAAATAGTTTTCATAATATACGCCACAATCTACAGACTTGATAATTTATTCAAGCGAGTTTTATTCTTATGAATTTTAGAACATGACATCATTGATTTTTCTGTTTGTTTAAAAGGTCGATTTTTTAAACAAACAAACAAATCAATTAAATCATGTACTAACTTATACAAATAAAATGCGCTTGAATAAATTATTAAGTCTGTAGACTGCAGCGTATATTATGAAGACTATTTGGCCTACAACAAAACGTAGAAGGTGAGCTTTGACTAAAATAAAAAAGTTAGTTTCTCTTGGTATGCATTTATCCTTTTGTTTTAATCAAAAAAATTTAGCTTAAACAATTTTTTTTTTTATCATTCTCTTTAATATGAACACAACATTTCTCGAAAGTTTGGGATCCCTTTAAAATTCAATTAATATCAAAATTTTAAAATTTAAACAGGCCTTTCAAAGTATTAACTTTTTTTTTTAATGAAATTAATTATTTTTTCTCTTTATTATAAGCTTTGATCACAATGATTTTGACCCTAACTTCTAAAACCCTAATTTTTTTTCCACATTCCCTTATTCCCACAGCTTTTTAGGAAACACCTGGGTAAGTGGCTGCTCATAAAAAAATTAAATATAAAAAAATTACCAAAGCAATTAATGACTTTTAACTCACTTGAATATCAATGACGCATTGTTGTTCATAATCATCTGTTTTAAATAAAGGTCCAATGACATCTATACAAGCCTTGCCAGCAATAGAGTTACGAATTTTGCTTTTGCAATTATCTTTTGCTTTTTCTTCAGTGATACCAGATTTTGTTGGAAAACTTGTAACATTGCCAAAAACCTGATTGGGATTGTAGTCATAAACTCCCGTATTACCATCATCAGGAAGTATAATAACATTATCATCCATAGATCTGCGTTTGCGACGAGCACAGTGTTCAGCTCCTAAGAAATATATATATAAATTCCAAATAATAGGTAGATATGAGCAGACTAATTTCTTAATGACTAATATAAACTTCAAATAAAAATAATATAAAATAAATGTACATGCACAATTAAAAAAAAAAAGTCATTTAGTAGTGTAAGTAGTTCAAAAGTATTGTACCAGGAAATTCTAACTTCTTCCATCCAATAACTCCATGAATGTATTTTGGGCGGTCAGAATAACCTTCATAATCACAATTAATTTTTCGTTTGGCTCCGGAACAAGATTCACTACAAGTACAGTAACTCTTAGCTCGTGTTGCAGTACACTTGCGAGGCCCTCCTTTAAAGTAAAACAAGTTTTCTGCAGAAACATTAAGCCTATATAAGTATAAGAAAATGTTAGTTCTACAAGATCAATAATAAAATTATTAAAAATTTAATTGTATTATACAGCAACAAAACGTTATAAATTTTTTTTTGAAAAACAAAAACAATTTACTTCCAACTTTCAGTGAACATAAGATTAGCAATTTGTCCTTGCTTTATTGCATATATTTGTCCATTTTTTGCAGTCATATCATTACTTTTGTTTTTGTCAAAAGTGCCACATAAACCTTGCGTACTATTAAAGTCATCTGAAGGTACTTGAACTTCAATGTTGGCATAGTAAAACTTCCCATACCAATGAAAAGCATTAAACTTAACATAAGCACCAGATGAAAAACTTACCTGTAAAAAAAATAAAACCATTAAAAAAAAATAACTTTATAACAAAACTAGAGTTTTAAAATTTACTTTAACTAGTAGTGACAAGAATTAGTTATAAATTCTTTTATTGCCTAACACAATTAAATTTGGCTTCAAATTATTTATTTGGGTGAGGTTTACATTCTGTTGCAGCATGTTTTTGCACCACAATTTTTTTACAGTTGTTCATTATATATATGTCACAAGTAAAAAAAAAAAAATTTAGTTTAAAGTTATTACAAAAACTGTTGAACATTTCATAAAAATTATTAACTTTTCTACAAACCAATTTTACGACATAAAAAATGACTATTGATAAGTAAAATAAGGGTTACTAAATGTTTTATGACTACTATGGTACACTGTCAGTTCATATATTACATGGATTACACTGTCAGTCCATGTATTAGATAGATTACATTGTCAGTCCGTATATTAGATGAATTACACTGTCACTCCATATATTAGACCTTTGAAATAATCGTATTTATTTTATTACAACTTTGAAGATAATAAATTAGTAAAAGAATATTAATATTAAATTTTTAAATTTTAGGTTTTTTCAAAGTTGCCTACTAATAAAATACTAAAACAAACATTAATAAAATATTAAGAAAATAAAAACATTCTCATATAAACATTAGGGTGGTTCTTAAAACAAAACTTGAAAGAAAAATGTGCTCTAAAATCTCTTCAAAATGTTTAATCTCTTAAAAATGTACCAAAATAAGATTTCAAAATTTAGTTTCTTAAATTATCATCAGAGATTGCTCAAGACCGTTAAACATTTTACAGGATAATTTTGAAATTTTATCAAAACATAAATATCCAAGGTTTCAAAAAAAGCAAAATCATAGAAAAATTAAAAAAATAACATTCTTTTTATATAAAAAATCACCATTTTTGAATTTTTCAATGCTTTTTATTATTAATTCTTTTTCCAAAAAAAAAAGTTTAACTAAATGAGTAAAAGCTTTAATTAACAATAAAAAACAATGGTTTGTAAGTATGTTTTTTAGTCATGCATGTCAAATAGATGCAACACTGCCTAATGAGACAAAACTACCTAACAAGTCTTTAGCAAAATATCAATTTTTCAAAATTTAATAAATTTTTAAAACTCAATCATTTGTAAAAGTAAATTGGTTAGTAAAGACTTCATTAAATTTTTAAAAATAAATTTCAAATAATAAATAAATGAAAATAATATATTACTGTGAAACTCTTTCCATTATTATTCCTTGTAATTGATGTTCCTGGTTGAGGTTCTACAGTACTGGCAAAGCGAGCTCGTGGAACACTATCTCTACACATATCTATTACAATAACATCATCACCTTCTTGTGCTGCTACACCACAGTTACAAGAAACAGAACCACAAGCAAATGTTCGAACATGTACCTATGTTAAAAAATGTGTATTTGTCACAACTATCATTATGGTGAATTTTTTGAATTGAAAAACACGTTTGAACAAAACAAAAAAAGCACATTAGATCTTATAAAAATTTTATTATATAACAATATTATATAATAAAATAATATTAATGTACCAAATAAATATTTGCTACATTTTTAAACTTTAAACTGTTCTAATTATTACTAAAACAAAGATTTTACCCTGAAATTTCTTGCTGTGCTTTGCATTAATACATAGTCTCCAACATAGTAATGATTGTAATAAAACTGATCAAAAGTTGTAATGTGAGGATCACCAGTTGATGTGCATCGTGCTGTTTTAACATCAACTGTTTTTATCTAAAATTAATTAAAAAAACTTTGAGACAAAAAAGACATTCTTAAAATATAATCTATAAAAAAAAAAAAAAATATGAAATATAAAAAAAAAAGTTAAAACTAAAACTAAACCCCCTAATAGAAGATTACTTTTAAAAAATAAATTTAAAAACTTTTAAATTATTTAATAAACTAAACTTAACAGAAGATATACAGAATATATATCGTTCTTTGGGCTCCATTTAAAAAAAGCAATCAGGATTTCAAGTAATTGAATATATATTGAAATTTTATGAAACAATAATTACCAACCAAGTTGTATCTTAAGAAGTGCAGTGTGCATTGAACACACTTTTGCAAATTCAAACAAAATAAAAATTTGGTTAAATATACAAAAATTTATATAATTTCGCTTATATATATTTGGTTATCAAAGTGTGAATTTTGTACTTCTAATAATCTTTATGAGTGATAAAACAAAATGTGATTGTTTTTAAATTTTTACTAAACAATAATTTTTTTTAGTTTTCAAATTAAAAGTAAATTTTTTTTAGTTTTACAATTAAAAGTTTTTTTTAATAATGTGTATACACCATTCAAATCAAAAATCTTAATAAAGCAATGTCAACTAAATATTAAATAGTTTTAAATCCGTAAATAAAACAGACCAATAATTTTTAAAAAACAGTCTGAGTGTCTGATAAACTTTATTAAAACCGTATTGTTAATGTAAAAGCTTTTACATTAACAATACGGTTTTTCTATATATATATATATATATATATATATATATATATATATATATATATATATATATATATATATATATTATATATATATATATATATATATATATATATATACACATATATATGGGTAATTCTACAGTTAAGCTCTCTCATCAGTGGAGACTTTATATGATTGCTGCCCCATGCCAAACCCTTAGTCAATGTAGCGGCACTACCTTGCCGCAGCAGGCTATAACATAGACAATTTATGTGAAACCAATAAGTATTCCTTTATGTTTAAAAAGTCTCCACGGAAAAGATAATATTGTGCAATAAGCCAAAAAATAAAATAATTTATGCCACTTAACTGTAGGAATAACATATATAATATATATGAAATATTAAAAAGTTGTGTAACTATTTATTATATATTTAATATATAAAAGATCTTATAATTAAGGCATTTTTTTTTTTTTTTTTTTTTTTTGTTATTTACCTCCTCAAGGCCGAGAAGGCCACTACAGACGAGGAGGCTACTTATTAGTGGTTATAACCCTCTCTCGACTCTTTAACTCCAAAACACGAACCTTGACGAACAAGGCCGCTGCGCGTAGAAACAAGTTGAGCGCGGTACTACCAGGGACGTGGTGGGGATCGGACTCAGAAACTCTCGCTTATGAAGCGAGTGTTTTACCACTACACCACTACCGCATGAGTGTTTTACCACTACACCACATACCGCACAAATAGTTAAAAACTAATCTTAAGTAAATACCATGAAATAGGATTGATAATTACAAAAAATAATGATAATAATAATGATGATAAATTAAAAGTTATAAGAATAATAAGAAAATTATATGATAATAAACCAGTGTCAATTTTAAAACAACAATTGAATATAATTCACAGACAGGAAAGTTACAAACAGTTATGTACTGACAAAACGTAACAACCTACCATGTAACTAAAACAATTACTGCAAAAAAAAATAACAATGATTTTATAAATATAATAATCTTAATATCAATAATCATAATAAAAATAATAAAAGTAAAATAAATACTTCATTAAAAAATAACAATAAATAAACAAAACAAAAAATATTCAATAATACTCACAAATATAAACATGTCACACACACAAACATCAAGTCACAAAAAGTACAATATTAAAATAAAAAATAAATCATATCAAGCTTAAACACATATCATTACTCAAAAATAATAAATTTTAAAAAATATTCTTTTTTTTTTCTTTATATATATATATATATATATATATATATATATATATATATATATATATATATATATATATATATATATATATATATATATATATATATATATATATATATATATATATATATATATATATATATATATATATATATATATATATATATATATATATATATAATATATAGCTTTTTTTCTTTACAACTTGACCACGGCTATTTTAATGTTTTAACAATTTGAATGCAATAAAAAGTGTTACATTGAATAACCTTTATTTGTTGATCTTTTCTAAAGTTTTTATTTCAAGTGAAGGCTTTAAAATAAAACCATATAATTAATTCTGTTTTTAATAACTGTTTACATAAACACGTGTGTAAATTATTAAAAAAATGTTATATATAAATTTTTTTTAAGTAGGAATGTATTTTTCATGACAAATTTAAATGTTTGAAACTATTTTCCCATGTCTTCCTAAAAATCTTTTAAAGCATTAATTTTAAAAAGATTTAAAGTTACTTTAATTTATGAATAAGTTCAAAACCTTTTGCGACTACTTGCTTTTACACATTTACATTTAGCTTTTAAATGTGAATTATACAAGAATATATAATAACTTTATTTACTTATATAACCATGTATTTTGCAATGTTCATAAGATTAATTTTTATAATTAAACAACAATTTTTTAAAATCTTTTAAAAACAAAAATTTTATTTTTCAAAAAAAAAAAATATTTTTTTAAATTACGATGGGAATGAATGTTAAAATCATTTATAATAATTTTTAAATTTGTTACATGAAGCAATTATTAATAAAGTTGTAATGCTTAAATTAAAATTAAAATAAATTGCTTGTTGGCAGTTTATTTTATTTAAATCGCAGGCACATTTTATTTATTTATTTTTTTCCTATTTTTACAAATATAAAAAGAGTTTTTGTTTTTTTGATGCTCAGCTTCTCGTGTTTTTATCTTTTTTTCTGGTTTTACCCACATAAAAAGCAACACATGTACATTCAATTTGGTAAACACCCGGGTAACTGTTTGGTGGTAGCTTTAATTTATTTTGGCATAACATGTTCGATAAAGATCTTCCAAAACGAAAAACTGTTTTTATACCAATTTTTCAATACTCACATCTAAGAATAAGGCTTAATTTAGGAACCCACAGAAGTATTATGGTATTATTTGTATTAATTTGTTGGCGGTTTTTTGTTTGGGATGGTTTGTAATGTTTTACAATCCCTTGAAGTTATTGCTGAGAATATTCGTTATTGCATTCTTGCGGTATATAGAAAAGTTATATTTATGAGTTATATGATTAATTGAAATGCATATATATATATATATATATATATATATATATATATATATATATATAAAAACACACTGTGTTTCATTAACAAAGACCCATCAGAAATTCTTGTTGATGAAACACAGTGTAAAATGAACAAAATTTTTGTTAAGTGATTTTCTACTAATTTATAATTGCTCTGCTCTTTTAAGAACATTAAGCACTCTATTATGTAGAATACATTTTTAAAACTGTTTAAATATATATATATATATATATATATATATATATATATATATATATATATATGCATATATATATACATATATATATATATATATATACATATACATATATATATATATATATATATATATATATATATATATATATATATATATATATATATATATATATATATATATATATATAGATATATATATATATATATATATATATATATATATATATATATATATATATATATATATATATATATATATATATATATATATATATATATATATATATATATAGATATATATATACATATATATATATATTTTATTTTTACCAATATAATTTTCAAACTATTTATTTTCACTTACTTAACTCATTCACTTGCAACCTCATTCACTTAATGACAAGGTACAAAATATAAAAATTATTGCTTTGTATTTTGACTTTACATTTATTTTGACATAAACTTATTAACTCAACTTTTTTTATGTTTAAGTTAAATTCTGGAATATTAAACATTTCCATATCAACGACAACAACAACAAATTTTTAATTAATTTAACAAAAGTTAATCCTTTTTTGTAGCTTTGTCAATAAAACAAAAACTTTGTAGTCTTTTTTTAACTAAAATATTTTAATTATTTCACAATTTTACTCATAAACAACAAAAATAACATACTTTACATACAGCCATACATATTAAAAAGACTATGATGTCTGATAACTCATTTATAAATTATTAATTCCTTTTTTATAACATTTAATAAGTAAAAACTGTAACACTTGAACAAAAGATAAAATTTATTTATTTAAAAAAAAATCACCTCAACATCAGTAATTTGTTTATGACAATTCCAATCCACTGGATCTACATGATCAGGAACAAAAAGTTGTAAAAACATCTTTTGATTACCATCATCAACAAAATCTCTCTTAGCAACCACTTCAATTTCTTGGTTTTGTCCAGCTGGTCCAGGTTTGAACATTAATGAACAGTAATCAACAAAGCTGTCAGTTTTTGTTTGACCCAACTCTAGAAGCACATTACAGCTTTCAGTTCCATCTTCACATACAATGGGTACTGTTGATGTAACAGAAACTTTTTGCGGTTTACCATTTTCAGAAAGTTCTAATGTCTTAGGAGTTACCTACAAATAAATATAATCAGATTATATTTATTTTATTGATTTACATTGCTTTATTCATTTTCTTATTTTATAAAATTTTAAAACCCTTTAACAATTTTCTTTTTTATAGTAATATATTTATTTCTATATTATTTATAAATATGTAACTAGATTTGAAAGTTAGATAAAATTTATTCCGTTTCCAAGTATCAGAGATTTGTGTGCAATACCACAAAAACTTTAAGTTAAATTTTTTTATTTATAAATTAAAAGGTTTTTTAAAGGCATTGAAATGAAAATATTCTGAAATAAAATGTCTCATCTTGATTTTTATTTTTTATTTTTCATGAAATTTTATTCAAAACCAAGGGTGTGATATGAAAAGTTCTTTGAAGGTTAAATATTTTGTACATGTACTTGCAATACCGAGAAGTTTTACTATTGGAGTAAAACTTTTTGGTATTGACACCGACTCTGCTAAAAATGTTGCAACACCAACTTCATGCCTCTAACTCCACAGGTCTGTCCAAACAGAGCGTATCAAAATTTTGGTTCAGTAAAAGTGTAGCAAAAACTTTAATTGAAAATTGAAAATCATTTTATTGTCATCAGATTAATGTCAAAATAATATAAAATTGCTGTTCTTACATTTTATACAATCATTATGTAACACAGGTAAATACAAAGTAAAACATGTGCAGATATTATATTATTTTGATGCTGTTAATTGAAGCATTTTCTCTGCAGAACAAAACTTTACAAAATTTTTGACAAAAGTTTCTCTCCAGCAGTTAAAAACAATATGTAAATACTGTTGGTGGTATTTTTGCTAAACAAAAATATAATGTTGTTTTAATATAATACACTTATCTCCTATCACGTTTTATTTATTTTTACTGTAAACACATTACTAATATGCCGCAAACACATTATTAATATGCTGCAATCACATTAATATGCTGCAAACACACTAAACACATTGAAAAAGAAGCAGAATTGGATCTGCACCTAGTATTCTAAGTGTTCTGCTATGCTCGTAAAAAAAGGATCAAGTACTTGATTTTGGGAGTAAATGAGCGTAAGAGCGGAGAGAAGCTCTCCTAAAACAAACATAGCAAGCCATGCGAGCTGCTCCTCTAAACAGCTTCCTATGAGAGCTTTTGCTTTTTACGCAAGCGGTCTGTTTATTCATTAAAAAAATTGCTCATTTAAAAAAAAAATTTTAATAATTGTTACAAGCATATGTTTATAACATTAATGTTACAAGAATATATACATAACAAGTATCATTTATAATGCATATCTTGAGGCAAATGTTATTGTTGGGTTTTTACATTACCTATCCATTTATTTATTTACAAAATTACTCATTTGATAAAAAATTTGACAAAAGTCAAATCGTTTACGAAAATCTTTTTTATTTTCTTATTGTAATGAGAATGCAGGAAATTTAAGAATTATTACAACAATTAAAAAGATCACAATATAAGTGAATAATATATTTAAGTAATTAATATATAAAATATACAAATCATTACATAAAATAAAAATTATTATGCAATAATTTAGAGTGTATTAGTTTTATATTAATTAGTCCAATCTTATCGAAATATTTGCATTTAAATCGGCCCTCTTTTTTAATTTTTACTTTTTTACAACAACCTTTTAAAAACATTACAGCTTATTATAAAATAAATTTTTATAAAAATGTTTTTCATTTTAGTTACAATGGTAATTAAACTTTTAAAAGAAAACTATACTTTTGCGAGAGCCATAAATTGCTCCCATAAACTGTTTTAGGGAAGTGTGGGCAAGAGCGAGAGCTAATACTCACGCTTCCCACTGAGGCCTGTATATATATATATATATATATATATATATATATATATATATATATATATATATATATATATATATATATATATACACATATATATATATATATATATATATATATATATATATATATATATATATATATATATATATATATATATATATATATATATATATATATATATGTATATATATATATATATATATATATATATATATATATATATATACATATATATATATATATATATATATATATATAAATATATATATATATATATCAACCCTCGGAATTAGGAAAAAAGAGGTTGGCAATAATTTGCAAACCTCAATCTTTTTGAGGTCGGCAAAAATTATTTGATACAAAGGTCTAACCATAAAACATAGAAACGAGGTCGGCAATATTTTGTCTATCTCAGACACTTTCAGGTTGGCAGTTAGGTAATTACCCTAATTCAGAGGGTTTTGTATATATACATATATATATATATATATATATATATATATATATATATATATATAATATATATATATATATATATATTTATATATATATATATATATATATATATATTAGGGTAGTTCATAAAATTTTTTTTTTCCTTGTTACAGGCTCTAAACATTGCTAATAGTTATTAATATTGATACTATCAAATATGAGAATGATTGTGATAGATTTAAAGGGCGCAACTTTATTGGGAAAATTACCAGTACCCTAATATTTTAGAGAAAAAAAGTTTTTCAAAAGTAGGTCAACCTGGTACTCAAAAGAAGCGAAATTTTATAAAAAATTTGAAAATTATAATTGTTTTATAAAAGTCATATTGCAAAAAAAAATTGTCATTAAAAAACATGTAAAAATGCACCTTTTTCACTTTTTGTTAAAAAACTATAGTTATCATGCAATAAAATCTAAAATAATAATTTTTATATGAAAAAATTAATATTTTTTATATTTTTATAAAATTTCGCTTCATTTGAGTGCCTACATCACATAATTTTAAAAAACTTTTTTTTTGAATAATAATAGGGCCTGCTAATTTTTGAAATTATAGTTGAGGGTGAAAGACATTGCTTAATCCATAAAAGTAAATACTTTCCTAAATTAGTACATAAAAAAGCAACTTTCTAGACCATAGCCAGGTTAGCAACTCTAAAAAAAAATTTTATGACCCACCCTAATATATATATATATATATATATATATATATATATATATATATATATTATATATATATATATATATATATATATATATATATATATATATATATATATATATATATATATATATATATATATATACATATATATATATATATATATATATATATATATATATATATATATATATATATATATATATATATATATATAAATATATATATATATATATATATATATATATATATATATATATATATATATATATATATATATATATATATATATATATATATTTATTTATTTGCATTCACTCCCAACAAGGCTGCAAGCAACCACTATTAAGTTGGGAGTTACTAGGAAAAAAAAAAGAACAGAGTTATAGAGCAAGGAAACGGTTGACAGAAGACTTGAAAAGTTGAAGGTTGTATGAGTCAGGAAAACATGAATACGGGAGAGAGTTCCAAAAGATTGAAGTTCAGGGAAAAAAACTAGATGAATAAAAGTTTTTAGAGCATGCAGGGACAGATACAGTAAACGAATGAGACTTAGCTGAATGACAAGTAAAACAAGAATGAATTTTACTTGATGGAACTAGAGATGATAACTCCTTTGAGCAGTGACCATGATAGTATCTGTAGAAAAGAGAAAGAGATGCAACTTTACGACGATGGGAAAGAGGTTCAAGCGTAGCAGATAGTCCAGGTCCAACAACATTTACAATGCGTTTTTGGACCTTGTTAAGAAGAGAAAGTGAATCGTTAGAAGAACCAGCCCAAATATGACAACAGTATTCCATACAGGGACGAATAAGAGATTTGTAGAGGTAGACAATGGAATCAGAAGTAAGGAAATGGCGAGCACGGTAAAGAGAAGCAACCTTAGCAGAAGCTAATTTAGAAATTGATTGTATATATGGTTTCCATGAAAGGTCAGTAGTAAGCGATAATCCAAGAAGACGTAAAGAGGACGACTCAGTAAGAGGATTGCCATTCATTAATATAGGAATGTTGACCATATTACGGTAGTTGTTTGCAGTAAGCAATTGAGTTTTTTTAGAGTTGAAATTCACAAGCCACTGTAAACCCCAATCTATTACTGAAGTGAGATCAGATTCAAGATGAGCTGCTTGTTCTAGGCGATCGAAAAGAGAAGACTTTTTGTCAAGACAGGAGTATAAAGTTGAGTCATCAGCAAAAAGAGCTACTTTAGATGAAAGGTTGTCAGGAAGATCGTTTAGGTAGATAAGAAACAAAACAGGGCCTAGGATGGAACCTTGGGGAACCCCAGAAGTTACTGGAAATAAAGAAGAGTGTTGGCCTTCA
>NC_061167.1:27360282-27425282 GCF_022113875.1 Hydra vulgaris
AATTATCTTAAATAACGAAAAGATGTTATGAAAGCAGCGCACAAAAAAGAGCAAATATTAAAAAAAAGATCATTTTTTTTAACTTCAGCAAAAAGATATGGCAATTAATATTGGATTATAACATACAAAGATTATGCTATTATTACTTTTTGATAATTTCAAAGACAATTTTGAACAGATTAATGAATGGTCTTCTTATGATACTTAAATATTAACAACCAGGCAAGATTAAGAATTTTGGGGCTGGGTGCAAAAATTATTTAGGTGCTCCATTCCTAAAAACATTTATTTAAAAACAAATTTTTATTTGCAAAGAAACTTTTCTTGCTTTCACATTGGCAAACCCAATTACAAAACCTTCACTTACCAAAAATTATTAAACAAATTCACTTACCAAAAATTATATTTGGTAAGTGAATTTTTTCAATTGTCATTAAACAAAGAGCATTCAAACCACCATATAACATTAAGGCCATGTTTGAAAATGCTTTTTCTGCACTACAATTAGTAATGCAAGGGTCAGAAAAACCTGATGATGTCAGCATTGGAAAAAAATGATTCTAATTTTTTCCAACAAATTGCTTGTAAACATTTTAGTGGTGATATATTCTTTTCATTTTACATAAACCTTGAAAACCTGACCATATCTTCATGGAATTGTGTACTTAAGTCTGAAGGATAAAAAGTACACTAGGATTTGGCAACAATTACCAGAAGTATCATGGCGGCAACACTATTTAGAAAACCAAACTTTCTCTCTGCAAACTCATAAGCAGAAAGATTTTTTTCTATGATAGGACATTTTCTATGATAGTTTTAAATTTGCCACTTCATTCTATCTCTATTTTCACTAACTCCTATTTTGTACATCTTCTTTCTTATATTTTATTGTTTATACTGTTTAGGAATAATGCTTGAGAACATTCCAGCAAACTCATATATGTCAAAAAAAACCTTCACGAATTGATGTCACATATTTGAAATAAGGTTAAAGAAATTGCACACCAAGAGCTCATCTGCACTTCTACCTTGAAGTGTGATACTAGTACCATCAAATCGTAACATAATTTTGTGTCAACATCAAAAGTTTTTGTTTTGTTTTAAATTGCTGTGGCTTCATTTTGTGTCTGATGTTTTTTATATTTATCTAGAACAATTGATTCTAGGGTTTCACAGATATGACTGTAAACTTCTAGTAAAATTTTAATAGAAAGAGCTTGCTGACACTTTGTCCCACTCAGATTTTTATTGTAACTTTCATATCCATTTCTGCATGACTTTCAAGACCAGAACAAATTGTCTTCCATCTGTGAGTTGTCAATAAATGTTTTAAACATTTACTCTGCCCTGAATTCCTTGATTTTTAAAGTTAAACACTTAAAGAATCAAAGAAATCAGAGCAAAGGAGATGTTTAAAATATTTATTGACATCTTACAAAGAATGAGTCAAATTTTAAAAGGAACTCCAAGGTCCTGAACACTGAACTGCATCAGTGTGCTGTTTGCTTTGTTTATGTCTCTGTCTCAAGATCATGTCTCTTTCTCATCTCTGTTTCATGTTCACACAACCAATCATTGAACCCAATTCTGAAGTTCTCATTTTAATTTATAATAAAAGAAAAAAAATTTCCAATGGATGATGAATAAGTAAGCCAGTTATACTTTCAAGTTTCACCATTTTTCAACTTGAAAGAAAAAATAGTTCAGAGAGCATTACCTTAAATTAGTTTTTATTGATTTTTTGGATTTTTAAAAATTTGTGTCTGCAGCATTTTGATCAGGAATTTCATTTATAAAAATCCAGTAGCTTTGAGTTCCTTTCAATTTTCTTTACAAAGGTTAGATTGACATCTGAACTAAACTGAACTAAAACAAAAAAAATGACTGTTCAAAAAGTTTTTTGTTTAGTTTTTCATTGAAAATTTATTATGCAGCAAAAGTAACTTTTTAAATTTAAGCTCATACATAATTTGTATTATGTTCATAATTATGATTAAATATAACATAATTATAATTAATTATATAACATAGTTCATATTATATTCATAAGTTATGCATTTTCAGCCTTTTTATCAATTAAAAAAACTGCATTGCAATTGCAATTTTAAAAATTAAAATATACATATGACAAAAACAACCTAGAAATCATAAAACCAAATAACTACAAAAAATAAAATAAGATAAGCCAACTTACATTCTGATTTCGCTCAGTCATATTAATTTACATATTAGGTTGGATATTTTATACATTTTTAGGTCTTTTCAGTAGTGATATAGAGTAGTGATATAGAGAATTGCAGTGGCATGTCTATTTAAAAAATCAAGGGCCCTTGCTAGGACCTTATTTTTTGAGTACCAGACACAGATGCACCCATGCACCCAAGGTAATCAGGCATTAGTTAACAAGTAGGAACAAAGAGTGTTTTGATAAATCACCATAACCTAGGTTATCCCTACCAAAACAGAGAGTAGATAATCTTAAGAGATTGTCAGACTATTAATATTATACTGACCATAAAAATAAAGCAAATGAGAGATATGACAATATTGATGAGATTCAAAATAAAGAAATTAAACCAACAGACAAAGAAACTGAACCAACTCAATGCTGTGATGATTATGATAAATATAAGCTCGTTTTTGAAATTGATGATGACTGTAACCAAAGTAGTGATATAGAGAATTGCAGTGGCATGTCTATTTAAAAAATCAAGGGCCCTTGCTGGGACCCTATTTTTTGAGTACCAGACACAGATGCACCCATGCACCCAAGGTAATCAGGCATTGGTTAACAAGTAGAAACAAAGAGTGTTTTGATAAATCACCATAACCTAGGTTATCCCTACCAAAACAGAGAGTAGATAATCTTAAGAGATTGTCAGACTATTAATATTATACTGACCATAAAAATAAAGCAAATGAGAGATATGGCAATATTGATGAGATTCAAAATAAAGAAATTAAACCAACAGACAAAGAAACTGAACCAACTCAATGCTGTGATGATTATGATAAATATATTCCTGAAATTGATGATGGCTGTAACCATCTAACTCAAATAGCTGAAGATAAATTTGAACAATCTTATTTTGAATAACTAATCGATATAGTAGAAGATTCATTGCAAGAATAATTTAAATTGTATAATTTTTTAAATCAAGTTTTCGATTTGCTTTTTAATAATAAAAAGCTAAAAACTATGAATACAATATTATAAATTCAATACTAATTGTACAAATACTATAAACACAATTCATGAATTCTATACTAATTGTACAAATCTGGTCAAACATTTAGAAGATGATGTTGAAGAGGTGGAACTTAAATATGAACTTTCTATTTTAAGATATATTTTAGAAGATTATTATACTATTATAGAGAATTTAGAGTTCATTTTAGAAAGAAATTTGGAAGAGTTGTATCTATATGTATGTATCATATATTGAATAATTGTAACAATACCTATTACCACTGCTTATTGGGAATGATCATTTTCAAAAACTAAAAATATTGAAATTATCTACAATGTCGCAGGAAAAACTTTCAGGATTATCAATACTGTATACAGAAAATATAACCGCCAGAACAATAAAATTATTTTTGTTGTTAGTTATTTAGGTGCTCCAAGAAGTCCCTACCGCCTTATCACAGTGCACCTTAGAAAAGCATTTATTCAAGAAAATCACACCTCCTTCCTTACCAACGATGTATATATGGCCAGAGCCAGCTTCAAACCGCGGACTTCTAGTTCTAAAACCAGTACTATAACCACTAAACCACAACTGCATTAGATTTAGAATGTATTAGAATCGATTAATATAATATAATTGATGAATTTCTATGAAAAAGTGCTAGGAAAAATGATTTATAATATCTTTGTATAACTATTTTTTAAATAAAACCCAATAAAAATGAATTTAATAAAGTTAAAAAAAAAATTTCTTTAAGAGCCCAAAATAGTTACAGCACGGCTCTGGTGCCAGTTTAAATTTTTGGTCATATTTATTTGATTTGAAGGTCATATACTCTGTTTTATTTTCTACAATTTTTTTTATGCTTTGAAGCTTTCTGCAATTTAATTCAACTAAGTTAATTACCCTTATATATTGGATTTATTTCTGGTAAACTTCTAGGTCATAGAAAATTTTAAACTTTTTTCATTTTTCAAATGCCCATTAACTGACTTAACCAATTTTTTATTTAGAAGCAAAATTTAGAGCATTTTAAGCATTAGATAAAGTATTTCGGAATGGTGAACATACAGAACTATATATTACAGAACATATAATCTATTCTAAACACACAAAAAAATGCACTAAATGTCTTTATGTTTCTTAGTATATACATACATTTTCACAGTTATTAAAACTTCACATGAGGGAATAATACATTTCATAATAGTCAGCAAACTATACTACACCAATTTATTATAAAAAAAGTGTTATAAAAAGTGTACCATGCAAACATGCATTAAAATCAAAAATCCTATTATAAACTGGTAAAAATCTTTTTCTTTGTACTTTCCCAATGTTACTAGTGACATTAATTTTTTTCTTTTACTTGCATCTATTTAAAGAAAAAAATGCTTTAAACTAAGAAATATTGTAGATGATTGAAAACATGTAAACATTAATCCTTTAAACATCATTGCACCTTTATTAACTATTTGAATTAAAAATCAGAATCTTTTAAAGGTATTTCTTTTCTTAAAGTAGTATAATTGTCTTTATAAAGTAGTTTATTTATTGATAATACAGTTAAAAACTATACGCATGCATACAGCTAGTAGCAATATAATAAATATAGTATTTTAAAACTAAAGTAACAATCACTTATAATATTAATAAAGTAATGAAAAAAAAAAGGTAAGGCTCATAATTTTTTGTTTAAACTACTAGTTTATAAAAACCTAACAATACAATATGCTATATTTCTCCTGTTACCTGAAATCCAGAGAAGAACTCGTTGCTTTTTCTTTCTCGACTTTTGTTACTCTCATGTCCAATATAATATGAGCTCACTTTGCAGTAAATCTAAATAAAAACATATTTTTTTTTTTTTAAATCTGTGTTTTGAAGTAAATCATAGATATAATTTGAAAGTTTTTTGTTTAAATGAACTGCCATATTAATATATTAATATGCAAAAAAATTTTCTTCAAACATGACTATTTTTTTTTTAAATTCAAATTTAGGATAAGTTTACTAAACCAAAATAAATACAATGAATAAATTTCTTGAATAATAAGAACCTAAAGTAACTATATAACTTTTTTTTTTAATGAAGCTCTCTGTAATTTGTAGATATTTATTTTATTTTGAAACCACTTAAATCACTTAGTGAATGTTTTCACGATTTCTAATTTAAGGATGTACTGATAATGGGGTGAAAATAGGTGACCCATAACCTGTATGTCAAAGTTCCGATTTTTTAAACCTTAAAATGAACAATGCAATGGTTAAAATAATAAATATAAAATCAAAGTTACTTGTAAGGAAATGAAATGCTAGACATTGGCACAACTCAAACCAACTTGCCAACTCTTATAAGAATCAAAAGAGCTCACAAAAACTGGAAATATTAAATTGTAAATACACTAAAAAAGAAATCTTTTATAATTAAATTGGAAACGTTGTTAGACCTGCTTTATCTGCCAAGCTCAATTCACTGTCCCATTGTTGTAAGATTACATCTCTTCCTCTACTCTAAAAATACATGGCTGCTGCTTAAAAACACTTCTAGTTTCATCAACTAAAACCTATCCTCCATTAACTTTTCATTAAGCAAAGTTGCATCAGTTTACTGTATTTAATCCTTTACAGTCGAAAAAACTTTTATTCTCAAACAACCACTTTAATTTCTGTCACACATCTTTTGAAATTTTTTCCATCATCAGACTTAAACAATCATTTTAAGTCTCCTGTCAAACATTTTCTTGCTCTTTAACAAAATTCTTTGTTTTCTAAAAAATTTAAAAAAGTATATCAAACAGCCGCAACTGTTTAAAAAATATAAAAAACAAGTCTTCACATTTTAAATGGCAATTCTTACATTCCATCTGATCACATGGATTAAATCTTTAATCAACTAACTTATATCATCTTGGGTCTAATAGTTTACTTTCTGAAAACCAAATTTGAATTTTAATCTACTAGTTTTGCTGCTGCATAGTTAAACATTATAACAGTTAACAATTGATGAAAGTAGTTATGCAAGGACTATTAACTTTTGACATATCAAAAGCTTTTCAATAAAATCTAGCATACTGGTCTTTTCCATAAGCATGTTTTTTATAGTGTAAAAAATTTAAAATTAGTGAACAATTTCTTTCTAATTACACTATCAAATTTGTCCTTTATAAAAAACAATCTCCTATATTTTCAGTAACTTTTGGGGTGATACAAAGTTTTATCCAAAGTCCAGTGTTGTTTTTCATCTATAATAATGATAATCTTTATAATTTTATCTTTAAAGTTATTTTAGCTTATGACTCAACTGTAAACTCAAATCTTGTCAAAATGATTTCACTTTTTAACTACTTAGACTAGGCAACTAACCATGAATCTGATTTCTATCTGTGACAACTAAAGGTTTGCAGTGATTTTTATATTTTAGCCCAAACATAACTCACTTGTTTACTGCTGATTATTATTGCAATGTTGTTGATATTCCTTTATTGATGAATGGCAATACTTTAACTGAGTCCTTTACTTTATATATTCTTAGATTTTCTTATTTTTTATATTCTATAATTTAACCTTTTTTTTTTTTTTTTTTTACTTAGATTTTCATACACTATTGACTTTTTGAATATTTAAAATTCATATTCACAATCCATAAAGCATCTGCTAAGGGTGCCATTTTCATTATGATTTTTTTCCTTGATTATGGTATAATGATTATGCTAGGTGTGCTTGAAAACTAGCTTCAGACATATGCACTTACTTAAATATGCAAATGCTTAATGAAGCTGAACAACAGTTTTTATTTCAGATTTTCAAATATCACAGAAATCTTATCACCACTCCATGAAAGAAAAAACTTATTTCACAGAATAGAAAGTTATCAATGATTACTCATATAAATATATTGACAAAATATTGTATAACTTGCACGAATATAATTAATATAATATTACCATGCAAGAGTATATATATATATATATATATATATATATATATATATATATATATATATATATATATATATATATATATATATATATATATATATATATATATATATCAGGGGCTATATATAAATATATTTAGTTGTACATTATTGTACAATATACATAAACTGTAGTTTTGAAGAATTTTTAATTTTTGCAAGACACAAATACAGTAAAATAAATTTTTGACACTGTCAAATATGGTCCAAAATAGCCCCTGATATATATATATATATATATACATATATATATATATATATATATATATATATATATATATATATATATATATATATATATATATATATATATATATATATATATATATATATATATATATATATATATATATATATATATATATATATATATATATATATATATATATATATATATATATATATATATATATATATATATATATATATATATATATATATATATATATATATATATATATATATATATATATATATATATACTCTTGCATGGTAATCAGAAAGTTTTTTGCATAAACTGTATTTTTAAAGAACACGTTAAAAAACCAGACCAGAAAAAGTTTAAAAATTTTTAGCATTTTTTTTTTCTTAAATGATAGACTGCATGCTCAAACCAAACCCTCAGTCGATGTAGCAGCACTCCCTTGTGAGTCAGGCTATTTGTTAGTCGCTGTAGAAGCACTCCGTTGCAAGTCAAGCTATAAGATAGTCGATGTAGCAATACTCCATTGCGAGTCAGGATATAAGATAGTCGATGTAGCAACACTCCCTTGTAGCAGCAAGCTATAAGTTAGTCGATGCAGTAACACTTCACGCATGCTTTAAAAATATATTTTAACAAAACAACAACAAAAACACCAATAATTAAAAAAAACTTTCTAGTTATTATAATTGCAATTTTTTTAAAAAACAATAAAATTCAATACACTTCTGCATTAATTTTTAACTTTGCTTTGACATTTTTTAAAAATAATCAGAGTTTTTCAAAACTCTGATTATTTTTTAACCATGACCAACAAGAATTCATTTTGGGAGATCAAAATAGCAATTTTACTCATTTTGAGCGGTCATTGGCCATTGACCGGCTGATATTTTACACGCTGTGTGTATATATATATATATATATATATATATATATATATATATATATATATATATATATATATATATATATATATATATATATATATATATATATATATATATATATATATATATATATACATATATATCAGGGGCTTTATATAAATATGTATAGCCATAAACTGTAATTTTGAAGAGAGCACAAATAAACCAGACCAGAAAAAGTTTAAAAACTTGAATAATTTTTTTAAATGATAGACTGGCTGCCCTAACCAAACCCATAGTTAAAGTAGCAGTACTGATAGATAGCTGATGTAGCAGCACTCGGTTAGAAAAACTATTTAAAATTATGGTTTTTTTGATATAGATAACTTTAAATGGAAAACCATTTAAAGTTATCTATAACAAAAAAAGTTTGTAAAACAAAATAAAAATTAAAAGCATTTAAAACTATCTAATAAAACCAATAGTTTTTTAAGTAGGAAAAAAATTGAAAAAAAAAATTAAACTGAAAAAAAATTAAATTTTTTAAAATCATTTATAAACCACTTATAATTTTTTCTTTATTAATTTTATTTCAGTTTCTTTAATTTTTAAAAAAAAGATTAAAAAAATAAAAAATATAACTTAAATCGAATAATTGAAACATTTCAAATCTAGCCCTCTCCCTCCCACTTCAAAAAAAAAGACACGCAACTTGTGAGAGATTTATCTTTAAAAAGACAAATGTCACACTAAAAAAAAACTTACATTGTAACCTAAACAAAATGTTGTATTTTCTCCATATTTGTTAGTGTTTTGAAGAAATGCTTCATTTTTATTACTTGTAAAAACTTCAGGACCTTTAATTTGTTTTTCTTCTGGTCCTTGAAACCAAGTAACTTCATATCGCGCATTACTTTCTTGTACTGTGTGAAACTTGCAAGTGAACCTTAATCGTTTATTGTCTACGCCAACAGTGACAACTGGATCTTTTTCTATCTTAGGAAAGTAACCTAAATGAAATAAAAAATAAAAATTTAGAAATTAATAAGTGTATTTCTGAACTAAAATTTATTTCTATAACTTGACATACATCAAGAAATGAATTAACTAAATAGATTCAAACAAATATATCTAAATGAACTTTAAAAAATTAAACATTAAAAACTGTTAAGCAGCAAAAATATTTATATTTTAAATTGTTAAGTGACAAAAAATGTTATATTTAAAATATACTTGAGCAAGGTGAAAAGCCAGTTGGAGAATTTTCATTCGTATCACATTTTCTTTTTGTACCTAAAAACGATGATCAAATATTTTTTAAATATAAATAAGCAATCTTTGCAAACAAATTATCAAAATGATATTTATTTGTACTTCAAACCTGCACAGTATCTCATTGAGCATTGAGGTAGTGGACGTAAGTAATAAACAAAAAATTCATTGTTGTTTTGAAAACATTTTTTTACTTTAACATCAACTTTGTGAGCACATATGTTATTGTCAACTACAACACAAGCCTGGCCTGAGATAGTTTCATTTAATGCAGTTGGTTCAGTAACATTAAGCCAAGTAGGATTTTTTGTTCCTAGCAGAAAAGAGTAGGACTTAAAACTTTAAATAAAACCTTTTTATTATAAAGTTTTATTTTATTTTAAATTATAATTATGAAAGTTTTTATACTATTAACATTTAAATTCTTTTATTAAATACTTTAAAAAAAAATCATTAAAGTAAATTTAAATTTTAAAACTTTTTAATTACCACATGAGTATGGTGGAGGATTTGTTGTTGGTATTTTTCCTCCAGCACCACTTGTAAAGCGATACCAATCTGCTATGAATGCACTGTTGCATACAAAGGGCTTATTAGGATCTACTGTAAAAGCAGTACTTCTTTGAAAGTCATCAATTTCCTTGTACCCAAAACAAGGATCTATTAAAAAAATTTGTTAAAATACAGTATATTGTGAGCTCATAAGTGTATAACAGCAATGCAAACATTACTGCAGATGAAGCTTCAAAAAAAGTCTCTGATAAGTCATTTATAAATGGGGATAGACTAAAAAATTTGACATCCATCAAGATATAAATCAACTAAACAGATTTAAACAAAGTAATATTTAAAAGAACAATTAAAGGCACTATAAAACCATACTATATAATAGGCATCAAAAAAAATTATTAACAGTATCATAAATAAATATATGCATAACCCAGATCTATTTGTGGACCAAGCTGCCTAAGAAAAAAAAAGTGACATGAAAGGTCAAAGTCTAACAATCTGTTAAAACTTTCCGTTTCTGTCTAATAATAATATTTAGAAAAGAAACGGAAAGTTTATTTAATAATATTGTTTCATATGGTACCATTTTATCAAATTGTATTTAAATATAAAAAAAAACTACTTTAATATATAAATCAAAAAATAATAAAAATTTTATTATGCCTTCATCAAATGTACCGTAATGAAGCTACTTAAATACCTAAAGTAACTATAACAACGCTTACAATTAATTAAATATTGTGTGTTGACATGGTAGCTAAAAAAAAGATCTTTTGCACATTAAAAAAAACAACATAAAAAGGACAATGATGACTCAATACAAAAAGTTTTATCTTTTTTATTAACTAAAAAAAGCAAAAAAAACAGCTAAATTTAAAAGATGTAACAGAATTTTGCACTTAAAAATTTACACTTAAAAGGTTAAAAAAACTTCCATTAGATTTTTATACTATACTTTTATATATACTGTAATTTTCGGTCAATTATAAACAATGGACTTAAAATAACAGCATGTTAAAATTTTAAACAAAACTTTGTTTTAGTTATTAAAAAGTTATTAGGTTAAAATGATGTTTTAAAGTAATATTTTGTTTTCAGTTTAATCAACTTGAGAAAAAGGAACAGGGGGAGTGGAATGAATTTGATGACAAATTGTGTGAGTGAGTGGCTGTGAAGGGTAAGGAGAAAAGGGGAGGGTAAGGAGAAAAGGGAAGGGTAAGGAGAAAAGGGGATAACCTATTGCTATGCTACTGCATATAACAAATGTTTAATGTATTAAATAGATTCTAGGAGGCTACACCATCTTTTGACTAGGTTGTTCAAACATTTAAAGACTTTATACAAATAAAGTGATTTTCATTTATGATCTGAATGTGATTCATAAAAGTAAAAATTATTTTATGCTTGTAAAATCTTTCAAGCGTATAACCTATAATCTTTATGTGTAAATTTTAAAAGTTTATTTTAAAAGTTGAAATAAATTATAAGAAATTAACAGAACTTGATGGAATTCAATAGATTTGATCAGTTTTGTGTTCATTGTTTTATAAATCAAATATTTTGCATAGGTTAACTATAATTAAAGAAATTATCAATAACTAAAACCATAATGAGTGAAACAATAATGATATACTTAGAAATCATAAATTAAAAAAATCTAATATTTGAACAATCATAAATGTATACTTAATGTAGCTTAATGGAATGATTTTTGAAATAATAAAAGCTTAGTATCATCTGAAAATATTTTCAAAGTTATTTGAGAAAGGTCATTAGTGTAAACAAATAAATAAAGAGAGCTCAGAACCTACGCAAAGAAAAAAATGATCTAATATTATGTGTAATTTTATCCCTTTTCAAAAGAAGTTTTTTTAATTTTATCATTTTTTCGATAAAAATTCATCTCATATAAATTAGTAATATATAATTTATATATAATTAAGAATAATTGACAAATCATTGGTTAAGATTTAATGAGAAATTATTAGTTATTAATTGTTGACAAATTATTTGTTAAGATAACATATCTTTTATATTAAATTATACAAAAATTATATTATAAAATAAAGTTCAACAATAATAACCCCTGCTTTCGAAGATTTTAAACTTTTAACTTTACATTAGTATCAAATACAATAAAAAATTAAATTTCCTATTGTATTTAAAACTCTTAATTAAAAAAAAAAAGAATAATAAAAAAACTTTAAATCTGAATATACTACTTTATATAATAGCTTAAATATGAAATCAAAATAAAGAAACTAAATAAAAACTTTTTATTTTTCATTGGTTTTTAACTATAAATCTAAAAAAAAGAAAAAAAAGAAAAGAAATAGGAATCATTAAGATTGAACTTAAACCAATAAAATTTATTTTCGTATTTTTGTGTATTTACAACCAAATATATGAAAGAACACTATATATAAATAAAAACTCTGAGCTTAAAAACAATAGGTTCCAACTCATTAAATCACATGACTACGCATCCTTGGATGTAGAAACACAAAAATTGTAAACTTTTATAAATTATTAAATTATTAATTTTATAAATTATTGGAAAAAAATGAAAAAAGATATGACTAGTTGCAATGCAACATTTCCAGTTGTCTAATCTAATTACAATTATAATTTATTGGTGTAACTTGTGCTACACAAAATTGCTTGGATCAAAGAATAGAAATATATTAATTTGAAAACTATTTTTTAATAAGTTTTTATTTATTAACAACTGATTTTATATATCTTTATTATTAAGCATTTATAAAAAATATTCAGTTCATTCAAGTTTCCTTATTTTAGTTAATTTAATTTTATAAAAAATTTACCTCTTATAATTTTACAAATGAACCCATTTAAAAGTGTTTGACAACTTAAGTCATTCCAACCAATAGAATTTGTTTCTACACAATCTTCATTTCCAAGATTATTAGGTTCACTACCTCTCCAGTTAAAAATCTTTGGACTCGATCCATCACTCCACACAAACGTTCCTTCAATCTTGATATCATTAAGACCTATTTTAATATTACAATATAAATATTATCAATAAAATAAATAAAATTTCATTGAGTCCATAACACAGAGTTTGAAGTAATATAATAAAATAAAGTTTATATTAAAATAGATAGTTTAAAAAATAAAATAAGAAAATTATACCAATCCAGTAATTCCCGTTTTTAATTTTCAGCTGATTTTTGATGAATGTGTTTTCTGCTTGATCTTCTATGGATAACAAATTTCCCCCATAGCCCTGACATGATAAAAGAGCATCATTCCAGTTTTGTGGTTTTGATGCTTGATAAAAAAGATAGCAATATTTTTTATTTTCTGACCAACCATCAGGGCAACTGAGACCATTATGCACTAAAAGAAAAAAAAAAGGAAATTAAATAAAGCTCAATTTTCTGATAAATAATTATAAATTTTATGTCTTTAAACACATTTATATATATATATATATGCATGTGTGTGTGAGTGTTGAAAGATATGGAATTCTAAAAAAAATAACAGTAGAGCTATCAGTTGCTAAGAGCTAACAGTTGCTAACTACTTTGTCCAATGAGATCTACAACAAGTACAACTCTAACAACAGCTTACTAACAAGTTCATACCCAGAATCTTAGCTCACTAATAAAAACACTGGAAAATTGGAACTTACTAACATTCGCAGTATATGTAATAAAATTGTTGAGTTCCAACATTTTATTTATTTTCACAACCTTAATATTTTGTTTTGTAGAAACTTGGTTAAATAACTACCTACCTGATAGTCTATTATATTCTAGATATTATGCTATCCTTCACTGTTACAAAAGTAGTTAAGGTGGTAGAGTAGCAGTATTTTTTACAATATAAAAAGATCAATATACCAACTGAGTGTCATAATTTGGAAATTGTCTGTGTCGATTGAAGCCTAAAAATGGTCAGACATAAATAGTTATTGGATATTATTGCAATGGTGGTTATGGTAAAGAAGCCATTGACTATATGGAAACTAGTGTAGTGAACCTCCTCGACTGTAGTGACCTTTATAGCCTTGGTAAGGTGAATTGAAATTAAAAAAGAAATGTTAATCAACCAACTAGCAAAATTTATGAGGGATCTCTGCACTACACCACACATTAGAGCTAGTTGAGCTAGTTCCATTGTGTAATTCTATTTACTACTAATTTGAGCTTAATAATGATGATGAAGCTACAGTTCAGCAGTTCTACTGTTGCAAAAATGCAGATTACAAAGCTACCTCTGAAATCATTAGATTGGAGTATTATCTTTCTAAGACATCTTAATAGTGTTGGCAAACCTTTATTTCTATACTAAATAACATCATTATACAATAAATATCTAAACTGTGTGTCAGTGGCAATCATAAACCACCACATAAAGTTCACTATCCTCATTGTGTTAAAAAATTGAACACATAATACTGATATATGCATAATTTAAAAATAGTCAAACTATGATATTAGAACAACTCAACCATTTTTAGAAGAAATCATTTCAAAAATTGAGCGAATTAAACCAATCAAAGTACAATCAGTGGGTAACATTACTCAACAAGAAAGGATGACCTCAAAACAACTAAAGAAAATGAAAGATATAGTTATCAAAAAGACAGACAAAAGTAATACTTTAATTGTAATGGACTTATCTTATAATAACAACAAACTAGTTTATCAAGAACATCTACTCTCTTTAAACACTTATGATAAGGCAAATCTTGAATCAGATAAAATTATCTTTAAAGAACATACTAAAATGATTAGTAAATACAATTGTCTAATCAAAAATGAAATAAACTACATCACAAATTACGAATGGAAGTTTAGCAATTTTTACACAACTCCAAAAATTCATAAATGTCATGAAATTATTGATAAAGTTTACAAATCAAACTCTCTATATATAGAAATAAAACCACCAGAAGACCTCAAAGGTCACCTTAGTCAGTTCTTACACATATTTTTATCTCTTATTGTTATAAAACAAAAAACTTTCATTAAAGATGATTGGGATTTTTTAAGGAAGATACCTAGAGATTAAGAGAGAGAAAGTTGTATTTTGAGATGTTGTTAATCTCTATACTAGTATTCCACACAAATTAGGATTAGAAGCTTTAAAGTCCTGGATTACAAAACATAAAGATATAATAGATGAAAGATTTACTCAAAAATTTATATTAGAATCAGCATCTTTTATTTTAGAAAACAATAATTTTCTGTTTGATGACAAAATGTATCATCAAATTACAGGAACAGCAATGGGTACTGATTTTGCTCCAGACTATGCATGTCTCACAGTTGGGTTTTTGGGAGACACAGGACTTTTTTCTAAGAACTTTTCCGATCATGATGTTAATGATATAAAACAATTTTATTATAGATATATTGATGAAGGTTTCATAATCTAGCCAAAACAATTGGATATAGTAAAGTTTATGAATTCTTTAACTGAAATAGATAGTTCAATCCGTTTTACAACAGACCAAGGCAAAAAGTTTATAAAAGATGGTAACACTTGTGATTAATTTTTTAGACATATCTATTATTCTTGAAAATAGCAATAAAACAAAAACAGACATTTAGTATAAAGAAACCAATGATTACCTAAATTATAAAACTCATCACCCTTATCACATAAAAAAAATATCCCTTTCAATCTGGCTAAAAGAATAATTGTTTTCACATCTGATTACAAAAAGGTAAAACAACAATTAGCAGAAATAAAAACACGCTAAAAGAATGTAAATATCCTGATAATATCATAGAAAAAGCTTTAAACAATGCAAAACTCCAAGAACCAGCTACCCAAAATCAATCTAAAGAAAATTTTCCTTTAATTACAACTTTTTATTGCAACTTGAATTATCAACCTATCATAACTGAATCTAATCTTTTACTTAACCTAACTTTAAATGAAAGAGTAAAATAAGTTTTTTCAAATATCCAGCCATTGATTGCATTTAAACAACCACCCAATCTGTTAAAACTGCTGACCTCTGCAAAGTTCCATTTAATCAAAAAAGAAATAGGATTATTTAAATGTAAAGATAATCGTTGTAATATATACAAATTCTACCTTTAAGAAGTTAAAACATTTACAACATCAAATGGTTCCATATGGAACATAAAGAGTCATATAACTTGCAATAGTAAAAATGTCTGAACATAGTCCGAACATAGATTTATATATCTATAATAAGTTTGCCTTATATGACGCACTCTTCCACAAATAAAAAAAATGTTTATTTGAGGGTATGGATCAGGATTAGGGTTTTGGTTTAAATATAAATTTAGAACCTAACCTTTGTCTTGAACCTATTCAGACTAGCTATAACTCTAAATTTGACACTTACCATGACTTTCATTACCCTAAACATTGCCCTCACCTATTATACATACATATAATATATATGATACATATATCATATATGATATCATATATGATACATATATGATATCATATATGATATCATATATGATATCATATATGATACATGTATTATGTATCATATATGATACACGTATCTATGTATAGATAATATGGTCATATGTATATGACCTCCTCAATTTGAGGGGGTTGCAAACTTTATATGGTCGTAATTTTTGAACACTAAAATATTTTACTATAAAATTTAAAATTTCTTAATGAATAAGTCTAGTTGAAAATAGTACAAAAAATGTTTCATCAACTTGATGCTCTCACCTTTGGGACAGGGAGGGCTAAGATTTTAGGGTCTCTTGTTCCCATTCTCCTATCACAGTAATTTTTTTTTTTTTTAAATCTTTTTTTAAATTTTTTAAATCATGCCTTTTTAAATTCATGCCTTTTTTTTGGAGAGATACTGTTTGTCATACATATGAACATAAAAAATTTGGAATATTCTTGTTGTTTATAAGTTAGTTATTTCAAACACTTAAAAACCTTCCTATGCCACTGTTTATATGTATAATAACTATATATAATATATGCACATTATTAATTTTTTTTATTTAATAATATTTATATTCTCTATTATACAATTTAAAACCTGTCTTCATGACTTTTTTTTGGAGAGATACTGTTTGTAAAATGTTGAAATTACTGTGGGTTATTATTATTGCTTTTAGTATTGTTATATGTGATATAAATATTATTATAACATTATAAACACACATATACATACAATGTTGTTTTATATGTGTATGTATATATGTATGTATATGTGCATATATATGTATATATATATTTATACATATATATATATATATATATATATATATATATATATGTATATATATATATATATATATATATATATATATATATATATATATATATATATTTGTGAGTGTATGTGTGTATATGTGTATGTGTATATGTATGTGTGTATGTATATATGTAAGTGTATATGTTTATATATGTATGTATGTGTATATGTTTATATATGTATGTATGTGTTCATGTGTGCGTATATATATATATATATATATATATATATATATATATATATATATATATATATATATATATATATATATTTATATATGTGTACATTTTTTGTAACAATGACTTTTATTACGATTACTATCATTATTGTTAAATTTTGATAAATACAAGTGTTCTTCCTTATTATTGTTTTATATCATTGTATAAATATATTTCTAATAATTACTGCTGTCATTCATATTTTAATTATTAATAATATGAATTTAATTTCTATTTACTTTATATTATTATAATATCAGTTATTACTAATATTATTTTTATATTATTACTATTATTATTATTAAGGTGTTATTATTATTGAAATTATTCTAATTTATAGTTATATATGGTTATAACCATATATAAAAGGTTACAACCATATAGCAAAAAATTGTCACTTTAATACTCCTTCATGTTGTTCAGGTGATTATTACAGTAAAGATTGTCAAAATCACGAAAGTAATTGGTGTGCTAATTGCCTTAGCAAAAACAAAAAATTCAATTTAATGATAAATCCTCAACATTATGCATTCAATAAGAAATGCCCAGTATATATTGACATTAAAAATAGAGTGGAATTAAAGTATGGCAACTAGCAATCAAAAGTAGTAAAAGACATTAAAATTGCATATACAAATATAAATGGTCTCATGAATAAACTTTACAGAGTTACACTTTATGTACAAAAATTTAAACCTCATATACTTGGATTAACTGAAACCCACATAACATCCTTAATCTTTGAAAAAGAGCTTGAAAGTTTTGGTTATTCTTTTATAAATTTAGAATCATCAAGTGCTCATACCGGTGGTTGTATATTATATTATAAAAATGACATAAAAGTAAATTCTGATCCTAAACCTATCGTCTAGGACAAGTGTCATTGGTTAATATCTACTGAACTAGTCATTAACAAAATTATGTTTCATTTTAGTGTTTTGTATAAATCTCTACAGGAGAACAAAACCATTTTCTTGGAGTTTTTTGATACTTGGATTACTACAATTTGTTAAAAAAATATTATCATTCTTGGTGACTTTAACATAAATACACTTTCAAATGACAAACACTCTATAGCACTAAAGCAATCTATCAAAAATAATCAAATGTATATTTTCAACAGTACACCAACAAAAATATCTGAAAAATGAAGTACTTGTATTGACTTAGCAATTTCAAATTGTACTCTTATCGAAACGAATGAAAAAGAAAAACTTTTTGATCATGAAATGATAACTTATAAATACTCTATCAAAAAAAAAAGACGATTCAAAACCAAAAAAGCAAACAATAGTATTGTCAACAGTAGTAAACAGAACTTCCATAAAATTGATTATTCTTTATTAAATAAAAACATTTCAGTTGAATTAAAAAATATAAAAAAAGAAATTGATATTGAAGTAATGACTAATAGTTATACAACAGTTATTAAAAATAACATAAATATGCAAGAAAAGTTTTATAAAACGAATAAGGAAATCAACAACAACAATCCATCTATTCTCAATAACTGGTTAAGGAATTCTAAATACACCAATACAGTAAAAGAATATAATCAAGAATGGAAAACATATGTTTGGTTTAAATACCATGGTTTTAGTGAAAGCAAATGTAAAATACAATATAACAAATTTAAAAAAATAAGAAATAAAAAAACATCACTATTAAGAAAACTAAAAGCTGATTACTATAAAATAAAAATTGATTCAGTCAAAAATGATCCTAAAGCTATGAGGAATTTGTTGAAATATCTGACATCTGTCAAACCATTAATTAAATCAAATATAATGGATGATATTAAATTTGATGAAGAAAATGTTATTAGATTCACAGTGATGACACAAAAAAATCCATTCCAGATAAATATAATGAATTTTTAATCCAAAGTATCATAGATATTGAAACATCAATTCAAAGTGATATGAGTTATAATGTTACGGAAAATTTATCACTTAATGATAATATTCCTTGTTTTTGTGAATTTACTCTTTTAACTATGCAAGACTTAAATGATATAGTAAATCAATTACAAAACGAGAATTCAATGTGTGAGGGCTTAAATGTTATTATATTCAAAGAATTATACTCATCATCTTCAAGTATTCTATTAAAAATTATTAATTTATTGTTAAAAATGGGAAAGTTCCTTCTAAATGGAAAAAGTCAACAATCATTCCAATTTCAAAGTTAATGTCGCCAAAGTTACCACAAGACTTAAGACCAATTAATATGCTTCCTACTTATGAAAAAATATTAGAAATTGCTGTTCACAAGCAGTTGTCAAGTTATTTTGAAAGTAATATATTTTATAATAATCAATTTGGTTTCAGAAAAAATAGATCAACTGAATCAGCTATTCAACTACTACTTTCTAAATGGAGAACATTTTTGAACAACAATAAATTTGTTGTAACAGTAATGCTAGATCTTAAAAGGGCATTTGAAACAGTTAATAGAAAGATTCTTATACAAAAGTTACAAGGTTATAAAGTTAAAGGTACAGTTCTCAATTGGATTGCAGACTATCTTTCGATGAGAACTCAAGTAGTCAAAATAAAAGGTGAAGAATCTGGCAAACTAGTTTGTGATATAGGGGCTCCACAGGGTAGTATACTTAGACCTCTTTTGTTTATCATTTACATGAACAATATTGCATCAAAAATTGAGTATTCTTTTGTAAATTTGTTTGCTGATGATACATTGGTTTGTATTGAGGGCACAAACTTCAAAGAAACTATTTTTAAATTAATTCAAGACTTAAAAATACTTTGTAAATGGTTAAGTAATAACAAACTTAATTAAATACTCTTAAGTTCATGGCAATGCTTATTGTTAATTCAAAAAAAAAAAGAAAAAATAGTTTAATATATCATAACAATAACATAAAAGTGATATTGGATGATGTGGTCATTGAATTTAGTGATAGCGTGAAATATCTAGGGAAAATTATTGATTACCAACTTTTACTGAACATATCAAATATATCTCTAATAAAATTGCAAATAAAACCTGATATCTTGGTAGAATAAGCAAATACTTAACTTATTGGACCAAAAAGATAATCTTTCAAACTATAATTGCTCCCCACTACTGTGCTTCTATTTTTCTTGATGTCAACACAAATAACTTAAATATCCTAGAAAAACTTCAAAACAAAGCAATGAGGATAATATTAAAATGTCACTGGTTAACTCGTAAAAAAGAAATATTGAATTTGCTTGGTTGGATCAGTGTAAAAAACAGAATAATTTTTAAACCACTCTGTTTCATTCACAATGTTACATCGACTGTAAATGATATATTTAAACCTTTCTATTCAAAAAATAGCGAGTTACATCAACATTACACTAGACGAGCTTATTTTCATAAAAGCAGCCAATGCAGTAGAGCAGGAAAGAAGTCATTGCTTGTGTTTGGTTTGAAACTATACCAGGAAATAGCTGGTGGATTTGTTCAGCTGGACTACGAAAAATTCAAAAAAAAAAATTATATTGTGAACATTTATTTTGTAAAAGGGATTATTTATTTTGTATAAGTTACTAAACTATCATTAAGTTGCTAAATAAATAAATAAATTTTACTTTAGGTGTTTACTTGAGATTAGTATCATTACTGTTTGTAAATATTCTTGATATAAGATCTTTTATTTAGAATAAATTTGATTTGATTTATAATAATTTATAAAAAATTTTTATTTATTATTAATATCGTTTATAAAAAAAATTTAAAGAACATTTTAAATATCTAACATGTTAAAGTAACCCTGGAATATCAAAAATGACTGAACATAAAAATAAAAGAAAGCATTTATAAACAATTAACCGTTAATCGCTCCTAGAAAATGTCGATAAAATAAATATTTAAGCAAAAGGAAATACCTTACAGGCTTGATTAACAGTTTGTATATAAACAAATGTATGTATGTATAATATTATTACTACTATTATTATTCAATAATAGTAGTAATAATAATAGTAGTAATAATAATAAAACAACATTAGTAGACCTATATCGTTGTTAGGTCTACTAATGTTGTAGTTGTTATTTTTTACATTACATTATTCCTTGCGTTACTATTATTACTATTGTAATACTACTGTTTTTATAATTTTGGTTTATTAATGTTGATATTTTTTGTTAATATTCCTATATTTTTTATTATTAATATTATTACTGATGTTACTGTAATATTGTTATCGCATTACCATCTCCTTATTTAGAATATTCTTAATTCGAAAACCTTCATATTTCAAATAAATGCTGAGTTACTGAAAAACACACTGAAATACGACCACAAAAAGGCATAACTTTTCATTACTTCCGAGCAAAAAGTAAATGAGAAAGCAAATCGGTATAAATTTTTTTTTTATGTTTTTTTTTTTAAAAAAAATGCTTTAAAAACTTGCATAATGGACAATGAAAAGTAATATTAGTATTATTAATAAACATATTTAAATCTTTATTAAAATGTAAAACCCCGGTCATACACTTATATCTAAATAGTTGTTATGATTGGTCGCTTGTTAGTAGTTAGCAATACACGTAGCCAAATCGCTAGCAATCCACGTGGCCAAATCGTTGTCTTTATTGTTATACGGGGATCCAAAGTTATATATTATTTGTGTAACAAGTTATTCATAATTAATTTTTTAAGAAAAGAATAAAAAACGGTTCAATTTTTGCTATTTTTTGTGGTCTGCTTCTATTTTTAACATTTTAAAAACATTAAAAACTAGACATCTTTGTGTGTTGTTACGACTATTAAATAATTCGACTGTCGACTAAATTTTTTTTTTTTTAATTTAGTTTATATATATTTGTTGTTTATATAATAAGAAAATATAATTACAAAGAAACATTTACATACAAAAAAAAGTTGATTTATAAAAACAGGCAGGGGCTCAAAGAAGATACGGGTGACTAAAGTCACCACAATCTTTTCATAGAGCCCTATATAGGGCTTTTTAACAATCTTATTCTATTTTAAACTTGTAAAGCCCACATAGCTATGTGGGCTTTACAAATTTAAAATAGAATAAGATTGTTAAAAATACAATTGTACAATTCCAATATAATAAAAAGATAAAAAAAAAAACTTTCATAATATCTTCTTTCAAATATTTCTTTCTTTAAATGTAAATACATAAATATTAACATTTAAAGAAAGAAAGGAAATAGCATTAATATAATTTTAACAATAGTCATTTAAAATATACTGACATTGTTTTAAATATTAAAAAAAAACACAATTTTTTTTTTCAAACTAAGAATTATGGAATTCGATGTTCAATTAGAAAAATTGCAAAATTATTTATAATGTTTAAAAATTTCATTTTTATTAAAAACTTAAAAGAGTTTAATGATTATACCGTATTTAAATGTTTGGTTTTTTGAAATGTGTTCCATAGTTTCGGTCCACGGTATGCTATTCCATATTCAGAATACTTGCTTCTAATTCTAGGCAATTTATAAGTATTCCATTGGTTTAATCTAAGAGAGTAATTATTGTTAACATTTTTCGTAAATTCATTATTAAAGGTTTTCGGAATCAGGCTGTTATTATATTTATACATAAAAATTAAGTGTTGGTAAATATTAATTTCATATATACTTATCATTTGCATGTCTTTCATTAGTGGTTTTGCATCTTCATATTTTTTTCTTATATATTAGTCTGCATGCATGTTTTTGTAGAGAAAACATTTTTTTAAGTTTTGTTGGTTAAGTACTAGTACTAAATTGATTAATATTATTTTTTCAAGTCGACTAAAATCAACTAAAATATTTTAAAAACCGATTAAGTCGATTTAGTCAAAATATGGGAATAGTTTTTTTTTTTTTTTAAATAAATTGTCATAAAAATAACACAGTAATTTATTTTAGTTTTCTATTTTTAACACCATATTATTTAAATATTAATGGAGCAAAACATTATGTTTTATTCGGCCAATCCAGAACTGCCTTGTGTATTTGCTATATATCATATTTCAAAACTTGCTATAAGTCTTTACAATCTTATTTACATTGTAATTATATAGAAAACATTTTGATTTTGAAAGTATTTATGAAAATCAAATGCATCAAGTAAACAAAAAAAAAATTAATGAAATTATAACCGATTGTTTAAATAGGTATAATTATTTTCCTTTTTTATGTAGTTATTAAAGTGCTTCCAGAATTCCTTACGGATTCATTACGGAGCACCGGAAAAAGCCAAAACAATGCTATTATGAATTAGGTAAAACTTTATTTTTTTTTTTTTTAATAAATTATTTAGGTGCGCCAAGAAGTCCTAACGGTCTTGTCACAAAGTACCGCGGAAGTGCATTTAACCAGGAAGTTCACGCCTCCTTCCTTACCGTGGCGCGAAATATGTCCAAAACTCGTTTCGAACCTGGATCTCCTGCTTATAAAGCAAGCGCTCTTACCATTGCGCCACTGTTGCACAGTAAACAAAAAATAAAAAATACTTTATCACTAAACAAAAATAAATAATAATTATAATAGTTATAATAAAAATATTTATAATTAGAGATGTCGTACTTCCTAAAATAGCCACTCATTATGTACACTGCCACCAGCAAATAATTTAAAATATTTACCAAGTTCTAATAGTATAATGTTTTGCGTTTGCTGACCAACACTTGTAAGTGTTTGCTTTCTAATTTATACAAATGGTTTCATGTAAAAACTAATATTATTTGCTATTGGAATTATTCTTTCTCACATCTTCAAATCTGTTCATTTTTTCGTAGAGATTAGTAAGATTGTTTTTATTTACATTTCTTTTTTCTTACGAAGTAGAGCTGAGTCATCACCGGTGTCACTAGTCACCAGAGTCACTTGTCACCAGTGTCACTTGTCACCGATAATTGTTCATCGGTGTCAAGTAGCCTTTCAATGAGAAGGGTTTATCACATCATTTTATCGCAACCGTAAAATTGACATTCCCATTAAAGTTAAAGTTCAGGTTATGATAATTTAAGTTCAACTTCCGAAATTACCTCTGAAATGCAAGTATACCCACAATATACTCTTCAAAATACCAAAAATAATTGGTATTTTGAAGGTCGGAACCCTCAAAATACCAATTATTTTGCAGCTGAACATTTGGTGCTTTGGCCGAAAGTTTAGTCGAATATTCAGTATTCGGCAAAAACACTATTCAATACTTCTCTAGTTATAATTGTACATGTTTTATTTTTAAACGAACAAACAAAAATTAAAGTTTTGAAAGTTAAATCGAATAAAAGTATAAAACAATTTTAAGTTTTTTACACAACTAAAACGACTTTAATCCAATTAGTAGAAAGTCTATAGTTGATTTAATCGACTATTCGTTTTTTCTTAGTCGACTAATTTTGACTAGTTGACTTTTAGTCGATTTAGTCGAAGTCGATAACAACACTAAAATCTTTGCATCGCACAGTTTCAATAAACAACCATACCCTAATCAAAACATTCCTTTAGATCAAAAAATATTCAATTATAGACTTTCAAGAGCCGGCAGGGTTATAGAAAATTCATTTGGTATTGCTACAATACGCTTTCGAATATTTCGCAGACCAATCATTGCTAATCTTGAAAAATTCATTTTAATTACACAAGCTATTGCAGCCCTACATAACTTTCTTATGAAAAAAAGATCAGCAAACAATTATCTCTACTGTCTCACAAAATACACCGATATTGACGGTCCTGCTGGATTTAGACCAGGTGATTGGAGACAAGAAAATTCATGTTCTGCTGCATTACAACCACTGTCACATTCAGGTTCTAACAACTACTCAAAAGATGTATGTAAGATGTAGCAAGTTAGAGACGACTTTAAAGAATACTTTAATACACCAGAAGGAGAACTGGAATGGCAACTACACTTAGTAAATAGAAACTTATAATGGTGAACTTATGAGTCACTATATTAAACCATGTCAACTTCAAAATAACTTCAAAATAAAAATCTTTATGTTGAATAAAGATTGCTTTTTATATTTAAATAGTTCATAGAAAAATAAAATAAAAAGCTTTTAAATTTAATAAATAAACACAAATGCCAAAAAACTTGATAATTTAAAAAAAGTCAAAAGTAAGAAGTACATTAAAGATGTTCTTAAAAAGTGAAAATAAAAACACATCGATAAAACAAATAAAATATATAAGTAAATTATAATATATAAATATATATATATATATATATATATATATATATATATATATATATATATGTATGTATATATATATATGTATATATATATATATATGTATATATATATATATATATATATATATATATATATATATATATATATATATATATATATATATATATATATATATATATATATATATATATATATATATATATATATATATGTATATATATATATATATATATATATATATATATATATATATATATATATATATATATATATATATATAAAATACTCTAAAAGCTTATATATATAATATATATTTAATTTACTCTTCATTCTCACCATATTTCATGTTGAAAAGAAGTGTTTTTATCTTTATCATAGCATGTCTATTTTATTTTATTGGAAGTTCTTTTATTATAGGAATAAGGCTTCTGCAAAATAGGGTAGTTTTATCTTTTTTAAAATCTTGTCATACTCTACTAATGATTGTGACAGCTGTGACAATGACTAATCATTTTGATTTTTGATTCGTGGCTTATTTAATAATTGACTAATCATTGCCGATAGGTAGTTGTCTTGAAACCACTGCTTGACTACTTTTGCAGTGTGTTTCGGATTGTTTTCTTGCTGAAAAACCCATTTTATTGGCATATTCCATTCAGCATGAGTTAACATAACATCTTTCAGAATATTTTTATACATAAACGGTCCATTATTACATCGTTTCGATGTACTGGACCTAGACCGTTAGAAGAAAAACACCCCCAGATCATTACATTGCCTCCACCATGCTTCACGGTCTTATGGCAGTTACGTAAATCGAGGCGTTTTCCGGCCGGTCAACGTACACAACAAATGCCATCGCTCCCAATAATGTTGAACTTTGATTCATCACTGAACAGGAAATTTTGCCATTTCTGCACATTCCAGTCAATATGAGATGTAGCAAACAGGTGTCTTTTCTTCTGGTTCTTAAGTGAAATTAGCGGTTTCTTTGCAGGGCGTCGAGAAAACAATCCGGCTTCAACAGCATGCCGTCTGATTGTTCGGTTCAATACAGGCAGCTCTAATTGCTTTTGTATCTCGACTGATGATATCCAGGGGTTCTTCTTGACGGATCTGACGATCATAGAATCCTCTCTAAAGTGGTAGAACGCGGTCTTCCACCTTTGTTATCTGCTGCCAACTTCCAGGTAGAACGATATTTGGAACATAGTCCTGATACGGTCAATTTTTTCACGCAATATTTATTACAAATACGTTTTTGTAAAATTCCACTTACGTATTCGCCAATAATTTTCTTTCTTAGTTCCAATCCAAGACTTTCGGTAGCCATTTTTGCACTTGAAGTCACAAAAATAATAAAAATAAATAATCATGCTTCTCAAGGCTTACCGTGTTACATTTATCTTGCGATGATACAATAATGCTCTGTGGAACACAACGTCTTGATTGGATGTGGACTGTATTGATGTAATGAAACACTTGTTGTATTTCACTTCTTGTATTGATGTTCTTCGATAAAACACTTTGATAAAACTCACTTCGATAAACTGTCTTGATAATACTGACTGATTGACTTCCATATACTGACTGAATTATGTCGGTTTACATGTCTCTTATATAGTAAAATGAACCTGTGTGAACCTGTTCTGCAAGATTATAGATGCTTCTTTTCAATGCTTCTGGAAGCTTCTTGATGCGTCTGGATGCTTCTGAATGTTTCTGGATACTTCTGGATGCTTCTGGATGCTTCCAGATGTTTCTTCTGAAAACTTCTGGAAGCTTCTGCATGCTTCTGAAAACTTCTGGATACTTCCTTTAATTATTAAAAAACTTCCGTGACGTTGATACGGACCAAACTTAAGAAAATGAAACAAAGCAAAAAAGTTGCACTTGTTTTGTCCGCTTCAAAATGGCACTTGTCAATGAAATTCTGAATGTGTGCTGTCACCTGTCAGCTGATTGCTCATGTCATGGCATGCTATGACTCCAGACTCCTGAACTGTTTGCTGTTGTAGTATAGTTCATTTCGTTTTTAAGACATGTAAAATTAGGAACACTTTTTAGCATTTTTCGATGTTGGTTGCAAATGTTTTGTCCAATACTGGTGCAATGTGCGTATCCTTCGATTTACGGCACCAATCTTGTAATGACCATTTTAGTGAAGCGTTCAAGGTGTATGTGTTGTAAGAATGTGTTTTCTTGTGTTATTCTTTAGAACTTTATATCAACATATATTTTTTTTGATAAGTAGAATAGTTAAACATTATTTTAGTGTTGTTCTTTTTTATAATTACCACCGCTATTGTTGAATTTATGGTTCTTAAAAATTTCGTTTTTGATAAAATGTATAATTCATATTAAAAGAATGTTGATAACTTTTTTAAATCTTTTTTTTCCTGTGCAGAAAGTTATTTTTTAAGTGCATGCCAAATTTCATTGAAAAATATTATGTAGCAGACACCTTATTATTTGTTGCAGCACAGGTACCTAATAGATCGTTGTAAACCCCCTTCCCTTATATGTATATTTATATAATAATATATAATAACAATAATAGTATACATTTTTATATATATATATATATGTATATATATATATATATATATATATATATATATATATATATATATATATATATATATATATATATATATACGTGTGTGCGTGTGTGTGTGTATGTGTGTGTGTGTGTGTGTGCCTATAATAGATTTGAAAACGATATATAATGATAAGAATTATATAGTAATATTTTATAGTTATTTTTATTACTTATTATAAAATAGTTTTTGAACTAAATTTAAAAATAAATTTATCATGATAAAAAGTTGGTTATGATGAGTGAGATATCACTCACATAATTATAGACTATCATAATACAATATCATCAGTATCTAACATAATTGATAGATTATAGATGATAAATCACTAGATGATAAAGTAACTAGTTTTCACTGGTTATTCTTTTTTCATTTAAGAAATATCTCAACGTGACATTATATGGTATTATGGGTCCCAAAAAGAATATGTGTGTGTTTCATGGTGCAGCAAAAAACTATTTAGAATCAAACTTTGCATTATCTTTGCAAGTAGGCAACGATTGTAAAAATGGGGATATTCTGTTTGTATTCGTTAGCAATAATGTATCACATCAATTAACTATTGAGCAGGTCAATAAACTTTATGGCTTCAATATTTGTTACAGTAATTTTAAACTTCTTGTTAATGTATTCAAAACATTTTGTTGACTTCTACAACGAGCCTTTTATTTGTCAAGCAACAACATTTCCAGCAACAGATTCATTTCAGTCAACCCCAAGTTCAAGTAAAACTGTTTTGACTTTGTCAGTTGCCTCATCTCTTAAACATATAAGTATTTTGTTCTCACCTAATAAAAAAAGTCCTTTCTTATCCAGTTTAAGAGCTGACCAGTTGACTCCAAGAAAAAAACTCTTAAAACGGAGATTAAGTGTTTTTGCGACTGAAAATTCTACCGAAAAACAAAAACATAGAGAGGATGTTTAAAGGTATTGAAAGAAAAAATTAAAAAAAGGCCAAGATTTTAACATCTCAGTGAGATTATTGCTCGCAAAGAAAAGACAATTCGAAGTTTACTAAATAAATTAAAAGTCCAACGTCTAAATTTACAGCTGAATAAGATTCAAATTTCAAATTTTCGTTTGAAAAAAGAGCTGCAATTCACCCAAACAAAGCTGTCTACTGAAGAAGTTATCTTACGTCAACAATTCGCTGACAAGAATGTAGAGATTAGTATCCTGCAAAATGATATGTTTAATTTACATGAAAAGATAGAGCAAATGCAGCAGAAAGAACAAAGCATTAGATGTAAAAAAAGTCTACTCATTTGATATTAGGGCACTTTACTAATTATAAATAATAAACTATTTACTAAAAGCTATACAATAAAAAAACAACTCCCTTCGATTTTATAAAGTACTTCCGATACTTTTTAATGTTAAATATAATATTTTTTTGTAATTTTTTAATTTAAATTTTTTGTTTTTATCTCAAGAAAATTGTGTTTTTCTTCTCACACAAATTTGTAAATTTTTTCTCTTTGGAATTATAGTGTTGTATAGATACATTGCTCGTTTTGCTTTGTTTTTCTTTATATTTTCGTTAACTCTTAAGTATTTTTAATAAATTTTAATGAGAGGTTAAAAAAAATTCGTTAATGAATCTTTTTGCAATTGGACTAGTTCCACTATTTTTTAAGGCCCCACTAAAAAAAAATACACGTTTGTTTCTTTTAAAACATGGTTTTTATAAGAGTATAATTAAAAATTTTTGTGGAACGGAGTAAAAATTTTAAATTATAACTACAATAAAATAGAGACAGAAAAAAAAACATCAGATAGTTCAGCGACACGTTTTTTCTTATATTCTATAAATTTTATACTTTATAGGAAGAAGCGTTTTACTGTTAAATATTTTTGTCTTTAAAATATACGCAATATTATTATAATCATTTTATATGATGTTCGCAATATTATTTATTTACTTAAGGAAGTTAATTTGATTTTTTTTTTTTTTACATAAGAAATATTTTGATTAACGAAATTATTATATTCTCTACTTTGACTTTTTGTTCAATAAAAATTCAAACCCGAGAAAAAATACTGTGCGAGTTTGCAAAAATGTTCTATTACAAAACTACCGTTAGCCATACGTGAAATTTTATTGTTGGTCGCAGTTTTCTTAAGTAATCCTTGATGTTAAATTTTGATACTTGAATTTGCATAACTTTTTATAGAATCATTCCTTTTTATGAAATTTTTGCCATTTTAATACTAATTTAAAATTATGGTTATGATATCTAAAAAAACTTTTGCTTGTCAATTTTTTAATTTAAATTAAATGTAGTGTAATTTGATATATTTTATTTCAGAAAAAGTTGAAGTCAATTCAACTATTTTACGAGGTACTAGATAAAATGCGAACTGGTAGAATACGAACTTTTTTGCGAACCATCGTCCTATTGGTTGTTAATGATGTAATATTTTATTTCCGTTAAATCGGTATATTTTAAGGACTTTTAAGCGAAAAAATTAATTGAAAAAAATGAAAGGAAATTACGTGAAACTAGACATATACAATAAAATTTTTTTTCCATCATTTGATAGACTGCCTGCCCAAATTAAACCCTCAGTCGATTTAGCAGCACTCCGTTGCGAGTCAGGCTATAAGGTAGTAGATGTAGCAACACTCCGCGCATGTTTTACAGTTAAAAAATAAAAATTTTATTTTAAATATAGCTTTAAAATAGATAATTAGGAATTGAAGAGTTTTTTTATTATTATTTTTATCATAACAAATTTGGTCTTTAAAATATGTTTTTGTTCGCAAAAAAGTTCGCGTTTTACCGGTTCACAGTTCGCATTTTACCGACAACCATTTTGCGAAGTGAAAAAATTCGCTTGGCGATAAAAAATGGTTGTGTGCATGCTCAGAAATATTCGCGGCGAAACATTTTGCGTCGCGCGAAATAATTCGCTAGGTGGAAAGCCGCCTTAATCAAAAAATGCGTCTTCACTAAAATTCTTTAATTTTACCCTGAACAATATTTTAGACGGTCAAGCGCTTTTCTGAAAAAGTTTAAAAAATTTTTTTTTTAATATGTTTTGCCATTTAATGTTAAGTAATTTATATTATTACGAATTTGAATTGTAGTTTTAATACATATATTGGCTATTAATTGGCATTTCTGTTTATCTTCTTGAACGTATTTGACTCATTTTATAATCAATCAAAGATAGTGTGTTTAATGGTTGAAATAATTGCGTTTATTTTTTGAAAATACTTTGCTTATATTTTTTCGGCCATTTTTGGCCTGGGTTTTTATCTCTTATATTCACTAAAAAAAATATATAATGAGTTAAAAACAGTTTTGGTTGCAGATACTTGCATACGTAGATTATGTAACTAAAACATTACACATGATTTTATACCGTGAAAGTTCTCAATAAAACATTTTTTTTTATGTTACTATATATTATTATTATGTTATTATATATGATTATACAAAAACCCTATATAAATGGGTTGCTTGGATATTCTTAGTAAAATAATCGCCAACTATATTTAACATATACTAGATTATTCAAAATATATTAAATTATAATATATATATATATATATATATATATATATATATATATATATATATATATATATATATATATATATATATATATATATATATATATATATATATATATATATATATATATATATATATATATATATATATATATATATGTGTATATATATATATATATATATATATATATATATAAACACACATATATATATATATATATATATATATATATATATATATATATATATATATATATATATATATATACACTACAAGAACTAATAAAACCATACATGCATATATTAAACTTATGTATTTAAAGCACGCATAACATTCATTGTATTTTGTTTATAGGTACTGCAATAATCTATGTTATAATCTACTCACTATATATAATATATACTACTTACTTTATTACATTACAATACAATAAGATTATAAAATACAAACATAGTAATTATAAACATCAGGCAATTATTTGCTTCAATTTGATTAAATATTTATTATATTTAAATATAAGTTAACAAAATATAAAACGTAATTCTATATTGGATAACAACTAAATATTTCAATTAACAAAATAAAAAGTAAGTAAATACAGTATAATAAATTTAAATCTACAGCATCTAAATATTAATATTTGCTTTGGTTGTTGTTTTAATGTAAAAAAATAAATAAACATAATATTAGATATCAGCAAAAAAAAATACAAACAGAATGTCTCGTTTTGCCCCGCATCATGTTGGCATCGAATAGCCTAATTTCCAGACTATTTTATTGAAGAGATAAATTACCAAAGAATAGAATTGAAAGGAAAAGGCCTAAAGATTCTAATTAAAAAAAACTTTAAATATAAAAAGCTTTTCCACTCAGTGAGATCAAAAAAGGCTAGGAAAAAATATAATAACAACTCTTAAAAATTCGTAATTTTCGCGAAGCCGAGGGATGAAATAAAATGCATACTTCGTATTGGTACTCTTACAAAATTAGTGTGTATGAGACACAAAATAACTACTAACTATGTTAATGCTACGCCAAAATAGGTATCCATAGCAACTAAATAAAAATTACACTTTCATAAGAAACGCAGACCTTGTACTGGTGCTCGTGGCAAATTTAGTATGTATAGCACACATAACAAGTCTGTAACTACGAAAAGTTGGTCGTTGCTATTCAAAAATTAGGTATCCATTGCAACCAAATAAAAAATAACACCTTAATAAGAAGCGCAGACCTTACACTGGTACTCATACCAAATTTAGTTTATATAGCACACATTACAAATCTGCAACTACAAAAAGTAGGTTGTTGCTATGCAAAAAAATTAATGCCTAAATAAAAAAAAAAAATGCCTAAAACTAAATAAAAAGTAATGCCTTCATAAGAAGCGCAGACCTTATATTCGTACTCATGCCAAATATAGTAAATGTAGCACTAATATTAAATTAGTTATTAATTTTGTCCCATTCTGCCCCACTGGGCAGCGCGTTTTTTGCGTGTAAAGTTACACAACTTTACATTAAATTTATGCAATTTGGAATTAAAATGAATTAAAGTTGTTTTCTAATTGAAAATAAGTTTTATCTAGTGTAAAAATTTGCTTTTGATTTACGTCACACAGTGGGGCAGAATTGCTTCAAAACTGGACATTTGACAAAAATAAAAAATGGCGTTATTTTTTTTTATTTTTTATTTATTTAGGTGCCCCAAGAAGACCTAATGGTCTTGTCACAGAGCACTGCGGAAGTGCATTTAACCAGGAAGTTCATGCCTCCTTACTTACCGTGACGCGAAAATATGTACAGAGTTGGTTTCGAACCTGGATTTAATGAAGTTAACGATAAATTATCTTTAGGAAATTTTTATTAAACATGATTGAATGCTCAGTAGTCGTAGAAGCAGTTTGTAAATACGCATCAAAAAACCTGATTGTTTCATTCTTGCAATCGGCTTTGGAAGTTTTTACAAAAATTCCTCGTGGCAATATACTTAAATATCCGAACTATTGTGAAATCAAGAAAATAAAATTTAAAGATATTTCGAGAAATGTGTCTTGTTGTAAAAAAATTTGAAACTATAAAATACAGTTGAAACCAGTGTCAGAAACAACTGAGGCAGAGCGGGTTAGAAAAAAAATTGTTTATAAGCTTTACATTAGGCGTCCAAGAGAAACTATATCTTAGCTTGTTTAAAATTACGAGGCAGCCCATTTACTCGCGAATTAGATGTCAATAAATATATTGAAAAAGAAAAAGATCTGCTAAATGTCAAAAACAATTGATGAATGGGATGTTTATTTTAGTAATACAGTAGATCACGGCCGCTATAAAGTTATTTTGCATTTTCACTAGTAACTGTTACAAATTGTTTCTTATATGAACTGATTTCAAGTATAATGCCTGATTTTTTATGAATTTATAACTAAAGGAACCTGTTGTACCTAGAACAGTTTTTTAGATATATATTTTTTATTATAATTTAACGTAGAGCACACAAACCATAGTTGCATATTTTGAAAGGTCAAATATTTGGGTATTCACCACCAAAATATTGGAAATATATATTTATTTCATACTTAGCACATATTTATTTATTATTATTATTATTTTTTTTTGCATTTCTTTTTTGTTGTTTGTTTTTTTGTTTTGTTATTTTAGGTACCCCAAGAAGACTTAACGGTCTTGTCACAGTTAAATGCACCGCGGAAGTACATTTAACCAGGATGTTTACGCCTCCTTTTTTACCGCAACGCGAAAATATGTCCAGAGCTTGTTTCAATCCTGGATCTTCTGCTTATAAAGCAAGTGCTCTAACCACTGCACCACCGCCGCACTTATCAATATTGCATAATTTTAAAACCAATTATATTTAATCAATTCCGGAAAAATATTAATAAAATCAATAATTATAAATTAACTTCAATTTTAAATTAAAATTAACCTTTAATTAAATTTTAGAAGCAAGCGTGCGAATTTTAGAAGCAAGCATGCAAATTTTAGAAGCGAGCGTGCGAATTGAATTATTTTCACATCATAACTTAATTTTATTTGTTTCTCAATTGATGCCTAATTCCAAACGCAGAACATTTTGACACATGTTCAATTGAGATCATATTGACACATTTTGAAAAAGAGAGATTTATTCAGTTAAAGATAAAAACTGGGTTTATAATGTATGCAAAGCTAGTTATAAAGAGAAAATGAGATAAAAGTTGTGAATTATGATGTATGTAATCGTGCTTTAAACTTTAATTGCATCTTTGCAGAAAAAAAAATCTTTTTAACAACTTTTACTGAGCAAAAAAAAAAAGCCAATATAGAAAACGTTTTATGGCATCTTGGAGTAAATTTCTTTATGTTTTGTTGCTAAAAAAACATTTTACTATTTAACACATTTATTTGCTTTTTTTAATGTAGTTGTATTTATTTTATAAACAACAATATAAATGCATGAAAAAAGGTATTATTTTTAAGTTTTCTAGATCTTAACTTAAACTTAAACTTAAATTTGAGTCACGTGTACAATTGTGAATATGGATAAGCTAACTTTTTATGTAAAATAAAAAAGACACCAACAAGATTTTTATTTTTAAGTTTTCTAGATCTGAACTTAAATTTGAGTCATTAGTGGGAGTATGTTGTGATTACAAATAAACTAACTTCTAATGATTATGTTGAATAACCTAAGACTATCTAAGACTATGGATAAACCTAAGACTATGGATAAACCTCTAATGTTTAGTTATAGATAACTATGATTCAAATTTTTATGTTAATTTTAAGGTTCAAATTTACTTATACAGTTTTTGTAAAAAAATAACGTTTGAGAATACTGCTTAGGTATCATTAACTGTATTACTAATATATACAAAATATAAAAATGAGCTTAATAATAAAAAAAAGCAACTAAAAACTAAATTAAAAGTAAATCGATAATTAAACTAAAAATTGAATTAAAATTTAATTAAAGATATAATTTTCAGAAAAAACGGAAGGCAACGGAAAAACTTATGAAGTTATCACATTGTGACATCGGTCTTCTGTTTTTTTTGTCTTAAACCTTTAAGAGTTAATTTTTTGTATTTATTTTAAGTTGATTGTAGGCACTAGCTTTAAGTTGATAGAAGGTATTGCAAAAAATATTTATAAAAAGGGTTAATACACTATTAACCCTTCATTTTTGCAAAAAAATCCAAAATGTCACTATGTGTGACATTTTTTCAATACTAGTTCAAAATTTAGCTGATATAGATGAGCTGAACTGTTAATTTGAAATTAGCTATCAACTCAAACATCATTTTATGACTAAACGAATCGACAAACTTTGCTCCTAGTAGCTTTATAGTTTAAAAAAAAAAAAAAATTTTTACCAGGTACACTACTAGTAATCTACCTTCTGATAAGAAGCCACATCGCCAAAAGATATAAATAAAAATAGATGTACAAAGGTTGACAAAAAAATTACCATTTACATTGTCGAAAAGTAGATTCATTAAAAAAAAAATTTATCTTATTTAAAGTGACATTTTTCAAAAATGTATAAGGCAATAAAGCCCGGATTAAATTGTCCGATGACAAATTAGTTCAGCCCAAGATATTTAGAAGTCATTGGACGTTTTTATTAAAAAAAAATAAAAGATAAAAGTTTTTGAAAAATTAAAATTTACTTATTATAACTACAGTTAAAATAAAAACTTAAATAAACGACCAGAATGAAGCAAAATATTAGAGGTGATATCAAAAATCTTATAAAAACTACCACAATAATCCTGTGAAATATGAAATATGTACTCTGTTTAAATTTATACTAGGTATTTTTAAAGCAAACACAGTAAACATACAGTTAATACAAAATGCTAACAACAACAGTGATATATGCCGTTTGCGCTTAGGCAGAAATTCAAAAGTTTATTTAATGTTTTATTGATTCCAAGAAATAGGTATCTTGTTTTAGAAAATTACGCAATAGAATTATGACAAAAAAAAAATGTCCCATAACTTTTTAAATTATGGGAATAACAAATTGCAAAACTATGTTAAATTGATTCTCATAAGTTGTCGATTGTCGATTGGGAATTTATTTCATTACTTAAACTTCAGACAAAAAAATAAAACTTGACATTTACTTAAAAAAAAGTTTTTTGATTTATTTAGGCGCTGGTTATTAAGACGCTCTAGGAAACGCTTACCTTTTACATTCTTGCAAATTCGATTCATTAAAAGAATTTTTAATTGCGGATAATAAAAATGTATTTTTACCTCATAATAGCATCTTCTAAAAAAAAAGACTATCTTGCCTTACCCGCCTTCTAAAAATGACTACTTTGATTTAGCATCCGCCTTCTTCAAAAAAAAAACAACTACAAAAGGCTATACCTTTTTATTGATAATATTGAAATAAATATAGCCAATGCTAAAATTTGTTTAGATGTTAACGCTGATGATAATCTTATATGAAAAAAAAAAAATCAGATAGAGAATTTATCTAACAAATGTAAAAAAAATAAAACATCAAAAAGAATTTTTTGTAAACTAAGAGACATTTTAAATAAGAAAACTCAATTTTGTTTCTTTTAATTTTATTGCCATATTAACAATGCAAATATTTAATTGGCAAGTATTATTAAAAGCTTGAACCTTTTCATAGTCATTAGAGGCGCGTTTAACAAATTTTTGTGAACGTTTTTACTCTTGGAAAATCTCTAATAAGAAAAATGAGCGCATAAAATGTATTTCAACTTAATGTTAATAACATTCTTTGCTATATCTTCAAATGAACAATTAATTATTCACTGGTTTTCTTTCCTATAAATTTCTTATAAATCCTTATTACTTTGTAAATTTTAGATTCATTGACAAAATACTGTTTAAAATGTATCAAAAAACGAAAATAAACAAACAAAAAAAAAAACAGAGTATAATTTTATTTATAAAACCAAAATATTTTTTAACGTGCAATTTATATTCACAACTTTATGTAAAATCACCAAAAAAAATAATAAATATAAGAGCATTTAGTATTTTTTCATAATTTAATATTCTCTTGTTAAAAAAAATATTATTCTTATACCTGATGAATTGGCAATTTTCTCATTTAAAACAGCTATAACACAAAGCCATTTAAAACCGATCCATACAATTAAATGGGATATTTTGTAAAACATTTTCGATGCCAATGCATAAACTGCCTTTTGAAAGAATAAGTGTCTAAGTAAAATGTACATGTAATCAATATTTTTTAAAGATATTTTGAGAGCAAACAACAAAAATTTTAATTTATCTAAAATGCCAATATCTGCAGAGATTTAAGCAGTTTATGCAAACTGAAACTAGAAATTAAATTTCAAAACAAAATATTTTAAGTTATTATGTTTTAAAAATCTAATCCTGAGTGAGTTTTAAAAATCTAATCCTGAGTGAGTTTTAAAAATCTAATCCTGAGTGAGTTTTAAAAATCTAATCCTGAGTGAGTCTAAATCAACTACTTATAGTCAGCTTAACAGTTTAATAAAATAATAATAAAGTTTAATAAAATGATAATAAAGTTTAATAAAATGATAATAAAGTTTAATAAAATGATAATAAAGTTTAATTAAATGATAATAAAGTTTAATAAAATGATAATAAAGTGCTAACTTCAGTAGTTTACTGGGGTTAGATATTTTTTATTTATTTGGTAAATATTCTTGAACATTTTTGAGAGACGTTGTCATTATAGTTTGATATTGAACCAAACTGGAAAGCTCTATTCTAAAGTTGTTTGTATTTATAGCATACAAATATAAAGCTGTTAAAACAAAAAATAAAAGATTTTAAAATATTGAAGATCCTATTTTTTTTGTCGTTTAAAGAAAAATTTGCTTGAAAATCTGCCATGTAAATATCTTTTAACTCTACAACAACGGCCCTTAACTGAGAAATTTAACAGCTAAGGTTTAAATCTTCCTGACCAATAATTGTGATTGGATATGTAGTTGTGATGTCATTTGTAAGATTTGCTATTATGAAAGATTGCTGTTATGACTTTTTGTAGATGTTTTTTTCAAGTTGTGAGTTCAGATGACTAAATTTTGTGAACTGATACCAGCAGTTATACATAGTAGTTTGTTATATACTAGATTGCGGAGTAGGCACTTAGTTATATTATAAATGTCTAATACTATATTATAAGAGTAAGTATGAGGACTCTGAGAAAACAACGCTTGAGTTGCATTTGTGTTTATAAAAACGTTTTTATTTATATGTTTATATGTTTTAACATCTATTTATTTACATGTTTCAAATATTCAGTTAGTTAGGTAAAGCTGTTAGGAACTTACATAATATACTCAAATATAGAAGGTATCAGCATATACAATGGTGCAGCACGGTTTATAAACAACCTAGACAAAAAAAGGCTATGAAGCTAGGCTAGTGGGTTTTTAGTACCAGCTGGCAAACATTTTTAGTAAAAAATGTAGATATAACTTACAGCACTATAGAGTAAACTGTATTTAATGTCTCGAATTTATATTTAAACACTTAGAACTCTTACCATAATAAATATGTTTTTTAGTTATTACCTCAATAGCTATTATAGCTTTGGAAGGTTATTAATGCCTAGTAATAACTCTTTAAATTTTAGATTGTTTTAGTTTCTGAGCTAGCGAGTCGTCAACTGGCTTGCAATTAACCTTACGCTTGATAGGCAATAATCGTGCAGCCTGGACCAATTTTAGTAGGTATAATAAGAAAGTATTAAATTTTAAAACCTCTTTTTCATGTTTTTACAAATACTTTACTTGCATTTTTGTAGTTAAATCTTTGAGACATATAGCCCCTTGGCTATTTGTACATTTTTTATAAAAAAAAAGTTTTTTTTTTATGAAAAATGTACAACTAGGTGAGTATTATCTTTTATTTAATAAATGCTAAAAGGCTTTGTGTAAAAATCACATGGAGAAACACTAATAGTAAATTTAATAATAAAAAAAGAAAACAAAAATAAAAACATATAATTATAGTACGGATTCTAAAGTTTTTACTTATGTGTCATTTTTTTTCAGACAACAAAGTTTATGAGGTAACTTACTAAGGTTACTTATACAATCATTAATTGTCAAAGTAAACACGTGAAGTAGATTTTGCTTTGCTGTTTATTCATGAACAAGTAGTTCCTAGCTTCTTTTTTTTTTATCTTTTACAATGATTTTTATTTGTTAGGAGTTTTTTTCTATAGAGGAACAGACTTCATTTATGACTGAAGTATCAGTTAAAATGCTTTTGTTTTAAAAATGTTAAATCCTTTTACTTAACAATTTTACATGGTTTTTCTGTTGTGAAAGCTATTTTGTGTAACTTTCATGCAAGTAATCTTTCTGCATTTAAAAAACTGTTATCATAATATAAAAATGGCTTTGATAGCCTCTCAGTTTTATTCAACTGCACAAAAAATAATTTTTTCTATGATGCTGTGCATTTAAATAAAAACGTGAGAAATAATTTGCTGAATCAAATTAGGTTCTTGTTTCCCCATAAAGTTGATATTGTTGATTACTTAAATTAAAATCCAAGATTAATTAATTTCTTTGACTGTTTAAAAAATTGTTTCTTTTTTTCTCTGCAAAAATAACTTTATTTTAAATTTAGGCAGCCCAAGATGGACTACTGTTCAATTTTTTTTTAAACAACCCTAAGTTGTGTTTCTTTTCCTGACGTACAGCCATACCTGCTGCTTGCAATATCAGAGATGCTTTATGAGAGTTATTTTGACATAATTATGATGCTTCCAACCTTTTTACCAGATCAAAATTTTTGTTATATGATAATGGTCGTTCAGACGGTCTTGATGGAATTGACTGACGAGATGACGTTGATAGAATTGCATCATTAAATAGTTTCTTAACTCAACCAATCTGAATTGTTACTTTTATACTAGGGCCCTGCAAATTGGCAGTTTTTTTTCGAATCAAATCTTGAATCAAAGTAGGTTTCGCGATTCGAATCACATTTTGAATCAACATTTTGAAGTCTAAATCTAAGCTTTTTTTATTTAATAATATATATTTCAAAATAAAATAAAATAAAACAATTGTATAATCGTTTTAATGATGCTTCTTGCCCTGGTTAACCTTTTAATCTACTACTATTAACCTGGTTAACAGAAACAATTATTTCTGTTTTAGTATAGTTTATTTTAGAAAGGTTGTTTCTTTTCTGAACATAGTTTTTAGCAGATGTTTCAAGTTTTAATCTATCGTGTCCATTTTCTGCAAACATGTTTACTAAAAAAACATGTTTACTAAAATTTCATCATTAAGATACTTTATGGAATAAATTTTAATGGCACGAGATACAAAACCTTTAAAAACACCCATCATTATTTTTTGATTAACGTTTCTTATTAAAAACATAAAACCTAGATTACCCGATAATTTAACAAAAGAACAAAGATTATCTTTAAATAATTTGAGGAAAAAAATGAATGGTTTAGCAGTTTATCCATTTGATAAAGGAAAAGGGTTTGTACTAATAAATGAGGTGGACGCATTTTCTAAATTAGAAGAGGAAGTCAAACATTCAGTAACTATCAACTATGACCCGACTTAAACCCTTATGACAAAACTCCATAAATTATTATGCAAATAACAAAAACAAAAAAATTTAGATAACAAGACTTATTTTCAAATATACCCTTATGACAGCGTCCCTCCACGTTTATATGGAGTCATAAAAGCTCAAAAACCAGAAAAGAATAATCAAATGCAATCAGTTGTTTTTACCATAGGTACCCCCTCATATGGATCACCAGAGTTCTTATAAAAATTAAACAACTAACTTTAAACAAAAACAAAACAAGATTATTAAACTCTTCCTCGTTTGTCAACGAAGCGAAATCTTGGTAAATTGATCCTAGTGAAATTCAAGTCCTGTGATTATAGATATTTTAAACAACGATATTGACAACCTTAAAAAAAGAACCAAATTAACTCTTAGTGATATACATGAAATGATCGAACTCTGCCTCAACCAATGTTATACAAAAATGAAATAAGATCTATACCGAATTCGGGACCTATAGGATTGTTCTTAATGGTTGTAGCCGCTGAGGCATTTTTGCAGCATTTGGAGACAAAAGCTCTTGTTATTGCTGAAGTTGGTCATTTTTTGCCAAAGACTTATAGAAGGTATGAAAATGACAGTCATGCAAGATTCGACTCTATACAAAATCATGATAAGTTCCTGGATTTGTTAAATAAACAAGATCCAGCAATAAAATATACTTCAGAAAAGGAAAACAATAAAAAAGAGTTAAACTTCTTGGATATAACTGTAAGCAACACTAATAACTTATACTATAACTTCAAAATCCATCGAAAGTCGGTTATTACTAATATACAGATAAAACCAACATCAAACGTTAATCCAAAAATAACGATGGGTGTTTTTAAAGGTTTTGTATCTCCTGCCATTAAAATTTGTTCCACAAAGTATCTTAATGATGAAATACAGTTTTTAGTAAACATGTTTGCAGAAAATGGACACGATAGATTAAAACTTGAAACAACTGCTAAAAACTATATTCAGAAAAATAACAACCTTTCTAAAATAAACTATAGTAAAACAGAAACAAGTAAATATACAGTTAAGCTTCCATGGCTCCCAAGAATAGGTTCAAAACTTAAAAAAAAAACTTAAACATTACAACGTCAGAATAATTTTTACTACACCACCTACATTAAAAAACATCTTATGCAACAACAAGTCAAAGTTAATTCCCAATAACAATCCCGGTATCTATAAACTCTCATGTTCTTGTGGCAGTATATTGGCGGAACAAAATTTTTTTAACGACATGCTTTGAACATCAAAAAAACTATTTAAAAGGTAAATGGAATGCAAATGATGCAACTGAACACGGTAGAGAATGTAATGGTATGTTTGATTGGTCAAATCCGAAAATTCTAGTAATAAAATCAGAATACGATGAATGTAAAGTTAGAGAATCACTTGAAATTAATTACGCCTCAACATACCAGGGAATAAATCACGCTCCTATACTTCTCAACCGTGACAATAGCGTTAAAATTTCTACAAACAGTTGGAGATCCTTTTTTAAAAAAATTATCCAAAAAAACGGACTTAAATAATATTTGCTAATTATATATTTTCGTTGTTACGTATCATCTATGGCTTATTTTTCATGTCTTCTTTTACGCTTTTATGTAATATTTGTAACGATTTTTTGTATTATATTTTATGTCTGATGACGATCTGTGCAAAAACAGGTCGAAATATTACAAAGAAGAAATTCAGTTTGTACGCAGCTGTTGTTTTATATTTTATATTTTAAATATATATATATATATATATATATATATATATATATATATATATATATATATATATATATATATATATATATATATATATATATATATATATATATATATATATATATGTATATATATATATATATATATATATATATATATATATATATATATATATATATATATATATATATATATATATTTCTGTGATAACTCTAGTCCTTCAATCCAACTATCTCTCCTATCTTCTGTGAAAACATTTTCACATGCCTGTGTGACTTTTTTTACACATCTTTCCACAGCGAGAGTGTGGCAACACCAGGAACAATCATTGGTTTAAAAAAGTACTTTTTGATATTTATAGTTATTATGCAACAAGTTAATAATGGTTCAAAATCTTCATTCCAATAAATTAGATCTTTGAGAAAAATTGCTTTAGTTTTGATATCTTGAGTCCTTTTTGGTCTAACAGATAGGTCTCCCAGTTGTAGATTTTCATCGCGTTTCAAAAATTTTTTTACACTGAAACTTCTCTCTTCTTTGTTCTCAGAACAAATCTTAGTTTGAAGAATAGACTCAGAGAAGGCATACCAAGCAAATTGGTTAATAGTAGGAATGACTATACTCTGAGTATCTAGTGACTTGTGTTGAAGCAATTTAAACTAATAAAGAACATGTTTTGGTCCTTCTATCCAACAACCAGGAAAAATATACTCTACAAGTTTCAGAAGATTTTGGGCAGCATTGCCTTGAAGACCATGATAAGATACCCAATTTTACAGATTCTATTGGCTGTTGTTAGCTATCTGGCTATGTTAAGAGGGCCAATTTCAAGAAGTTCTAGTTACTGAGGAACATGACCACTACGTATAGTTTTAACTATTTGATAGCCATAATACTGATCAGTAGAAAGGTCTTTCACTAAACCATTACTCAAGTTAATAAAAAGCTCACCAATTTCAATCTTATTAAAAAACAGGTTAATTTCAAGATTGGTTGCTTTGTTAAATAAGCTTCTAATAGGTCCACTTTTAGATTTTTATCTAACAATTTAATCAGATATTTTAATGGTAGCTCATTGGTGTGTAGAGCACAGACAATCCAATTTAACTTTCGTCCTAACTTTAGCTCCAAACACACTGGTATTATTGTTTATGCAGATGATATAATCCTAGAAATTCCTACTCTTTCCGGGCTACAAGAGTTGATTAATAAAGTTCAAACGCAATGTGAAAACCTCAACACCAAATTAAACACAGAAAAAACCGAGTTTATTATCTCCGGTAAAAGTTTAGTTACGAAAAACATATTATTAACATATACATACAAATTAACGGTTTTCCCCTGAAACTCAATAATAAACTGAAACACCTCGAATTCCTATGGGAAAATCAAAGTCATGGACTAAATATAGCTTCAATCCAATCACCAAATCTAAACGAAAGAATTATTTTTGTCAACCAGTAGCTATAGTGCATTAGTTCAAATCTTTGGCTATACCAAATCTATCATATGGATTAGAAATTTATGATTATAACAATACTTTTCTTAATAAATTATTTACTGTTGGAAGATCAGCATTAAAATTTCTCTTTAGTATTTCAAAATAAAGCAAAAACTTTATCATTCCTACTTTAAAATTGATGACGTATCTACCATTTTTGTTCAAAACAAATTGAATCTGTTTATCAGATTACTGAGCAATCCGACTTGTTTTTCCTTGATTTTAACTCAAATATCTAATGTTAATAGGGATAACTGGTTTATCTACAAAGTAATGAAAATTTGCAACCGCCTTGAGCTAAGCTGTTTAATTGAGGGGGAAAAAATCATTATCAAACGTCGTAACGATGACGTAAAAGATAATATAGCGGAAATTTTAATCCCGTCCTTTGAATTCTGGAACATCAGAGAACAGAAAATGATAGTCAAAAATTTGATAGAAGAAAGCATTCCTAGAAGAACCGAAATTAGAATTGCAGCTTAGAGTATAAAGTATTAGTTTTTTGACCTTTGTATTATTTGCCTGTAATTTGGGAGATGAAAAGAATAAATAAATAAACAAAGTGATCTAATAAAATATGTTTTAAAGAAAAAGCCGCCCCCCCCGCCTATTTTTTAAATATTTTGTAAATCATAATTTCTGAAACAGTTTTAACTACTAAATGTATTATCTTGTATTAAATTCTTTAGGTAAGTTTGCTGTAAAGCTCAATAAGTTTGTTGTAAATTGACCTTGAAAATATGTAAAAATTACCATTTTTTGCAATTTGGTAACTGGTAACTTCAGTTCCTTGGTAGCTTAAACTCATTTAATTTTAAATTTTTTGACAGTTTTGATTTTGATATGTTAGACCCTTTTTTTAATAATGCCAATGGAAAATCTAATTTTATAAGTTTTGACCAAATATGACACACACACACACACACACACACACACACACACACACACACACACACACACACACACACACACATATATATATATATATATATATATATATATATATATATATATATATATATATATATATATATATATATATATATATATATATATATATATATATATATATATATATATATATATATGTTTTATAATAACTTTATGTATATAAAGTAATTATAATACTCATATATACATAGGTTATTGTTATTGCATAGGTTATTGTTTTATATAACCCACATAGGTTATTGTTATGTTAAACCTACATATAATCCAGAATATTTATCTTTATTAGCATTCCAAAATTCTAGTTTTTTACGCTTTTCCAAAGTTTTTACGTATTGCAAATATTGTTTATAAGTATATTATATAGTTGTATAAGTGTGGAGTTTGAAATTGTAATCTGAAACCTGAGATTTATTTATGCACGTCCTATCAATTCTTTTAGTTCGACCCATTGATTTTAACTTTTTTTACTTAAAGGTAAATAAGTTTTTAAAATGAATGGGAATTAAAATCTTTCTCAAAGTATTTGAAAAATTCGCTAAGTACCGAAACAAAACTAATTTCATTAAAAAACAATTCAGATTGTGATGGCTGGAAGGATTTTTATTTATGTAACACAATTTTAGCATTTGTCGTAGTGGCTGGGGTGTGATAAAGTTTGTTTTTCATCTCACAGATACATGAATTCCCTTCCTATTAATGCGAGGCTTTATTAAAAATATAAAATATAAATAGACCCACTAATAATACATATAGTCGGGTTTTGGTAACGTTACTCTTACGAATCGTGACCCGTTTATTAAAAGACTCTCTCCGTGCAAAAAGAAATCAAGAACTCAGAAAATAAAATACCAGATGCAGAAAAGTGTGTCGAAAAGTTATTTTTGTTCGATTTGCATTACAATCGGAAATTAAAACGTCACTTTTATCAAAACCTGAGTAATCTACAAAAATGCATAAAATGTTTCTATCATCTTTTCTATCAAACACGAGGCGATTTAGTTTTAAGTTATTATCCTGAAGTTACTTACAGCTGTATTACCAGAAGTATTATAGCTGTAATTTGATTGGATTAACTTGTTTTGGATTCAACACGCAAATTTGGATTACAATGTTTCAGAAGATTAACTTAATACACCGTACAATAATTTTTTTAAATTATTATTAAAAATTGTTTTGATTACCATTTGGGTGGCAATTATACTTTTTATATTAAAACTATATAATTATTATAATGATTATATAATTATATATTTTTATCATTTTTCCTGTTTTTATATGACGTAAAACATTATTGTCTTGCCGTTTACACTATTTGTGAGGTTCATGGGTGTAAGGATAAATAAAAAAAAAAAAAAAACTCAAAACAAGACACCCAACTTTTATACTTCTATTATGAAAAATTTGACTTAACTCTTTAAGTTTTTTTTTTTTTAATCGTTTTAACTTTTTCGAGGTTTTACACGATAAAACATAAAAAAGAAACTTTTATTTCTTTCCTAATATTTTCTTATTATATTCAATTTACTACATAACTTATACTAATAAATATTTTAAAATGTCAAATGTGTTAATTCTAGTTGATTTAAGTACACAATCACAAAGAAATGTTTTTAATTAAATCAACAAACATTTTATTAAATCAAACAAACATTTTATTTGGCAATTGAAACTACAGAAGGTTTTCCATAGTTTTTACTTTTACTACTTGTGCTGCTGCTCCAAAAACTCAAACTTCTTTTTTTCAGAAAAATGAGTGATTGAGGAGAAACAACAACATACACCACAGCATCAACCCACATGGCAACAATATAGCTACAGTTTATATACGAAAACTTGTAAATGTTCCAAGTGTTAATATTGTGATAAGTACAAACAGTCAAGATATCAGGAATAACCACTAATAGAGCGTATGAAAATAAAATCAAAGATGATACCAGTAATCCTTTAAAAACAGGTCTTCGGGCATTAAAAGACCGTTTCTTTAATTTTGAACTTCGGTATACTTTTAATGCAAATCCATATACTAAGGTTGAAGCAATAATTATAATTATATCAAAGAGTACTAATATACTATATACATATTGTACTTTAAAGACTTCAAACAAGATTGAAGCAAGTATTGAAAAAAACCATAATATTAAAGTAAACGCTGCTGTTTTTCTTTTTGACCAATATATATGATATTTTAAGTTTAGCTTAATGTGTAAGTATCGGTCAAACACCAACCATAATGTTGCTTCATAGTAACCAAGAATAAAGATATATTGGAATATATTTAAAATGGAGGTTTGATACATTTTATTTGAAAGATAGAGCGAAGAGCTTATTGCAATAGTAACACAAGAGCAAACGTCAAAAATACAAAGATTGGTAATAATGTACCATTGTGTTCTATCAATTCTATTTTTTTTAACTTTACCTAAAATAATTATACCAATGCCACAAATAAAAACTCCGACAGATGAGAAAATTGCATCAATTAACGTAAACTTCCATTCCATATCCATTTCTTCAAATCAAAAGCTATTTTAAATGGTTATTATTTTAATTTTACCTTTTTTAATGAACGATAAATCATCACCGAATAGCGACTAACTATATAAGATTAAAAAAATTCGTGTGAGAAAAAACTTATAGCAATATTTTAGGAGATAAAAACGTCCTACGCAACAATCTTAAGGTCAAACAGAATAAATATCTCCAAACTCTGATCTTATCAATAACAAAAAAAAAGTAGTTTAAAAATAGTTTTTCAATTTCCCTGAATTTTTTCTTCCTTTTTTTTTATTGTTCATATAATTTAATTTAAAGTTTTTTTAAAGTAAAACTGTATATTTATTAATAAAAAAGAGTACACAATTTACTTTATAGATAATAAAGTTAAAATCTATACCGCATTCTGATAAGATTAGATTATGTTATCAGGATTAAATCGTTACAAGCGTCATTACTTTTGTCAAATTAATCTTTTCTCTCATAAAAAAATATTTTTGTCCTCTTTATTAACTTATATTCAAGAATGTGTTAGTGCTAATTGTTTATATTAAGTAGAACATAACCAATACATCGTATTGGTAGATATGTATTGTAGCCTAATAGCATATGTATATTGTACCTATATACGTAGTAGTAGTAGTAGTAATAGTAGTAGTAGTAGTAGTAGTAGTAGTAGTAGTAGTAGTAGTAGTAGTAGTAGTAGTAGTAGTAGTAGTAGTAGTAGTAGTAGTAGTAGTAGTAGTAGTAGTATAGTAGTAGTTTTTTATTAGTTATCAGCCAGTAACAATTTAGGACAATGCAAAAAATTTTCAAAATATAAGTTTATCAACCAATTTAAATATTATAGTCGATCGGAAATACTTTTACATTTAATTGTCACATGATTTTTTCAGCAAGACATTTAGATTTATGATTTTTGATTATTTTTTTAATTTTATTTAATTTTTAAACGTAAAGATTTACTGAGGAAATTACTCCTTTGAGGAATCAATTTTTTTACATATTTAGTTAAAGAGAAATGTTCTGCAATATAAATAAAATGTTCAATTACAAGGCATAAATTTTTTACAAAAATTTTGTGGTGCATTTTTCTGAAATCAGGGTTGAGAAAATTAAAAAAAATAAAACAAAGATTAAAAATAGTACGCAATTTAAAAAAAAAATTTAAATAATATCGATGGCATAGTGTACAGATATGGTAAGTACAAATTTTGATCAAACTGAGATAAGTACGCAGAAAAATGTGTTTTTGTTTATAGTTCATCGTGCATAAATATGGTATGTGTACAAAAAACGATAAAGAGTCTACTAATTGACAATATGTGGTAAATACAAAAATTCTTCTTATTATAATTACGCGCGTAAATGACAGTTTCTACAGTTTTTAATCTTGCACTTACCACATCTGTGCACTATGCCATCGATATGTAAACGAAGAAAATTTGAAAATTACAATACAACATGTTTTTAATAAAACAATGACACAAAAAATATATTTGGGTTCTCTAAAAGTACATTATATTTCGGAATAAAAATGCTTAGAAATATTAAAAAATTAAAAAGTGATGAGTTTTCCACCAAGTATTCTATTTCCACATTTTAACTTTGGTGAATGTTATAAACTTTATTTTTTTAACTGGGTTAAAAAAATAAAGAAAACTTTTATTCATGTTTCTCTCAATCCATTTTCCATTCAAACTTTGTACTTTGTTATTTTTTGAAATTAATTTTTTTGTGTTTATGAGATTGACAGGTGATTGAATAGTATTTTATTTTAAGTTTGCCTGAATATAATATACGGAAGATGGGAGCGCATTGATCATCGTAGCAGTATTTTGTAAACTGCGAATATGCAAAGTTTTACGAAACTTATAAAGTTTATAAGAATACAGATTTTAAGATTACAAAAAATATATAAGGTTTATACAAGACTTTTATTATGACTAAATTTGCAATATTATCTTTTAATATTATCATCATTTATGAAAGTCATGTCGTGAAGCCTGCTTTTACTTTACATTGTTTTTTTATTTCTAAGCAAGTAGTTTTTTTTATCTTTTGTTATTATTTTTTATCTTTTGTAATGAGTTTCTTTTGTTAGTTAGTTAAGATTAAGGTTTTCTTTTCTTCTGACAAACGAATTTTATTTCTGATTGAGATATCAGGTTCTTGTTTTTAGTTGCCTATATTTAACACTTCTTTTTCTAGCATATGCTTTTGGATAAGGTTTTAAAATTTCAAGTGAGAGTAATAAAGCAAAGCTTGGTGAAACCTTGTTCAAAAAACTTTTTTTATGATGTACTATAGGCATTTCAGGCTCCATGCCGTCAACACGTGCTACATTAATTTCAGATTACACAAGAATCGTCATTACCAAATTTGGAGCAGCACGATCTGTAACCACAGGCAATTTTACGGGTGTGTGTGGGGATGGGGGGGGGCCGGGGGGTGGGAGGAGGTTAAAATGTTACACCCCCCGCCCCCAAAGAAGTTTTTCAAGTTAGTTTTCAAGTTAAAGTCGGTTTCTTTACGAATTTAGTCGGCAGTCGGCTATTTGACGCAATTTAGTCGGTTAACTTTTCGTTTTGAGGACCTTACTTTTTTTTATTATTATTATTATTTTTTTAGAAACTAGTCGATACTTTTTGAGGATTTGACCCCCCCCCCATCCCTAATTTTTTTTATAGAATTGCTTCTGTCCGTAACTGAGGATAGTAAATATCCATTATCTTTAATAATTTCTGGATTAAAGAGTTGAATGCCAGCTACTTGAAGTCCTCTCTGTATCTTAGATGGTGAGAAAGCCTTTGAATATGGTTTGCGATCTATTGAAAAAACATCGTAAATGATCACTGATCTTGGATTTGTGACTATCCAATTGTCAAATGCAGTATTGTAGAACCTTTTTAATGGTCCGAAAACAATTCTATCAAATAGTTGCAATTTGTGGGTGCATTGGGGAGGAAAATTTAGCATTGTAATTCCATGTTGAATTGCAAGATATATAGCTCTAACAGAAATATGACACTTATGGCTGTTTAGAAGTAACATTAACTGATATTAATGAGAACATTTTGAATACCTCACAAAATGCTTTATCCATTCTATAAACACGTCTGAATTCATTCAAGTAAAAAGATTGGAAAATTCCACGCATCCAAGAAGAACCTTACTTTATCATGTAATCATGAAATTTAGCCCTAGGAAAAGAAATAGTTGAGGAATAGAGCTGCATTTTAAGCACAACATAAAGTTAAAAATTTTCCTCGTTTTGCAGATGTGATTCTTCCTACTTGTTTACTTCCTTTACCTGCTAACACTTTTGCTGGCATTTGTACAGTTGTTAATCCAGTTTCATCAACGTTATATATGCAATAAGGATCAAATTTAAATAGCTTTTTTACTGCTTTTTCCTACAGAGTGTCGATTAAAGGCAATTGATCGACCAAAGCTAGTTATTTCAAGCTAGTGTTTGTAAAGACAACTCTGGTTGTCTTTTCATAAAACCTTGCAACTTGTTATAATCATTTAGATTAAGCTTCTTTTTATCACAATATATTATTAAAGTCATGCGATTTATGCTAAATTTGCAAGCTACAACATTCACTCATCTGCCTTCTAAAATTTCATTAACAGCAGCTTTCACTGTACCACGTGGTATAGCAACTCTTTTTTTTTCAATACTTAACCATTTGAAGATCTGAAAATTAAAAAAATGTTAAAATAAGTTAATTTGTTTTGAAAAAAAGTATTTTACATAATAATATTTAGTAAACTAATTGTAAAACTTATGTAAAACTAAAAACTTGTATTATTAATATTAGTTTTTAACATTATTACATTTTAAAAATGATATGTTAAAAATTATATTTGTAATATACAATTTTTTATTCATCAGAAGTTGCCATAATATGCCATTCGTTTAAATGTATTAAATTTAAACAAAAAATATAAGTCTTATAATATAAGTTATATGATCAACGAGCCCCGTATGTGCTCAATAGGTACAGTTGGTATATTGATGCCAATAGCTTCTGTAAATATTAAAACCAACTCAAAAAAAAAATTATTATACACTTAACGCTTTTACAATAAAATGGTTATAAGGTCATACGAAAATCTACTTAAAAATTTATTTGAATTTGTTTACAACTTTCAAAAAATCACTTTTTATGATGTAAAATTGTATTTTCTATTTTCACAGAAGTTAATCTTATCAAAAATATACGTTTAAACAATAAAATGTAGTATAATGGTTAATTAAATTGCATTTCTGTAAAAATGCACGAGTAAACGCGAAAAAATTCATAATGCCTCGGCAACCAATGCGCCCCTATCTCCCCTAAAAGAAAATTATTTAATTGTTTGAGATCTTTATAAGAATAATGCTGTTATTGGTAATAATACTATTCTGCTGGTAATAATAATATTCTGCTGTTGTTTATAAATACTATAATTACTTATTATTGTTTGTAATTACTGCTTAATAAAAAAATAAAGTTTTAAGAAATATTTCTTTCTATTATATTCTCTACACTATCTTTAAACTTGTCCAAAACCTCTCTAACTTGTGGAGTAGTTTTAAACAACGAGATTTATTTTAACACAAATAATTGAAATTTTACTTTTTCTCAAATAAAATGTAAAATAGCTTAGTATTAATTGATTCATTTTCAACTGCTTTTAACTGCAGTTGAATGCTTTCAACTGCAGTTGAAGCAGTACTGCTTCACACTGTTTTTCACGATTAGAAGCAGGTCCGGTTTATTTTTGTTATCTTAAGTCTTTGCCAAGTTTGTATTTTTTGGGTAAACTCGACAATTAAAACGTACAACCAAAATTTTTATATTGATATTACCTATTAAAGAGTTTGGAAGGGACTCTAGCATTAATTCACATAGATAAGATTACTTTAATATATATTACTTGAAAATACGTCTCGTTATTTACAATTACAAACTTGGATCGCGCCAAGCGCTCAGCTCGTGGTGAAGAAGGAAGCGTAAGAGAGCGAGATTTGCTACGCGTTCAGTTAAATATACAAAGTAAAGAAGCATACTGGCTGCTGCGTTAGCGAACTAACGCAACACTGCGGCCAGCACTAATAAATTATTATTAAAATGTTTAATGTTTCTCTCGTTAATAAATGTCACTTGAATTAACTGTTCTTTAATCATGTCATGTCTTTCTAGGAGGTAAAGTTTATTTGCAGTTCTTCTAAGAATAACTGGTTTGTCGCTAGAGATCACGCGTACTTCAGCAGAACGTACTTGAATATCACTTGAAATAAGTATATTTTGGATAACGTCCATTTTCCAAACTGAACGTGAAACTTTTGGATCGTCTATCAATACAATATCTCCAATTTTCGTATTAAATTCCCAACTTTGGTGTGTCACATTTGTGTGCATTTCTCGTAAGTATATCAAGTATTCATTTATCCATGTGTGCCAATAATGATCCAAAATCGCTTTTTGGTGTAAATACTTCTGCTTATCATCGCTTTGATCCCCACCAAGGAGCAGCAGGAACATTAAAACACCATCGTATACGTCTTGAACTTGAGAAGATTAGAGTTTCTTGAGCAGAAAAATTTGAACCATTATCGCTGATAAATTAAAAGGGTTAAAATGTTATTAAAATTCACAGATTCTAAAGGTAATTTTTGTCCAAACACGAGATGATTTGGTGTTAGAGGCTCGTCGCCGGGTATTTCATACAGAAAAGTTATTAAAATTCACAGATTCTAAAGGTAATTTTCGTCCAAACACGAGATGATTTGGTGTTAGAGGCTCGTCGCCGGGTATTTCATACAGAAACGTAATCGGCCAGTTGTTTACAACAACTTCAATTTCAGCCAAAATTGTTAGCATTTCTTCATAATTAACTCTTGATGTTTTAGAACCTTTTTAAGTACTCTCTTAGTAGTTTGGGTCATTCTATCGAATATCCCTCCCCACCAAGGAGCAGCAGGAACATTAAAACACCATCGTATACGTCTTGAACTTGAGAAGATTAAAGTTTCTTCAGCAGAAAAATTTGAACCATTATCGCTGATAAATTGAAAGGGTGCGCCAAAGCGGCTTATAAAACAACGAAGACCACAAATCCAAGCTTCCGCTGTACAATCAGAAACCAAATCTAAATAGAGAAAACGTGTACTACAACATGTAGCAACAAATATCCACGCTTTATACATCACATTAGTTTCACAAATATTCTTAAGCATGATTGGTCCGCAAAGATCTACTTCCACATATTTAAATGCATATTCATCACTAACTCCAGATAGGGGTAGTGGAAAAGAATTATGATATTTAAAAGGCTTACTGTCAAATCTTCTACAAGTGTAACAATTTCTAACTATATTTTTAATTAAATTGCGAGCTTTTGTTAACCAAAACTTAGTTCTTAATTCATTAAGTGTTTCTTTAACACCACTATGTTTAGTAAGAAAATGATAATGTAAAATAATTAAATTGGTTAAGTAACTTTTATTTGGTAAATATATAGGAAATTTTGAATTAAATAGAATTGGTGCGTTAATAAGACGACCTTGACAACGAATAATCTCATCGGCTCTAAATAAAACCTAAATCTCGTTTTAATTGATTATAAGACTCACTATTATATATATCTTTTTGAATGAATTTAATCCACAATATTTCTGTATTATTTAATTCAAAAGTAGTTAGTGTAGATAAATCACTACTAAATTTTTTTTAATTATACTAATAAAACGCAAAACTAAAGCTGTAACCTTAAGAAGACGATCATATGCTTTAAAATTCCTAATGTTCATAAAATCTAATAAAGAGGTAATTAAAGTTATAACTTCAGACTGAGAATCTCCTTGTTTGTTTAAATCAAATGAAGGCAAGGAAATTAAACTATTGAATAAAAAACTAGGACCTTTAAACCAAAGGTTATTATTTTAAAAGGTACTAAATTTACAACCACGAGATATAATATCCGCGGGATTTCTTTCACTTCCAATATAATCCCAAAACTTAATATCATACAATAAACGAATTTTTTCAAGGCGCTTCTGAACAAAGACTTCATATTTTTTATTTACATTGTTTACCCAATTAAGACAAATAATGGAATCAGAAAATAACTTAACACAAGAAATATTTAAAACACACGATAACTCTTTATATACAACTGAAAACAAATCAGCTAATAATAACATTGCCCTTAATTCTAATTTAGGAACAGTATTCTTAAGTTAAGGAGAAAATCTTGATTTAGAAGTAATTAGACAAGAATTCGCAACTCCCTCAGCGCTACTTTTTAAGTAAATGCAACACCCGTGCGCTTTTAGACTCACGTCGCAAAAGCCGTATAACTCAAATTTATTTTGTTGGATGTTATTAACACACTTGTAATACCATCTTGGAACACAAATAAAAGGTACAGAACTCAAATCATTTATAATATTGTTCCATTCAATCAAGGTCTCTTCCTCTATAAGTGAATTCGCATTTAAATCATCCACATGTGATGATTGAACTAATTTCTTGCTAAAATCAAAATCGTTCACAGAACGTTCTACGTGATTAAATTTAAAGTCGCAGATTAAAAGAAAGGAAAAGAAGTTACGCCAAACAAAACTCGACACAGTCGATAAACACTTAATTCACTATTTTTTAAATTATTGTCTAAATCAAATAAGTTTTTATACCATATAAATCTTACAAAGTCTCGATGCTTTTCAGCTAATGCAATGTTTAAAAATGCTTTCTCAATGTCAGCAATTAAAGCGATTCGCTTTGCACGAAAACGTAAAAGTATACTATATAATGAAGTTGTTAGAGATGGTCCTGAAAATAAGCACTCATTTAACGAAAAACCGGATGTGCGAGCACTTGCATCAAAAACTATACGTACTCTTGAAGTCAGCTTATCTTCGCGTATTACTGGACGGTGAGGTAAATAGTGAACGTCACCAATATTACCTTCAAAATTAGAGACTTTTTCAATAAATGCCTTTAGATAATTGATCCTTAATAATATTATTGTAAGACGAAAACAAATCTCTATCGCTTTCAAATTTTTTCTCTAATACTAAAAATATCGACTTACATAAATTATAATTGTCACCTATCACCAGATGATCTACTTTAAATTGCAATTCGACCTCATACATAGTACCATTAAATTTGATATTTTTCTGAAATTTTGCATAAACAGTCTTATCACACTCGCTAATATGGAATCATCCCATAATAAATTTAAATCATTCTTAATTAAAATTTGCTCACTATTAAAATTTGACGCGACCTTTAAAACATGAGAGGACAAAACAGTCGAATTATCAATTTGATGTTTATTAATTATCATGGGACCGCTTATTAAATATCCTTATTAGATAAACTTAGATTTAATTGCTACGGGATCTGTAACTCCCCTGATAATAGAATTTTCCATGAATTTCCAATAAAAATTAGGACCTATTAAGATATCAACTGATAAATTTTCTTTAAAATTATTATAATCGGCTAATCTAAGACCCTTAAAATGTTTATAACTCTTACATGCTATATTAATATGTTGTCCACTCAAAGGAGAACATATATCTTTCACAAAACATTCAATGCTTAAAAAATAACTTTAAATACTTTTAATAGAATTTCTGACCTTATCCAAGACCTCAGAAATGCTACCGTGCCTGAATGTTTTAATGTTAATTTCTTTACTATCAATATGCTTTAGTTTAAGTTTGGCACATGTCTCAGGAGTAATGTAGCTCAACTGCGAACAATTGTCGAATAATATTCGACGTGTAGCAAATCTAGCATGATCTTGACTTTAAACAGTAGCTAGGGCTGTTTGTAATAAAACGGTTTCAGTCGGTTGAATAACAGATTTAGAAGCACAAAGAAATGATGTACTTGCGACTGAAGTCAACTCACCGTCATTGTTGTTATCTCTCATATTGTTGTTATACTTATCTCCGTTGTCACAGTCACAAATTGATACATGGTGATAACGATTAGATTTAAAACACTTTAATTTTGATGAACATTTGTTGCTAAAATGTTTATTACTAAGACAACGAAAACAACATTTTTTATCACTTAATATCTTTTTTCTAGCCGTAATGTTAGTTACTAATTTACACTGATGGGATTTGTGGTTATTTATTGTGGTGGATTTGTGGCAAAATACACAAACGGGTGAATAAGAATCATTTCGTTTATAATTAAAAATTCTTTAACCATATTTATTACTTGAATTGTCACTCGAATGAAACGTACTAGCAGTAAAGGGTAAAGTATTTAAATCAAAAGAATTGATATGTTCACGCGCTCTTAATTCAGCTTTTAGTATATTGAACACATCTTTAATATCCCAAGTTTCATCTTCATTTAGTTTACGGCTTATAATTAAATTTAGCTCCTCGAGAAGCTTTTCAAGTATAATTGGGACAGGTAAAGTCACATACATCGAAGAATCAATACCAATATTTTCTAAACTACGTATTTGAATCTCGATAGTATCTAAACGTTTTCTTAAAGAATTAAAATTTTTTATGTTGTTTAATCGATCAAGTTTTAAAAGTTTCTTCATATAAAAGGAAACATTCAATTTATTTATTTGAAAATTGTTGTTTTAAAATATCCAGCGCAATAGAATAATTTTCGTTTAAAAGTGAGAGACCATTAATTGCAGAATATGCTTGTCCATGAATTAAGTTTCTTAGATAAGTCATTTTTTGAATGTTACTTAATTCATCATTTTTAATGTTTTTTTTTTTTTTTTTTTTTTTTTTGCATTTACTCCCAACAAGGCTGCAAGCAACCACTCTTAAGTTGGGAGTTACTAGGAAAAAAAAGAAAGTTACAAAATTACCAGTACCCTAATATTTTAGAAAAAAAAAGTTTTTCAAAAGTAGATCAACCTGGTACTCAAAAGAAGCGAAATTTTATAAAAAATTTGAAAATTATAATTGTTTTAAAAAAAAAAATTGTCATTAAAAAACATGTAAAAATACACCTTTTTCACTTTTAGTTAAAAAACTATAGTTATTATGCAATAAAATCTAAAATAATAATTTTTATATGAAAAAATTATTTTTATACCTAATATATATATATATATATACATATATATATATATATATATATATATATATATATATATATATATATATATATATATATATATATAAATATATATATATATATAAATATATATATATATATATATATATATATATATATATATATATATATATATATATATATATATATATATATATATATATATATATATATATATATATATATATATATATATATATATATATATATATATATAATAGGTTTAAAGTGCGGGGAAAAATACTAGATGAATAAAATTTTTAGAGCATGCAGGGACAGATACAGTAAACGAATGAGACTTAGCTGAATGACGAGTAAAACGAGAATGAATTTTAGTTGATGGAACTAGAGATGATAAATCCTTTGAGCAGTGACCATGATAGTATCTGTAGAAAAGAGAAAGAGATGCAACTTTACGACGATGGGAAAGAGGTTCAAGCTTAGCAGATAGTCCAGGTCCAACAACATTTACAATGCGTTTTTGGACCTTGTCAAGAAGAGAAAGTGAATCGTTAGAAGAACCAGCCCAAATATGACAACAGTATTCCATACAGGGACGAATAAGAGATTTGTAGAGGTAGAGAATGGAATCAGAAGTAAGGAAATGGCGAGCACGATAAAGAGAAGCAACCTTAGCAGAAGCTAATTTAGAAATTGATTGTATATATGGTTTCCATGAAAGGTCAGTAGTAAGCGATAATCCAAGAAGACGTAAAGAGGACGACTCAGTAAGAGGATTGCCATTCATTAATATAGGAATGTTGACCATATTACGGTAGTTGTTTGCAGTAAGCAATTGAGTTTTTTTAGAGTTGAAATTCACAAGCCACTGTAAACCCCAATCTATTATGAAGTGAGATCGGATTCAAGATCAGCTGCTTGTTCTAGGCGATCGAAAAGAGAAGACTTTTTGTCAAGACAGGAGTATAAAGTTGAGTCATCAGCAAAAAGAGCTACTTTAGATGAAAGGTTGTCAGGAAGATCGTTTAGGTAGATAAGAAACAAAACAGGGCCTAGGATGGAATCTTGGGGAACCCCAGAAGTTACTGGAAATAAAGAAGAGTGTTGGCCTTCAAGGATGACTTTAATAAACCGGTTAGAAAGAAATGATTTGATAATCTCAAAAACTTTCCCAGAAACACCATATGAAGCAAGCTTATGAAGAAGACCAGCATGCCAAACTTTGTTGAAAGCTTTAGATATGTCGAGAGCAATAGCCCTAGCCTCACCGCCTCCATCTAATGCACGATAAAATCTTTCAGTTACAGCAGTTAGCAAGTCGGCCGTAGAGCGAGAGGATCGAAAACCGTATTGATTGTCTGACAGCAGTTTATTTGACTCAAGATGAGATGTAAGAGTTTGTTGATCAAAGACTCAAAGACCTTGCTAATAACAGAAAGAAGACTGATCGGACGATAATTGGAGGGGTCAGAATTTTCTCCAGAGCTTTTGAATATTGGAACCACAAATGCCATTTTCCAACAAGCAGGAAAACAAGACTCAGTCAAACACTTGTTAAATAGTTTAGAGAGAATTGAAGAAAGTTCTGGAGAATAATTCTGCAAGACTGTGACAGGAATGTTGTCTGGACCACAAGCTGTAGACGAGTTTAATTGAGATATGACTTTAGCATTAGAAGCCGGAGTGATTTGAATGTCTAACAATGGGTCAACCTGTTTGACTGGAATGGAAGGAAGAGAATGTCCATAAGATTCAAGAGTGGAATTAGAAGAAAAGTTCTTTGCAAATAGTTCTGCCTTATCCTTGGGAGAGGTAATAAGACCAGTCCCATGAATGAGAGATGGAATGTTAGATCTACCCTTGTTAACAATGCTGTTGAAGATTTTCCAAAAGTCTTTAGAGCCTAACTTCTGCGATAAGATGCAAGATTTAGTGAACTGAGAATAATGGAGTTTAGCATCAGAAAGCACCTTTTTACATCGATTTCTTGCAATAATAAATAGCCGTTTGTTCTCAAGAGAGTTGTTCTTTTGAAAAAGATGAAAAAAATGATTACGATTGGATATAGCAGCCGCACAAGAAGGAGAAAACATGGAGTAGAATGAGGCTTGACTTGAAACCGACGAGAAGGAATAAAAGCTTCCATTCCAGATTGAATCCAGGAAGTTATGTAGAAGGCGCATTTGTCAGCTGAGAGAGAAAAAACATCAGCCCAAAGACCATCACGAAGAAAATCACGAAAGGAATCCCAGTCAGCTTTAGGGTAGTAGTAGGTGGTGCGATGATAAGGTGAGCCCAAAAAAGAAGTACGAGAAGAAAGATTTATAGAGATCATTGCATGGTCAGAACCACCTAAGGGAAAAAAGGGAGAAACTGAACATAAGCTAGGGTCAGAGACAAGACATAAGTCAAGGAGTGAAGATAAATGATTAGGGTTGTCAGGAAAACGAGTCACAAAGTTAACTATCTGAGTAAGAGATTGAGAAACGCAGAAGTTAAAGACTTTAGTGCCAGCAGGATCAGTGGTGTTAGAGCGAAGCCATTCAGTGTGATGGGCATTAAAATCACCAACAACAACAATATTGGCAGAGGGGTAAAGAGAGAGGGCAAGGTCAATTTGATCAGAGATAACATCTAAAAGAGTGCAATCATGGGAAGAAGGAGAACGATAAAGAACAAAGAGAAAGGTGATAGAGTGAAGAAGTGCTAGGCGAAAGCACATAAAAGAATGGTCAAAGGATTCGAACCTGATTTCACGACAAATGGGGGAATTAATGCGTATGTATACCCCTAAACCTAGCATGTGACTATTTGTTACTTAGTTCATCATTTTTATTTATCGCACAGTCGAAATTTTCCCAAAAGGGTTGCCGATTTTCCCAATTGCCATCAAATGCTTCAATTTTTAAGGTTGGAAGTTTAACCATTTTATTTGTTTTTAATGTTACTGTACAACTTGCATCATCATTAGATTTAATAGAAAATTTATTTAAAAACTTGTTTATTTTAGAATTTTCTCTTTTGAAGCCTAATGTAAAGTCAATAACTAAATCATCGTTAATTTGTAACTCCTCTGCGTCATCTATTAAAACCGAAATTTCATCATCTAGAGTTTTGATTCGTTCAAATCTATCATTAGTAGGGTCGCCGAGAGGGAGGGGCCACCGGGACAGTCTGTCCCGGGCGGCAGATATCTAAGGGGCGCCAAATAAATTTAGGTGTCTAAAAAAAAAAAAGAGGTCCTTCATATATAAAAAAGGAAAAATTTGATAAATAAGGGCGCCAATCAGAATTGCTGTCCCAGACGGCCTGACAGCTTTCGGCGGCCCTGATCATTAGCCGTCTCTCTTAAATTAATTAGTTCTGATAAATTTTCACTATGATTATCGTCTTCCATTAAATCATTGTCCTGATCGAACTATGTGTTAATATTCATAGTTCGCACTCTTCTTTTTGTTGTTAGTACAGACATTTCACAAATCTGAAGTCAAATTTAAAGGAGAATTCCTAACTTAAAAGTATTTATTTCAACAAAAGGAAATGCAGTTAATTTTAGAATGTTTTATTTAAATAGAACGCTTTTAACGTTAAAATTTTCACGGACTTTTTTAATGCTTGTAGTAATTTGTTTAAAAGAAACTTATCAGTCGATAGCGGAAAAAAATCAATAAAATAAAATTCAAAATAAAGGTCAATATTTTGAACGACTGTATTTAAACTTAAGAAGTTTCACAAAAGGGTATCGCAATTCTTGTCTGATTTAACCTTAATACAATTTAATTTAATTTTCCTAAACATAAGATCTCTTAACTTAAATTTTTTAAACCTTAAATCACTTAACATAAACTCTAATCACAAATAATAAAATAACAAATGACAAAATCACTTAGCTGGTAATACTTGATCTTTAAAACGAGTTTTTTCTCCAAGAAGAACGTTGAAGGTTTTTTTTTTCTTTTTTTTTCTTATTTCACCTTTAAATAAGCAGATTTGACATTTGAGATGGAATTGCATAGATTGACATTGAAATATGCACGTTAATACTTTCGTGAGATTTAATGCCGAAATGTAATAAGTCGTCACTTTTATAATATGCATATATACAAAAAAAGTTCTCTCTGAAAGCAAACTCACTGCACTAAACATAATAACTGTAAACATGAAAACTGAAGTTGTAAATTAAACAAACTTTTTATTTATTTCATGAAATTATACTATAAAAAAATCATATAAAATCACAAAACATTTAAAATGAAAGTTAAACATCGTATACACATTTAAAAAAATATATATATCATTTTTTGGCGCCCCTATAATCTTGGTGCCCGTATGCCCCGATTGCCCCCCTTCTCGGCGGCTCTGACCAAAGGTCCAAGTATTTTTGAGTAAAGGGAGCAATAATAGCACTTAAAAAAAAGTTCTAGCATTATGAACTCAATTATAATTCATCTATAAAATTTTCATTTAGTAAAAAACTATTTCAACGTTTTAAAGATATGACCTCGTTAAGTAAACAACCTCTGCTCTTGGAGAGCAAGAAAGTGGCAATTTTCGAGGAGCTATAGACATGATTTCAAACCACAACAAAACGTTCAAAAATCATCTATAAAACCTAGCTCGTCACTAAAAAGAGGGAACTCGAATGCAGGCACACTACCTCTCATGGGAATCACAGAATGAGTTCATACGTGAGTGTACTTCATTGGTTCAGTGTGCCTTTTTAATGGAAGTGAGAGAATCTGGATATTTTACAGTCATTATCGATGGAAGCCCAGACATTTCAAACACTGAACAGATCACTTTTCTTCTTCATTTTAGCTTCAACCAAAAAAAGCTGGGAGGTAAGAGAGCGCTTTCTTTGCGTTGAAGACATGGAGAAAAAAAAGTAGTGGATATTGCAAAACTATTTTGTGATGTTTTAATAAAAGTAAGTCTTGACTTGCAGAAATGCCGTGGCCAAGGTTACGACAACGGCTCAAATATGGCTGGAATTTATGATGGAGCACAAGCTTTAATTTTATAGAAAATCCATTAGCCCTCTATATTCATTTTGGTACCTATAGCTTTAATTTAGCTGGAGCACATGCAGTTGAATCTTGCGCTGAGATGAAGACTTTCTTCGGTAATATCCAAGCTCTCTATGTGTTTTTCAGCTGTAGTCCGGCTAGGTGGAAGTTTTTGCAAGAGTTGACTGGAATCTCTCTTTACAAGCTTTCCAATACCAGGTGGTCAGCTCGGATTACCGCTGTTAAACCAATAGCCAAACGACCACGGGAAATAAATACTGCCCTTAATCGTACAATAGAGGATCTTGACCTTACTGCTGACGTGCTAAATCAAGCTAAGTCTTTGATAAAGTTTTTTAAACCCTTTGAAACTGTTGCATTTCTGACCTTTTGTTATGAAGTTCTTCAAGTAGCAGATGAAGTAAGGCGTTTGTTCCAGTCAACTTCACTAAAAATAGATGACGAAGTTATTCTAATTCAACAGCTAATAAACGATCTTGGTCATATCCGCTCATCATGGAATATTATTTTACTGAAGCAAAAGCTGTTGCAGGTCCTCTAGGCTTTGAAACGGATTTTTGATAAAACAAAAGAAAAGAGCGAAACGGTATCACAATGAACTTGCAAATGCAGATTTCTGCTATGAGAAGTTTGAGGTAAACATCTTCAATGTTGCTCTTGATCATTTTATTTATCAAGTTCAGTCAAGATTTTGAAAAAAATTGACTTAACATAATAAAAAGTGTTTCCTCAAGATTCTCATTCATCTGGTTGAAAGACCAAGAACCAGATTCTCAATAGATAAAAGCTCGTGAATTAGCACAGTTCTACGTTAATGATGTCAAAGAAAATGACTTCATACAAAAAGTTTTGCATCTTAATCGTTTGAAGGAGTCTTTGTTTTTTATTCCTGGAAACTCATTGAGCCTTCTCAACCAAATACATTCAAAGAGTCTGCAGCTTATTTTTCCATATGTATGAAATTTTAATACAATGAGCGTTCCTTCAGTAAAATTAAATTGATAAAGAATTATTGTAGGGCCACTGTGGAGCAAGAACGCCTTTCGGATCTCATGATGCTTTCAGTGGAAAATAAGTTAGCTAAGACTCTGTCATATGATAATATAATAACAAACTTTGCCGGTAAAAAAGCAAGAAAAGAGTGTTTTATATGAGCCGTTTTTTCTTATTTGAATTTCTAATAAATGACTAATAATGCATTTATGTTGTATTTGCGTTGCATAGTTGTATTTTTTTAAAGACGCAGTGTTTGAAAATATTGCCGTAAAATGATTTTAACAGAAATGAAACGCAATTAAGAAAATTCATTTTAAAACCATGTGCACTCATATATATGCAAGATTGCATTTGATAAAGTTTTTTTTTTTTTTAAATAATGTATCTTTAAAGGAACGCCTTATTAATATATATACATATATAATGTTTACGTCGGCTATATATGTATATACTATTGCACCTTCAAACATCGTGTGCAACTCTTTCCGCTTCTCTATGCTATCTTTCTAACACGACTATTTCTGTCTTTCACTCTGACATATCTTCGTTCTTCCCAAACTCACCTTACTCTTGGTCTGTAAAACAAGTTATGACGCTGTTTTAAAAGCCGAAACAAGTCTCTATGGACCTAGGTAATGTGGCCTCTTCAAGGCAATGGTGGAGCTGGCGGAGGATAAACCACAAAACCTTTAAAGGGGCGCTTACTCGACGCTATGCCCCGGGCGCCATAAAAGCTCTCGGCGGCCCTGCCTTTAGGGCCCAATTTTAATTGGAACATTTAAATAACACACTGTTAAAAATTTCCGTTAAAAAAACGGAAATGTATTCCGTTATTTCAACGGAAAGTATCCGTATGTCCATATATGGATGTACAT
>NC_061167.1:27430282-27435282 GCF_022113875.1 Hydra vulgaris
TATTTATTTTGTGTTTAGGTATATTTGACTATAACCAAGACAATGCGAGAAAAAACGCAAAAAGAAAGAAAGATAACAGTTATTTGCTCTAAAAGCATATATAATTTATATATATATATATATATATATATATAAATTTTTATTAAACTTTTTTTATGCAATATTTAGTGCAACAAATTGTCATTAATAACTGCTGAATATATTTATGTCAATAATATTTTCTTGTAAAATTTTTTTTATCTGCCGCAGTAGTTGATGAAAATGTTTTAAATATTTATTAGTATTGCTCATATCGTTTTAAAATGCAAAACGTTTAAAATTCTCATAAAGATAATAGAGCTTTAGTCTGCCTAATTTGTTTTTCAAAAGAATAAGGAATGACAAAAGTTAAATAAGGAAGTGTAACATTGAATGTAAACTTTCCTAGTCGCATTTGTACTAAAAAAGCTTTAGAAAGACTTAAAAAAGAAGATAAAAACATTGTTCAGAATAAGCCATTTGATTTCTCAAAAGCGAAAGTAATTATACTTACCAAAAAACAATCATTCTGTGTTTGTCACCTTGAAAAATAAAAATATGTAAAAGTTTAGGGTTGTCATTGAAAGGATTACCCTACCCTTGCACTCTCACAACGAGAAAAAATATATATCAAAATAACTTGATAAAGGTTGGGCAAACCTTTTATTTTTGATTTAATATTTTGAACTTGAAGTTTAGAAATTTATATAAATTATTTGAAATATAAAAACTGAAAACATGGATATAAATTTCTTTTGATATTAAGACAGACAAGGTGCCAAACTTCAATACTCAAAAGTATTGAAAAGAAAACTTGAGGAGGAGGGAGACAAAATCAAGGTTGCAGCCAACGGTAAAGCAACTGCAGTGGAACAAACAAAAAACTCTTTGAAAGTGTTTTTTCCAATTGATAAAATTTCGCAAGTAAACAAATTTAAAAATACTTGTAGACTTAGTAATACATAGGGAGCCAAAGTTTTTAGTAGGGGAGAGTGGGAAGAAGTGGGACGCAGGAGAAGTGGGACAGCCTAAAATTTCTAAATAGGAGTAGTGTCTAAATACTGTTGTTAAAGGAAACAATTAAATTTCTTCCTTTTTATTTAGCAGAAATTGCTTTGTTTTACTACGTGCGCTAGAAGCCCTAATTTTGAAATGTACCTTAAAAAAGTGTTTAAATTGGAGTGAAGTGGGACAGAAAAAAAAAAAAAATAAGGCCCGCTTCTTCCAGCCGCGATTTGTCTATTTCGATTGGTGAAAGCTCTTAAACATTTTAATGTTGATTAGGTGATTTAATGGTTTTATCAGTTTCTATTTAATAATTTACCCCAATGGCACGGTCTCTCTAAAAGCAAAATTTTATATACTGAGTTATAATTGGCTGGAAACCTAAGGGGATTGAACCGGTGCCTAAAAAGAAGGTTTATTTGTAAAAACTTCTTTGGTTTAGTTTATACATCAAATAAAAAAGATATTGCCATTATCCTAAAAAAAAATTTACGAGTCCCATTTCTCCCCACTCTCCCCTGTATTTAGAAGCTGGAAGGGAAGAGAATTATTTCAAAGCAATGTAAGAGAGGAATTAAGAGAATTGAAGAAGATAGGTTTTTAAATGATTATTTTGATGCAAAAGAAAAATTTTTTGAAAAAGATCCAGAAGTTTGGTTTATTGTAAAAACACAAAAGGATTTGTTTAGACAGTAATAAAGGAGAGAAAATTGACAAAAGACTACGTTCTAAAGGTGGACATTGACGTTGAAGACGGAATTTTAAAAGTTGGTTTTAACATTATAGAAAAAGTGACAGATTGTCAAAACAAAAAGTTTAGCTATGAGGAAGGAATAGGTAATAAAAAATATAAAGATGGTAGTGCAAACAACTTGTTTATTATAGGATTAACAGAAAACGTGGCTAAATCTCATTCAAAACTTGAGAAAATTATCACTATTTTAAAGTTAAATAGTTTAAAATACTTTTGTGCTTTTGATATGAAATTGACCAACATATTTTTTCCAATTGAAAGTGCAGCATCAACACATCTTTGCTCTTTGTGTAAAATTAGAAAAGAAAAAATGCAGGATTTTGAAAATCATGGTGAGCTCAGAACTCTAGAAAGTATCCTTTCATTAGCTAATGCTTACAAAGCCGCCTGTAAAGATTTTATAAATAAATGTAAGCTTTCAGCTCCATCTCATATTAATATCGTTAAACTTCCAATAGTTGATCTGCTTGATGACGTAAAAGTTATTAAATCCTTGCTCCAATAGAACTTCGTTTATTTTGTGGAAATACAAACAAAATTTATGATAATCTTGAAAAATATTTGCAATCTATGCATACCACTTTATCAGCAAACCACTGGAACCAACTTTTTGATTTTTAAAGGCCTACACTGTAAAAAATGTCACACCAAATTGTCTAATAAAATTGACATGTCACGAAGCCCGATTTAACCCGCGACATTTAGAGTTAAAACTGTCACGCGACTTTTAGATATTAAGTTTGGCGCGACATATATAATTAAATCAGTCACGCGACTTTTAGCAATTAAATATGGCGTGACATTTATAATTAAATTTGTCACGCGACTTTTTAAAAATGGCGTGACAATTTAATTTCTTATTTGTCACGGGACATCTAAAACACTATCGTTTCGCATGTCGCCAAGCCCGATTATTCACGCCACATTTAAAAAATTTAAATGTGGCGCGTTAAATCGGGCTCGGTGACATGCGACACGATAGTGTTTTAGATGTCCCGTGACAAATAAAAAATATAAATGTCACGCCATACGAAATCTCTAAAAATCGCGTGACTAATTTAATAAATGGCACACTTTACTTAAATTAAATAAATAAAAAGACCAAAGAAATAATGAAAATTATATTTTATTTGTATAAAAAGTAACCATCATCAAACATAAATATAAATATTTAATTTTAAATTGTCTTCATGTTTTTATTCGAAAAGTTGAACAGTTGCAAAATACAACAAAACCTTTTACAAGACTCGGCATTTTTTTAACCAAAGCTTATTTGTACAAGCAAATGGTATTTGCAAGACGTAATGCTGCAACAGCCCCAAAACTCCCCCAAACGATCTTGGGTACGACAAGTCCATAATATAATAATAAGCAATTAATTGAAGCTCGTGTAAGGAATCATTATGCCGATGACCAATCGCAATTACTTTCCCTTTATCAAGAAATGTTATTTTCTCTCCTAAAATGAGTTGGGGCCCAGGAGAAGAGACGTTATCTTCAGACTAAAAATTTGTTAAAAAATAAAAATTTAAATCTATTTTAATAACATAACATTACAAAAATAATTAACAATTTAAAAAATTCAAAAAGAAACAACTATATGTTAAACTTACACTAGCAATAACAATTGGACACAACACTCCTTTTCTGGTAGTATTCTTATGAAATCGTATTAGGGCAGACGGAATATCTGAACCTGGATACAACTTTTCAACAACATGCAACTTATAAGTTGCATGTTGGCCAATTTAAAGTTCGAGAATCTTCAAAACTGCTAAAAAAAAAAGTATTCAAGTGTTAGAAAAATTATTAAAATCTTTCAAACAGGAAAATAATAAACATATCATTTCTATAGTTAATTCCTTTAAATGCTTAAAATCTGTTTAAGTTGCATGTGTTGGTTCTAGTTTGTTACCTCAATATGAATCAACCATTAACGAATACAATTATGCTTATGTTATACCTACATGCGAATTTCTTTCACTTACGTCAAATTCTAATCCAAATAAAGGATTCGGTTTTTAGTCTGAACAGGCCTCTGAATCTGTTTATTATGATTTCAGTTTTGGCAGAGTAGATGCAAAGTTTTTAGTAGCCTTAAAGACGATACGCAAAGCCTGCTTAAAGCCACTGTAACGTACAACTCCCGACATATATTTTTTTTAAAACAGTTTTACTTTAAAATTAAATATGTTTGTTATGGTTGCACAGGTAACTAACTGATTTATAAGGTTAAGTCTGTAGTTATGCAATAAAATATCTAGATTAGGCAAACCTAGTACTATAAACATATTTGTAGTGCTTGAGTACTTGTCATATTCAAAAACATTTTAGCACATTTCTTGTAACAAGAGTCTAGCTTTCTAGCATTTCTTGAATCTTCTGATGAATATGTTTGTACGTGTATATAGACATTTAGCCTCTCAATCAATATCAGCATTATTAAACAAACCATTTTCTATTTTGTGACCCAAATACTTGAATTTGTCAATGAAAAATAATTTACATCCAGCTAGGTAAAGAGTGGAAAATTGCTTCATACAATTTTAATTCTCTGTTTTGGGTTAAAGACCATACACACTGTTTTTTTGTATTAAATGGCATGTTAATGGCAGTGTCTTTAATATGCAAACCAAGAAGGAGAAACTAGTACAATATCGTCGACATATGGCAAAAGATTCAAAAAAGTTCCACCTATGTTACATCCAATATGCATGTTCGTAATATTGAAAATCAGTGTAAAATATAAACAAGAATGGTGAAAGAATTCCACCTTGCCATACAGCATTGCTTATGTTAAAGTTATCAGAGTTCACTTTCTGCCACATGACATACATAGTTTGATTCTTGTACCAAGGTGCAAGTAGACAACATTCTTGACAATACCCTGATCAATTAAGTTAGAAAACAGTTTCCATTAATTAACGCTATCAAAAGCTTTGATGAAATCTATAAAACAAGTGAATACATGGCTTCCTTTAAAAATATAGCATTTAACTGTCTTTTTTAAACAATATAAACAAGACATTCTCATGAGATTCGATTCTTTCTAATAAAATATGTTCAAGTATTTTAAAGCAAGCAGAAGAGATTGTGATTGCTTTGTAATTGTTTACATCTGTTAAGTCTCCAATTTTAGATTTTACTAGAGGTATCATTATGGCTTTACAAAATTTCCATGGCAAATTTATATAAAACAAGCGTAAAATGATTCCATAAACAA
>NC_061167.1:27440282-27545282 GCF_022113875.1 Hydra vulgaris
TCATACGTAGTCCTCTTCATATTTACTGTTATTCCAATCAAAAAAATGTACAAAGATTAATCTTGAAAACTTTAACATATACCTGTTCTTTTTGAGAAAGACGTTCGGCTTACAACGGGGTTACAAACTTCACACCATTGTTTTGGATTAGGATCGTTTATTGCAAAACAATACTCATTAATTTTGCAACTGTTGTCCTATATATACATATACATATACATATACATATACATACATATATATATATATATGTATATATATATATATATATATATATATATATATATATATATATATATATATATATATATATATATATATATATATATATATATATATATATATATATATCGATTTGCAGTGGACTTACATAAGTATTTTGAGTGGTTTATTGGAGTTTTGCTTATTGGTTACCAGTGGACCATTCGTGGCAACCGCTAAAAGTGCCGAGCCAATAATTTTCCCAGATGTGATATAAATACTAGACATTGGCTAGCCATTTTTGGTGGCAGCCATTAATGGTTCTCTATGTAACCGATGAGCAAAACTACAGTGGACCACTCAAAATGCCATTATAGGTCCTCTGAAAATCCACAATATAATGTTTGCGTGCACACTGTTAGAACGAGTGTGTGCATTCACGTTATGACTCAAATTTTGCTTTTATTTTGATTTTTTTTTTTTTTAAATCTTATATAAGTATTTTCAATATTTAATTATATACATTATACATTAATTATTAAGTCAAATTCACCTTCCATTTACACGTTTGGATTTCTTTGTTTGTGCATTCCATGCATTTTGAGTCATATACAATAAATAGAGTTTCATTCTCACTAAAATTCAGATTATCGTTTGACACACTGATTGCATAACCTCCTACAGGTTTTCCTGATTGGCTAGAAGAATATTTAATATTAACTGGGACTGTTGGTAGAAGACAACTTATTTCAGCAAAGCTTAGAAGCTGCCCTTGATCATTTCGTGGTTTTCCTAATTTCTTATACGACTTTTCAGATATCTTTACAAAAATAAAAATAAAAATAAAAAAAAATTAAAAGTGATAATTAAAATTAAATAATGCATTTCATAAAAAAGAAAATAATTTCAATAAACAGTGTCTTTTTTGAATTGCATTTGTTATTACTTTATTAAACTATTTTTATTGTACATTAAATTAACATTTTGTGATTACTTAATCATAAAACCCTTTTATTTTTTCTTAATACTTAAGCTTTAGAGTGAAATTAATGATAACAAAAACAGATGGTATTAAACATTAAATAATTTTATAAAGTAAGAAAATGTTCTGTAGCAAATTTATTCAATAATCTTAAGGAGAATAATCTTAAGGAGAATAATCTTAAGGAGAATAATTTTAAGGAGAATAATCTTAAGGAGAATAATCTTAAGGAGAATAATCTTAAGGAGAATAATCTTAAGGACAATAATATTAAGGGGAGAAATACACACTAGAAACAATAAAACTAGTTTTATATGTATTTAGGTCAAGCAAAAAGTCTGCTTATGTGCAAGGCACTAAAATTTAGTTTTAAAAGCTTTTATGTTTAACTCTTATAAATTAATAAATCAACATTTTACCACCCATTTTCATGCAAGTGAAAAATACTTTAGGTGATTTTAGGTATAGACAATGTTCATCATTATACTAATATATGCAGTCTATGAAATAAATTTCATTATTTTTTGTCAAGTCTGAGAAAAGTATTTGTATAAATTTATACAAGTATATACTACTCTAAGGTTTATTATTGATTCTTAATTTGACTTTTGAACAGTGAAAACATTTAACTATTAAACAAGTTATAAATATAAATTATAACTAATCACTTACTCTAGGTATTTATATTATTCCTAGTACATTTATTTTATACATATATTTAAAACTATAGTCACTTTAGAGCTTTTTCTTACAAAATAATATTTTTGGAAGCGAAAGGAGTTACAAAGTAATCATTTCCTATAAGTAGCTTAGAGAACATATTAGAAATGTTATTTCTAATATACTGTTGCTTTTTTTTTTAACATACTTAATTCCCAGCAAACATGCTATAGTGGACTTTCAGTGGTCTTACATTGGCATTCTGAGCAAACCACTGTAGATTTTTTTTTTAATCTTGATTCACTCCCAACAAGGCTGCAAGCAACCACTATTAGTTGCTTGCGGCCTTGTTGGGAGTGAATCAAAATTAAAAAAAAATCTACAGTGGTCAGAATGCCGACTATTAGAAAGAGGCTCAACTTAGCAGATAGAATGGATCCAACTAAGTTTACAATGCATTTTTGGACCTTGTCTAGAAGAGAAAGAGCATTATTAGAAGAACAAATCAAATAAAAAGAGAAACAACCTTAGCAAATGCTAATTAAGCAATCGATTGTATATATGGTTTCAATGAAAGGTCAGTAGTAAATGATAATTCAAGGAGATTTAAAGAAACGGACTCAGTGAGAGAGTTACCAATCATTAATATAGGAATGTTTACAGTACAGTAAGTTGTTTGCAGTAAAAAACTGAGTTTTGTTGGAGTTAAAATTTATAATCCACTGTGAGCCCCGAAAAAGAGAAAAGAGAAGACTTTTTGTCAAGACAAGAGTATAAAGTTGAGTCATCAGCAAAAAGAGCTACTTTAGATGTAAGGTTATCTGGAAAATATTAATATAGATAAGAAACAAAATAGGACCAAGGATAGAATCTTGAGGTACCTTGAGGTAGTGTTAGCAAAAAACGATTCGAATATCTCAAAAACTTTCCCAGATACATCATATGAAACAAGCTTATGGAGAAGACCAGCCAATGACCATGCCAAACTTTGTTGAAAGCTTTAGATACGTCAAGAGCAACAGCCATAGAGCAAGAGAATCGAAAACTGTCTGACGGCAAGTTTTTTTTGTTTTTTTTTTACTTTTGACTTAAGATGGGATGTGAGATATTTATTTAACAAAGACTCAAAGACCTTGCTAATAATAGAAAGAAGACTGATTGGACAATAATTGGAGGGGTCAGAATGCTCACCAGAGTTTTTGAAAATTGGAACAACAGATACCATTTTAAAGGAGCCAGGAAAACAAGACTCAGTCATGCACTTATTAAACAGTTAAGAGAAAATTTAAGAGAGTTCTGGAGAAAAATATTGTAAACTGTGACAGGGATTGTTGTCTGGACCACTCGTCGTAAAAGAGTTGAATCAAGATATGACTTGAGCAACAGAAGCTGGAGTGATTTGAATGTCTAACAATGGGTTAACCAGTTTTATAATTTTGCTTATTGGTTACTTAGTGGACCATTAGTGGTGGCTGGCAAAAGTGGCTAGTCGATGACAAGGCACTATTAAAACATCAGAGAGTTATCAACATGCCATTTGTAGAAACTGCCACTAACGATCAACTAAGATAACATGGTAAAAGATAACAGATAAGCAAATCCACTGCAAAAATCCACCACAAATCCACTAAAACAATCCACAATTCATTTTCTTGGTAATTGCAACCACCAATCATTTTCTTTGTAATTGCAAACAAAAAGAAATCTGCCCACTTAATAAATATTGTAAAGCAACAAACATAATATACAAGTGCATAACATCTTGCTCAAACACACACAGCAAAGCATACATTGAGTTTATTAGAGGGTGTGTGGAAAAAAGAGATATGCTAACCATCATTTAAAAATAAAAAACTTTCAAATGCAACTACTCTCTTAAAATATATTTGGGAAGCTTGGGAAAAACTCAAAGAAACACCTGAACTAACTTGGTCTTACCTAAAAAGAGCTCCTGCATGAAACAACACAACAAAATATGTTTACTTTGTTCATATGAAAAACTAATAACTTTACTTTATAAAAATGCCAAAGAGCTACTAAATAAAAAAACAGAGTTGATTTTCAAATATCGTCACGAAAATAAATTTCTATAAAGTTACCAGAAACCTGAAGATTAGATACACATGCTAGTAAAAATAGTTTTTCTGTGTAGTTTTTTAAACTATTTGTATTTCACCTGATGATTGCATTAGCATAAAACTTAAAAATGTGAAAATCATGCATTTTAATTTTTGACTATATCATAGTGATGACTGAGTTCATCAAGCATATACATATATATCTATATGGCTGTCTTTAATTTTTATCATAAAATATAAACTATGTTTTATTATTTTTTTAAACAAATTTAAAAAATCAGAAAAAGTTTTACATCTTAAATTTTTTTTTTAATTGTACATTGCCTGTCCAACCAAAACCATTCAGTTGAAGTAGCAGCACTTTTTTTTTAATCTTTAATTGTAAACTTTCTAAAAACCTAACAATGGTTAAAGTTCCTTTTCTAATTTTTTAATGTTCTTATTCTAGGATTTTCATCTTGCAGTTTTAATATTATAGTTAATCAGCAGTTGATTTATTCAGATAATGACATTATAAAATTGATTACAAATTAGTTAAAATTGCAAAATGATGCAATGAAAAATAAAATAAAAAACTACTACTGTAATTTAAAAAAATATATTTTACCTTCACTTCTGTCATCCTACATGATAGAGAACTAGAATCAATAAAGTCTTTTCCTATGACACGAGTACGAACACAATCTTGATCTCTGATATCACAAAGTCCTGAGTTTGGTATGCCAAATAAAATAGGAGATTGCCCTAGTCACATTTAATTTTTATCTTTTAAATGGATAAATAATTTTTTTATGAAAACATTTACATTTTTGAATTATTTAATATTTAAATAAGCATAAATCATTTATAATAATAGATTTAAATATTTATAAAAAAACCTTCTTTCATCGAGCAGTCCGCTGTAATAAAACCCGCATTACAGCTGCATGTACCGTTTTTACATATTCCATTCATATTACATTCATTCGGACACAAGTTTTCTGCAATTTTTGTTGGGGGTCCAGTTATGTTTCCATCTGCATTTTTCCAGAAAGTTAAATCTCTTAAAGTGAGTTCTTCACATGCACTGACTAAACTATTTATAGCAGATTCAACACCCATCTTTTCACTGTCTGTTACCTTTAAACAAATTATCATAAACTATTTATAGCAGATTCAACACCTACTCTTTCACTGTCTGTTACCTTTAAAGAAATTATCATAAATCTTAAAACATAAAACTAAATTGTTAATGTTTATGTAAACATTAGGACTATCAAAACTACATAAGACCACTGTACTATACTACAAATTATAACTATTGATAGTTAATAGTATGGAGGTTATAACTTGTAGTTATAATTATAAACTATAATTATAATTACTAAATATGTTTTAAGTAGTTACACAGAGGTTATATTTTTTCTTTTCAAGTAGCTGACACATAGTTATAACAACTTTTTTTTATATTTAACTGATAAAAATTAAAATTATATCATACCTCCAGGTAATTACACTTGCTTTATTTTATACAGGATTTATGAAAAATTTATTTTATAAAAAGCTATTTAACTACTTTAGTGGTAGTGAACAGTTAAAAAACTAATTACATTCTAATGTAAAAATGTAGCTAAGATTACCTAAGTCGAGAAGTAATTTGCTAGAAATTACCTTTGGCTGGAATTGGCTAGAAATTGCAACTACAATTGCAATAGTTATCATAGACTTTAGACATAACACAAATAAAACTTTATTAACCAAAATCATTAGATCGACATTAAAAATAATTACTGATAAATATTTTTCCTTTATTTATTTTTCTACTTTAATTTATAATAAACTTATTAATAAATATAAATATTTTTTAATTATATATTATATTTTCTTTGCTATATTTTATATAATTTTATTTTATTTTATAATAAACTCACTTGAATATCAATCACACATTGTTTCTCATATTCATCTGTTGAAAATGTATTTCCAATGAAATCAATGCAAGCCTTGCCTGCAATTGAATTTCGAATTTTGTTCTTGCATTCACCTTTTGCTCTATCTTCAGTGATTCCAGATTTTGTAGGAAAAGAATTAGTATTACTACCAGAAAGTTGAGCAGGATTGTAATCATAAACTCCTGTATTACCATCATCAGGAAGTACAATGACATTGTCAGATATTGATCTGCGTTTACGACGCCCACAATTCTCAGCACCTGAAAAATAAGTTATTTTTAGAAAAAAAAACTTAAAATTTAGAAGCCTCAGCAATTGCTTAGAATAAAACCATAAAAAAAAATAAGGCTTACATAATATGTAAATAACATAGTATATATATGAAGTGCAATTGTTAACAAACCAACTGAGTGCATATACAACATATAATATCATATCATATATTAACATATATACAACATAGTATATGTAGGAAATTATTACAAAAGCTATTGAGTACTTTAACTCCAAAATTTTATTAAGTTAATAAAAAGTATGAATAACTACAAACTCAAGTAAAAGAAAACAATATGGAGACTTTTTTAGGTTGAGAGATAAAATAGTTCACATTTCATATTTACCCAATGGGTCTTCATTTTATCTTATATGTCCCAAATATTAGTTTATGGGTCCCAACAAATTCCCCATGGATCTTAATGATCATTCCATGACTTTTAGTTATTAAAACCATCTTAACATTTTTTTCCCATGAAACGTAACCAAGAATGTTAGCATTGTTTTAAAAAAAATTTAATTTTATATCTGGGACATAGTACAACCATGTCCCAGATATAAAATTTAGCTCATGTGTAGATATGTGTCTGAAAAAATAAACCAATTGCTACCTAATTGTTTTATTCTGTAAAGTTTAAAATGTATCTATATCTGATAATATGAACACGCTTAGTCGAGTTACGTCATTTTCTAGGCTTTTCTATTTTAAAGTAGTTTCTAGGCTTTTCTTTTTATACGCGTTTTTTTTTTTTTAATTTTATTTACTAACAACGCGTATTACGGGTTGCTTACTGCTAGTATAATATAAATACATTTTTATCTATATTTTGTATTATCATTCCTGCTGTTTTACTATGTTTTCTTCAAGTGCAGTTTTTAACTGTTGTTGTTTAATTGCATTTTATTATTTAAAACATTTATATAGTATACAAAGTGTGGAAATATTTTTTTTTTAAACAATATTTCCACACTTTGTATACTATATAAATGTTTTAAATAATAAAACAGGGAAAAACAAAGACATAAAAAACATAATTAATATCATCTTTCAAGCATTACTCGATGAGTGAAATATTAAAAAAATGTGAGATATCAAGATGCATTTTGAACCGAATCAAAGACAAATTGAAAAATGGCCTCCTATTAGGTATTTAGAGGCAAGGCAAATGTGGTCAAAAAGAGAAAATAACACCAAGGAACGAGAGAAAGCTAGTGACAATAGTGAAATAAAATAGATTTGCTACATTCTCAGCAATTACAAGCAAGTTGAATGAGGTGGGACTAAATGTAGCAACAATCACTGTTTAACATTTTGACAAGTTTGCATGAATTTGGCATCAGAATTAGAGGACCAGCACAAAAGCCAAAATTAACCAACTCTCAGAGAAAAAAGTACCTGGATTAGGCAAGAAGTACAGTTGTTTCACTGTTAATGACTGGAAATCAGCAAGTCATTATAATACAAAAATAAATTTTTTTTTCTGTAATATTAGTGTTGGCGTTTAGAGATGTTTTTATTCTGTTTTCTCCTGCGATGAGTCAACTATAGAAATTATGACTCAAAAGACTCATTATGTGAAAAGAGCTTCCAAAAAAAAAATCATGAAGATTGTATAATTCAGACAATTAAACACCCTCCTAAAGTCATGTTTTGGTCGGTTATTAGTGGAAAAGACCTTGGTCAACTGCATATAGTGGATGGAATATTGAAACAGGACCAATACAAAAAAGTCATTAAAAGCTATCTTTTACTTCAATTGAAAAAATGGTTTCCAAATAAGCAGAAGAAATTATTTATGCAAGATGAAGCACCATGCCACATCACAAAATCCATTAAAATTATTGGCATTTCTAAAAACTCCACTTTTGAATTGGCCAGGTAACTCCCCAGATCTTAACTCCATAAAAAATGTATGGGAGCTGTTAAAGAGAAAGTTATTTGGCATTGGAACCATAACGCACATATGAAAGAAATGGCTTTAAATTGCATTAATAGAATGCAGAATCATCTTGGTGCAGTTATGAAAATAAGGGAGGATTAACAAAATATTAAAAATTCATGTTAATAAACATATTCTTATTGTTATTTTGTGTATCTTATGTTAGAAAACAGTTATACTTGATTTATATATAAAGTTTTTATCTGTATTTTTATAAAAGCATAAGTTATAGCTCTAAGAAGATAAAAAATACAAAAAATATCAGTGGTCTAATAATTTCAACAAGGACTGTATGTAAATAAAATGCTCTGTATGTAAACAAAATGCTCTCTATGCGAATAAAATGTTGTATGTAAACAAAATTAAAAAAAATTAAAAAAATTTTACCAGGAAATTCTAATTTTTTCCATCCAACCATGCCATTTAAATATTTTGGCCGGTCTGCATACCCTTCAAAATCACAACTGACTTTTCGTTCATTCCCACAACATGATTCACTACAAACACAGTAAGTCTTTGCTCGTGTTGCTGTACACTTTCGAGGCCCTCCTTTGAAGTAAAACAAACTCTCCTCAGAATTCAATCTATGATAACCAAAACAAATATCAAAAATAATACAATTAAAAGACAATAAAATGAAAATAAACTTAGTTTTATTTGAAAAAAAATTAAAAAAATTAAAAAAATGTACTTCCAACTTTCAGTAAACTTGTTTTGGTCATTGGTTGAAGATTGTTCACCTCTTGGGATCCTTTCATTGCCTTTGTTATTATCAAAAGTCCCACATAAGCCTTGTGTACTTTGAAAATCATCGGAAGGTACTTGGACATCGATGTTAGCATAATAAAAATTAGCATACCAATGAAAAGCATCAAATTTAACAAAAGCACCAGAAGGAAAAGTAATCTTTAAATAAATTTTTAAAATCACAATAAATTTATAAGGATTCCTATAACAACTAATATAATAAATTATAAACAATGCATATATATATATATACATACAAATATATTTAAATATATTAATTTATATATATTTATATATATATATTAATTTATATTTAATATATATATATATATATATATATATATATATATATATATATATATATATATATATATATATATATATATATATATATATATATATATATATATATATAAATATATATATATATATATATATATATATATATATATATATATATATATATATATATATGTATAAATATATATATATATATATATATACATATATATATATACATATACATATATATATATATTAAAAAATATTATATTAAATTATATATATATGTATATATATATATATATATATATATATATATATATATATATATATATATATATATATATATATATATATATACAGTGCTTGAAGTGGGAAAAAAAGGTTGCGGGATTGTTTTTAATATTTTCTAATCATCATCCCACCTATCCTAAAATTGTAGATTTCTTATTTTTCGTAGATTAAATAAAGGAATTATAAATCCCTAGAGTATCCCTATAGTAAAAAACCTATATTAAAAAAGAAAATAATTTTACAAGCCTTTTCGAGTGCAACTGATAGTTGTTTTTTTTCTTTTGTTTTGCCATACTCCTTAACGTTGCCAAGCGTTCACTCGCTAGCCAATTTTATTCCTTGAGATTTTTCGGCACCTTAATTATTTGCTGACTTACAAACAGAACAACCAAGAGCTGTTAATGAAACTGTCAACCAGTCAAATGTTTTTAATTTCTCCTTCCACTGTAAATCAGACCAGTAATCTGGAAAAATACCATCACATTGAGGAAAGGATTGGCAAGTTTCAATACTCGAAAAATCTTTCACTTCTTTATTTATTTCAGTGTCATTTACCAAATTACTTTTAGAACTATCACTGCTTAACTTTCTTTTCCTTCCGCTTGCTAGCCATTTATCCATATTTATAATAAGTAATTTTTTTTTTAAATCATAACATTTTATGTTAAGTAAATCTACTGTGTACTATATTTTATTTCACTAAAAAAAACTCTAATGATACTTTAACGAAAAAAAAAGGCAATGTAGTTTTTTGTTGCTTGGTAACTTTTTATTTAAAATACAAAAGAAAAGACGCAATGTTTTATAATTATCGATTTAGTTTTTGAACTTTCTACATATACATATATATATATATATATATATATATATATATATATATATATATATATATATATATATATATATATATATATACATATACATATATATAGGAAAATATAGCAAGATAGTGAATGGGGCAAGGTGGCTTATCATTTAACAAATCAAACAAAAAAACTTCTTACAACAAATCTGTATTTACATCTCATATTTTAAAATGCCAATTTTTAAAATATGAGATTTAAATTTTTGTTTTTTTAAAATATTATTAATGCAATTCTATAGGCATAACTTTATTTACTCATCACAGATGGTGTCCTTTGGGTGTAACTTTTTTAGAATTATTTTGGCGTTGCGTATTTGTTTTGTGTTACTTAAGTTTGAATAGTTAGTAGTTTTTAAAACTTTAAAAAATTGGTGGCAGAAATTGCATAACAAGTATATTTCTATGGTCATGTGACCAAATAATAATTTTATAAACTTTTTATTTTAATTTTAATTTCAAAATTTTTTTACTTGTAAACTGAAAATTCATGCAGGCAATGAATCATTATGATAACATAAACATACTGACAAAGCTTTATTGCTTTATGACTGTTAGTTATGCAATAACTCAGAGCTGTCAAAACATTGTCCATCTTGCCCTGTCTTGCCCTATATATAAATGAATATATATATAATATATTACACGTCTTTAATATTTATTAGTATATAACAATTTTTTTAAGATTTTTTATTGGTATAATAGTATATAACAATTATTTCAATGTATTTTTAACTTGTTAGTTTTGCTTAGTTTATAATGACCATACTTGGTTAGATTTTCTAATTTTTATTTCACAAATTTTATTTGAGTTCCTCCTCCTCTTAATAATACAAAATCAATGGGATATAACATCCCTAAGTACTAAGTAAACGTGTTTCTGTTTTTACTATCTGAATCAGGTTGATATACAAGCACTCCACTCAAGCCTCATTCTACTCCATATATTTCACCTTCTGCTATATCTAATTGTAATCATTTTTTTTATATTTTCATAACAACAACTCCTATGAAAACCAGCACCTAATTATTGTTTCTAAAAATTGTTGTAAAAAGGGGTTGTCTGATGCTAAGCTCTATCAATTCACTAAATCTCGTATTGTATTTCAGAAGTTAGGTTAGAGTGACATTTAGAAAATTTTTAACAGCCTTCCTAATGTAGGTCTAACACTCTATCTCTGCCTTATGGGAATAATCTTGATATGATTTGCAAAGAACTTTTCTTCTAATTTAACTCTTGAATCTTATGGCCATACCTCCTCCTTCCTCCTTCTTTTCCAATTAAACAGGTTAACTCATTGTTAGACATTCAAATTACTTGAGCTTTTGTTATTAAAATCAAATATCAATTAAACACTTCTACACCTTGTGGTCCAGACAACATTCCTGTCATAGTCTTATAAAGTGCTTGACTGAATCTTGTTTTCCCACCTGGTTGAAAATGGCATTTGTGGTTACCATTTTTAACTACGGGGAATAATCTAACCCCTCCAACTATCTATTATTAGTAAGAGTTTTTGATCAATAAATTTCTAACATCCCAATTTGATTCAAACAAATTACTGTCAATAATCAATGTAATTTTCGATCGTCTCGCTCTAGGGCTTACTTGCTAAAAACTGTGAATAAAGGATTTTATTGTGCATTAGATGGAGTTAGTAAAGCTAGGACTATTGCTCTTTTCATTTTCAGTAACTTAACGGGTACATCAAAATTTTATCATCGATTCTGTTTTATTCCTCATCTACATTACTAATCTTCCTGACAACCTCACATCTAAATTAGCTCCAATCGCTGTCAACTCAAATTCATACTACTGTCTTGACAAAAAGTCTTCTCTTTTTGCTTAGATTAGGACAAAAAAGATTAAAGCTTGAAGTGGCTGGTGAATTTTAATTTAAACAAAACTTCACTACAACTACCGCAATATTGTTGGCATCTTATTTGTCTAGTTTTTTTTCCCATTTTAACCCTATGGAACTTTCTCCCATTTTCATATTTTCCTTACTCATAAAACCTACAATTTTTCAAGTCTTCTTTTAACCATTTCCTTGCTCTTTAACTCTATTCATTTTTTTCTAGTAACTCCCAACTTAATAGTGATTACTTGCAGTCTTGTTGAGAGTGAATCAAAATCAAAATCAAAAATAAAAAACAAACTGTAAAAAGCTAAAATAAAATATTTTAAACTCTCACAAAAGTGACCTACATTGTGTCACATGACACATGCATTGTGCCTATTGAAGACACATGCATATTGATATGCAAGTTGTCTGACTGTTTTTGAGCCAAACCGTGATGATGACCCTTGATGGCCATTGGGTTGAAATCTTTCGCCTTTCTGCTGACAAATGTGCTTCTTACATAACTTTGTGGATTCAGGCTGGCATGGAATCTTTTATTCTCTCTCTACAATTCCAGGTCAAACCTCACTCTTCTCCATGGTTTTCCTCACATTGTGCTGCTTCAATTTCCCATCAAAACCATTACTTCCACATCTATCAGCAAAAAACCTCTTGTATGATTCAGACTTGATCACCCCACCTAAAAACAAAGCTGAATTGTTTGCTAAGAACTTTTTATCAATATCATTTTGATTCCGCTAGTTGCATTCTACCTGATTTAGCTGTCAAACAGGTTGATCCATTGCTTGACATTCGTATCACTTAGCATCAAAAGTTATTTCCTGCTTGGACTCTTCTACAGCTCGGACAACATACCTGTTATAGTCTTGCAGAAGTGTTCTATGGTGCTATTCTTTCAAAAATATTTAATAAGTGATTACTTGTGGTCCGGGCAACATACCTATTATAATCTTGCAGAAGTATTCTCCATAGTTGTTGTCTATACTTTAAAAACTATTTAACAAGTCCTTATCAAAGTCTTGTTTTCCAGCCTGCTTAATAGCAGCATCTTTTATCCTTATTTTCAAAAATTCAGGAGAGCAATCTGATTCGTCTAACTACCGTCCCATTAGTCTTCTTCCTATCATAAGCAAGGTTTTTGAATCTTTAATTAACAAACATTAATCTCTCATCTTGAATCTAATAACTTTCTGATCATCAATATGGATTTTGATCTTCTCCTTCTACAGCTGATTTGATAACAGTAATAACAGATAAGTTTTATTGTGCATTAGATAAAGGTGGAGAGGTTAAGGCATTCGCTCTTGACATTTCTAAAGCTTTTGATAAAGTTTGATATGCTGGTCTTCTCCATAAGCTTTCTTCTAATGGTATATCTAGTAACATCTTTAAGAATATTGAATCCTTCTTTTCCAATTGTAGTATGAAAGTTGTCCTCGATGGACAGCACTCTTCTTCATATTCTGTAACAGCAGTTATTCAAGGTTCAATCCTTGGCTCTATACTCTTTTTAATTTACATTAATGATCTTTCAGATATTCTCACATCTAAGGTGGCATTGTTCACTGATGATACAATCATTTATTCTTGTCATGATAAGAAGCTAACACTCTCTGATTGCTTGGAAGGGGTATTTGAGCTTGAAAAGGATCTCACTTCTGCTACAGCATGGGGCTCACAGTGGCTGGTGAACTTTAATTTAGATAAAACTCAATTTTTTTCAGCCAATTGTTGTCGTAGTAATTTAAATCTTCCTATATTTATGAACAGTAATGTACTCGATAAGTCATCTACCTTTCATCAAATAATTTTTTTTAATAAGGTTTTTTAAAAGAAAAACAACAAAATACTAGTTTAAAAAAATAATTTCTAAACCAATTACAAATATGGAATGAACAATTAAAAATAAGAAAATATTATGTTATCTACTGGAGAGGACATAGTACATACAAGAGTTTTGATGGCATGTTATTTTATATTGACAATGAAATAGCAATTCTTTTGTCAATTAATTTTAATCAATCATATTAAAGGGGCATTCCAAATGTATTTAAAATATAAAGCAACAAAACTACGGTCCTACTTCATAAATGTTTTTTGTATGCAAAGTAATAAAGAGTATTATAAGAGACACTTCGAAGAAACATTTCATAAAAAATAAAATAATATCAGATTCTCAGCATGACATTTTTTGGAACTCTGTAATACAAACTAAACACTTTAAACAGTCAGACTTATTTAAACAGTCTTCAGAATTTTTAATTGATAAAGGGTAAATAGAATTTACCATTATTTTGAAAAAATTTGAAGTGTGTTGTAAAAACTAAGTTTTACGGAGCTGGTTTAAAGCATGAGTAATAAGATTTAAAATCTTTTCAGTTTTGCCAGCGCTTTTGCACTCAAGCCTTATTGCGCTTGCACACAATTCCAAAACTTTGGAAAATATAAAAAAAAGCGCTTGTCAAAAAAATTAAAGTATTTTAAAACTTTAAAATCTTTTTTGTTAATTAAATGCTTTTATAAAAAAATGTTTAAACTATTTTATTTAAAATTGATATTGTTCTTAATGCAATAATTTTGTTTAGAATTGAAATTAATTTTTTTTTTGCTGTTTTTTTTTTTTTAATTATTTTATCTAGAATTTATGTAAAATGTTTGTTTTGCCAAATTTTTTTTATTTTTATTTAATATTTAAATATAACACCTAAGTCTTTCTGTTTTTACTTTAACTATTTTGTTTAACATTTATATTAAATGCTTTTTAGTTTTTATTTATTTGCTGTTTCTATTTAAAATTATTTTTTCAAGATTTTAAATAGAAAGTTTATTTTGCCAGTTCTTTAAATTCTTTCAGAAACAATGTTTGTCATTATGTTTTTATTTTAAATATTTTATCTAGAATTTTAAGAAAATGTTTGTTTTGCCAGTTTTTTAAAATTATTTCATTTATATTTGTTTAAAACATTCTTTTTAATATTTTTATTTTAATTTGAATAGCAAAAAAAGATAAGTTTTTTTAAATCAAGCACACTAGCCTAAAAATGACCATCTGGCCAGCGCTTTTTTGTGGGCTGGCATTAAATTTCAAACAGAGAAGACTGATATATATATATATATATATATATATATATATATATATATATATATATATATATATACATATATATATATATATATATATATATATATATATATATATATATATATATATATATATATATATATATATATATATATATATATATATATAATATATCAACTAATAAAAAAATTGTAAGCTTATGCACAGTGGGCCAGAATTCACTTTTATTGGACAAAACTAATAACTCATCATTTATTAATAAAAATTTAAAGACCATTTTTGCACATTTTACTAATTTAAGGACTGTGATTTTAATGGTGACATTAGTTTTTTTTTTGGGTTGCAATGGATACCTAAAATGCTTAGCAACCACTTATTTTAATAACCAAAATCAATATTAACTCGACAAACAAAATAACTACTAAATTATTTATTGTATTACACCCATAATTATCAAATTGAGTATTTTTTATAATTCAAATGTAGTGGCTTTATTGGATTTTTTTATTTTGATAATAGGGACACCTGAAATGCCTAGCAACAGTTCAGGTTAAAAACAGTAATTTTTTTAAATTTTTTACAAAAACTAATTTTAGTTATGTATACAAAAAATTTAGGTATTAAGAGGGTTATATGGATTTTGTTACTACTGAACAGGAAATGAAAGTAATTTTAAAAGTTGCATCACTTCTGGTTCAAATGGTTTTCTTTTTGTTTAAATTTATTTTTCTATAACTACTAATAAGTGGATCTGAGGAACAAAGAAGCCTTCTTAAAACAACCATGTTAGTGTTTTACATGAACATTTGCGTGAAAAACACTCTCGAAATTTCTTAAAATCCTTATTGCACGATTCTTGAGCTTTTTCATGAACCATTCCATAAGGTAATGAAAATTGTTGTACAACTTCCTGTCCGTGAACCACCTAACTTAGGGACATCAATAGCAAGTCCAATTTGTTGTTTTATTTGTTCTTGTATTGTTTTCTTGTTTAGTTTAACAGAAATCTTGTCCTCTACTGATCTAGCTTGATGTTTACAAATACCTAGTTTGTATGTAGTGTAGGACACATTCCATGCAATGTATCCAAGAATGTAATGTTGATAGACCATACTTAAAACCATCACCAGGTTGTAAATGTGTCTTAGTAAGAAGGTAATTGTTATTCATTTGAGTAGGCATGGTACCACACACTGAATAACTTGAACTTATTACATCATACAAAGCAGTGGCAACCTTTCCATCTACTAATGTCAATTCAATTACATGATTAATCATGATATCATCCATTTAAATAGTTGACTGCAAACTTTGTTGACATTCATTAATGTACCGATTAGTAAACAGTTGTTTGATTAAGTGAAATAAAGCTTTGGCACAAAAGGTATGGCACTCTAGATATTTATAATTTCAAAAATTAAAATTATAAATATCTAGAGTGCCATACCTTTCTTCTTCCTTCATAATTTCAAGTGTTTCCTTTTTAAAACTAAACTGTACATACTGACAGTACATAGTAGATAATGGTTTTGGATTAAGCTTAACAATATTCTTTTGTGACCCATCAAATTCAATCAAATTTGCAGAATAACTAGTCGAGCAGCAGTGCAGTCTAACAAACTTTGTCAACAGAAGATTAGTAATCAGTTACACTTATACTATCTCTATTATTTGGCAATCATTGCCCTATTGCATCTTGAACAGCATTATAAAGAGGATATAGTTTACAGCCTGCTTCAATTGCATTCAAACAAATTTACTGATATGAATCCTTAGATCCTCCACAATCATGTATCAGAGCAAGAACTTTTTCTGCCGTATAAGGCATTACAGTTAAATTTGGCTCAATATACTCAGCTAATTGTAAGGCAGCTTTAGCTTCTTTTTCTTTACCATCTTCGCAAACTACAACCTGATGCAAACAATAGTTATGAGGATGAAAAAGATGAAATTAATGATGCCAAGCTTCTTTTCTTTGTTTTGGTACTTGAATTATCAAAATTAACTTTGGGTCTGCCAGATATTACAGTTGGAATAAGAGCAGAGTTATCCTATTCAATGGAAGTAGTAGGATAACTTATAGCAGCCGTGGCGCAGTGGTAGCGCACTTATCTCAGAAACGAAAGATCCGTGGTTCAAACCCCACCTCTGGGCAAGTTTTGCGACATCGGTTGGGAAGGAGGAGTTAACTTCCTATCAAATGCTCTTCCACGGTGCTCTGTGATAAGACCGTAAGGACTTCTTGGGGCACTTTAATCAACTTAAAAAAAAAAAAAATAACTCAGTTCATTTTGTAGCCATTATTTGTTATTCTTTTTGTATTGAACTTTTGAGCTTTTGCTACATATGCCACCTTTGTCAAAGATGCTTCATGAAAGTTGACAAGTCATTATTTGCAGTCAAGTTCATGCCATTTACAACTGCATCCAAAATACTAGGAACAGCTAGCTTTTTGTTATTTTGTATTTTATATGAATAAATTTAAATATATTTCAATTTTTAACTAAATTAAAACATGAAATTTAAAACATCTAAAAATAAAGATTAAATTTACAAAATATTATAAATAGGTATTTTAAGATGCATAAATTATAAAACAAATTTGTAGCAGTAATATAGCTATGCTGAGACCAACATTACACAACCATTTAGAATAAAATACATATACATTTTATTCTAAATATGTCCAATATGTACATTATTAATATAAATTTGATTTATACTCTGCAGCTTTACGCCTAATCTCTATTAATGATTTTTACATGTTTAACGATGTATCAGATTTTATGTATCAAAAACATTATATATATAAAATGTTTTTGCCACAAAATCTGATATGTCATTTAACTTGTAAAAATTGTTAATAGAGACTAGGCGGACATATATAGTCAAAAATATTTGACAATAATATAGTCAAAACAATACATTGACAATAATATAGTCAAAAGTATTTGACTATATTATTGAAATTTTAACTGAAAAAAGTATCAAAATAAAAATAAATCATTTTACTTGACATAAACTTTTATTTGACATAACTTAAGTGCAAAATAGTGTTGCCATAGCTTATTTATAAAATAATACTTGATTTTATTTACTTATGCAAAAAAAAAAAATTTTTTTTGAAAAAAAAATTAATTCCTTATTAACAGTTTAAAATGCAAACTGCATGATAATTATACCAAAATAAATACATTTTACAAAAGATGGATATTTAAACTACAAAATGGTATACAAGATATATATGGTATACAAAATGGTATACAAGAATTTTTGAGAATGTTTTTTTTTTTTTTTACTTTAGTCTACCACCTGACCCACAGTGCTTTGCTACAAAAATTATTTTGGTTCAAATAAAAACAGCTGTGAGAATTTATTATATAGTAAGTTTAATGTAAGAGTTAAGTAAGTTTAAATTAAGAAAGTTAAGTAAGTTTAAGTTACTTAGAGTTAAGTAAGTTTAAAGTAAGAGAATTTATTATAGAAGTTAGTATTAAAAAAGAAGTTAACAAATCTCATTAATTAAAATCCAAATAGAAAGAAAAATGGCTACTACACTTCGACAAAGAAAAATGTAAATTTATGTATACAGTGAAAATTTCTAACTATAACTATTATATGAATCAACCAACAAGCTATGAAAGCTGTTACATTCTAAATTAATAATTACTATTATTAATATCAATTTAATATTATTACTGTTATAATTATTATATTCTAAAAATGCCATTGAAACAAAATTTAGAATGTCTTTATATCTGATAATAAAAAGGGTAAAACCATGGAAATAAGATTGCAAGAAAAGCACAAAAAATACTCTGTAAAAAAAAATCATTTTTAAATAGTTAGGAAACTTAATGAATCTGCTGTATTGTTTTTTAGCTAATCTCCATTTAAAATATTACAAACTTAGGGGTATTCATATAGATAAAAATTATCCTGTCTAACTGGGATAGAAAAACTACAGAGATCTTGCATCTCCTTTAAAACTCATATAACTTAAATATTGTGTTTGTATGTAAAATTATTCACTTTGCCTAAAAAGGTTCCCGCCTATGGAAAACTGGGATCCCCATCAGGTGGGTCGAAAAATTTTCAATCAGCACAAACCAAAAAACATGCTGAGTAGACTGGACAGCTTTGCTACAAAATTTATATAATAGCATTTGCTTGTTTTTTAAATTTAAGTCATTTGGACATGTATGTTTTTTTCGTAAAACACGCAATATTAATAAACTTTTAATATGCATATAGCAAAAGCTAAAAGTTATAAAATCAACCCCTCGGAATCTAGTGTTAAGAAGTATATGTAGAAAATAGTTTTATGAAGTGTGATTAAATAGATTTAAGTCAATAACGTTAGAAAAGCAAAGAGAACAGGGAGATAAAATATAATATTTTAATACAAAAAAAAAAGGCTCAAGTAAATTTCAGTCACCCACCAATAAAGGATCATAACCAAAAGTTGCACAAACAATGTCATATTTAAGAAGTAAGAACGCAATTCAATATCATTCTTGACTTTTAAAAACTAATCTTGAATTGATTAATACAAAATGTTTAAACACTTTTTTATCTCTCAAGCAAACTTTTGATACACCCAAATAAACTTGTGAGACACCCAAATAAATATACTTTTGAGACACCCAAACTTTACAATAAACTTTTGAGACAACCAAATAAATATACTTTTGAGACACCCAAACTTTATAATAAACTTTCAAGACACCCAAATAAATATACTTTTGAGACACCCAAACTTTATAATAAACTTTTGAGACACCCAAATAAAATCTTGAAAGCTACATATAATCGTGACACTTAACCATCATGATCAGTAAATAACTTTAAGTCTGTTTTATATGTCTTTATTGTATTTTATATCTTTATTGTATTTTATATGTTTTTATTGTATTGGATGCCTTTAAATGTTCTTTATTACCCTATACAACAAACACTTTAACTATATTTCACACTGATTTATATATATTCAGCTTTTAACTTTTTTAATGTAATTGCTTATTTATAACAATATAATTTTAAAATAAATATTTTATTTTTATAATAAATTGTACTAATATAATATTTGTAATAATACTTTTCACATGTAATATAATTAGATTATTTAATTATATACCAATTGGATTTTTTTTTTATCTTTTATAAAGTTGTCACTAAATGTTCAACATGAATAATGAAGCTTACCATAAAACTTTTTCCATTGTTATTCCTTGTAAGTGTTGTTCCTGATTGAGGTTCTACAGTACTAGCAAATCTTGCTCTAGGAATATTGTCTCTACACATATCTATTACAATAACATCATCACCTTCTTGTGCTGCTACACCACAGTTACAGGAAACTGAGCCACAAGCAAATGTTCGAACATGGACCTATGATGGCATACAAATATTAAAATAAATTAATAACATTTTAGAATATATTAAATACTTCTAAAAAAAATATCAACCTTAAAGTTTCGTGCTGTACTTTGAACCAAAACATAATCTCCAACATAAAAATGATTGTAGTAATGCTGATCAAAAGTTTTCAAATGAGGATCACCAGTAGATGTGCATCTAGATGTTTTAACATCAGCTGTTTTTATCTGAAAGTGTCAAAAAATTAACAAACAATACTTAAATTTTTAACCAACCAATTTAAATTTTTAAAAATTTGTCAAATTTAAAATGTGGCAAAAACTGATTTTTTTGACTACTTAAAATAACACATAAATAAGTATGAAAACTTTGGCTGCTACTGGAGGTTATAATAATTAGTTTTTTCTTTTTTTCTTTAATGACTTTATTAATTAAATAAGTAAATCGTTTGTTTGGCTGTTATGTTTTTAACATTATTTGTTCTTGAATGAACTTAAATAATCTTTATTTTATTTTTATCTTGATTATTTTGTTTAAAGTTTAAACAGAAAGTTGTATTTAGAATTTAATTAAAACATTTGTTATGACATTTTAATTTCAATTATTTTATTAAGACTTTGAATAAAGTGTTCATTTTTTTCTGAATATCTTTGTTTAAATTAAATTAGAATTTAATTAAAATGTTTGTTTATTAATTTTTTTATTTTATTTAAAATTTAAAAAAAATTTAAATTTTTTTTTTAAATTAAAATTTTCACTTTGCTGATTTAGGTTAAACTAATTTATTTAGAGTTTAAATAATATGTATGTTTTGCCATTTTTTAAATAATTTTATTTGGAATCTCAATAAAAGTTTTTGTGTGCTTTTTTTTATTCTTTTTTTTTTAATTTTTAAATTTTTTATTTAAAAATAAAATGTTTTATTTAAACATACAATGTTTTTAAAAATATTTAAATGTAAAATTTATTTAAAAATAAAACCTTCATTTTACTGCTTTCATTTTAATTACTTTGTTTAGTATCTAAATCAAGGATTTGTTTTGTCATTTTAATTTATTTGAAACAGCAAATAAAATCAAGTTTTAAAATTTTGAGGTCGCTAAAAAATTGCCAACTTTAGGCACATTTTCAAATGCCGACCCAAATTTGGAGGGCTGGGTAAGATTTGGAGGGCTGGGTAAATCATAATCTCACTTTTTTTCAATCGTATGAAAAATCTACTACAAATTAAAAACATCTACTACAAATTAAAAAAAAGTAAAGATTTAGTTTCGGTCTATTATCCGTTCAAAATGAAACATTTAGAACAAACTTTCTTTAGATGTCAAGATTTAAACATATTTTTGACGTTTTAGTTTGTTTTTATTATTAAATGTAGAAAAAGAGTTTATATATATAAAGTCTCTAGATGTAAGCTGAAATTTAACGTTTTAAATTGTTCTTCTTGTTCAAAAAATATTTTTTTTCTTTATTAGTCTTGCTTAATCTATATAAAAACATAATAATAAACTTATATAGTGTAATATATTTTATAAACTATTATAAAATATACTTATGATATAATATGATATAATAATGAAAAAAAACCGCGTATAGAAAAGCCTAGAAACTACTTTAAAATAGAAAAGCCTAGAAAATGACATAACTCGACTAATAATAATAATAATATAAATAATAACTAATAATAATAATAATATAAATTAGCGTATTCATATTATCAGATACTACACTATTATAAAATATACTTATGATATAATATATAAATATATTATTATAATGCATATTAAAAAAACCACTTTACTGAATACTTAACCAAATTTCAGTGATTTACAGTAATCTTGTGCCAAAAGCGGCACAAGATTACTTGTTGCATATTTATTTTTTAACAACAATCAGGCTTTTGTATTAAAAAAAAAAAAAATTTGGTTTTTTAAATTATAAACCCAAATGTTTTCAGTAACGTATTAAAATGTGGTAATACAATTTTTTGATGTGTTAGTTGAGTTTAAACCATTAAAATAAAAGCCATTAAAGATATGAAAGATATAAAGCCATTTAAACTTTATATATACAGTTTTATGTAAAGTTTGTTGCAGTGTTTAATCTTTATTTAAAAATGTATATATACATGTATATATAAAGGTTTACAATATGTATATTTTAAGGTTTACATGTATATATAAATGTATGTATACATACATGTATATATAAATGTATGTATACATACATGTATATATAAATGTATGTATACATACATGTAAAAGGTTTACAATATTGACTACTATCAATATTGAAAACCTTTGACAGACACTAAATAAAAATGTAATAAAAGATTTGAAATATATAATTCAATACATTTAATGTACATTTATTAAATGTTTACAATATTGACTTATGTTAGTCAATGTTATAAATTTTTAATTGACCTTTAATAAACCTGTAGATTAATAGGTTTATAATGTACGCTTTAATTCTCTTAAAGTACACATTTATTAAACATTTATTAAACGTTTACAATTGTGGCTTATATAAGTCAATATTGTAAATGTTTCTTCAAGATTTTAAAAAGTATAAAAGATTTAATAAAAATATAAAATCAAATTTACATTAAAAAGCCTAAAATGAAAATCCAAACCCATCTGCTTTGATCAATAATTAGTTGCTAATCTTTTTTTTTTTTGACCAATTTAAACTAAATATAAACCAATTTAAGATGAATCTGTGTTTACTGGAATATTATATTGGATCTATAATATATCATACCATGTTTGAATTTTAAATTTCTACCATTGACATTTTTTATATAAAAACTATAAGATATAAAGTTAGTTCTGAAGGATTGCAAATATCAAGGCTTCAAATATCTACTAAAGACATGCACAAACAAAACAGGCAAGTTAAAAATTTATCATTCTAATAAGAGGAAAAATATCTAGCACAATAAAAAGTATTATGTTAAACCTGCAAAATAAACTTGTGACATTTTCAAGAAAAATGTAAAGTTTTTGTGGCTTTACATTCCCCAAAAAGGTTTTTATGGTTTTTAAACTAAATTTTAGAGCTCCAAGGATAACCTTCAACTCAATGATATAAACATCATGCCAGGTTGTGTTGATGGTTTCGCATGCTGTCGGTAGTAACAAATATTTTATCAGATTAATAAATTCAGCAAGTTTGATAGTAGGAACAAGCAGAAAGTATATTGATAAATCACTGTAACCAGATATAAAAATTAGCCTTTTCTATCACAAGGATCAAAATCTCTGAAGAGCCTGATAACGCCTTGAAAACGCTTTGTGTATATAAGAATATCTCATGTGCTTGAAAAGAAAATCTTTGGCAGATATTCTTCTATATAAAAGAAAAGTAGTTTATTGCTTACTTCAATAGAGTTTATAAATTAAATTAAACTAGATATTTAGATGAAGTAGTGAAAATAATTAAAGTGATATCTAAGTGCTGAGTGTTGACATATCTTAAATAAGCCTTAAAAAACAAGCTTCATATTATTTAAATATTCCAAAACAAAGTTTTTATCAAAACATAAGCAAAACAAAGTATTTTTTAAAAACATAAGCAAAACAAAGTTTTTATCAAAACATAAGCAAAACAAAGTATTTTTTAAAAACATAAGCAAAACAAAGTTTTTATCAAAACATAAGCAAAACAAAGTATTTTTTAAAAACATAAGCAAAACAAAGTTTTTATCAAAACATAAGCAAAACAAAGTATTTATCAAAACATAAGCAAAACAAAGTTTTTATCAAAACATAGGCAAAAAACTTTTTAATAAATAATTTTATAACAACATTTTTTTTCTCGAAGGTAAGTTCTGCAGTATTTATTTTTAAAAAAATCTTTAATTTTTTTTAAATAATTACTGCAGAAATATATGCCAAAACAATAAATTTTTTGTTATTATCTCAATAATTTTAATTAACTAAAAACTTATTTTATTATTTAAATACATACATTTTTAAAAAGGCTGGGTGAATAAAAAGCAATTGCTTTTACTCAACGTTTTTTGAATAATTACTCAGCTTTATGTGAATAAAATTTGAGCAATTTTGTTAAAACTTTTATTTATGTTAAGCTGAGAAATTACTCCAATTTGTCTCGGCACTTGGAAATCCCTTTATTAATAAATATATGCGTACAAAAAGAAAAAATTATTTGTAAAGAATAGCGCCTTACCTAAATAAATATAGCATAAAGTAATTGATGAACAATACTTTTGCTATTTTAATTATTTGATGGTAAAAAAAAAATTTAACTTTTTGAATACTATTTGAATATACTTTTTGAAAACTATTTGAATATCCACAAAAAATAAAAAATGTGAAAAATATCTGGTATTCCGAATAGGTTTGAAAAAAGATAATCCCTTCAGTAAGGATTTTGTCTTGTTTAACAGTAAAAGCATTTTGTCTTGTTTAACAGTAGCTTGACTGTGGAATGAGCTGTTTTTCTAATAATGCTGTTGACAACTTCCAACATAACTTTAGGAGACAGACAAAAAGTATATAGAACAAAACTATTCCTTAAGATTTTCCTTAAGACTAATTTTAGTAAAATACAATATATAAGGGGTAGTGGTAAAGTGGTCAAGTGATGAAATTCAAGTGATAAAGCGCTTACTTCATAAGTGAGAGGTTCCAAGTTCAATTCCCATTTTCCATTGTTTCTCCACGCAGTAGCCTTGTTAGTCAAGGTTCATGTTTTAGAGTTATAGAGTTAAAAAAGGTTATAACTACAACTTAGTAGTCTTAATCTTTATTTAATAATGAATTCATACATGTATATATAAAGGTTTACAATATGTATATATAAAGACTTGTCTGTAGTGGGCTTGGGGAGGTGAATTTAAATTAAAACAAATAAATAAAATAAAATGATAATAATATTATTTTATTATTACATTGGACGACAACTGTAAAACATCAGTCTAAAGATGGCATAGATGATCACCTAACTTTCATTTTTTTTTCTTTAAAACATTGATTTTGTTTTCTTATAAAACATTTCATGTTTTATAAGAAAAGAAAATCTGAAAATATTCTTTATCTTTGAAACTTTATATGTGAAACTAACTTTGAATAGCTTATACACCAAATTTTCTTTTTCTAAAACAACATTACTCATAATGACTGCATAATTTACAGAATTTGTTAGGTGACTCAGTCAGAAACAATCTAATAACAGAATGAAAACTGATTGGACAATAGATGGAGTAGTCAGAATGTTCTTTGGAGTTTTTGAAAGTGACAGGAATGTTGTCTGGAACACAAGCCATAAAGATTTATAAAGATGATTGCATGTTCTTAACCACCTAAGGAAGAAAAAGGAGAAACTGAACACATGCTAGAATAAGAGAAAAGACATAAATCAAAGAGCGAAAGTAAATTTTTAGGGCTGTCAAGAAAACAAGTCAACTAGCTAACTACCTCGTAATAACCTAAATATTCTACATATTACAAGAATTAAAAACCTGGAACATTTACTGGAAATATTTACAAAACGTTTAATATGCGTTATCACTTGTGTTACACATGTTAATTTAAATAGCTTGTATTATGTTGAACAAGTTTAGAGTAGATTGAAAGCACGCTTTCAATGTTTAATATATTTAGAAGAAGTTTCAATTTTAACAAAATTAATGTTTAATCTATTTACAAGGAGCTTTAACTTTAACAAAATTAATTTTGCTACAACATGGGGCTCACAGTGGCTGGTGAACTTTTTTGCAACCAATCGTTATCACAATAACTTAGATCTTCCTGTTTTTATGAACGGTAATGCACTAGATGAGTCATCTACCTTTCCACTTCTAGAATTAACTCTTACTTCTGATCTTTCTTGGAAACCATATATCAAATCGATTACAAAATTAGCATCTACTAAGGTTGCATCTCTTTATCGTGTTCAACACTTTTTTACTTCGGATTCTATTCTTTTTCTCTATTAATGACAAATCTGTCCTTGTATGGAATACCGTGCCATAACTGGGGCGGATCTTCCAATGATGCGCTTTCTCTTTTCTTTCTCTTTTAGACAAAGCGCAAAAAGTATTGTAAAAATAGTTGGACCTGCTCTTGCAGCCAACCATTATCACATCCTCGTAATCTTGCTTCTCTTTCTTTTTTCTACAAATACTAGAATGGGCACTGCTCTAAAGAGCTAGCCTCTTTTCAGAGTGGCCGCTCAAACTTGAGGATGAAATTCTATTACTTTTCTGTGACTCTTTATAAACTTTTATGATAAATCACTAAAGTAAAATATTTAGTACTTGCCATGCACTAAGCATTTGCAAGGTTGTCATGATAAAACATGCAAACCAAAAATTAATAAGTAGTAAGTCTGAAAAAAACTTTTTTTTTTTAAACAAAAAAAAAAAAGACTAAACAAACATATACTAGTACTTTTCTTTGCATCCTAAAATATCACAAGTAGAAAAAAATAAAGATCATTTTTAAAAGTTTCATAAATTTTCCATGACTTTCAATAAAAATTTAGGAATTCCATGACTTTTTCCATGACCAAAAAAAACTCCATGACAATTCCATGATTTTCATGACCAGTGGCCACCCAGCTCTTGTGCTGTCTACTAAAATTCATTCTCATGTTACTCATCATTTAATTAAGTCTCACCCTATTTCTGTGACTGTTCCTTAGTGTTCCATAAACTCTTATTTGTCTAATTTTTTTCCTTGAACATCAGTTCTTTGGAATTCACTTCCTTCATCTTGCTTTCCTGATTCATACAATATGCAATCTTTTTAGTCATCTGTCAATCTCTATCTTGCTCTATAAACTTCATCCTTTCTCTTCTGATAACTTCCAACTATAATAGTGGTTGCTTGCAGTCTGTTGGAAGTAGAAATGTCAAATAAAAAAAAAAATTTAAAACTAAAGAACTAATGCCTATTAAGTTTAAATGAGATTTATTTATTTTTTTTAAAAAAAAGCAAATTTTCAGCAAATAAATCAAAGTTGATCAATATTAAATAAATTTTATATTTAATAAGTTGATCAATACTAAACAATATTTATCAATATGAGTACTTGAATAAAATTGAAAATCAATGAAGTTAAACCCAAAGATTTCTATATATATTTAAATACACCAATATACTACATTATTTTTATTAGATAGTAATTATAGTATTTCTATACTGCACATATTTTTTGTTTAACTTAATTTGAAAAAATTTAAGTTAAACAAAACTTTTATTAAAACAAATTTTTTTAATAAAAACCTGTTAGGAAATTGATACTTATTGGATATTGCACAACCTAATAACTACTTAAACCTGGTATAAGAACCTACCTTATATTGTGAATATAAGTGACACTAAATTAACTAAAATAAGAAAGTAACAAATCTAAATATATACTAAATCTAAATAAATAAGCATGTGCTTGCAGGGTGATAACTAATAAAAAACTATATATATTTTTAATATAGGAAGAATATTTTACACAATTGTTGATTAAACTTTTGTAACATTAGTGTAAACTTTTTAAAGTTACTTGATTTATTAAAATCACCTAAAATATATCTTTAGACTTATTCAAATATTGTAAAATAACAAAAAATAATTGTGTTGTAAAAGTTGCTGTGTTGTTTCTATAGAATGGGTGAAGAGAAAATGCAAATGAAATTTTTAGATCCAACAGTTAAAAAAGTAAAAATTAAAGCATCACACAGTTGGAAGTTTCTTATAAATTTTAAAGAATGTTTGTTATGAATTTTTAACGCAAATGCATAAAAACCCAACAAGGGAACAGTTAGTTTATTAAATATTAACTGCCAGAGAAAATCAATGTGTTTTGAATGTTGTAAAAGAGTTAATATTGCTTACAACTTGCAATTAACTGGCATCATTAATAAACTTTAAATTAATTTTAATTATAACTATAAAAAAGTTATAAAAAAACACAAACTTTTTGAAAAATATCTTAAAAACTTAACTAGCTAATTGTGTTACTTATTAACCATTAAGCCAGGTTACTTGATAAATAAGTAAAATAATTTTTGATTAACTAGAATTTTTACTAGAAAACATAAACCAGAAAACCAGAAAAGTTAAACAAAGTTAATAATGCTACTTAAGCTGCCTTACAAATGAGTAAAATAAATTTATGTTAACCAGAATTGTTAAACATACATTAAATCCATAATTAAATCAATAAAAATAAAACATAATAAAAATAAAAAAGAAAAAAAAAACTTATCAGTGGGCAGTTGTTTAAATAATCTTATCAGCAAATCAAGATAAATAATCACTATTATAAAAACAACTTGAAAAATAAAAAGAAAGTGGTTTTATATCTTTATTTCTAAACAACATTACAAAGAAAAGAGTTTTGCTTCACCATTAAATAAAGAGCTATTAAAGCTACAAAATTCATCTTCATAAAATGATTATTCCAACTTTATTGTTGTTGACAAGAACAGTTTCACATTAAACAACTTGCTTCAATACAAGTTTGGTAATGACTCTTATTATATAAATAACCAGACCAGATGATCAGTTCTTTTGGGTTTAGATCAGATGATCAGTTCTTTTTGGTTTGCTATTTCAACCAAAAATGAGAGCAAAGTCAATATTAGTCTAAGTAAAAAGTGTATTTAGCAAAAATAAAAACTAAGAAAAAACATGTTCTATTGAGAATTTTCAGGCAATCATTAAACTAGAATAGTACATGGTCTGACCTCCTGATAATGTATACTAACTAGAACCATGATCAGAAAGATATCACAATCATGTACAATGATCAGGTAAGAAAATTGATCAAGGTTGTACAATAACTCTCTGATGATTTATGTATAAATAGTTTACAACAAAATTATTTTTAACAACTTTTATATCTTCACTTCACTTTTGAGCATTAATAACAATATGTTGCATATTAGAAGTTAACTTTTTTAGAATTGAGAGATTTTTCCTAACAGAGTACATTTAAACATGGAATCTCTGAGAGAGTGAGTCCATAGAATGCTATAAATAAAGTTCTCATTACAGGATATTTTTGAGAATACCTAACACTATTTGTAACATTTTTTTCTAAAATTTAAATTAGTTTAAATTCAAAAAAAAATACCTCAACATCTGTAATTTTTTTATGACAATTCCAGTCAACTGGATCTACATGATCAGGAATAAACAGTTTTAAAAACATCCTTTGAAGTCCATCATCAACAAAATCTCTCTTAGCAACTACTTCAACTTCTTGCTTTTGACCAGCTGGCCCAGGTTTGAATTTTAATGTACAGTAATCTACAAAACTGTCAGTTTTGGTTTGACCTAACTCAACAAGAACTTCACAATTTTCAGTTCCATCTCCACATACAATTGGTACTGTTGATGTAATAGTAATTTTTTGTGGTTTATCTTTTTCTGAAAGATCTAATATTTTTGGAGTTATCTAAAAAAAATTATAATTGTTACAACTATTTTAACTTGCAACATACTATTATCATTATTACTATTACAATTATTTTTACAATTAACATTATTAAATTGACTTATTAGATAAAAATAATTTCATGCTGAAAAATAAGTTTTAAAACCCATTTTTGAGATCCCTTCTTTTACTATTTATGCCCTAAAACCTTCAGTTTTTTAACTTAGCAGGGACTTTAAACATTGAAATAAAATACAGATTTTTTTTTATCTATTAACTTAGAGTTGGTTGGGAGGTTCCAATTATAAAAATTTATATAAATTTTTATAATTGGAAAAAAAAAAAACTACTATTTATTATTATGAAAAAAAAATTATTTAAATAGAATGACTTACAAATTAACTAAAACCTTGTCTTTCATAAACAAAAACTATGACTATTTTTTGAATTATTTATTTGGTTGATTATAAATTGACAATTTATAATCAACTTTTTAATTAACTTCACAAAAAAATGAAATTCAAGGATAAAATAAAACATAAAAAATGCAATCTAAACTCACAAGATCAATTTCAATTGCATTTTTATTTGAAGATATTACTATTTTTTTAAATTATCTAATATACTTTTATTGTAAATAAATTTCAGATTTGAATATGAGAATTATAAAATCTTAATTCTAATAATGTAGGCATCTGCTATAAAAAAACTTAGACGAAAACTTTGACTAGTTATGCTTCTCAAATGAAAAGATGTTCAAAAGGTCAGGATGTTCAGAAAAAGCATAATATCCTCAGAACTGTGTATCTTTTGCTGTAAAGAAACCCTGGATTGATAGAGGATACGAATATGTATGACAATATATATAGTTCAAAAAAAGGATTGCCTCAGTTCAAAGGATTTATAATATAGCCAAAAAATAAAAATAAAATAAAAGATTTAACATTTACTAAGCAACAAAATCAAACTGAGAATACTGATTCTTTAGCATCAGAACAAAGTTAAGTCTCCTCCTGCCAAGATTACATATAATCAGTAAGCATAATTGAACCAGAAATTAGTGAATCAGAGATGATTATAAGAATATCTGGAACCTACACTCACCTACATATTTTTTTTTTTTTTTTTATTTAATTCACCTCCTCAAGGCCAAGAAGGCCACTACAGACGAGGAGTCTACTTATTTGTGGTTATAACCCTCTCTCAACTCTATAACTCCGAAACACGAACCTTGATGAACAAGGCCGCTGTGCGGAAAAACGATTTTTTCATTTTTTTGTTGTTTAAATTTTTAACTTTGTTGTTTCATTATTTTAATTGGAGATTGTTAAATAACAATCTCAATAAAAATAATGAAACAACAAAAGCAAATTTTTTGTCAACAAAATAATTTTTGTAACTTTGACTTTCATAACTTTAACTTAAATTACTTAAAATATTATAAATCATAGTATATTTTTAAATTATACTTTGGTAAACAGTTATATGCATAATTTTTAGTTAAGAATAGAATATTCAGTTATGAATAGTATAAAAATAAAAAATAGGTTATTGAGTTGCCACAAAGAAAGATTGGAAGAGAAAAAAAGGCTTAAAAGAAAAGATGATACAAGTTCATTAGATTCAAATTAAATTTATAACGAATAAAACAAGATATTGCTACTGTAAATTGATAAAAATTAATGTTCAATTATTAATAACAAAATTTTATTTTCAGCTTAAGTATGAAAAAATCAGGAGTATGGCAAAATGTTTCAAAAGGAAACACCAAATGTTTAAAAATGCAATATATACCATTCTGTTCTAAAGTGTGCAGGTGGGAATACATCAAATTTAGCAAACCATCTTCGAGCAAAACATAAGATTGATTTGAATAAAAATAAAGAGCCATTTTCCACTCAGCTGACACAGAAAAAAGCAAAATAAAGAATAAGTTAACAACAATGTCTCAATCCGGAACACGTTTCTCAATAACATTATATGAATGGACTAGCTGTAATTCCAAAAGGTATTTAAATGTAACATTACATTCACCAGAAGATCGTTATAAAATTGGACTTATTCACATAGAAGGCTCATGTGATTCATACAAAGTTCAGTCATTAGTTGAAAAAAAACTAATGGAGTATGGTATTAAATTTAGTTATATACTTGCATTGACACAAGATGGAGCTAGCATTATGAAAAAATATGCACAATTAAATGAAATGGAAAACCAGTTTTGCATTAATCATGCTATTAATTTGGCTGGATAAGACACTTTATATTATAAAGATATTTTAATTAAAATTTTTCATATTATTAATTAAAATATTTTTTGCCCATTTTACTCTAGTAAAATAAATGTTTTAAAAATTGATTTAGAATTTTTTTTTAATTGATTTAATCTTTTTAGATTTCATTTAAAAAAATGCTGCTTTATTTCAGTGTCTAAGGTCCCTGTTTTTCAGTTAAAAAAATTGGGACATAAATTGTAAAGGTGGAAACCTTAAAAATGGGTTTCTAAATGGTTGAAATATGATGCAAGCTTTATATTAGGCTGTCTTAAAAAAACTTTTGTTTTCAGGCATTTATATAACTCCGCCCATTAAAATTAAAGTAGGGCGCTTTTTAAAAACTCTTGATTCCCTCTTTTCACTTAATAGTAATCTTTTTTAGACTAATGAAACTCCAATACAGTGCTGTTGTCAAAATAGCAATGCTGATATACTATGTATGATTTTTGCATTTATGTCCCCGAAAGAGAGACACAAAAATGTAAATTTATAAAAACAATGTAAGAAGGTTGTGTTTTTTTGAAAAAATTTTTTATTTTCTATTTTTTAAATTATTAAAATGTTTGTCTTTATTATCATTAATAAGGATGGATGGCTTGCCCTTTTTGTAGCCTTTATTCATTAAAAATAATTTTTTTATATCAAGACTGAAATATGTAGTTGCATCAGCAATTGTCAAAAAAAAATTGTCAAAAAAAAAAAAAAAAAAAACCAGCAAATCGGAAAAAAACTGTGATTAATGTAGTGCTAAAAATAAAATATGTTATTCACAAAAATCAAAACCATGTTGTAATTTTAAACTTTAACTAATTTTTATACTAAACAAGTTTTTTTACTTGAAATCCTGCAAAGAACTCATTGCTTTTTCGATCTGGACTTTTGAGGCTCTCAGTTCCAATGTAATATGAACGCACTTTGCAATAAATCTAAATAACAATAATGGTGCTCATTAAAATTATTTAAAAGTAATTGATATTAAAATAGCAAAAAATAAAAAATAAAGTTTTAAAAGTTATTAAAATTAGCTTATAATTAATATAAAACTGAACAATCATAAACAAAAGTAATAACATTACTTAAAAACTTAAATTTGAAAATTTGATTTAATAAATAATAACAATTAAAAGTTGCGTAACATAAAAATATGACTTACATTATAGCCCATACAAAATGTAGCATTCTCTCCATATTTATTAGTATTTTGAAGAAAAGCTTCATTTTGATCACTTGTAAAAATTTCAGGACCTTTAATTTGTTTTTCTTCAGGACCTTGAAACCAGGTGACTTCATACCGTGCCTTGCTATCTTTCACTGTGTTGAATTTGCAACCAAATCTTATTCGTTTATCTTTTACACCAACAGTGACAATTGGATCTTTGTCTATCTTGGGAAAATTACCTACATTAAAAAAAGCATTTACTACTTATATCAATAACACAATTTATTGTGTATCTTTATTTAGTTACCAAACAAATTATACAGTCATTAGTTGTTTCTTATAGTAAAAATAAAACTTACTTTTGAAAAGCTACAATGAAAAAGTTTATAAAAAGTCTACAAACAGTAAAATAAATATGACCACAAAGTATTTTGCGCTATTAACATATTGATAAAACCAAATTTGATTTTATACAAGTTTGCAATTATAGTATATTAATTAAAATAATTTGTATATTAATTAAAATAATTATTATATTAATTAAAATAATTAGTATATTAATTAAAATAATTATTAAATTAATTAAAATAATTAGTATATTAAGTAAAATAATTAGTATATTAATTAAATTAATCAAAACCATATCTACCATTAAAAACAAATGCTTTATTTCATATCTAATTACTTATAAGTAGTTAATCAGTTAGACTATCAATATTATTTTGTATCTTTAATAGATATCACTAAGCAAGTATTGCTCAAACTGGACCAATTTTCGCTTGTTGGAAAGACATTGGAAAGACTACTAACAGAACTGAATATTGTTGGTAGAAAATAAATTAATAAATCAGGAACCAATATTATGGATATCATTATTTAGTTTACACTAGTTATGGTCACGAAGAAAGAACTTTAAAACTAAAAGTAGGGGGAGCTCCATAATCATCTTTTTATAGATTTTTTATAGTTTAACCAATTTTTCTTAATTAGTTTTTCATGCTGATTCTGAAAATCAGAATCACTTTTTTTCATTTTAATTATTTAGCCTTTTACTTCGATTTTAATAAAAGTGAATATATTGACAAAAAAAGGCATTGTTAAAAATAGATGAAATTATTATTATCATGAAATATAAGAAAAGTAGAAATATAGAAATCTTTTTCTGTTTAATTTATCAATAATATACCTTATGAGTAACAAAAAAAATTAAGCATTATATATGAAAATAATTCATACAGTTTGTTATTTACTATTGAAAATAGAAATTTCTATTAAAGTCACCATATGCAATAAAGATTGCTGTGGGAACTTTCCATATATAACATCTAGGTTATGAGCGTGTTCTTTGGTAAACATAAGATGGAGGTTTGTATTTTTATATTAACAATCATGTATTTAAACAGAATAGACCTCCGTGACAATGACCTACATTGTATCCCTAAAATAAAGAACCTCACTTTTTGAATTTTTTTTTCATTTTAACATATCTTTATCTACTTCAATAATGTCTAGTTCACAGCTAAATGGGCTGCCTTGTAACTTTAATCAAACTAAAATAGAACTCATCTTGCACACCTGATGTAAAGTTTGCTGCTCTTCCATCGTTATCCATTTGTTTTTGTAGCTGGTTTCAACTATATTCCATAGTTTCAACTTTTTGGATAAATAATTGGACAATAGTTTTCCAAAATATTTTTAAACTACGCAAACCTTCATTTTTTATATGGTTTAAATAATTAAACATTATACATCTACTGTTGAAATTAAATGGGTTTTTTCCAAAGCCTTTCAACTGCAACAACTTAATTAGAAAGTTAATACTAATCATATTCCATCATCAACCAAACGCATAATACTTTCTTTCTTTTTAAAGTCCTGAGGCTAATTTTATATATATATATATATATATATATATATATATATATATATATATATATATATATATATATATATATATATATATATATATATATATATATATATATATATATATATATATATATATATACTTGACAACGAGGGTAGCTATAATCCCTTAAAATATTGTATGAAAACTTATTTCAAATAAAGAGTTACATCCATAATAACACTTTGAGCCTAACTTTTGCCAAAATACTCTAGCAAGAATGATACAATCATTCAACTTCTTTGAGGTATACTTATTAACTGCTTCTAGAATTTTTTAACTAGCTATTCACTGCATTTTTTAGTAAAGCAGAAAATTTCAAAATTTGATCATCCAGTTTGTTTTTTATAAAGCCTTTTAAGTAGCGGTATTCTTTAGCCTGTTTATCTTTAGAGTTGTTAAACGTTTAGAATTTAACTGAACTTCTACTGACTGGCACTTTAAAAGAAGATTTATTCTTGATTTCATTAAAGAAAAGTAAAATAAAAAATGAAACATTGAATAGCCTTCTTGATAGTTTGAAAAACGATTAAAAAAAAAAAAAAAAGATATTTTGAAGCAATCTGTCTTTTTGATTACTAAAAATGTTTTGTTTAAAAAGAGACTTCAGATAAAACTTTTTTTTTGAAGCAATCTGTTGTTTTACTTATTTAAAACATTTTTTTAGAAAAAGACTTTAGGTAAAACTTTTTTTTTCTAAAACGCAATGATTAAAAATCAAATTTATCCAATCAAAATTTGAATAACATAAATTTGAAAGAAAAGTTTCGTAATTTTATATGCTAAGAAACTTTTGCAAAGACTTTAATTTTTTATATCTTTAAATTTTTAAAACAGAAGTAGTAGGTCAACCATAAAAAATTAGCAAAAACTGAATTGTTTTTTGAATTTTTCTCAAAAAATTAATTAAGAATAACTGCTTAAACAAGAAATATAGAATTTTGCCCCCCCCCCCCCTCTCTACTAAAAGTAACCTCATTAAAAAACAGGAGAAGGCGGTGATTTAATCAAAGTGTTTGAATTAATGAAACAAATTGACAAAATAAATTTACATAACCTAATTGAATAAATTAATACTAATGAAAAAAAGGCCATGAATTAAATATACATTAGTATTTATGAGTTAATAAAAACACACAATAACTAGAGAAATAAATGACTAACAATGAAATGTACTAACAACCACATTTTGACAGCATTACTACTGTTTATGTTTATAAGATGACTAAAGGTTATATAACTTATTGTACAGAATTGAACTTATATTATTCTTAATTTTTTAAATTTTGTTAATTTCAGTTATGGAAGAAACTGTTATTATACCTGGACATTTGATAAATGAAACAAATATTTTAGATAAGGAAAAAGTAATGCAAATTATTGCACCTAACTAGCAAAATATTTAAAATGTTAAACAAAAGTTTAACAAAATGGTTTTATGAAACTTTCTAACTTATAGAATAATAAAACTAGATATTTTGAATGATAAATAAAATTACTAAATACAATGAAAATTACAATTTTGATTATAACTTTAAATACAAATTTCAACAATAATCTTAATATAATTGCTAATGTGAATGTTCAATGCCGTTTTGCTTTCGTTTTTAAAGTAGTTTTTATGAGTTAATATGTGTTATATAATTGTTTTATAAATGTGTTCAAAATTGTTTATATAAGGTTAAATATATATATATATATATATATATATATATATATATATATATATATTGTGTTTATAGTTGGTACATATGTTTATATTATGTTGTTTTCATGTTTTCAAAGTGCTGTGACTTGGTAAATGTGTAGAGCAAGATTTGTCAACCTTGCTCGCCAAAGCAAGTACTTACAGCAGAGGGTTACACGGCAGTGTTCAATGTAAAACGGTTACTGTTTTAGGTCTAGTTGTTTTTAAGCCTTTATTACTAATTATTCTGAAAATACATAATACTGTTTTTTAATAACACTTTGTGCAATCTTGTTACTTATGTTCTGTTATATATGAATGTTATGTTTCTTAAGTTATGTTATATGCATATTATATTAACTTATGGTGTGTGCTATTGTTGTTGTGATGTAGTTTTTTTGTAATCTTTTGAGTTGATAGACATTTGGCTTACCTTCACGTAGGTATCTATTGTTAAAAATGATAAATAGGTAATTTCATTATTAAACCTCACTGCTTTTAATCATTCACTAAAAGCCTACTACTCTGAATTATATATATATTCAATAAAAGCCTACTACTAATTATATTAGTAGTAGGCTTTTAGTGAATATATATTATAAAATTATGTCTGTCTTTCTTTTGCTTCATTTACAGCTAATGTAGTTCAACCTATGAATTATTGGCTGCCATGTTTTAGAATATGCAATCAAGTTTTTCATCATGTAGGTAATCTTAGGCCAGATCAAGATGTTCCGCCAACATATTGTCAACTACATCTATGATCCACCTACAGCAGGAAGTTTTAAAATGCAACATCCTGGTAATGATCTTTGCTTAAATGATTTAATGTTTCGATTGCAAACTATTATTAGTGAAGAGAACCCATTTGCTCATGTATTTAAAAACATGGCTGAAGTAGAAGATGAAGAAGTTCGTCTCAGTTGTAAAAATGTCTTTACCTGTAGGGCAAGATAAACATCACTATAATCTCCCTTCACATAATGAAGTTGCAGTTGTATTTGTTGGTGAAGATGGTGCTCCACCTACTTCAAGGGAAGTTGTTATTTTCCCAAGAGGTCATCCTCTTAAAACTATATCAAGTAAATCTGCCAAATTAGAGCCTATGGTTTATTCTCTATTTTTCCAAGGGGTGATGCTGGTTGGCATAATCAATTGGTTCAAAACCCTGAACGTGCTACATTGATTAGAAACCATGTTACATTATCTTTGTATTACAGTTATAAACTTTTAGTTAGACAACTAACCTAAACAAAATGAGAAGCGAGCAATGCGATGCCTTACACAAACATGTAAACAACATTAACAATTAAATAACATAAACAATTCCTTTTTTTTTTTTTTTTTTAATTTCTTTAGAGTAAAATATATTTACTGACAATGCTTTTTTTTTTATACTTTTAGATTATGTATTGTTGTCTAGATTCTTTGTTAAATTACAATTTATTGATGTAAACAAATATTTTTTTATATTTTTGATAAACAACTTATATATATATATAAACTTAAAAAAAGATAAAAATTTCAATTAATCTTAAGTTAAAATATAGTCTTTGATTAGAAAAGATCATTATTTGTAAGATTCTTTTACATTTTTTCATTATTCAGTTGTAACAATAATAAATTACTGGTAATATGTTTAAAGAATACAGTGACATTGAAATGGCTAATAATTTAATAATAAAAGTGAAAACTTTATATGTGTAAATGCTAATAAGCGAAAATAATTATTGTCCAAATAAAAGAGACAGAGCTAGGCAAGATAAAATTAGTTTTTGTTGAAATGTAAGAAATGCTGCTCGACAAGCAGAAACCTTACTTGCTAGAATTCAGTGTAAAGTTGTGTTAATGTCTGTTTATTTGATTTTACTTTAAACACTTTAGAACAATTTAAATTTAAATAGTTTTAAACTTAAATGATTTTAAATTTTTTATAAATTCAAACATAATTATGTTCTTTTTTTTTAGTTGTTTTCACTTTGTTATCACTTGAATTTCACTTAGTTGTTTTCACTTTGTTATCACTTGAATAGGTTGCTTACTGTTGAAACATGGTTTTAATTTTGTAAATTTAATGATATGAAATTTACTCTATTTATCATTAGTCAACAGTTAAAGAGAACTTTACATAATAAAGGTAAAAATAATTTTGTTTACTCTTAGATGAGAGTTAAAAGAGAATTAGTACGTGGAGCATCAATAAAACTTATATAATTTAGTTAATAAAATATCTTATTAATTTGTGGTGTTATACATTATTACGTTATTTACTACATTAAGTTGTCTAGTCTTTTTATAATCTTTTCTTTTTTAATTATTTTGAAAAATTTTTTAAATCAGTAACTGCTGTGCTGTAACAGATATAAAAAAAAACTTAACTGATGTTAATGTATTCTTTTTGTCATTAACTATAAGCAATGATTTAATTACTAATAACCCTTTACTACAGGTTGCTTACTGCTAGTTTATATTAATTTCAAATTAATAATGTATTTTTTTCTTAATTTTATGCAATTTTATAAAATTTATTATAGCAGGGAATGAAGAGAAACCAAATTTAATGGAAACACTTTTGAAAATAAAAAAAACTTAGTGTATTGAAAAGTTTTGGTATTAAAATAGAACTTACTATTTTATTTCTATTTTTAATTTGCAATACTTCTAAAAAACTATAATAAAGATAGAAATAGAAGTATATAAGCTATAGAAAGAAGTTCTACTAGTTAACACAAACTTGTATTACCACATCAGTTATGGTTGTAGAAGGCCTTACGATTCAAAGATCAAAAACAATGATTTTTCAATTAAAAGTCAATTTCAAAAGTCATTTTAAAATTAATCTTCCTATTTTTATAGGAAGATTAATTTTGAAATTTATAAATGTTATATAATGTTACATAACGTTTTGTAGGAAAAACTTTCCCAGATACACTATATGAAGCAAGCTTATGGAAAAGACCAGCATGACAAACTTTTTCAAATGCTTTAGATATGTCAAGAGCGATAGTCCTAACCCCACTGCCTCCCTCTAAAACACAAAAAAATCTTTCGATTACATCAGTTAGCAAGTCAGTCATAGAGCAAGAGGATCGAAAACTATATTAATTGTCTGTCAAGATGGGATGTGAGAGGAATCAAAATTTTATTTGGATCTTTAAGAAGGGGAAATTACAAATTAGGATTTAAGTGTAAAAAGCCATGGTTTGTTCATTAATATCAAACAGGGGCACCATCAACTTTACATTGTACAAGGGATGATGAAAAAAGATCAGTACAAGATTGTTCAACAAACTACTCTGTTAAACAGTCTTGTAATACTACAAAATCCATTTCTTAATCCTTTTTTGTTAATGAGAGTATCAAGTTACATGATTGGCATGGCAATTCTATAGATATAAACCCTATTGAAAATCTGTGGGAATTTGCTAAATGCAAAAAAATTTAACTGTTCATCTTTATGGATGCACCAAAAATATGAATAGTTAATAATTGAGTTTGAGTCTAATAATATGAGTTAGGGATTGCCAGTAAAGTATCTAGACTTGAATGTGAGAAAGGAGGTCTACAAATGGTGTATATGAGGTATGATCAGTTATAAAATTAAGGACACTATTTTTAAAAAAAAACATAAAATGTTAATTAGGTTGGTTAAAAGCCTACGTACTTTTAGGGAGGTAAAGGGTACTCAAAAAAGAGCATACCAAAATGGGGTTAGAGAAGGATCAAAATAAAAGCGTACGTACTTTATAGACAACCCTTAAGTACAGTACTTAATATATGAAGTACTGTACTGTATGTAAGTACTGTATGTAAAAATGTAAAAATGTAAAAATTTTAAAAACAACAAATGCAATGAAAGTACATAGTGTGTTTTACTCAATTAATTCAGACTAAAAATCAAATTCAACAGAACTTAGAAATGAGCTACATTTATATATATATATATATATATATATATATATATATATATATATATATATATATATATATATATATATATATATATATATATATATATATATATATATATATATATATATATATATATATATTTAATATATATATATATATATATATATATATATATATATATATATTTAATATATATATATATATATATATATATATATATTTAATATATATATATATATATATATATATATATATATATATATATATATATATATATATATATATATATATATATATATATATATATATATATTAAATATATATATATATATATATATATATATATATATATATATATATATATATATATATATATATATATATATATATATATATATATATATATATAAATGCAGCTCATTTCTAAGTTCTGTCGATTTTGATTTTTAGTCTGAATTAATTGAGTAAAACACACTATATACTTTCATTGCATTTGTTCTGTTTTTATAATTTTTTTGGTTAAATACTAACAAATATTTGCATGTTTCTATTGTTCTTCATGTAAACAAACAAACATGAAACATGAATACATTTTATTTTTTAATAAGCAAATGATACTTTTAATAAAATTTATGTTTTATATAAATACCACCAGCTTAGATCTAGAACAAATACTTTACAACAAGAGATCTTCTTAAAAGATTTTATTAAGATAATATACTAAAAACTTGTTTATTTATTTTAAAATAGCATGTAAAGAAACTAAACTATGGAAAAAATATTAAACAATATTTGCATTTTTAAATTACAAACATTTTTTATAAGAATAAATTATTTTTAGCAACATGTCATCTTTTTCAATTTTTTCATTCAATTCTGAGCAGCTATATTTTCTTAAATCAAATTTAATGAACAAAACAGCTGCCATTGTAAGTTGGGATTTCCTTTCTGTCCAAATATCATTGGCAAAACAATCAAAAACAATCGCTCTACGAAAGCAGCTTCCACTAATTTTAACAAGTTGTTATAAGGAATGTGATTATTTTTGAAATGAGAACAAATTTCAACCCATCGCTTGTCACATTCAACAGACTGTGAATTCCAAGAAAACTTTTCCTTTGTGCAAGATCAATTAGTTCTCCAAATTTTGTCAAACAATTTATTGTCATTGAATGTGATTTCTATTGATTTTTTCAAAAAATGTTATAGTTTCAATAATTGCAATCCATTCAACTTTGCAGTTAAGTAAAGACCATTTAAAAACGATAACCTGATTAGAGTGACGCGACCACTCATCTATATACTCTAGACAGACACTGTAAAATGTCTACTTCTTTCAGAAATAGGTTTTTTAAATAATAACTACTTTCTTTAATAACTTGCAAATGCTGTCTTACAATTAAAGGTAGTTTTCTTCTTTTTTAGATTTTATCTGGTCCTTCAAATCCTTTAATACTCTGGCAACCTCAGCAGCAGAAATATCATCTTTCTCAATTTTTTTACCGTCTTATAAAAAACATTGGCTTGACTGTGAACAAAAAACAATACTATTTCACCCATTTTGTTATTGAAAAAATTAAATATAAGTTTCGGATGATCTTAGTGGCTGATATAACTTAAGCACTCTTTCGATAGCTGGAAGTAAGGCCAACCAATAAACTTTTGAGAATCCTAGAAATTTTTGATATTCCACACCGGTATTATCACAGAAATTTTCTAAACTAGAAACTCGAACAGTAAAACGATAAAAAAATAAATAAATTTGAGGAATAATTATTTCCACATCAATAGATAAACAACCAGATGCAGTGTTTATTGTGATTGATAAAATATGAGCATTGCAACCGATACTAATGATTTCACAGTTTACCTTAACGATTAACTATTTGTAAATATTGTTATTACTACTTTGTTTTTGACCTCCAAAATTGATATTGGTGTTGTCTGCAGAAATCGCCAAAACTTTTGAAAATTATTCTTAGCACTAATGCATTTAAAAAAAACTTCTGATATCTGATGTTTCTCCATTTACACAATCCATGCTAAACAGCACTCCCTCTTTAACATCAACTAGTAAGTGACCGGGGCCCCGGGTAAAAATGAGACTTTTATCAAACCAAGTCCTGACTAAACTATAAGATTTTTCAGGGATTGATAGCCGGTGTTAGAAGAAAATTTATAATACTTTATATATTATAATTTTATGCTTATATTTACTATTTATTAAATACTGGCATATATTTTCAAACTTTAATTTACTCCTAACAAGATTGCAAGCAACCACTATTAAGTTACTTTAGAATAGAGAATAAGTAAAAATACTAGGAAATGTAAAAAACTGCAGACTTGAAAAGTTGTAGGTTGTATATAAAAGAAAAATATGAAGATAGCTAGTTTTTGTAAGGTTTTTTTGATGTGCAAGGAAAAAAACTGGATTAATAAAAGTTTTTATAGCATAAAGGGTCAGATACAGTAAATGGATGCAACTTGTTGAATAAGAAACAAGTAAGAATGAGTTTTGGGTTATTGCAATAGAAATAATAGCTTATTTGAGCATTGACCATGATTGTATTTGTAGAAAAAAGAAAGAAATGCAACCTTACAACAATGGAAGAGTGGCTCAAGCTTGGCAGATAAAGCAGGCTTAATTTGTTATTATTATTATTTTTTTATTATGTTAATTCACCTCCTTAAGGCTAAAAACACCACTACAGACAAGGAGGCTACTTAATTGTGGTTATAACCCTCTCTCAACTATATAACTGTGAAACACAAATATTGATACAACCATGGCCGCTATGAAGAGAAACAAATTGAGGGCGGTACTACCAACAATGTGGTGGAGATCAAACTTGGTACCTCTCGCTTATGATGCAAGCGCTCTACCACTACACCACGACCACACTACATTTACAATGTGCTTTTAGATTTTGTCTGAGAGTAGAAGGGTTATTATTCATTATTACAGGAATACCAACATTATACCAACATTATAGCAATATTTTTTGCAATAAATAAATGAGTTTTGTTATCAAACAAAAAATTACATATTTTAAGTTCAGAATTTAAATCCGTAAGCCACAGCAAACCTTTGATTGTTACAAAAGAGAGATCAGATTAAAAAGTAGCTGCGTGTTCTAAGCAATCAAAAAGTGAAGACTTTTTGTCAAGACAACTTCAAGGGTACCACAAAGTATCCACAGGATACTTTGTGGTACCCTTAAAGTTATTTGAAATAAAGAAGAGTAGGCCTTCAAGAATAACTTTATTACTGCAGCTAGTAAGAAATAATTTAATAATCTTAAAACCTTTATATAAAGAAACTAATAGCAGAGTGAAGACTAATTTGCAGGATAGTTGGAGAGGTCAAAGTGTTTTCTAGAGTTTTGAAAAATTGGAACCACTTATTTATCACTTATTAAAAATTAAATATGATTAAATATATAATTAATAAGATATAAATGTTAAATTTACTTTAGTTAATGACATTGTTGAAGACTAACCAAAAGTCTTTAGGACCTAATATCTGATATAAGATACAAAATTTAGAAAACTGAGAATAACAGAGTTTAACATCAGAAAAGACCTTTTTACATTTGTTTCTTGGAATAATAAAAGGACATTTGTTCTCAAGAGAGATGTTTTTCTAGAAAAGATAAAATAAATGATTAATAAAGCAACTGTTCAAGTTGATGAAAAATGTGGAGTAAAATGAGATTTGAATTGAAATTAAAGAGTAGGAATAAAAGCTTCCAAACTTTTAGTCCAGAAGGAATAAAAACTTCTGAGATGCGTTTTATGCATACATCATATGGACGTAAACATATATGTTTACTATTTATTTAGATGTTGGCATGCAATACCCTTTTATATTTATATAAACTTTAGTTTTTATATGGTGTAGTATTTGCACAAAGAGAAGATGATGATGATGATGATGATGATGATGAGAATGATGATGACAATGATGATGATGGTGATTATGATGATCATAATGATGTTTATATATACATATATTTATATATATATACAAAATATAACTGAATTTTGAATTAAAAAAATATACTTTAGGATGTATAAATATTTTTGCAACCACGGTCACAAGACCAGCCCCTGCTATATTTTATCAAACCCGGCCCTGGTCCCTGTCAAATATCAACCCCAGTTGTATACTAATATCAACATAATGAGCCAAAATTGGATACATTTTAATGTCCTTGTGGTTTGATACATAAGAAAGAATTGACACATGATTCTTTTAATAAAGCATTTTCTAAGTTTCACAATATTTCTGGAAAAAAAAAACTTGATATTTTTCAAATCATCTACCATCCTACTACAACATTACAAAATATGAGTTGTTAAATTGCAGTGGTTTGTCACCAGAGATCATTATTGACAACAACTATCCTGCCTCATTTTGACAGATTTTTAAGAGGTTTCGCATAATAAACATTTTATAATATAATACAGCTAATAATAATGTGTAAATATAATCAAACAAATAAAATAAATAATCAAACTGTCACTAGTTAATCATATAATCAAACACACTGTCACATAAATCACAAAATGCTCCACCAGTATTTTGCAATTAACAGCGGTCTGAATAAGCCCAAATTTTTATGTTTACAATTATTGTTTTACATTTTGTACATGCATCATAAATTTTATAATCTTGGATTATAAAATTTCTTAATTAGCTTTCATGTACAATCAGCACTTTTAAAGTTATGGTTGTGTTTGATTGAGTGGAATGCAAATGTTCTTGAATGGCTAATATTTTTTCATTTTAAACAAAGCTCTGACTCTTCATCAAATTTGTGATTTTGTTTGACAATATAGAAGCAGTCAATGCCGTTTTGTGTTTGATAGATTTGCAATGATCTTCAATTGCAGACTGCCCACGACTACTAATGTCAAATAGACTTTGACAAATAGTACATTTGAGGAGCTCATCTTTGATCTGCGTTAAGAAAAGAAACATTCTTTTTAAATTATCATTAAATGTGTTTAACCTTCTTCGACCGTCCACGACTACTATTGTCAAATAGACTTTGACAATTAGTATATTTGAGGAGCTCATCTTTGATCTGCGTTAAGAAAGGAAACATTTTTTTTTTAATTTTCATTAAATGTGTTTAAAACTTGTTTAACCTTCTCTTCTTACTATTCAATTTTTGAATTTGATGTATAAATAGTTATAAAATCTCTTGAATTACTTTTTAATGAACAATTGTTTTTATAAACTTCTTATTAAAGTAAATCGCAAAGCATCATTTACAATAATTAGGGAAAAAAGACATTACAAGGCAAACAAAACTGGTGTAAAACAAGCATTTTCTTTGTTGTGGTTGAAAAATCTTTCGAAGTAATTTTTTTTTTCTCTAATGGGAATTTTAAAAACCTTTTTTTTTAAATGTCTATGGGAATTTAATTCATTTAGTTTCATGTTTTATACTTAAGTTTATTGGAATTATTTACATTTTGTTTTTTAACTAAATTTTAGAAAATTCATTTATTAAATGTCTTTCAAATAAAATTTTTGGAAAGAATTTTAATTGCTTTTTTTTAATAAATACATACACAATCGCGTACAAACCTCAAACGCACAAAACTACTATCAAATGGTTACTTATGCGCCAAACGCGTACCTATGGTCACCTTAATTATACAAGAATATAAAATAACTAAGCATGTCGCCACAAAAAGTTTTGAACTTATTCACAAATTGAAGTAACTTAAAAAAAAATTCTTTCAAAAAATAATCGTTTAAAAGATTTTTTGGAAGTCATGGAAAAATTGTATCAAATGTTTAAATTTATCATCAAAAATACATGCCTACAAAAAAAAAAAAAATTATATATAACATTTTATAATAATTTATACAAAATGTGATTATTTAAACCATCATTATAATTAATTTTATGTTTTTATTTGAAGCCTTTGCGTAAAATAAAACCTTAGAAAGGTCAAAGATTAAAAATTAACTTAATTGTTTTTTTTATTGCATTTTTATTTCACTTTTTTTAATTGCATTTAAATAGTACAAACATCAAAATAGCCATGGTCAAGTTGTAAAGAAAAAAAACTATTAGCGTGGTCAGCTACAGAGTGCGAGAGCAAGCCATTTCTGTTCAAGCATGATATATATATATATATATATATATATATATATATATATATATATATATATATATATATATATATATATATATATATATATATATATATATATATATTAATTTATTTCAAATAAACCCTCAGTCATTTAACTAATATATATTTAACTAATATAGATAAAAGTTAAGTTTCAGACTTATCTATATTAGTTAAATATATTTTTTTAATGCCTCCTGATGGAATATAAACACATGGCTTTTATATTGAATAGAAAACATTAGAAAAAATCCTTACAAATTTATTCTACTTCTCAAAAAAAAAAAAAATTAGTTTTATAAAATAAATTCTACTTCTAAAAACAAAATAAATTAGTTTTTCATTAAATAAAAAACTAAATTAAGTTATTTTTAGATGTAGAAAAAATTTGTAGGTATTTTGTCTAAAATTTTCTACTCAATAAATAGTAGACATCTAATAATACTTTGTTATAAGATGTAATTAATACATAACTAACAAGTAAACAGCCCGATTGTATTTAAATCATCTATTCACTGGGGAAACCGTTGTTATAATTTTTTAACAAAAAGACTTTTTAATTTTGAAAAAGTAAAAGAAATGCTACCTGAAAAAGTCCTTCAACAATAAAAAAATCCTTTAACATAATGATTATATGTTAATAAATAAAAAAAAAAAAAACTATTTATTTAAAACTATCCAACAAAACTTACTTGAGCATGGTGTAAATCCTGTTGGAGAATTTTCCCCTAGTTCACACTTTTTTTCGCTGCCTAAAAAATACACCAAAAAATATTAAAAATAATTGTTTTAAATTGCAACTGAAAAAGTTGCTACAATTAAAATTTCTCACAATTATTTTCTACTTTTTACCTGCACAGTATCTCATAGGACAACCAGGTACTGGTTGTAAATAATAAACAAAATACTCTTCATTGTTTTGAAAACATTTCTTAACTTGAACATCAACTTTGTTAGCACAAGGATTTTTATCAACTACAACACATGCTGGGATTGTTTTTATTTCATTCACTCCAGTTGGTTCAATGCCATTAAGCCAAACAGGGTTCTTTACACCTAATTAAAAAATAAATAAAAGTATGGTGGTAATGAGGGTAGTAATGACAAAAAAAGAAGGTTTGGAGTTCCATCGTTTAAATTTTTAATAAAGATATTTAGCATTAAAAAATAAAACAATTTTTAACAATAAGAAAGTTAAGCTCTATCCAGGGGCAAACAGAGATTAGTATTTGGCCGGGAATTTTACATTTGTCTGGCCCACGTCAAAGAAAAAGAAAGTAAAGAAACAGGTTAAAAATTGACAAAACCTGAGGAAATATTCGAATTCAAACTAGATAAATTTTTTCAGCTCCTCCTTTTCTTTTCTTGTATACATATATATGTATACATATATACACACATATATATATATACATATATATATATATAAATATATATATATGTATAAATATATATATATGTATAAATATATATATATATATATACATATATATATATATATATATGTATATATATATATATATATATATATATATATATATATATATATAATATATATGTATATATATATATATATATATATATGAGTGGGTCAGAAGCCAAGGGGTACATATATATATGTATATATATATATATATATATATATATATATATATATATATATATATATATATATATATATATATATATATATATATATATATATATATATATATATATATATATATATATATATATATATATATATATACACATCAGTGGATGTCAAATTATTAGTCACATTTGCAAAAATTATAATATTAATATTAATATTTTTGTACCTAATTATCTGCATTAAAAGTTCCCAAGCGTTCTCATGCATAAAGATCCATTTAGACGGATTAGGAAACCAATCGCGTATCTGCGGAAATAATTTTGGTAGCAAATATTTTTTTATAATCATAAAGAAGGACTCAGCTCTTACCACTTATAATTGACCACACCGTCACTTTTAAAGGGTGTTTTACCATTTCTTTTAGAGGGTGTTTTACCATTTAGGTATTTTTTTATCAAATTTACCTTCAATTCTGCTTATTGTCATAACAGAAACTTTAACTAAATTCACAATTTTTTTTGGGAGTGATTTGAATGTTTTAACAAAACAGATATTACTTTAATTTTTTTGTTTGATATATCTTTTTTTTTTCCTATTTTCAGGCACCAAAATTTACAAAACAGTTAACAAAAATTATATTTCTCATACACACTATAGCACAACTAACAATTTTGCCACGAATATGTAAAAAAGCGGATATATATATATATATATATATATATATATATATATATATATATATAAATATATATATTAATATATCTTAAATAGTTTAGCCTCGAGTTCCCTTGAAAAAAGAAGAGTATAGCATCTCTTAATATATACAAAAATATATATTGTTAACTCTATAAAAAAAATTACCACATGAGTAGGGTGGAGGATCTTTAGTTGGTATTTTTCCACCAGCACCACTTGTAAAGCGATACCATGCTACTTTGAAAGGTCTATCACATGCAAGAGGACCACTAACAGAACCAATAAAAGCAGTACTTCTTTGATAATCTTCAATAGCCAAATATCCCAAACAAGGATCTATATATAAATAATTTATATATAAATATGTGTGTACACTGTAATATTAAGGAAACACATTAGTTGTTGAAATTTATAAAAATACTGTAGTGTGCTAATAACCATTTCGTTTTTAATATAAAAATAGTATTTTCATTAAAATAGACTATTTTAAAATTTAAAAATTTATTTACAAGATGTAGCCCGGGGTGTACTTGATTACCTAGAACCTATAAGCAATATTGACTTCAAGAAATAAATCTAAACTACAAAGGAACAGCCACCCAGGAGTTTACCTTATTAAGTGCCATTGTAACAAAAAGTATATTGGTGAAACAAAAATGCAAATAAAAACATGCATGCAACAACACAAAAACAGTACAATAGGAAATAAAACAGAAAGATCAGCATTAGCTACACACATGAAACATTGTGCACAACAAATTAACTGGGACAGTTGCAGAACTTTAAAAGCCAATAACAAAAAGTTTGATAGGAAAGTTCGTGAGGCGCTTGAAATACAGTACCACCAATGTGCCCCTCAACAAAGTGGTATCAATTTAGACGAGGGACAATATGTGTCTATATACACAATAATCCAGCGAAAATTTCTTTTAAAAAATAAAAAATAAACTTAGTATTGAGAGAAAATTGTATTTATTGATGTTTATAAAATAATAATTTACATACTCTCATACATGATGTCTACATTCAAAAAAACAAATATATATATATATATATATATATATATATATATATATATATATATATATATATATATATATATATATATATATATATATATATATATAAATATATATATATATATATATATATATATATATATATATATATATATATATATATATATATATATATATATATATATATATATATATATAGTATTAGTATTAGTATTAGTTTATGCTGTGAGTGTGGTTTTAAGAACACTAAGACAGCTGAATCCCGTGATGGTTTGACTCCCATCGATCAAGTTTTGCTTTGAATGAATTCGTTGAAATAGCCCTGACAATATTTTCTGGCAGTGCATTCTAATAATTTACAGTTCGATTAAGCAAAATATTTTCTCTATACTTATGTACTGAAAATTCTTTAGAATATTTCAGGCTATGGCCACTAGTACAATTTGATTTAAAGGAATAAATTTATTTAAATTCAACTTTATCATAACCTTTGAAAATTCTATATAGTTGTATAATGTCTCCTCGTTGTCTTCTTTTAATAAGTGAGGGTATTTTAAGATAAGCAAGTCGATCTTCATAGCATAATTTACTCATTAGAGGTATTAGTTTAGTGGCACGACGCTGTACTTTTTCTAAAATGATTATATTTTGTTTTTGATAAGGAGCCCATACTGGTATAGCAAACTCAAGTAGCGGTCGAACAAATAAAAGATATAGGGATTTAAGCAGTTCAGCATCAAATTGAACCAAAGATTTTTTTATTATGCCCAACATGCGATTAGCTTTGCTTGCACTTGATAATACTTGATTTTTCCACTTCAAGTTATCTGAAAAAATCACTCCTAGGTCCCTTTCTGAATCTGATGTATTGAGTTTACAACCATTTATATAAATTGGATATCTCTTATTTTTAAAGCCATAGTGCATAACTAGACACTTTTCAATATTAAAACTAAGCAGCCAGTCTTGTGTCCAAGCATATGCAGAGTTTAAATCGCACTGTAGTTTATTATGTAACTCATCAGAAGAATTAATTGACATGATTTTTGTGTCATCAGCATAAAATTTTGAAATATTTTTCAGAGACTCTGGAAGACCATTTATATAGAGTATAAAAAGTAGTGGACCCAATACTGAGCCTTAAGGAACTACGCTGTGCACCTCAGCCCAAGTTGAAACATAATCTCCTATAACGACTCTCTGCCTTCTATTAGATAAGAAACCTTGAAACCAATCAAGTGCCAAGCCACTAACACCATATGCTTTAAGTTTTGAGATAAGCCTTTGATGGGGAACGCTATCAAACGCTTTTTTAAAATCAAGTAAAACTACATCAACAGGAACACCTTGATCAACATTTCTTGTAATATAATCTAAAGTTTCAAGTAAATTTGTCGTACATGACCTGTTTTTAACAAACCCATGCTGTTGATTAGCTATAATATTATTTTCATAAAGATATTTTTCTAACTTTCTTTTTTTTATGCCTTGAAGTAATTTAAAAGTAATACAAGGTAGTGATATAGGTCTATAATTTCCAGAATCAGTCTTGTCACCTTTTTTATATAGTGCAGTTATATTTGCTGAATTAAATTGACTTGGTAGTTGACTTTTTTCTATTGATTCCATAAAAAAATTATTATTAAAATTATTGTAAGAGGAAGAGCAAAGGCAATAGCACAGTTTTTCAATATAGATGGATGTAACTTGTCAGATATATATATATATATATATATATATATATATATATATATATATATATATATATATATATATATATATATATATATATATATATATATATATATATATATATATATATATATATATATATATCTTCAGAAGATAGATTAAAGGTGTTATCATTGATTCTATTTTTAAATGATGGAGTGCACTTATTATTTTCTTTGACAAAAACGTTTTGAAAATTTATGTTCAGTAGATCAGCAATCTTTTCTGAATCTTGAGTTATTTCACTGTTTGGTTGTCTCAGAGCTTTTATAGAGTCTTTAACATATTGTTGTGAATTCATATATCTATATAATAGTTCTGGTTTTTTTTTAGCTTTATCAACAATCATTAACTCATACTTTTGTCTTGCTATGGAAATTTCAAATGAAACTCTTTTTGATAATTCTTAATATTGTTTACAAAGATTTGAGTTTTTCCATTTACTCGAACAATTTCTGTATCTTAAGTTTCGTTTTTCTCTAATGAGTGAGATTAATTCTTTGGTAAGCCACGGGTTCTTTGATGACGAATTTACAAACAAAGTGTTTATAGGTACATATAAGTTACATGGTTCTTCAGTGTAATGAATTAACTCGTCATACATTTCTTGAACATTTTTGGCATGAAAACATTGAAGCCAATCAACACTTGTAAGGAAAGCACTAATACTATTATAATCTGCTTTTCTATATAAAAATTTATTTCCCCCTGTATTTACATTTATTGTTTTGTGTTTAAGAATAAAGTCAAAACACATTATTAAATGACCTCTGGATAAGTTTGCTAAAACAAATTTATTATCGATGGCAGTTATATTTGCAGACTGAGTAGTAAATATTAAATCTAAAATGTTTACAGCAGATTTATTTGTTGTTTGAAAAGTTGGTAAGTTTACATGCTGATATAGGTAATTATCATTTATTATTTGATAGAAAACATGCTCAATATCTGATGATCTTTTAATAGAGTTTATAGAACCATTGGACCAACTTATCCAAGGAAAGTTAAAATCACCAACTATAATAAGATCTTTGAAACCTTTTTGGTCAACATATTTTCTTGCATTTTTAAATATGTTTTTAATATCTGTCATATCCGTGAGATCATAAGGTCTATAAATACATCCAATAAGATATTTATCATTGCCAAATTGGATTACAGCCCAGACATGTTCTATTTGACTTAATGTAAATGCATTATTGTTAAGTTCATAAGAAGTAATTTTAGCATCAATATAAATACATACACCTCCACCTCGACGACCATCACATTTATCTTTTTTATATAAACAATAACCCTCCAAATTGCAGAGAGAATTAGGTTTGAACCATGTTTCAGTAATGCTAATAATTTTAGGATTGTAAGTTGCAACTACTAATTTAAATTCATCAAATTTGTTGTCAAGAGATGTGGCATTAAGGTACATGCAACTTATTTTTTCAATATTATTCATAGATAACAGACAATTAGCTTTACTGCCTAACTTTGATTGTTTTTTTTTTTAAATTTTTGTATCTGACTTCCACGGATGCCATATCAAAAGGGGTCTGTCTCCTTAATGGCATTATTAAGTTTATTTCGCTCAGTTCTGAGTATGAAATCCTGTTGACATTTAGCATCTGTTAAATCTGGAGATATATAGATATTTTTAAAACTTGGAAAAAATTTTAATTTTTTTGATGAAATTAGTATTTTGCTTCTTAAATTGGAATCAGCCAAGTAAACCAACAAAGGACCTGGCTTGTCAGAATTTTTACTTCTTAATCGTATCACATTCTCAAATTTTATGTCTTGGACTCCGATTTCTGTAAATATTTGCAACACTTTTGCTTTATTTTCAGCTATTTTATCATCTAAAGAAACTTTATCTGATTCTGCCACTCCATAAATAACAATATTTTTGCCTTTCTTTTTATCTATAGTAGAATTTGCTATAATAAGTTGATTGTTTGGCTTCTTAGCTTGTTTTCCTGATTTTTGAACTTGAATCCAGTCGTTAGTGTTCGATTGCTTGACTAAAGAGCTAGTTTGTGCAATGTCAATTTTTAACTGATTTATTAATTCTACATTAACCATTTTCTCTGACTCTAATTGTTGCAAGCAGTCATACTTTAGTTTTTCGTTCCTCTTAATATTATTTATCCGATCAGAAAGCGATAACAGAAATTGTGAGATTTTACCACACCATTCGTGCAACATTTTTGAAGTTGCTGAATGGTTTCCTTGACCAAAGGCTGGCCAGTTATCTTCTGCCAAAAATTGACAGTATATTGTTTGATATAGGAGGGCTACCACCCTTTACAGTGGATTACCTCCTGGTTGAGAATTATCATCTTATTAACACAAATACTAAAATGAAGTTTAGATGTGTTTTTGTCCATATATATATGCATATAAATATATATATATATATATATATATATATATATATATATATATATATATTTATATATATATATATATATATATATATATATATATATATATATATATATATATATATTTATATATATATATATATATATATATATATATATATATATATATATATATATATATATATATATATATATATATATATATATATATATATATAAAATATATGTGAACAAATATATATATATATATATATATATATATATATATATATATAATATATATATATATATATATATATATATATAAAATAAATGGGGATGAAAACGTTTTAGGGTTTTTCTGATCCCAGGCCTCCGCCGTCCCAAATTTTAACAAGACTTCCTCATTTGGCATAGGAATGAGCATACTTAAGTTTGGAGTTTGCACAATGTGTGAAAGTGTCGTATCTGAAACATCAAAAAATGCTGGGTACCCGCCTGAATAATCATTGTTAAGATCATATTTTAATTGAAGTAAGTACAGCATATAGTAAATAAGTTTAGAAATTTATATATAATATTTTTATTAGATATAAAGTATTTTAATTTTTTTAATCGTTTACATTTTGTTTGTTTTAGTTTTTCTTTTGGTTTTATTTTTTTCTAGCAGTTTTGTTTTTATTGAGCTTATCTTCTATTTTTTAGAAGATAGGTATAAACAAGGCCGGCGCGATTGGGGTACGGGGGCGTGGTGTCATTCCCTCCCCCCCCCCCCCCCCTCCTCATCAATGATTTTTAGTCGGCAAATTGGACCCGTAATCAAAATATTGGCTAATTAGTTAGCAAATGTTGACCCTTTCGATATAGGTTAGTCGGTAAATCTAGACAGTCGGCAAATGTTGTAATGACAGTCGGCAAATTTTGGAAAACGAGGCCTTTTTTTTTTTTAGTCGGCAAAATGTAATGGCACCCCCACCCCCCACGTGACACCTACTCGCGCCGGCCCTGGATATGAATGAGAGACCTAATTATTTTTATGCATTTTATATGCAACAAAAACGTTATACTAATGCTATTTCCATAAAATTGATTATCACTACTATGGAATTTCTGTGATATTTTTAACTATTTTTTCTCTTATTTAGAAAATTTAGAAAAGTAAATTAAAATTTTGTCTTAACACTGCAGTGTTGAGAACACTGACATGACATGTCACATGTCATAATACCATGACATGGTATTCACGTGGTATTATCACATGGTATTATGTGACATTGTTGTTGTTATAATACGTTGTTGTTGTTATAATACGTTATAATATACAATACAATGTAACATTGTTATTACATGTAAAGGTTGAATTTTTGTTATAAGGACTACAGTTCTTATGAAAAAAAAAATAATAATAATAAAGGTAAAAAGTATTGTTTGTATATATAAATTTATATTTTGTTTACTTTAATCTTTTTAAATTTTCTCATGTCATTTTTATTGTTTTTGTTTGCACAATTCAAGTTATATTTGTTTATTGTTTGCATATATGCTTTTTAGATAAAATATATGTGTATGTGGTGATATGTGCTTTATAGCTGTTTTAACATGTGTTTTTATAATAATGTAAAATGTTTTTTTGTTGTTTTTGTATGTGGTAATATGTGTTATATGATTGTTTTATAAATGTATTTAAATATGTTTATATAAGGTTAAAATATATATATATATATATATATATATATATATATACATATATACATATATATATATATATATATATATATATATATATATATATATATATATATATATATATATATATATATATATATATATATATATATATATATATATATATATATATATATATATATATATATTGTATTTTTAGTAAATGTGTTTATATTATGTTTTGTCCATGTTTTTAAAGTGCTCTGACTTGGTAAACGTGTAGAGCAAGATTTGTCAACCTTATCAGCCAAGTCATGTACTTACAACAGAGGTTGTTTTTTACCCAAGAGTTCATCTTAATTTATATCAAGTATGTCTTCCAAATTAGATCCTATGGTTTATTCGCTTTTTTTTCTAAGGGGTGATGCTGGTGGCATAATCAATTGGTTCACCACCCTGAATGTGCTACATTGCTTAGAATGTTACATTATCTCATTATTACAATTATAGACTTCTAACATTTAGACAATTAACCTAAACAAACAATTAGACAATTAACCTAAACAAAGTTAACCTAAACAATTAGACAATTAACCTAAACAAACCTAAACAATTAGACAATTAATCTAAACAGAGTGACAATTAACCTAAACAAAGTAAGAAGCGAACAGTGTGATGCCTAACAAACATGTCAACAACCTTGAAAATGATCGTAATATTGGACTAGGACGTGTTGTAGTTTTGCTATCAACTTATGTAGGAAGTATTAGAGCTTTATTTAATTTAATTTGTTTAAATATAGTAATTTTAATTTAAAAAAATTACGGGTTGCTAGTTATTATTATTAATGAATTGATTATTATTTGGTTGTTTTTTAAACAACCGGGAATATCTTTTATTCCGGATCTTCGCAACGTAATGGATAAGGCATCTGACTACGAATCAGGGGATTTATGGTTCGAATCCTGGTAGGGTCGCATCATTTTGATTATTTGTTCATCATGCAATGTTTAAGTAATTTTTCATTAAGAATTGATAAGTAGCTTGCGATAATTTTTGTACTTTCTTTCATAATGAAATTATTATTTGTGGTTAAAGAAATTATTCTTATAATCTCTACAATTTCTCTATTTTATCTTTTTATATATTAGAACTGGCGGCGGAATTAAAGACTGCGAGAGAAAACTTTTAGTCCTTGGCAATGACATATAAATATAACTAGATGCGTGGCTTGAGATAACAAGTGAAGCCAGCCTCCGCCGTCTTGCGGTACGGCAAAAACCTTAAATTCTGGAAGCGTTTCATAGGGATATCTGATTAATTCAAACTATAAGTTTTCAAAGAGGTTTTATCTATTAAATTTAAGAGCGACTACTTCTTTTTAAAAAATTGCAGAGTTATGGTTATTTTGTGCTACAAAATATCTACAAATCTATAGCTCGTTAATAGCTACATAACAAAATTTTTTTGATAGCGATTTTATTACGGTATGAAGCAAGCTACAATAGCCAGTGGGTATTTAGCTTATTATGCTTGCTGTCCTCGTAGCCAAATTGCTGTCTTTATCTTTACAAAAATCGATAGCTTTTCGCAAACTTAGAAAAGCTAGCGATCCTGCTTTAGAAAATTTGCAATAGAATATTTTATCTGTTAAATACTACGTGAAGAATAAAGAAAAACTATATACATATATACTCATATAAATATATGCCCATAAAAACACACACATATACAAACATACTTACATATTTGTCAGAAATTAAGGAGATGCAGTTTCATATATCGTTTAAGAGAGAAAGTGCTTGTCAAATTTTTTATATTGTTATTTTTTATTGATTCCATAATGACGGGCCTTGGCTAGTAATTGAGAATTTCGGCACTTGCGATTTTACTCTGCTCAAGTGATAGTTATGGTTGTTATTTGACCGAAGATTGTATTTTTGTGAAAATGCTGATGTAAAAATATCTGAAAACACTTTTGGCAGCAAGTTATTCTTATATTTACATAATATTATATATACATAAACATTAATATTTGAAGCGAATTAAGTTTTGATATATTTAAAACATTCATGTATTTCATTACAAGGGAAAGGTTTTCTAATCTCTCAAACAATATTATATTGAAGTAAAGCGTTTTGCGTGATTTATAATCAAGAAAGACCCTAGATTTATATAATACACTTATAGCAGAATATATTTTTGCTTCAATGAGACTAATATGTTTTTTCCATGAAAGGTTCTCATCAATTATTACTCCCAAAAACTTTGAATGATTTACTCGATCTATTTCATTTTTACTGATTAACAGTTTTGGAAACTTTAATGGAAGATTAGTTGATTGTCTTATTTTATGGAAGAGAGTTTAACGTGTTTTTTCACAATTTAATGATAAATTATTAGCTATAAACCATTGGTTAAAGCATTCTAGTTCAGTGTTCATTGTTTCGAACAATATTTTTATATCAGAATTGTTGTAGAATAAATTTGTATCGTCTGCATACATAATTGACGATATTTTATGAGAAGCTCTATTCATGTCATTGATATGTATTAAAAATAATAAAGGTCCTGAAATTGATCTCTGTGGGACTCCGCAAACAACATCAAAAGCTCTTGACTCATGCAGGACAACAAACTGTTTTCTATTAAAAAGATAACTCTTAACTCACTTATATGATAGGCCTTTAATTCCGTTATGCTTTAGCTTTGAAAGCAAAATTCCGTGATCAACAGTATCAAATGCCTTAGAAAGATCGATAAATACTTCCAATACTTGTTTTCCTTTATCAAAGGACATGGATATTTTATTGGAAAGTTCAATAATAAGCATGTTCAGTTGAGCGAAATCTCTGAAATCCAAATTCATTTTTTTATAAAAGTGTATTTAATGTCATTTAATCATTTTTATTAAAAATTACACTTTCAAATATTTTTGAAAATACAGGGAGTAGTGATGTAGGACGGTTGTTGTAGCCAAAATTCATCCATTTCTAAAAACTGGATAAATTTTAGCTAATTTTATGTTATCAGAAAATATACTATTCAAAGTATATAAGCAAGAGAGTTTCTTTTTCTCTCTTCCAGTTACTTTATTTATAATAGACCAGGTTTTCTTGATATCAAAATCATTTTTATTCATTTAATTGTATATTAAATTGTATATATTATTTTATTCATTTAATTGTATATTTAATCGTATATACTATTTTTTTTTTTTTTTTAATTATTATTGCATTCCTATATAAAAGTCATTATTTTTAGGTGCATACTAATAACGTTTACATTATAAAAATCTTTTTTGTACGCAAAAAATTATTAGAATACTTTAATTTTTTAAAGATTTAATAGTCGCATACTTTTGTGGATGTGAAAAATATCACTTTTTAAGGCGCGACTGACAGGGTTCAAGGTTCAAATTTTCATTTGGGATTTTTTCTTTTTAATGACTCAGTAATTTTATTTAGTTTTAATTTTTAAGTAATTTTAAATATAACTTTTGTTTATATGGGGCTGTCCATTAATTACGTCAACAAAATAGGGGGAGGGGGGTCTAAACTTTTTTGACAATTGTTCACAAGGGGGAGGGGGGGTAGGTCAAGAAAAGTTGACGTCAACACTTTATTTTTTTTGAACATGTTACTTTTTTTTATAAATTAAACTATTTAGAAAAAGGAAAATTAGGCAGTGTTTGCAGTCCTGTGTTACATAGTCGCTGAACCTTGAGTATTTATATTTCTATCCTATAATTTATATTTCTACTTTTTAAAAACCGTTTTGTGCATTAAAAGGCCCGACATACAGAACTAAATAACTACACACAAGATGTTTACTCGTAACGGTATTATTTTTTAAAAGTTATTGTTGCCTCAGTCTGCTGTGCATTCAAAAAAGATTCATGTAAGTACCTTGTCTGCATTACATTGTTTAAACGTTTATACGTTTAAACAATGTAATGCAGGGGTGCAACCTGTAGCTCGCAAGCCTTTTGTGGTTTTTTCAATGTCAAGATAAAGCTCTTTCAGCGGCTCTATTAAAATTAATTGGCTTTCAATGTAAATTTTTATTATGTATAATGTTAAATCGAGGAGAATTTTATTAATTTGAAATGATTACAATTTAAACGTGTGAACATTTTTGTGATCTTTTTTTTCTTAAGAGAAAAAAAGATTATTTTTTTATTTATTTATTTATTTATTTATTTTTTTTTTGGGGGGGGGGGGTCGAATGTTGACGTAATTTTATAGAAGGATCACTAAAAGTTTGACAAGTTGTTGACAAGGGGAGGAGGGGGGAGGTAAAAATTGTCAAAAAATTATTGACGTAAGTAATGGACAGCCCCTAGGTATGTAACTATATATAAACAACAATTATATTTAAAATTCCTTAAAATAAAGATAATTATTTTTATTTCTTTTAAATAAATAACGATATTTATTTAATTTATAGAACCTTAAACATTTAACGGATCTCCAATATCATCAATATTTCAAACATAATTCATGCCTTGTATTAAATAAAATAAAATTATAATATATATATATATATATATATATATATATATATATATATATATATATATATATATATATATATATATATATATATATATATATATATATATATATATATATATATAAATGACTAATAATTTCAAATTTTATTTGAAACGCTGGCTTCACTAAGTTATACGCAAAAAGCTGCGAGTTTCGCATTTAGTTATATTTATATGTCACTGGTCCTTTGTCTTTTGTCATAAGTTTAATTTTGCAATACGTAGTTTATGGACGATCCCTTAGATAAGAGGTGTGGCACGATTTATTATATCCAACCAACTACATCCATGAGTAGGGCTGTCTTATGCTAAGTTATCAATTTTAAACAATATATCTTCGGATTTGAGTTAGCCATAAACAATAAGTTGATATCGAATTGACTACCTTTAAATGTATAGTTGCATTTTGGCAAACTTAAAAACCACGATATGCAGCGTATCGTAGTTTTGGAGTTTGCCAAAACATTACTATAGATTTAAATATAGTCAATATTGCCACCTAAAAAGCTAATTTTTTTAAAAATAATTAAAAAAAAAAGTCAAGCAAAAAATTAAAAATGTTTGGGTGGTATTGACATAAATCTGGCGTTTGAACGTTATTTTACGAAACCATCTGCGACTTTAGTAAGTAAATTTGTTATATGAAACTTAATAATAAAAAAAGTGTTATATAATATTATAAAATAAATTGGTAAAATTAATATAATAATGTACTAAGACTTTAGCTAACAATCCTCGTGTTTTTATCCATACATATATTCGATTTCCGACCGAGTAAAGATTAAAATCATCTACGCAGGTTTAGAAATAAGCAAAAATAAATAAATAAGCACACAATAAAGGCTATTTGGGGATATTTTTTCAAAACATGTCAGTAAAATATTTAAATTATTTGGATACTGGGAGGATATTAAAATAGTAACAACGTATGTTTTCTACCTCACTGACCAAAACGAGAACAATGATTACGTAAGCCTTTGCCGCGTTTTTTTATTTTCAAAATGGCTAAAAATTTAACAATAACACAAGTAAAAGAAGTACTAAAAGCGTATAAAAACACGATAATAAAAATTTTTACTGAAAGAGTTGAAAAACTTGAGGAAAAGATTGAAAAATTAAAAAAAGAAAAGACAACCTTAAAAAAAGCTAATGTTGTTATAAATGATGCAATGAACTTAAAAAAATACTCGCTATGAACAAACAATAAAGGAATCAAATGAACTTAAAGAGAAACTTAATAGTAACATTAAAGACAGCAAAAAAATGAATCTTGGTGAAGAATTTAAAGATAAAATAGCTGAACTGGAGGATAGGAAACCTGGGAGGAAAGTGAAATAAAAATAAAAACCTTTATAAAGAAAAAATTTAATATTAACGAAGAAGTACATATAGAAAGAGCACACAGAATAGGAAAAAGGACGAAGAACCTAACAAGAAAAAAAGACGAACAATATTTGCAAAGTTTTTAAACTACAAAGACAAGGAAAAAGTACTGGAGCAGTATAGAAGACTCAAGCTATAGAACGAAAGATTCTTTCTAAACGACGATTTTAGCGATCGAACCATTGAAAAAAGAAAAATACTATTCGCGGAAGCTAAAGAACTACGAAACGCCGGTAAGTTAAACAAACTTGTTACACGTCTTTAAAAAGAAATAAAAGGAAATTCTTTTGAATTAATATATATATATATATATATATATATATATATATATATATATATATATATATATATATATATATATATATATATAAGAATAAAAATGATGAGGAATTTCAATCTACTCATATTTGACTTTTATGACAAATGCATTAATCAGATGAAAATTTTGACTCGGACGTAAATGTTTTCATGTTACGCACAAAGAGTGCTCGCAACATTATCCTAACGAAATAAAAAAATTTCTTTTTAAAAATGAAAAAATTAAAAACTGTAAACAAATTAGACTCCTCCACATTAATATGAGAAGTTTAAATAAAAATTTTGAAAAATTTCGACGTTTTTTAGAAGAAACTGAAAACATAATAAATATGGAGATATAAAAAATAATTCTAATTTTTATATTTTTGATTTTGAAACAATTTCAGTAGAGAGACAAACAAATAAATGTGTTGGAAGAGTTCTGATTTATATAAAAGATTCCATTGCACATTGTATTAGGAATGATTTGAGCGTTTCTGACGGCGATAAAGAAATCCTAACCATTAAAATTTTCAACAAAGAGTAAAAAATTAATATTCTATTAAGCTGTTGTTACAGGCCACATGGTGGGTCCAAAAATTTTAGCTTGTATTTACAACAAAAAATAATTAGCAAAGAAAACTATGAAAAGAAAAAAAATTATATAATAGGAGATTTAAATATTAATTGTTTATTATACAATTATGACAATAAAGATTTTTTCAAAAAAAACCCAAATAGGGGTAAAGTTTTAGAAAAAACCTAAAATTTTACCCCTATTTGGGTTTTTTTGAAAAAATCTTTATTGTCATAATTGTATAAAAAAAAAGAGCCTCTAAAATTTTTAGGATCCCCTAAAAATTTTAGAGAATCTTTTTTTTATCATATTGATTTCATTAACAATAAAGTTACTAAAAGCATTGGCATCCTATTTAAGATCAGATATTTTTTAGATAAAAAGAGATTAATGAAACTCTACTTCTCCTTTATACATAGTTATATTAACTTTGCCAATATTTATATATAACTTCATTTGAACTTTTTTAAAAAAAAACTAAAAAAAAATATTTTTTCTATAAACGATATAATGAATTAGTTCTAATATGCAATAACGCACTGTATGATACTTAATTTTTATTTATTTATGCTGTTGTTGTTGCTTTTACGTTTTTAAAAGGTTCTGACGACAAGATTAATGACATCTTCAATCAGAAACCTTGTTTACATATGTAAAGCTTTTATTTATAAAGTTATTTATATAGAAAGAATTGGAACAGCGCCTTAATTGGAACACTTGCATTTATTTTTGAAAAAAATGAGTGCAAGTGTTATTACGGGTTGTACGCTTCGCGCAAATTTAATCTTTATGAAAAATAGCATTTTCTACTATAGCTGTTTTTTTATACATTTTATTTGATGTATAAGGTGATAGTGATAAAAGTACATTTTATTTGATGTATAAGGTGATAGTGATAAAAGTACATTTTGTTTGATGTATAAGGTGATAGTGATAAAAGATACAATCCATTAATGTTAGCGTAATTGAAAAGGTTTAGATTTTTGATGTGTGATATGCCATCATTAAGAACAAACACTTATTTTTAGTGCTACAATTCTTATGTATAAAAAAGTGTTTTATAAAATCCATAAACAGATTGACTCAAGTTGTGACTACATGATGTGATACATGAAAAAAAAAACAATTTAAAAAAGGAAGCATATCAGCAAAGTTTAAAAAAAGTAAACTGAAGCCAAAATAACAATAGACAGCTTTAAAATAAAAATAGAAAAAGAGGGAAATAATTTTGATACTGTGGATAATTAAAGATAATTAAAGATAAATTTTGATAATTGAAGATAAATTTGTTTTGATAATTTTTTTGAACAAAATATTTTTGTTCGGTGTTTATCAAAAAATCATTTTTGGCACATTTTTAATTTTAAATCAAATAGTAACTTGTAACCGTTTCAGAAGTGTTCAGTGATTCTACTTTGTAGCTAAACGCTTTACTAAAACAACAAAAACTACATGAAAACAGAACTTACTTTCCGAATAACAGACATAGCTTATAAGTGTATATTTGAAAACACCAAAACATGGATCGCCAAATTGATCATTATTAGAAGCTATAACACATTTGTTATTGTTGTTGCATAATTTTTGCACAACATCTTCAACATTTTTTTTGCAGTTTAATACGTTAAAGTTCCCAGTGTTACATACTGTGTTATCAAGTCTACCATACATAGCACTTTGAATTCTTATTAATGTTTTTGTTGGGCATTGTATTTCTTTTGCATCATATTCACATATTGTTACTATAAAAAACAATGAAAGTTTCTTTGAAATTTTTTTAAAAAAAGCCTAGAATAAAACTTTTCATGCATCTTTGGTATACTTGAGTGAAAACATAGTCAATATTGAATAATTCCTGACTATATCAGCAATTATTCAATATTGACTTCTTAAAAATAAAAATTCAGTTTTGAAAATATATATGGCAAGGTTATTTTGGGTTTCCAATTTGTTCATAAGATATAAACAATATATGAGAATGAGAAAAATTGTAGCAGCTGTTGCGTAGTGGTTAGAGTCTTGGCTTTGAACCAAGAGATCCGAACCGACATTGGTACGGAAAGAGTTTTAAACTTTTTAATTAGTTGCTTCTGAGTGCTGTTCTGTGATAAGATTGTAAGGAGTTTTTGGAGCTTCTAAATCACCACATAAAAAAAAATGAAAATGGTGAGCAATAAATAATAGATTCTATAAAGGAAACTGTTCAATATGCTAATGAATTTATAACATTCATTGTAAATGAATGGAAGTCTAAGGAAGTTTGGTTTATGGTACGAAAGATTTAAATAATATATTAAAAAAATTATTGATTTATAATGAATTGTCCATAAAGTACGTACGCTTTTTTTCGTCCACCTACCACCCCTCCCCCACCCCACGTTCGCATTTTGCAATACGCTTTTTGAGTACATCCCACCTACCTTAAAGTACCTACGCTTTTAACCTATTTATCAAACATTTTATGATTAAAAAGTTTAAAAACATTTTATCATTAAAAAGTTTCTTTTTATTAGGGATGTACCGAAGCTGAAATTTTGCCGAAGCCGAAGCTTCGGCCGAAGCCACTTTGCCGAAGCCGAAGCTTCGGCACTATATATGCTTAAAATTTAATCAGCATTCAGATCAGCAGGGGTGTAAAACAAAAAAGGTACCAAAACTAAGGTCCTTGACTAATAATATAGAAAAATCATATACAAATGAGGACGCCAGTCAGGGTTGCTGTTCCAGGCAGGGCAAAAGCTCTCAGCGCCCCTGTTTAAAAGTTTCTCATTATGTCGTTTCTTATACTTGACCGCATCGAGGGTTTTTTTTTAAACTTAAGCTTTTTTGAAACATTCTCCCCAAATTTTCCTACTTCTAGTTCTACTTTTTCTGTGTGCAAACCATATTAATGTTATATAGCATCTTTTCATGTGCTGTATATTTTATTTTTATTTTTAATGCACCTTTTGTTAATAGACATGGATAAAATCTCTGAACATTACTAGACTAAATTTATCTTTTGCACTTGATCACTCTTTCTTTAAATAAACACTCTTAGCTAATCTAGTTGTATCTACAACATAAAAAATCTTAGAAACACACTTTATCTTTTTATTGCTATTTATTTCAATATCTTTTTTTTACTTCTCTGTGTTCTTTAAACGAACAATTTCTAAACTAAAAAAAACCCAAGTTAAAACCATTTTGGATTCCACTTCAACTGTTGTGAACCTGCTGCTAAAAAAAAGTACAAATTATAGATTTCTCTCTAACTTCTTTTTTACACACTTTTAAGTATTTTTTTTTTATTATTTTTAACTTAACACTACATAACATTTTCTATAGCTTTTTTTAATCTTTTATACTTTGAAATCTTAGTATTCATTCTTCTTCTGTCTCTATAATGGATAAATCTCCATCAGTATCTGAAATCAAATATTAACTATCTGTGATAAAAACTTCCAAAGTAATCTAACAACTCTGTAGAGTGAGCTTTAAATAAAATAATAAATTGAATACTTTATAAATTTTTTATTTATAATTATATTATTATTCGCTTTATATTTATAAATAAACAGGGACTGAGCAGGCTGATATTTATTTGATTTAAATTGTTTAATTAATTTAAATATATTTTGATGATAAATATAAGAACTCAAAGTAATCAAAGCTTCAACCTTTAATTTATTTTAAATAAAATTTAAAAGTCTTCATAATATCATAAGAAGAAACCAGAATATTGGTTTACATGTTTAATATATAAATTCAATTTAGAAGTATTCATAATATTAATAAAAGAGCAAGGATAGTTATTATCATTGTTTTTCTTTTTCTTTTAATTTATCTAGTTTATGTTGGCTTTTTTTTTTTCTTTTTTTCTTCTCCTCGTTTATATTTCATTTGCTTTTCTTCCTTTTTTGTTGTTGAGAACTTTTTGTTTTTTATGTGTCACTCCATTGACTATTTTGTATCTATATAAGTGACACTTAACCAATTTCTGTAAATTTACGATGAAAATTTGTAAATTTTTATTAATATGGTTAAATAAAATTTTAAAAAATTAAACATACACACAATTTAAAATAGTAGCAACGTATCTTTAATCTTCTTTAAAGAGAGATTACTAAGGTTTATCTGTCAAATGTTGAAACCAAATTTTGTTCTATTTGCGGTAATCCCACACAATAATTAATATGAATTCGTTACATAATACAAATTAAGGTTTTAAAAACTTTTAGTTTGTTTTAAATTATAAGGTTTTTATTCTGCATAGAAATGCTGCTTCAGTTCATCTAAAGTCACACTTGGAAGCTTTCAAAGTGTATGAGGACCTTCTCTAATTTTATTATTTTTTTCAAAATATTTTTACTTATTTATTATTATCCCCTCCATAACAAGACACTTGGGAGTAAATAATACTAAGTATATGGTATAGACTCCAACTTTAACTCTGTAGTCCTAAATTTAAAACTTTATTAGACACTGGCAATTAGCTTATTTTTATAACTTGTCCCACAGTAGCTTATAACTTTAATTACTTAAAATTTTTTGCCGAAGCCAAAGATTTGGCAAAAAATTGACCTGGCTTCGGCCGAACCGAAGCTTCGGCAAAATTGCCGAAGCTTCGGTACATCCCTACTTTTTATATTGTAACGTAATCTTCGTCATCCCGATTTAGACGACCGTCAGAAGGTGTATTTATATCACTGAGTTTTTAGTGCTTCTCAAACTTTTTTGTTAAAGTTATTGATTTTCACCTTAAGCTTATAGTTCCAAGCTTTTGCTGAAATTGCTAATTTTTCTTCTTATGTATTTCGTTGAAACTGGTAATTACAAGTTAAGTCATTTTATTTATTTTATTGCCGTTGTTAATAATTTTGAAGAAACTTTCAAGTTTGTACACACCCGAATAAAAATTTAACGGAAATTTTATTTGGGTGAGTAATTTTTTTGTTGATTTAAAGTCCGGTTGGTAACTGCTCTTATGAAAACATTTCTCAACTTTAGGTTAATCCCTGAAACCCATGGCAGTACTGTATAAGATGGGAGACTAGTGGGACTATAGCCTCGGCCCAAGCAGCTTTGGGGAATCCGATTGAAAAAATGTTTTAGTGAAATAAGTCATAAATACCCTACAAGATTCTCATATAACAACTTTGTCATCCCAAAGTTTACATTAAAGTTAAATTCATACTCAAGCCAACACCGCGGACCTTATTTGTGGAAAATTTTCCCCCAGATTGTTACTATCATAGGAAATACACTTGAACAGTTTAAATCTGAATCAAAGCGTTTTTTATTATCTACGGACTTTTTTCTTTTTCTTTTTTAGTAAAAAAATATAAACTAGCACAATTTATTTCTTTTATTTGCTTTAACTTTTACTTGTTCTAAATTTATTTTACTAAACGAATTTATATATAAACAGTTGTATCAATTGTAAAACGTAGTTTTACACATTTTTATAAATTTTATCACAAGGAATTTATCACGATTTTATAAATTTTATTGTAAAAAACGACCTGTAATGAAGTCACAATGGAGCTCGGTGATAAAACAAACTGATGTCTTCTTCTTGCTCCAGCCATTTGTTTTATTATTTATGTTATTTTATAAATTGTAATTTTCTACGGCAAAATTAAAGTATAAAAAAAAAATTAAAAAAACACTTTCGAAGATTCTTTTGGTTGACATTCTTAAAAATATCGTGAACAGTCTTTTTTTAAATTCCAGTAGTAATTTGTCATCATGTGTCATCATGTATGTCTTCTTTATCTTCTTCTATATCTTCTTTGATATCAGTCTCCCATTGCTTTTAAAATCTTGATAAAACCTTACACCTTTCTGCTCACTAAAAATGCTAACACGTCTCTTAAATTTTCAGTAAAACGGTATAAATGTCTGAAAAAGGTTTATGAAAAAATGTTGTGACCTTCCTATATCACTTGCTATATAATTCTCGAGAAAAATTTTTTTTTGGTCAAATAAGAAAAAAGTACTTAACTAACAGTTTTAAGAACAATCTTTTAATTTCAAGTTGCTTTTCAACTACTCAAAACTGTCTCATTAAATTGTGTCAAATAAATTTTTTACTCTCTTCTAAGCATAGTCATCAGAATGAATACTTTTTATGGCTACGTTCTGGGTGGCGACTATTCGTACAAAAAAAAATAGCAGCACTTTAAAAAATTAATTATTTTATTACAAATAGTTAAAAAAATAGGCTTTTAACAAAGTTGTGGCTTGAAAATAAACATTTTATAGGTAATTAAATTTTTTAGAGCCAATAATATCTTTTTTCTTCTTTTAAGTAGCTGAAAAAAAAAAAGAAAAAAAAAGCTGCATTTTTAAAAATCAACTTTTTTATGAAGAAAATAATTTAAAAAAATACTATTCCAAGTATACTTTTAAAAAAATTGTGGCTTGAAAATAACCATTTGTTAGTGTAACTAGTCATTCAAATTCAATAAATATCTTTTTTATTTTTGGACAAATAAAACTTGACTATTGTTTTATTCTCTTTGAGTTTGTAGATACTTGTTATTATTTTGCATATGAAAAAGATCTAATTTTGAAACAACGAATTCAGTTTTTTTCCAAAAAAAAAAAACAACCGAAATTTTATGACAAAATAGAAATTAAACTTTATAAATATTTCTAAAATTTTTAATAACCAAATAAGCCATAACCAAATTCTGCAACATAATGTGTTGAATATATAACTTTTAAGTTAAAAGACAATATTTTTTTCTTTATTGAAATTTCAACCGATATTAAATCATTTTAATTTATAAAAGAATTATTATAAACAGAGTTTGTATATAATGATAAACATTATTGCCTAGTTTATTGCCAAGAAATTTAGCAAACTTTCTAATCGATTGTTTAAGAAAATATTTTGCCTCGCCATTATCTTTAAAACCAGCTAGCTGTCTCTAGTAGATACAGATATAGTTTGTTGTGAAGTATCTAAAAGCATAATGCTAATAACTAATTCATATGTGTACATAACAGGGTAGCATTCGTTATTGATTAAGATATGCTTTTATGGAGAAGAATTGAAATTGGTTCAGGATTTTTTATTATTAAATTCAAAGAAATAATGCAACGATTTAACATTGTATTCCTTGCAAAGCCTTATTGACCCAGTAAGCACAGATTGTTTTTTAAACGTTTAAAAAACGTTAAAAACCGTTTTTTTAGGTTTTTTACGATGAAAATTTGTAAATTTTTGTGCTTACTGGGGAGATATGCATTTCTAAAGCAAAATGCGCAAGTAAATATATTTTTTTACTGTTTCACTAGACAACTCATACCCCAAGGCATTTACATCTTTAATGAAATTTTCGTCTTCAAAAAGAGTACCATTTACAGAGAAAAAGGTAATGGATCTACATCAAATGAAGCATCAATGAAGCTTAATGCGTTCCAACATTTTGTGCACTCTGTTTCCGACCGCACGATTGTTTTTAAGTGTTTTTAGCGAATATTAGAAAAATCACAGTACTACAGCCCGAGTGACCAGATTATTTATTTCTAACGAATACGCCTAAAAGTTATAAAATCCTACGCACAAAATTTTTTATTTATTTTGAAGACCTGTGTAATTAATCGCTGAAATGTTTGTTTGAAATTACCACTAGTTTTTACTTTTTAAATGAAAATTTACAAAACAAAATTTTTTTTAAAAGTAAATTTAAACAAACATTTTTATGTGTTTAAACAAACATATTAATTTAACGTTTTTTATAATTAGACAAACTTATATTCATGACAAATGATGAAATGAAAACTTTTGAACATTATTTAAAACAAAATTGATTAATTTGTTTATTTTAGTTATTTCTATATGTGCACTGCGCATATAGAAATAACAAGAACAAGAAGAGTGTCACTCAGTCTAGAAAGTATTTTTAAAAAATCAAGCTATATCATTCACCAAAAAAGCATACAACTCAGTGGGCACAAGACGTAAAAAAGCGGTCTTTTAAACGTCTTTTTAACGTTTTAGACGTCTTTTGAATGTCTTTTGAACGTTTTGGATGTCTTTTGAACGTTGAAAAAAGACGTATTATTTTGGTCCTGTGCCTACTAGAAAAAAATATAATATAAGATTTTTTATGGCATAATTCTTTTAGGTGCTAAATGTATCTTATTATATATTATTCAATAAGTATGTTATGAAGAATTTCCAAATAAAAACACGTTTGTAACTCTTAATAGTGTGACTTGATCTACTAAACTAATTCCTTTTTTATTTGTTTTTGTATTAATATTTCAGTCATATTTTTTAGATATTTTTATTTTATTTATGTCACTCTTAACAACTTTTTTTAAGCTTTAAATTAATATTAAAAAACTAGTTAAAAAATTAGGAAAAAAAAAAAAAAAAATTTAATTTTAAAAGTGAATATAACTATAAAATAAATGTTTTATTTTTTATTATTAATACCATTTCAAAACATGGCGCCATCTTTTCAATGTTTGTTGGGAACATAAATAAATAGAATAAAAAACACTGCCAGCCACATATATTTTGCAAATATTTGGCTGTTTGTAATCACGGTAATCTTAAGAAATGACATCCATATAGGAGTAATCTTTAAATAGTTTGAAATTTATATTAATTTTTATAAACAAAAGCGGCTAAATTTATTTATAATTGAGATAATCCATGAAAGTTACAATTTAAATAAAAAACAGATTACATTTAATAAATAATTGAAACTTTTACGCAAGACGAGTTCAAAAGTCTCAGAAAATCAAAACACAATTTAAATTTGAAAGCAATTCACATTTGTAAGCAATGTTAATACAACATTGAATAACTAGTTATCCTAGTTTCTGTAACAATTGTATATTTTATGCGCGTCAAAACTTTATAACAATGTCGCATTTAAAAAGATAATATAGTAAGAAGGTGGTAGGACTATGAAAAAAATAGAAATTCTACGTTCCACGTTGAATAAGGATGTAAAACAAAATTCATTATCATGAAATAGAACATTTTTTTTAAAATATAAAATACTCATTAACTTCACTTATTAATTGTAACAACCGTAAACGATCAAAAATATGTTGTTTAGCGTTAATAGGAATTGAACGTTTTAATAATATGTTAAACATATTTGAATATGTTATGCATTGAAAAATATAGCAAAAAATATTAAATCACCTTTAGATGTCGTTGTTGTGGGTTGTTTTGTTGAGTTTAAAAATGGAACATAATCTGGTGGTAAAGTTACCTGACCTCCTCCATACTCGCAACAATTTCCGCTAATTCCTTTATCGCATTTGCATTGATCTTTCATGGGGTAACCGTTGTTATAACAAAACCTGTTGCAAACTTTACAATCTAGCAGGCTCTCAGGACAAATACCTGTATTAGATTCAGTAATAACTTTAGTTCTGCTTCGACATGATACACCGATGTTACCACACGGAGCCGTGCAAAATCCCCATGATTGCCACTCACTGACAACGCAATTGGAAGCTAATAAAGGTGTAATGGCACTGTATACTAAAAGTAGTCTATTGAATGTAAATACCATTTGGAACCTTGCTTGCAATTTAACTCTGTAAATCTAGTTTTAAATGATGTTTTTTTTTGATAAAATTTAAAAGAATATAAAATCTAAATGTATATTTGTTTTTAAATACGTTTTTCGTCTGCCATTTCAAAATTTGCAACAAAGTTTCGAAATTTTTTCGAAAATTTTTTGTTTACCCTGTATTTGTAAACAAGCGAGGCGTAAGATTATTTAGATAAAAGATTAAACTTCATCAAAAGATCAACTTTGGATTATGTTTATGTATTCAATTAACTAAACATTAAATTCCGTAAAGGCCAAAGGTAAAGCAGTTATGATGTATGATGGAATATGATTTTTATATAAAATAAGTATATAATCGTTATGTTCAAGTAAAAAGTACCATAATAAAGTGTTAAATAAATAAAAAAACGTTACCGCCCTTCTCTGAGTTAAAAATTATTTTATCGAATCTTTCTTTTGTTCGAAATAAATATGACACTATACTATGTAGGCTAAGTTTTATTTCTGGTTTGGTATCACTAATAAAAAAAATGTTTGGTAAAATAGCTAACAAGATTATTTTTTATTTTTAACTTTTTAAATCAAAATAAATAACAATATTAAGGAGTCTTTAAAAAGTTTTTTTTTTTAGAAATGAATAAAAAATATCAAATACGAAATTTTATGAGGTTCGAAACAGCAAAATTTTAAGAAAGTATACACAGTATCAAATGGGTAAAAATCCAACAGAAAAACATATTCTATAAAGATTGTAAGTGTAAAGGGTAAAGGGCTTATAAAAAAATCTTTTAGAATTTTCTAAATTAACAAGGTAAACCTTGGTAAGTGACGTGAAATTTTTAAAATGATTAAATACTAGATTCTTACACAATTTCAGAAAGAGCATTTATACACTATTTTAATGGTAATTTTTTTTTTTAATTTTCTAGGATGGAGCTTAAACTATTTATTTAGAGTTGTAAAATGTGTTTCCCAAGTAATTTTACTTGTGTTTATACATATGAAGGTACGTTTTACAAACTCATTGATCGAAGGATCAAGATAAAGAGTGCATTAGCTTTACAAATAAGGGAATCAGTGGCATTAATTGAGAAAGGACGGCATTATGGTCTACAAACATGCTAAAAAGTGATTCAAAATTGTTTAGTTTAATATATTTGAATTTGGCATGATATGCAAACATATTGCAATGCTGTTTTAGCCTTCTATAATTTTTAAGTCATCCTTGAAAAAAGTCTCAACGAATCCTACATTCAAGAATAATAACTTTTTAGACATATACAAAACGCTCAGTAGCCTCTATAGGTTCGAACTGGATTGCAATTCTGTTTTAACACAATAAAGAGATGCATAGTTAAGCTGGTAGTAGCAGTCCTCATATTTAGTATGCTACTACCAGTTCTGGTAGTAGCATATATTATATTGCTTTGTTTGTCGGTCATTTTACCGTTGCGTGTATATGGTTATTTTGCCCCCCCCCCCTACACACACTTGCGCACTCAAAGAAAGAGTCCGGAATATAGTGAGCATTCAACACGTTTCAATCAAAAAGTTCTTTTTTTTAGAAAACAATCATCAGTTTTAGGAGTTTATCCCTCTCGTTCTATTTTTAGTGTCGCCCCTGGCTTTGTTTAGCGTATTAACATTAAAAATATTTACTTTTTGTCGATTGTGACATGTTCATTGGGGATATATTCAATAAAAAAATTTTATTTTTCAAGTTTATAGTTTAACAATAAAATGTTATCTTTAGTAAAATTCCAAAAAACTGTCAATGCCATTTGTGAGAAGAATTAATAAACTAGCCTAAACCCAGCGAAGGGGTAAGATTGATAACATTTTAGACTTAGAAATTAAGTAAAACAAAAAGAAAAAAAAATTTAATGGGATCTTATAAAGGAGAGATATATTTTTATATGAAAAAAAATCACAAAAATGTTATACCCTAGAATTATTTTGCAAAAATTCTCAAAACACTATCAGAGTTTTTTATCACCCCATTTGACCTCCTCTAATCCAAATTATTTTATGAGCATAAAAAAGCAGAGTGTGTTTCAGAAATTCTCAAAAAAATTAATAAAAATGTTTAGAAAAAAAAAGGATTTACTTTGTTATTACTTGTTACGTGATAGAGTTTAAATTTAAAGTTTCTATTTTTTAGATTTTGCAAAATGTAAGCTAGAAATAGTGAAATCATACAAAATTAAAATTTGGGTTTTCAACCGATAATTTGTTTCTTCCCGAATTCATAAAAAGTAGCGCATTAAAATTTCGGTATCGTTTCAAATTGAAAATAACATTAGGATCAATTTTAAAAATAGTAGATATATATATATATATTTTTATTTATTATATGAGCCTATATATATATATATATATATATATATATATATATATATATATATATATATATATATATATATATATATATATATATATATATATATATATACATATATATATACATATATATATATATATATATATATATATATATATATATATATATATATATATACATATATATATATATATATATATATATATATATATATATATATATATATATATATATATATATATATATATATATATATATATATATATATATATATATATATATATATATATATTGGCTCATATAACAAACATATATATATATATATATATATATATATATATATATATATATATATATATATATATATATATATATATATATATATATATATCTGAGTGTATAAATTTAATACCTGTAGACATTTTATCGCTACAGCAGCTTCCAAAAAAGTCACCCAAGCATTCGCATCCATTACTTTTTAAAATGCCGCCATTAAAACAAAATCTATTGCAGTCTCGATTTTCCTCCAACGCAAAGTTACATGATCCACCTCCAGTTTCTTCACTTTGTTTAGTTCTGGTTCTCATTTGAGTCCCTTCATTTCCGCATTTTCTATTGCAAACACTCCATATTGACCAATCATTAAGAGTGCAATCTTTCTTAACGTTGTTGTTATTGTTGTTGTTGTTGTTGTTGTTGTTGTTGTTGTTGTTGTTGTTGTTGTTGTTGTTGTTGTTGTTGTTGTTGTTGTTGTTGTTGTTAAAAAAGCAATGAACGAAAAGACATTGAATATTAATGTATAAAAATAAATGCGATGCTTTAAAAAACATTTTATACGCAGTGTTATAATCTTATATGCACGTTAACTTTAAAATTTAAATCATTTTGCTTCAAATATATATTTTAAAGCAAACAACAAAAACTAACAACTGTTTTAAAAATGCAAACAAAGTCAAAGATTTATTTAATTTGCGAAAATATTGCGAAAATGACTGTTTTAAATAAAAACTATAGTTCTTTATTATTTTTTTAGTTAGAGATTTATAACAAAATCAAATATTAATGTTTGATTTATTATTGTTTGTTTTAATGCAGGTTTAAGAATAGTGAATTAAACACTAACAATAAGTAATTAGTACTTTATACTGTCTAACCCATAACAGCATACTAAATATTTTTTTAAATTGTAAGGTTAAGCAGGCCCATTTTTGGGTCGAACCTAGTCTCCAGCCAAATAATGGTTGTGGCCTCTCCAAATACACCTCTTTCTCCGCTCCGCTCATCCCCTCCTTCCTCCTTAAAAATATAATTCATACGTAATTATAATTTTTTTTATGGCTCACTTAAAAAATACTTGATTATAATAATAACAATACTTCAAGTACTTCATTAGACTAAAACTGAACATGTAAGTGTGATGGATAAATATAATAATTTAATCCAAACAATAAGCTAGTTACAATCAGATCTTTTTATTTTACATATATATAAAACAAATCCGTAGGGTAAGAAAAATACATTGATAATTATAGAGACTACATAGTTTTCATCTAGGTTACATTATTATGTAGATAAAGTGTTTTTGATATCTTGTCGGGGCTCTTAAATTAGCAAAACGTTTAATTGCACCTTTCACGTTGACTTATTTTGTAAATAGATTTTCACTTTTAAGAAAAATCGTTAATATCGTTGTTCTGAAATTCTGAAATCTTTTAAGTTTGATAATATTGCTTATTGATTGTTATGCTAGCCAAGGTAATTTTCAACACTCTCAAATTATAAACGATTGTGAGCCAGAGCTGATTAGGATTGGCTTTAGTCTAGTCAGGGCTGTGAAGTTGGAGTCGGAGTTGCGAAATTTTTAGCGGAGTCGGAGTCGCTAAACAAAATCGCGACTCCGACTCCAATAGTAAAACTTCTCGGTATTGCAAAGTGCGTGTACAAAACATTCAATTAAACTTATGTTCATTCTAAACCTCAAAGAACGTTTCGAAAACTTTTCAAAAAAGAAATTTTTAACTTATCGCGTAATATTATTTTAAGAATTCAAAAAAATTTTCAAAGTATTTGCTTTGCAGTTGGAGTCGGAGTCGGAGTCAGAGTTGTGCTCAAAAAATTTCAACTACTGGAGTCGGAGTTGTTACTTTTATTTTACGACTCCACACCCCTGGGTATAGCCTAATAAAGTATAAAAAAAAAGTCTATTATCTGATGTCCAGTGTATTTTGATATTATAAATTGTTTATCAAAAGGAATAACTCTTAACTTACTACACCTTTATGAAGAACAAGGAGTAAAAAAGTAGAAACAAGAAAATTTTCAAACATGCAAATTTATGTTATTGTTTATATCAATATCAAAAGTCAATACGTGTAAAGCACATGTTCCTTGGTTCATTCTGTTAACCTGAACAAAGTATTGTTTATTGTATTCTATAATTGGTAAAAAATCTTTGCCCTCTAATAGCCTGACGGTAAATAATATTAAATTGTGTGCCTAATAAGCCTTCGCAAAATTTAGGTTAAGTAACAACTTATTCAGAGTTTGTAGATTTACATGAAACGGAAAGCTAGTTCTGTAAATCATCTGTAAAAATTTTCTTAAAACATTTTTTTTAGTTTTAAAAATTCTCTTAATGTTTAGTTACTATAATTAACAAGTTAGAATAAAGATGCAATAACAAGCTTTGAATAATCTCTGCTCCAGCTTTAGATTTACACTTTGCATACTTTACCAGAAGTCTGGTACAACAACATATTAAGTTTCTATTGAGTACTTTTGAATCAGAAAATTTACTATATAGAAAACTTACTTCATAAAACAGCGACATTGCATTTGATGAGAAACACGTTTAAAAATCTTTTCACATTTACAATTTAGCTTTAAATGCAGATTAATTAGTAACTAACAGATTACATAACATTGTAGCAAAATAAACTGTATTTTAAGAGTTTATACATCCAAAAACATTTTATAATAAGAAAAACTCATCGCATGACAACCGACTTTGTTTTTTGTTCCAATAATTTTCTTCATTACTCTTTTTCAATTAAAATTTTTAACACTTAAATTGGTTTTTTAAATTTTTTACTTTGCAATTAATACAATACGAAAAAAAAAATGTTACAATCATTTGAATTTTATTGATGCTCTTATCCACTTTTATTTGGTTAAATTGAACATATTCAAATATTTAAATCTGACTTCTTTTTGTTAAATTTTCAAGTAAAATAACAATATCCAAGTGTCATTTTTTATTTTTAAGTTAATGTAGCTTGCCAAAACTTTTTAAATCTTCAAAAAGTGTTTAATGGTTTGAGGAAAATGTTTTATTAGAGTTATGTAATAAAAAGTATATCAGTCTCCTCAAAACAAGATTGAAACAATTTTGTTTTGAGGAGACTGATATACAATTTTATATATCAACCTTAGAGTTCATATATCAACATTAGAGTTCATATATCAACCTTAGAGTTCATATATCAACATAAGAGTTCATATATCAACCTTAGAGTTCATATATCAACCTTAGAGTTCATATATCAACATTAGAGTTCATACATCAACCTTAGAGTTCATATATCAACATTAGTGTTTGAGTATGCTTTCAGGCTAAGGCTATTATATTTTACGAGCAACACGGTTACAAATCTTTTCTAATTTTTTTTAACACATTCGTTTTTTTTCCATTTCTTTAAATTAATGGCACATATAATCACCATCACCAATATAAACTTTATTAGATTTTTGAGATTTTCACTAGTAGAAGATTCTTGTACAAATAGATCCTTTAAGAGCACCAAAGTAGAGTACTAAATTAAAATAAATTTCCTGTGTTGATAGTAACCCAAGACTTGTATTGATAAACTTAGTTTATCATTACTTAGAAATTTATTTCTTAAATTTGTTTGTTAATTTTAATTATATTTTTCAGGAAAAGATAACTTGCCTCTCTTTCAAAATCAGCGAATCAGATTGCTTATATTTCTGCCTATTCTGAGCCTGCGTAGGGTTTTAAAATATACAGGCTGCACTAGGTTGCACATGTTATGAATTTTTAGCTACACTGTTGTGTAAATTTAAAACTTAAAAAAAAAATATTTTTTCTTAGCCAATCACATATCTTGACTTAAGAAACTGCAGAAGACACTTAAAGAACGCTTTTAGATTTTTAATCATCTGAATCTGGTTAAAAATAATTTGAAATAACATCTTTAATAATTTTGTGAAAAGTTATGAAACATTTTATGATTTCTATGTTATTTTTATTTTAATTTTTTTTTATCAAAATTATTTTTTTGTAATAAGGCGGTTTTTCAACCTAAATTTTTTTGACATATTTTATCATTACCAAATTAATTAAATTTATTTACAGTAATCAATAAAACTTATTCATATAAAGTTTAACATTAATAAAAGAAAGCAAATGCTGAAGAAGTACGTTGCTGCAGCCGAAGCAGCATCTTAAACGTAATTTTAAGATTATCTTAAACTTCAGCACTACTTTACAAACACGGTTTGTGAAGAAGTGCTGAAGTTCTAGATAACTTTTGATTAGTTGTGGTTTTAAACAATGCTTTTTTTTTCTTGAGTTATATTGTGAATTTAGTAAAAAAGGCTGTAATTGTGGGATGTAAAATTTAACTTCTTGTATGTAATGAGCGATTTTTTAATGCAGTATAAGGTTAATCTAATTTCTGTGTTCTTCTCTTGAGTTTAGATCGAGTATTTTTATGAAAGTAAAATGTTTAATCAACGAGTTTTCATTGCTAAAATGTTTAACTTTTTATATTTTATTTTTAATGTAAAATGTTTTATTTTTATTTTAAAATGTTTTATTTTTATTGTAAAATGTTTTATTTTTATTGTAAAATGTTTAATCAACGAGTCTTTATTGCATGTTTGTACACATGTTGAAGAAGGTTGATTTCTGATTAAAGATGTGGACACCAGGGTTTCACACTAAGTTTTAGATGCGGTCAAACGTATAGTTAGTACAGTTTTTTCTAGAGCTGAAGGCTTCGGTATCTAAACATTTTTCTGAGACAACCAAGTGTTCAATTATCAACTAGAGCTGCAGCCTTCACTTCTGCGTATAATATGATTACTAATGCAGTCTGAATAGTCATCAACAAAGAGCACAAACAACAGTGGTCCAAGGACTGGTCCTTAACGACTCCACTTGCCACTCTTTTCCACTCGAAATTTTGTTTCTCGATGACTACTGTTTTGAACGCCATCGGCCTGAATCTTGTTAAGGAGTAATTTGTGTGGCTCTGTGTCGAATGCTTTTGAAAAATCTGTATAATTTATGTCAACAAGGTAAGTAATTTTGTATTGTAGCAGCAAATAAAATTTCATCCATATTGAAAGTTGATGCTGTTCTTTCTTGAGATATTTTTAAGATGTTTCATAATTATAATTGTGTTTATAATTATAAACTAGTTTATCATTTTTCATCATCTCCTTTTTTTCTAAAATACTAAACGCAGAAAACACTAAACTTAATTAAAATTTTAAGTCTTTGATCTTGCTTGATACATTATTTTATTACTTAAGCAGAAAATTCTACAAATATTAAAAATATTAAAAGATCGTTTTACTATTTTGAAAAGTTATTTTAAATGTACATTTAAGGGGTAAACAGATTCTATCTGTTGACCAGCCTCGCACCCCTTCTCCATCTATTAGGCTGGCGCAGATGTATTTTTAATACATTGTTTCCAGTTTAGGATGTTGAACGTTGGATCTTCTTGACTCGATGCATGGGTGTCCCTGTTTTTATGACTAAGCAACTCATTCTATTATCTCCGAATGAGGGTACAGCTCTAAAACTCAGTTTTATGGTTCTGAGGCCGGCTGGTAGTCAGGTTTCCCAAACTCTGTGGTAGCTCTCAGAGAGGCTGATTCCATCAACAGCTGAAAAATATCAGAGTACTAACAGTGCCATGTTGCGCATGGATGGTGTCCCTGTTTGTACTTTTGGTGTGCATTGCCAAGGCCACATTGGAGCCCTTTGTTACGGCTTAGGGTTTATTAGTGGAAATGAGGCAATTGCTAAGGCTATAAAACAGTGTACTGAGTACTATCAATGTTTTGATTCAAGTTCTTTAACAAATTTAAAATTGAATAAAGTAACAAAAACTATAAAACACAAAAAACCACATTCATCACCAAGTTCGCTAAACCTATCATTCACCAATATTCGTGTTCTTCGAAGTAACTTTTCTTCTGTTGAGTCTTATCTCTTGCAAAGTTCACCAGACCTACTTGCTCTTTGTGAGACTAATTTGAGTTCTTCTGTCTTATCTTGTGATCTTAGTGTTGATGGTTATCTTCCTTTAATTCGTAAAGACTCTAATAGTCACATGCTTGGCCTAGGCATTTATATTTGTAAGAATTCACCCATTTGTCGGGAAACTAGGTTTGAATCCACAAACTACTCTTTTATGTGCTTTCGTTTAGCACCACTTTACTCTATCGCCTTTCTCTTTGTTCTATATCGCTCTCCTTCATCTCAAGACTGCACTCTTCCTGATGTTATTTCTGATTATTTTGACCAAGCCCTCATTCTTTATCCATCAGCCAATATTGTTGTTGTCGGTGACTTTAATGTTCATCACATTGAATGGCTTGGCTCTAGTGTCAGTGACTCCGCAGGCATTAAGGCCCACAACTTTTGCCTTTCTCAATTCCTAACTCAAATAGTCAACTTTCCAACTCGCTTTCCAGAAAAACCGAATCATTTACCTTCTCTACTCAACTTATGTCTTGTTTCTAATCCTAGTCAGTGCACAGCTTCTTTTCACTCACCCTTAGGTGCTTCTGAACATGGTTTGGTCTTTCTAAAACTATTATCTAATTCTTCTTTACCATCAGAATCCCCCTATCATCGTACATATTACAACTACCTTATAGCTGACTGGGACTCTTTCCCTGCTTTTCCTCGTGATGGCCCCTGGGTAGAAATCTTTCGTCTCCCTGTTGACAAATGTGCTTCATACACAACTTCGTGGATTCAGACTGACATGGAATCCTTTATTCCTCACATTGTGCTGCTGCAATTGCTAATCGAAACCATTACTTCTATATCTATCAGCAAAACAATTCTCCAGAAAACAGACGTCTGTTTATTACTGCTAGGAACCATTGTAAAAAGGTTTTATCTAATGCCAAAGCCCGCTATTCTTAGATCATGAAATCTTGTTTTTCATCACAAAAGTTAGGGTCTCGTGACTTCTGGAGAATCATTTTTAGTATCAATAATAAGAGCAAGTCTGTAATTCCACCTCTTTTGTATGGTTCAGACTTTGTCACCTCACCTAAAGGCAAAGCTGAATTCTTTGCCAAGAACTTTTCATCAATATCATCTCTTGATTTCACTAGTTGCGTTCTACCTGATATAGCCGTCAAACAGGTTGATCCACTGCTCGACATCCGTATCACTCCAGCTTCTGTATCTAAAGTGATTTCCTCCTTAGACTCTTCTACAGCTTGCGGCCCGGACAACATACCTGTTATAGTCTTGCAGAAGTGTTCTCCGGAGCTGTCGTCTATCCTTTCAAAACTATTCAACTAGTGCTTATCAGAGTGTTGTTTTCCAGCCTGCTGGAAAGCAGCATCTGTTATCCCTATTTTTAAAAATTCTGGAGAGCGATCTGATTCGTCTAACTGCCGTCCCATTAGTCTTCTTCCTATCATAAGCAAGGTTTTTGAACCTTTAATTAACAAACACTTAATCTCTCATCTCGAATCTCATAACCTACTTTCTGATCATCAATATGGATTTCAATCTTCTCGTTCTACGGCTGTTTTGCTAACAGTAATACCCGATAGGTTTTATCACGCATTAGATAAAGGTGGAGAGGTTAAGGCCATTGCTCTTGACATTTCTAAGGCGTTTGATAAAGTTTGGCATGCTGGTCTTCTCCATAAGCTTTTTTCTTACGGTGTATCTGGAAACATCTTTAAGATTATCGAATCCTTCCTTTCCAATCGTGGTATAAAAGTCGTCCTTGATGGACAGCACTCTTCTTCTTATTCTGTAACCTCAGGGGTTCCTCAAGGTTCAATCCTTGGCCCTATACTCTTTTTAATTTACATTAACGATCTTCCAGATTTTCTCACATTTACGGTGGCATTGTTCGCTGATGATACTACCATTTATTCTTGTCACGATAAGAAGCCAACTCCCTCTGATTGCTTGCAGGGGGCATCTAAGCTTGAAAAGAATCTCACTCCTGCTACAGCATGGGGCTCTCAGTGGCTGGTGAACTTTAATTCAGATAAAACTCAATTTTTTTCCGCCAATCGTTATCGCAATAATTTAGACCTTTCTATATCTATGAACGGTAATGTACTCGATGAGTCTCCTACCCTTCATCTTCTAGGATTAACTTTAACTTCTGATCTTTCTTGGAAACCATATATCAAATCCGTTGCAAAATTAGCATCTGCTAAAGTCGCTTCTCTTTATCGTCACTTTCTTACTCTGAATTCTAATCTCTATCTCTATAAATCTCGAATCCGGCCTTGTATGGAATACTGTTGCCATATCTGGGGTGGATCTTCTAATGATGCCCTTTCTCTTTTAGACAAGGTGCAAAAACGCATTGTAAACATAGTTGGACTTACTCTTGCAGCCAAACTTCAACCTCTGTCACATCGTCGTAATGTTGCTTCTCTTTCTCTTTTCTACAAATACTATAATGGGCACTGCTCTAAAGAGCTAGCGTCTCTTGTGCCATCAACAAAAATTCATTCTCGTGTTACTCGTCATCCAATTAAGTCTCATCCTTTTTTTGTTACTGTTCCTAAGTGCTCCAAAAACTCTTATTCGTCTATTTTTTTTCCTTGAATATCAGTTCTTTGGAATTCGCTTCCTTCATCTTGCTTTCCTAATTCATATAATTTGCAATCTTTTAAGTCGTCTGTCAATCGTTATCTTGCTCTACAATCTTCGTCTTTTCTCTTCCAGTAACTTTCAACACTAATTAGTGGTTGCTTGCAGCCTTTTTGGAAGCAAAGATGTTAAAAAAAAAAAAAAAATGTATGCAAATCAAACTATCTTCAAAATAAGATCATCAAGGTTGTTAAAAAATCTACCTTAATGATCTTGTTTTATAGATAAAGGATTCTAAATGGTGAAGTGGAGAATTTTGAATTGATTTCTGAATAAATTATAAGCAATCGGTAATAACAAAATTTATTTTTTCTCCCTCGATGTTTTTTTTGGCTTTCTAACCAATAGTAAAAAGTTCAATAAAAGCAACTATAATTTTTTTTTTCTATATTTATTTCAACTAATTTTTTAAAAAAATTTATTTTGCCACAAAATAAATATATATTGTTTAAAGAAAATTATTTTGTGAAAATTAATCAAAAAGCAGCCAGCGTGTGTATTGCACAATTAAATACAGAACTCATATATTCTTAAATTAAAATTTTAAATTGGTCATTATTTACACGTGCGTACAAACAATGTGCACAAAACAGAAATTTTGTTCGCAAAAAATGTTTTGAAACGTTAACTTTTTATGCAAATAACATATTAGTGAAGTGCTGTCAAAATTATATTGACCATATTTTGACGCGCAGCTGACAGATTTGAGGCTTAAAACCTTCCTTGGAGAAATTTCTTTTAATTTTAATACCTTTTTTTTAAATAGTTATATGTTTTTTAACTGTTGTTGCTGTTTATTTATAGTTGTGTTTATTATTATTTTTTTTAAACTTAAATAGAATAAGTTCATTAATCGTCGCTCGAATCTGATCTCACCTTTGTAACAGATTGGGACTCACACCCTGATGACAAGCCTACTTTCAGCCCACTATGGGTTGCCTCGCATCGGGCATAGGTGTGTTTGGTAATTGGATTTTATATGGGACCAATGTGGGAAAACACGATAAACAAAGTTATAATACAAACTTTATTCAACCATATAGGAGCCGTATGGTTTTAATGTGGGATTCATATATACGAGTTTATAAAATAGAACAAGCGCGTCATGACGTTAAAACTACTTTAGATGTATTTAGCGCTTTCGTTTCGCCATGAAACGAAAGCGCTAATACATCTAAAGTAGTTTTAACGTCATAATGAAAATGTTTAAAAAAAAAAACAAACAAATCGATTGTCAAATTAGCATTAGCCTGTTAAGGTTGCTTCTATTTCTTGTGCTTGCCATTTTCTCTCTCCCGATTCCATTCTCTACCTCTAAAAATCTTTTATTCGTCCCTGTATGAATTACTATTGTTGTATTTGGGCTAGTTCTTCTGATATTGCTTTCTCTTTTAGACAAGGTTTAAAAACGCATTGTAAACGTAGCTGGATGCAGTCTATCTGCTAAGTATGAGCCTCTTTTCCGTCGTCGTAAAGTTGCATCTTTTTCTCTTTTATACAAATATCTGCTCAAAAATCGCTGCTCAAAGGAGCTATTATCGATAGTTTCATCAACTAAAACTCATTCTTGTAATGTTAGCTAAGCCAACTACTAAGCTTTCATAAATGCAACACGTGGCTTACTGAAGAAAACTCTAATCTTTATATTATATTATAATATCATTGTTATTTTTATAACTGATTTTTCTTAGATATTTAAAAAATTCATTTAGTTTATCCATAATCTTACTGATGAGTTAAAAGACAAATCAAGTTTTTATTAAATACTAAAAATTACATTATTAGATATCTTGATCATGACGTTAAGCTGATCGTATATTATACTTTTTTTAATGTTGAAGAAAATAAATTCACCGTAATATAATTTTCTTACTTTTTAAATAATTAGGGATTTTTAGACGTATTTAACAATAGATGAGAGATAATAATCTCATTAAAGTATTCAAAAGTTCATTTACTGTTCTTATTGAGCACCTATTGCACGTAACCCTTGTCGACGAGTCTATAGATAGTATATTATTAACATCAGTAAACTATTAACAAGTAAATATGAAATTAAAAAACGTATTCATTAGTTTTCAAAGAAAAAGTAGTTTTTGTAAAAATCGAGTAAAAAATAAAATGTTCAAATAAAATTTATTATTAAATTTTTTGCAAGGATCAACGTTTAAAATTTTATGATCGCATATTAAAAGAATTTTTAAAAAAGATTTTAAAAAAGGTAGTTTTAAAGAAATCTTTTGGTAAAATAAGTTTTTTTAAGTTTATCGTTTTTGAACACATAGTGTATGTAATATACACTATATAAACAATATATTGTTCAAAACGCAAATATAACTGATAGAAAACAATTTCTTTTAAATTTTATTTGCTGATTTTTAATAACACTAATAAAAATTAGTTTTAAAAAAAGTAAAAAATTAAGTTAAAAAAAAAAAATAAACCGTGAAATGTTTTGTTTAACACATAATAAAAAAGGAAAAATGAAATAAATAATTAAAAAAAGTTTTGGTCAATTCAGTAGCTTAAAAAAGAAATATTAGTGGTATATATTTTTATTCAGTGCTGGATAAAACAGATGTTTATACACCTGTTTTCAGTGGCGTAGGAAGGTTTTTAAATGTTTGAAATAACCAACTTTTAAACAAAAAGAACATTACAATTTTTTTTTACTTTCTTTAAGTATGACGAAAAGATACTTTACAAAAAAAAATTACTATAATAGAAGGTGAACAAGAAACCCTAAAATCATGGCCCTCCCTGCCCCAAACGAGAGAGCAACAAGTTAATGAAATATTTTTTGTACTATTTTCAACTTGACTTATATTCATCGAGAAATTTTAAATTTTATAGTAAAATATTTTAGCGTTCAAAAATTATCATATAAAATTTGCAACCCCCTCAAATTGAGAGGGGTTTAAAAAATATATAAAAAAGCAAAGTAGTCCAGTCGAATAAGATTAGTTTCGGTAAAAAATTTTATAATGCTGAAACTTCGCCCTGTAACTTCCTAAGGTATTTAGATCACGTAAAAAAAAATGCACTACGATTCCCAATAGGAGAAACCCCTTTTTTTCGGGCCCAGTTTCTAAATGACGAATGCTCAAAATAATAAAAATGTATATTTTAAAAAAATTGACATATTATATACCCTTTTAAAGCATTTTTTTTTATGCCGAGCAACTTTTTGAACGGCACAAAGGTTTAAAAATGAAAAGACGACTAGTTATTTAACAAATAAATGCTATTAATAATACATTAAGCAATTTTTTTAAAAAGTTTTAATAAAAACTTTCATTAAAATGGTCATTTGTCACATTTAATTAAATCTAAATTAAATTTTTTTTTTTTAATTTTTATTTCTGGATTTAGAAATCTGGGAAACATAATATGTTCCTATCGTCTTTTTCATAATTTTTCATTTCGTTTTCTTCTTTAATGTCATTGCCCTACATTGGTAAGCAAATATACGACTGATATTTTGTGGAAATATTTACACGTGATAATAAAGATAAATGATGAGAGAACACGTCTTTTTACCAATTTTCATTGTTAAAATTTATATTGCTATTCATACATTCAGTTCCACGACGTTCCCTACAAAATTGCAAGCACCGTATTCCATATTTCCTGCACGTACATGCTTTGCCACTACATGGTTTTTTTGTTGTTGTCTTAATGATTAGCAAAAAGGAAATTGTTGTAGTTAGAAATAAAAAATATCTAATTTTAAATTATATAGATAAAGTTTTGTAACATCTTTTCAAGGAATTTGAAAGAACACAATAATTTCAAAACAAACTTTGCAATTACATCTAATGACCTTTGTTAGTGCTTATGGCGCAATGTCTTTATCGTTCATTACAGGTGTGATTACTCCGTCGTGTTGCTTCCAGCCCCATTCAGTTGCATCTAGTTCAATGTCATCAATTAGTGATAATAACATTATTTGACAATGTGCGCGCATGCCATGGAAGTAAGTAGCTTTATCAGTAGGTGGAAGTTTCTTTGGCGATATTATACCCTTGCATGCTAAATCGATGTATTTATTATACCTAAAATTAGTAATAAAAGCTTAAAGTATTAAGTAAGATTTCTATGCTAGATAGAAAATAATTACCTCAATTTTGCAAGTGTGCTTCCCTTTTTTTCCTCCATATAAAAAATAAAACCTTCAATCGAGGCGTTTCCAACTTTTTCTAGATTACTCTATGGACTTGTCATTACTTCTGATATTTCTTTGGTACTATAAAACGTTCGTTGAGGCAAGTTGACCGGATATATACGCCAGAGGAATATGCTGAACTAATTTTGAAGGCTAGTACCAAAAATCGTTTTTCAGTTTACCAAGTAAAAACAGAAGACATTTTAAGCAGTGGTGGCCAAAATCATATTAAAAAATTGCAAATTCTGATGAAACAACTGGAAGAGGGGTTCCAAAAGAAGAAAAAGAAAGTTTCAAAGTTTCTACATACAAACAATTTTTGTACAGAAAAGAAACCCGTGGAAAAGTTATTACTAAATTGTTTATTGATGGTTTTACCAAGTCGACTTTCACTTTGCTCAAGGGTGGTAAAGTACCTCTAGAGTTACCCTCAGAGATGGCTTACTCTTCAGGGCAGGTAAATTTATATAAAATTTCATACTTTCTTTACTTTTAACTTAACTTTAGGTCAAATTTTTTATAGGTACCCATTAACAACAAAAAGATGGCCGATTTGCAGAAATTAAAACCTTCCTTGGTTGGATACAAACACTTTTATGACTGTTTCTTTGAATAGACAACCACAAATGGAGAAACTCGTGATGATCCCATTGGAGATTAGCAAGCGTATATTTGATACTTGTACTTGTATTTTCTTTTTAATAATAGTAAAAACTTAACCACTATAATATTGGTTTTATAATAATAATATCCAAATTACCTTGAAATAATAAAATTATATTTTACAGGTTAAACTATGATAAAAATGATAGAAATAGGTTAAGTACAATATTTGTATACATTTATTATGTCCAAACAGTTACAATTATTTAAAAAAAAAAAAAAAAAATTATAAAAAGTACTGTTTTATTAAGTACTACCATAAAAAAATATGAGAAACCAAGAATAAAAAGCATTTTCTTGCTGGGAACGTTTTTTCAAAATCGGAAAATTTGCACTAAATTTTGCATCACGGGTTTCTGAAATAATCGATTAAATAAAGGTGTATATATTTGCACAAAAAGAAGTAAAACTGGTAAAGATATATTATTTCACGAATAAGAGTTTGTTTTTATTACAACTGTAATTAATAAATAGTTTTAAAGAATTGACATAGTAATTACTATATTTAGTCTTTATAAGAAAATATCCCATAAAATATATTCTATATATTTCTAATGAAAAGAATTTTTCTAAAAAATTTAAATAAAATCTTATCACTAGTTTGTTTTTTCTAGTTTTTTGCCACAAAGTGACGTCACATTCTCTGAAAAATTTTGGCTTCAAAGATTTACGAAAACGCCGTGTGTCTATCAGTTTTAATGGTCTATGCTACGTTTATTTTTTCGCAATAAATATGTGCTGCAGCTGTTTTTCAAAATTTTATTATGCTTATTACGTATTTCGAGAAAAAACGCAATTAAAAAAAAAATATTAAATAGAGATGGTTAAGCGCAAACAATGTTTATATAAACTCTTTGTAAAACGTTTTTTACAACAAATAATTTTAATGAATTTTTTCAGAGTGTTATTCAATAACGTTTGTAGACAAAACCAAAAAAACAAAGCTTATTTTGTAAAAAAGTCAAAAATGATATTTTTCAGTATGGATGATACAACGAATATGTTGAAATGAGATAATTCGACGCAAAATTTAAAATTAACAGAAGCCACTAAACCAAGTAATTGCAGTTCAGTGCTTAAAAATTTTAAGTATTGGTGTTTGCAAAGAAACATTATATAAACGAAGAAACATTATATAAATTATTTTTTAATTATAAAACTAATTTATTTTAAACTTTGTTGAATAGGATTGGCGCCTAACCATCCCTTTATAAACAATTTATATAACAAAATATGTTATTTGTTTATATATGTTGTTTATAAAATGTAAAAAATCCACTTATAAAATGTTTTATTCAGGATCGTATGGAACATAAGTAAACTTTTCTAATAACTACAAGTCTTTTTTGCTCAAGCAGTTTTGTTTTGATGTTTAAGTATGGGGGGAGGGGGGGGGTTCATGAACATCTTTTTTTAGATTTTTTATAGCTTAAACAATTTTTCTTAATTAGTTTTTCAAGCTGATTCTGAAAATCATAACCATTTTTTTTTTATTTTAATTATTTAGCCTTCTACTTCGATTTTAATAAAAGTGAATATATTGACAAAAAAAGGCATTGTTAAAAATAGATGAAATTATTATTATCATTAAATATAAGAAAAGTTAAATAGTAGAAATCTTTTTCTGTTTAATTCATCAATAATATACCTTATGATTTATAAGTAACAAAAAAAATTAAGCATCATATATGAACATAATTCATACAGTTTGTTATTTACTATTGGAAATGTAAAGTAACTATAAAAGTCATCATATGTGATGACTTTTATAGTTGTTCTAGGTTAACTTCTAGGTTATGAGCGTGTAAGATAACTTCTAGATTATAAGCGTGTTCTTTGGTAGACATAAGATGGAAGTTTGTATTTTTATATCAACAAGCATGTCTTTAAACAGAATAGACCTCCGCGACAATGACCTACATTGTATCCCTAAAATAAAGAACCTCATTTTTTGAACTTTTTTTTCATTTTAGCATATCTTTATCTACTTCAATAATGTCTAGTTCACAGCTAAATGGGTTGCCTTGTAACTTTAATCAAACTAAAATAGAGCGCATCTTGCACACCTGATGTAAAGTTTGCTGCTCTTCCATTGTTATCCATTTGTTTTTGTAGCTGGTTTCAACTATATTCCATAGTTTCAACTTTTTGGACAAATAATTGCACAATAATTTTACAAAATATTTTTAAACTACGCGAACCTTCATTTTTTATATGGTTTAAATAATTAAGTATACATCTACTCTTGAAATTAAATGGGTTTTTTCCAAAGCTTTCCAACTGTAACAACTTAATTAGAAAGTTAATACTAATCATATTCCATCATCAACCAAACACATAATACTTTTATCTTTTTTGAAGTCCTGAGGCTAACTTTTGCCAAAATACTCTAGCAAGAATGATACAATCATTCAACCTCTTTGAGGTATATTTAACTGCTTATATATAGGTATATTAACTGCTTCTAGAATTTTTTATAACTAACTATTCACTGCGTTTTAGAGTAAAGCAGAAAATTTGATCACCCAGTTTGTTTTTTATAAAGCCTTTTAAGTATCGGTATTCCTTTAGCCTGTTTATCTTTAGAGTTGTTAAACTTTTAGAATTTAACTGTACTTCTACTGACTGGCACTTTGAAAGAAGATTTATTCTTGACTTCCCTAAAAAAAAGTGAAAAAAAAAAAAAAAAAATGAAGTCTTGGATAGCCTTCTTGATAGCTTGAATAACGATTAAAAATAAATAAAAAAAGAAAATTAAGATATTTTGAAGCAATCTGTCTTTTTGATTAATTAAAATGTTTTGTTTAGAAAGAGACTTCAGATAAAAATTTTTTTTTCTAAATCGCAACGATAAAAAAGTCAAATTTATCCAATCAAAATTTGAATATCATAAATTTGAAAGAAAAGTTGCGTAACTTTATACGCAAAGAAACTTATGCAAAGACTTTAATTTTTTATATCTTTAAATTTTTAAAATAGAAGTAGATAAAACTTTAGCAAAAACCATAAAAAATTAGCAAAAACTGAATCGTTTTTTAAACTTTTCTTAAAAAATTAATTATAAATTACTGGTTAAACAAGAAATATAGAATTTTGGACCCCTCCCCTATTAAGTAGGTTAAGTGATTAGTAGTTATGTTGTATTTAAAACGTATTTATAAATAAAATAAATCGCGTATACCTAAAAAATGAGAAAACTTAAAAATTTTATTTTAAATTTTAGAAATCTTTGTTTCTATATGCTATGAATATATAAGTGAATATATAAGCAAGATTGAAAAAATTTTAAAATTCATTACGCTAACCCTCCAAAACAACACTGATGACAGCGCATTTAACCACTAAATGCATTTCATTGAGCTATCAATGAAATGCATTTAGCAGAAAAAAAAACCTAATTATAAGTCTCTTATAAGCTTTACGTATGCGGAAAAGGTGCGCATGTTAAGTTTTTAGCTCTTAAATTTCATTTCAAAGAAACTAGTTTACTAAAAAACATTGAAGTAAATAAGGAATAGGTATAGAAATAATCGGCAAGGAAGAGATACATATATTGGTCAAGATCTGTATTTTACTGATCCGGAAAGCTAGCATATATAAGGAAAAAGTATAGAAAAGTTCGGTTTGAAATAGTAATACAAAGACCCGTATTTTTACGGGTCCGATCTCAGCTAGTAGTAAAATAATGCTATAATAATATTTATGTAACATATAATCATACCAAAAGCAATAATAATAATAACCCACAATGAGCCAAACATTTTACAAACAGTATCTCTTCAAAAAATAGACATATAAACAAGTTTTAATATATTAAAACTTGTTATATGATTAAGGAGATATTCTTAACAGGATCTATAAACTCTACTATAGTAGAGTTTATAGATCCTGTTAAGAATATCTCCTTAATCTGCGAAACAATGGTCTCTAGCCCTCATAATCCGAAATTGGTTTAAACTTTCCCTCGTTAGTTTTTGAATAAAAAAATTTTACGCAAAAAACCTGTAAAAAGAAAGAAACAATTATGCCAATTATGCTTTTTGAATACCTGAATCAAACTTTTCTGATATTCCCATGGGTATATGTGCTTTCTGCTCACTGCCATGTTTCAGCTTTGTCTGAATTCTAGACCTTTTGCATTACTGTTGCACAAGATCCTCTTAAATTTATTGTTGAATATAAGTAGGGGAGAGCGGGGTTGGTTGTCACGCGGGTTGGTTGTCACAAAGTTTATTACAGGAAATGTAAATAAGATATAGAAATTTCAAATTATGCAATGGAAATGTTATATAAAAAAAACATTTTTACAGTAATTTTTATCTTTTTTTAGCGTGCACAAGAAAAGTTATTCGTTTTTAAAGGTTTTTGATATGAAAAAGTAAAATTTCGCCTACTCAGAAATTTTCTTTTACCAAACGAACATTATTTTATTGTGTTTTGAATGTAGATTTATAAAGTACTTTATTCATTTGAGTAACTTAATCCGTAAAAAATTATCATGAAATTCTCACGCTTTTAGGTAAATGTACAGGTGTCGAGCAACTTACTCAGAAGGGGTTGCTTGTCACAAAATATATGGGGATGGTTGTCACATTTGCCTCGACTCCATGCGCTGCAAATTAAACGCCGCTTGCAGATTTTTTATTGGCTTTGTTTATTTTCCGCATTATTGAGGAATATTAATGTTTAAGATATTATTTAAAAATCTAAAGTCAAAGTGTTATATTTGTTTAACTAAATATCTGTAATCTAAATTATTTTTATTTCAACGTGCATAACTTTAGATTCGGATCCAATGTTTAGTATAATTATAGAAAAAGGATTGCAGAAGTTCAACTGTTTATTGTTTTGTTTACAAACTAAACAACTAGCTGTTGTTTAGTTTGTAAAACTGTCTGTTGTTTTGTTTGTGCATTGTTTATATTTAGTGCATCTATTGTTTTGAATCTTTTTCCAACAGCCGATTAAGAGAACAGTGGATTCAATGTCAGGTTTGCCAAAAACGGTCTCATGAAGAATGCACACCAGGCTTACAACAGTTTATTTGTGAATTGTGTTCTTTATCCAATAATTTTTAAAAAACCAAACCTAAAAACGTTTATAGTGATAAACTAAATTTGTTAACTGTGTTATATTTAAAATATATATATTTCAGTTTATAGTATTTTATTTTAATTTTTCTTAGTAAAACATAAACGAAATTAATTTGTACTCGTTTTACATTAAATTCTTATCTAAACTTGTCAAAATCCAAATGTGACAATCAACCCCGCACCATGTGACAACCTACCCCGTGAGCGGGGCTAGTTGTCACACAGAAGTGGTCTTTGAAAAATGATTTTACAGCAATAAATATTTCACTCAATGTCATAAAAATATTGTAATAGTTACTGGAAATAGTTAAACTAGCTTTGTGCAAAGTTTGGCATTGATTGGATGAAAATTAAAAGCTGAGCAGCCTAAAATGTAAAAAGTGTGACAACCAACCCCGCTCTCCCCTAAATTTACTTATTTTATATAGATTACTTTTAATTTAGTTTACAAATTATATAAAATGTAAGCTTAAGTAATTAAAATTTTATTTTTTATATATTATTTTTGATAAAAATGTTTTATTACTTTTAAAATAAAAAATTCCTACTTTAAAAATATTATTTTATTTGTAAATTTAATTTAAATTTTGTAGCATAATACCTTTATGTTACTTATTTTTATATGGAAGTTTTTTCTATATAATATTTCTTAAATCAGTTACTTTTAAAAGTAAATGTAAATTACAGTTTGAAAAACTGATATTTTTTTTAACGTAATTTAAAAAAGGATGTAACTTTTACATGTAAAAAGAAACAGCTTTTATATGTTATGTATCTTGAAAAAGTGGGTTCTTAGTAAACCAAAATTGCAGATTATAACTTACTTGTTACAACTTTCATTTTGTGTCTAGATTTTAGTCTATTATTCAACAAATAGCGTCACAAAATCAAAACAGTAAACTTGCTTTCTTGTATAGCCATCTCCAGAACAAAAGGTTTTTCAGTATTGTTGTTTTTTCTGAACTTTTACGTACTAATATAATAATATAAACAAAAAATCAGTTTTTTAAAAATGGCCCATGCTGAGTTATACAGAAACATATACAAAAGTAAACTGAGTTATACAGAAATATATACAAAAGCAAAAACCCTAAAGTAACATGTAATTGAACCACTAAACCTTAATGTGGCCAAGTTTTTTTTTTTTTTTAACTGCATTAATGGAAAGAGGTTATTTTACACTTCTGTAAACAAAAAAATTATATTCGAGAGTTTTTTTTTTATGAGAAAAAAAAAATTAAGCCCAGATATAGATTTTTTACATTTTACGGTTTTATACAAAACATAAGGATTTATACTGCATTAAAAACAAAGCTTGTTTTACCAAAAATCAAAATGTTTTAATATTTAAAAAAATTTGAGTTATTTCAGAAAAAAAACAACAACAATTCAGCAAAATGTGAAGTGCAATATTCAAAGTGGTGCATAAATTTTTGAACAAAGTTCAATTTTAAGATTTTTTGTAAGTTAATTTTATAATCATTTCATTTTTAGGTGCTGTCCATTAATTATGACAACAATATTTTGGTAATTTTAACCTACAATTTCCCTTTGACGACAACTTGTCAAACTTTCAGAGCCCATACCTCTTTCCTTATAAAATTACGTCAACAATTAATTATCCCCTCCTTGAGAAAAAAATAAATTAAATTAAAAAAAAATAAAAAACAAAAAATCATTTTAAATACTAGTAATAGTAGTAATTTACAACTCAAAGAAAAAATGATTAATAGAAAAATGTTTGGAAAAAAAAATTAGTGTAACTTTTAGCTTATAAACATTTTTTAAGCATATATAACCATTTAAAATTAGTAAGGCTTGCTCTTGAACAAAAATTGAATAGAAGAAAAAGTGATAGCCAAATGCAACACTCATGGTTTAAACTTCTTCCAGCACACGATAGAAGGTAAAAAAAATTATTTACGCAAGCTATCGAAGAACTTCAAGTCGATAATATGTCAATAATAAAAAAGTTGTTCAGCAATGCAACGGACAGATACCAGTGTACACATCGACAGCCCTAGTCTTAAATAATGTTAGGGTAGACCGGGGCGATTTCGCTACGAAAGCAGTTTCGCTACTTTTAATATTTTAAGAAAAAGATGTTATTTCGGCATAGCACCGTATTAAGATAATGTAAAATATTTGTTATTTTAAAATTAAAAACCTTATGAATATTGATTGATCATAGTTGCCGACTAATTTGATTGGTTATTGTATATTTTAAATGAGATTTGCTGTTTAATGTTAATTATTGATATTATCGTGCCATTCTTGCTCCAAGTGGCATTATTATTAATTTTGTAAAATTGATTGAAACTGCATTTGAAAATAAATGCTAAGGTGAGAGCTTCATAAATTTGTTGAAAATATTTAACTGTAGGGTATTTTGCCACCAAATGATAGAATAGCCCCACAGTTACAAAAAATATACAATGTACAATATTTTTGCTTTCCAAACAATATTTAATATTAATATTTATTATTATATAAACAATTTTATAAAATCATTGGATATATACAAGGAAATATCGAATGATAAATTTATTAGAAGTATTTTGAAGATATAATATATCAATAGTTTTTAGATATAGGGGAAGTGGGGGCATAACCGCATATGGAGGCACGACTGTTTTTTAACATTTCTCTTTGAAAAATATTATCTAATCTGGCAAAAAAACTACCACACATTAGTAAAACAGTTTTCTTCATTTTTCTTATGTCAAAAAGAGTGCCTGCTATGTTTATGAGAAGTTGTAAATATAATATTTTTATCAAAATATACATAATAATGTATATTTTGATAAAAATATTATATTTACATCATATTTTTAAAGACCTTTTTTTTGAGGATAAAGCAATATTTGATTTTAGTGTTAAGATATGTGTTATCAGCGTTATTTCATCAAGTAAAAACCATTTTTGATATCAACATATCCTAATAAGCAAGCTATGAAACTGAATTCTTTCTAAAAACTGTCCACTGGGGCAGAACCGCATAGACGCACAGGAGACACAGCCGCATACTTTTATTATTTATCAAAGTTATGTAATTACAAATAACAACAATTACAATCGTTACATTTGAATGCGTTCATGTATAAACTTGAATAGTTTTGCTTTGAGATGATAGAAAAGTTTTTAGGATGTGAGAAAAGTTTTGTTTTGAGAAAAAGATGTTAGAAAAGTTTTTTTGTAAGAAAAGTTTTGTCCGAAAAGTTTTGAAAGAAAAGTTTTGTTAAAAAAGTTTTGTTTTTTGTTAGAAAAGATGTTAGAAAAGTTTTGTTTTGAAAAAAAGTTGTTAGAAAAGTTTTTTTATTTGTTAGAAAAGTTTTGTTAAAAAAACTTTGTTAGAAAAGTTTGTTTTTTATTAGAAAAGTTCTGTTTTTTTGTTAGAAAAGATGTTAGAAAAGTTTTGTTTTGAAATGTTAGAAATTAAATTTCGTATTTTTTTATTTAATTTTTATAAATGAGTTTTTGAATTAAAATAAAGCTAAGAGTATATCGAATAAGAAAACTGAGATAATAAGTACAAAGAATGCCTACACAGTATACAAACGTGCAGCAAAATCAGCAAATAATCTGAGCCATGACGATTGTAAAGAAAATGTACCTAGAACAGTGAACCCCCAACGATTTTTGTGAGGGTGCGGTTGTGCCTCACAATGGGGGCAAAACCGTTTTTTTCACTAAGTGTAATTTTTGTGTAATAACATTTTCAAAACCCGTTCAATTTTTTTCTTAAATGCATCGATTTAAAGCTTAATGATGCGGCTATTGAAATAAACTGCTAAAAAAACACATTTCGTTTTTATTTTCATATAACATTCATTCAAACGTTACGGGGGCGGTTATGCCCCCACTTCCCCTTCATTTAAAACTAAAGTACTTTATAATTTAACTTAAAAATAGTTTTCTAAAATTCTCGTAAAATGTTGTATTTGAAAATGTCATTTGCTTCAATTGAATGCATTTCATATATTTTCATTTCTTATCATTAAATGCTCAATTTCGCTGATTGTTTATAGCTACTATATCAATTAGCATGTTTAAAATACACGATTATAAAATGCATCGATATTTAAAAAGATACTTATTATGCTAATCAGTAATAATTATCTTATTTCACTTTTACCTAAGTGTAATGCTCTGTGGTGGAGGAAAAACAGTGCTTATAAAGCAACAAGAAAAAGCACTTGTAAACAGGCTTTTTTACATTGCAGATCGTCGACTTCTATTGAAAACAAAGTGGTTGAAGTATAAAGCTAATTTATATGCTAAAAAAACTACAGCGTCATTGATTACTTCAAAAAGATTTGCCCCTTACATGGCATGAATCTCACTTAAATTACTTATGTGAAAAATAAAAAATCTCTATATTTGTTTTCCAATCCAAGTGACTCAAAGAAGAAGAAGTTCTCCATCAAACAAAAAAAGCAAGTGGCTTCAGAAAGAAAAGGACTTTTTTTCCGAATCAAATAAAAGCATATGGCTCAAAAAAGATAAAATCCCATAGTTTAAAACCATTATTAAATCAAAAGCTACCAAGTACATCAAAAGCTTATAACAGAAACAGCAAAAAACATCTCACTGATGTGTGCGCGGATGGCATGGGTGGATTCATCAGAAGACTGGCTCCGATGCATTTCTTGTCATATATGAACATGTGAAGTCTGCTTTGCTTCGACATGTGCACAGAATGTGCTTAATTTGACAAAACATAATTAAATTTAAACTCAGTTTACATTGGCGAAATCGCCCCATAAAAGGCAAAATCGCCCAGTATAAGTGTATCATACAAATCGTTGTTAAAGAGTATAAGTAATTTGTTTTTTTCGAACTTTTAAATGCGAATAAACTAAATATAGTTTATTTAATATTGTTCAGTTAATGATATACGGAAAAAGCGTTTCAGGTTGAACAGACAACATTAAAGCAGTAAAAGTGACAAAATCGCCATGGTCTACCCTAAATATTTATCATAATTTGAGTACAGAGCAATGTCACAATCCGTGAATGCGTCGATCCTCCTTACTTTAACTTCAGACCTAATCCAACTTCATATTGAAATCAAACTATTTCTAATGTCGTCTATTATAACAAAACAACGCATTAGATACTTTTTTTAAACCTGTGAGTTGGAAATTCATTAAGACGGAAGAGCCAAAGTTTATAATTTTTAAACACTTTCTAGTTTTTAAAAAGCTACTAACATCTTGTTTTTAATATTATAATAGTATAGGTACATAGAGCTGGAGAGCCGCATTTTAATATCGAAGTTTTAAAATCAAGTTTAGCTTGCTAGCGGCAGGTTTCCGATCTTGAAACATTTAAATAATATAATGTAGACTATGTAGTTAAATAAATCCTTATTTGTTGTCACAAATGACCAACAAAAAAAATCATTGAAAAAAGCAGTAGTATTACAAATAAAGATATTGTGCGTGCTTATTTAGTACACTCTGTGTAAGTTATTTTTAAATCCCTACACAGTAGGGCTTTAAAAAACCCTACTACAGTTTAAAAAAAGGTTGAGAGAGTGTGTAAGTCTGAAAACACCGCCTAAACTTCCTTTTTTTAAGTAATTAAAGTTATTGAAAAAATTAAAGTTGCTAACGTCAAATTTTCTTCACTTCCCCTCGCCCTTCTTAGAAACTGTCAAAAAACATTTTTTTTTTTAAACTGACTAGTCAATGCAATTCTTTTACCGGTACTGCTTCATGTTAGGACATTATTATTTGGTGATAAATCACTAACAGAAGTTATTTTTTTAGCAACTATTATTTGCACTTTCTGAACTTTAATTTTTATCTACTTGTCATGACCTCCTTTCTAACACGTTTTATTCTTAAGGTGAAGTTCCTATCTCAGAAAGGCTAGTATTAATAGTGTTATTTGAACGTCATATATCATCTATGTTATCAATATCGTTAAATTTTTCACTTGAATTTGTATTTGAATAAGCTTTGTGGCAATATGGATCCAGGTTTTGACCTACACAAATGAATTTGTTTGTTTACTTTGAAAAACAGTCTTTAGTCTCTAGGTCAATACATCTCAAACTTTTTCCTGATGAACAATTGGACTTACAAAAAAGATTTCAGCTATAAAAGATTTCGATAAAAAAAATTTCAGCTGCAAGTGCGTGTATTTAACCAGCAGCTGTGATTTCTGGTTAAAACAAAAAAAGTAATATTTTTTTATTAAATTATAAGTTCGCCTGACAATCAAACTTAATTAACTTATTCAAAAGTTCTATGCAAAAGTCATAAGTACTTTAATAACATAAACTTCTGGCAAATTTTTCATAAAGTACCTCAGTTTTGTTCAATAGAAATGCTAGGATGTATTTAAGATAGCTCTTGATTTTTTTTGTCACTATAATTTTATTTTAGGTGCCTCAAAAACTTTGTGATACGCTCTTATCACAAAGACCATGGATGAGAACTTAAGATGAAGTTCACACCTCCTTTCTAACCGATGTCACAAACCTTGCTCAGATGAGGTTTGATCCACGGATTAGCGCACTTGTGACTAAGTGCGCTACCACTGCACCACAGCTGCTCTATAAATTTTTATTTGACCTTTAGCCAGATAACGACGCCATTATAACACGCATTATATTTTGGGATGACTAGGGAGCAAAAAAACTTTTTAAATATATAATTATATGCAAAAATCCAGCGATTTTTGCATTAGCTTATACAATTATTCTTATTTATTTGTTTGAATATGGTTTTTACTTTAGTAGTTTTGTCAAAGTGGAAAGCAGATGACTTAAAAACGTATTTATTATCAAGAGTTTCAGGAAATACACGAAAAAAACTTTTGATAGAAAAAGTAATTATGGCAGAAGCTTTAAACCTACCATTGTTACCTACCAAAGACAACCGTTTCAACGAAATAAATAACAGTCGAAAAAAGAAGTTACTTGTTGACGATACTCTATATTTTTCATTTCCTAAAGATTTAAAAAATAACTGGCATAGCGGAAGTCAATACCTTCCTAATGTTACTTTAGAAGTCATTAAAGAATATGCTACTAATAAGCGTGCAATGAAGGCTTTCAGAGAAAGAAAAAACTTGCAATATTCTGGGTATGTTAAAGATGTCACCTTTAATAACATTGTTGACAGTATTTGGTAACGTTAGGTTAAAGCTACTGTTGTTCCACAGACAAGAAAAAACGAAAATCCATATTCAGTTTGGGTATGTTTTTATGGTTCAGAGTATGTTTTTACTTATGAGTGTTCGTGTATTGTAGGTTACAGTTCATCCTGTAAGCGTGTCTTCAGTTTATTGCATTATACTGAGAATGAAGTCAGGTTAGGCCATAATAAAACATGTACTCGCGTGAAACAACAATGGGATGTACAAAATGAAAAGTGTCAAAAAATACACAAACCATGTGAGATAAATTCTGTTTTTTTTCAGGCAACCGCATCCTGAAAATGATGATGTTGAACCTGGTCCTTGTAGAAGCTTTTATGAGCCTCGTTGAATAATAGACATCAATGTCACATATTCAGCTGAGGATTGAGAGAATATTGCTAAAGCTAGCAAAGATAGTGCACGTCTTTTGCAGTTTAAAAAAATAAGTTTTTATAAAATAGATATTGATTTTACAATTGCTACAAAATATCCTAATATAATCGATGAAACAGTTTGTACAACCAATATGAATTTGTTTCACTATAAATTAAAAACATATCAAACAAATTCTAATATAAAAAAAAATTTGCAGTATAACAACAGACCAGTTAAATTCTGTTAATTGGTTTAAATATAGAAATGTTATTCAATTATTAGTATCCCATAAGATAATTCAGAAAGTTAGTGATAGGTAAACAATTGCAAATTCAACATCCTCTTTTAACGTATGTGTAAAGATCAACAATTTGAATCTATTTCCATTAGTGCGTTATCATGGGGAAAAAGCAATGAAGTATTTGCTGTAAAATGTTATGTTAGAAAAAACAAAAATTTACATAAAACCTTTAATTGTGACATAGCAGGGTTGACAATATGTTCTGAGTATCCTTTTCTGAGTGCATGTAATAATAGAATTAAAAATTGCACTTGTTGTGGTTTTGGTTTGTTAGAATGCAAATGTCCTTCTTCAGCATGAGATAAAACCATTTCAGAATTTTTTTTAATGCCTTCTTGTTTTATTGTAAAAAGTAATAAATGATTTGCACTCAAACTTAATCATCCTTATTACACCCAGGTTCAGCACCAAATGTTTGTTACAGGTGCCAATTATTGTGATTTTGAAACTTATTTACTCAAAAAATCTTTCACATTTCGTATTGCTAAGGATCCAAATTTCTTTTTGAGGTGCCTACCAAAATAGTTTCATTTTTTAAAGATATTATGCTCCATATTTTCATGACATAGATTTTGTGAGAACCTCTTAAACTTGCTGTAAAGTCATCCAAAGCCTAGTTTCACAAGTTAAAAAGGTAGAGCAAAATCCATCAACATTAAAGTTAAAACAATTAACAGATAATTACTAAATGCTACCCAAAGACTCACCACCATATTATAGAAGAAAACTGGAGAAAACTATATAAAAACAATATATATATATATATATATATATATATATATATATATATATATATATATATATATATATATATATATATATACATATATATATATATGTATATATATATATATATATATATATATATGTATATATATATATATATATATATATCTGTGTGTGTGTGTGTGTGTGTGTGTGTGTGTGTGTGTGTAGAAACACACACACACACTATATATATATATATATATATATATATATATATATATATATATATATATATATATATATATATATATATATATATATATATATATATATATATATATATATATATATATATATAGATATATATACATATATATATATGATATATATATATATATATATATATATATATATATATATATATATATATATATATATATATATATATATATATATATATATATATATATATATATATATATATATAATAAAATAAATAGAATAAAATAAAAAAGAAATAAAAATAACTAAAAAAAAAAATTGAAACTAAGTAAACAACCAAATATAAACAAAAGTTATTCATTTTCATGTTTGATTTTTTAAACTCTTATTCACTACTAACTACGATGTAAGTAACCACTTTTTCAGTTAAAAATTACATAAAACAGAGAGTAAAGTTGAAGAGCGAGAAATCGGTTTAATAAAGACTGTGCAAGGAAAAAAAACCAGACGAATAAAAGTTTTTAGAGCATAAAGGAGTACAGTAAAATTATTTGTTTACTGATAAAGATACTGATGCTGCCATAACACTATTTCTATATTTGAATTAAGCGACTTTGCTGAATGAAAAGTCATGCATAATTAAAAAAAAGATTTGGTTTACGGAACAACAGTATAAACAAATATATAAGTGCAACTTATATATTTGTTCAGTTTACTTACTAATTACTATATATATACTTATATATTTGTTCAGTTTACTTACTAATCACTACTTCATGATTAATCATGAAGTAGTGATTAGTAAGTAAAATGCTTCTTTCAAAGCAATTTCTAATTTCACACAAATTAGAAGTTGCTTTGAAAGAAGCGTTGAAACTTGCTGTGAAACTTGAAAAAGATGCACACAATCAGTTAGTGTCAAAATTTATACTGTTAAAAAAAGCCACTTTTATAAAGTTGGAAATGCAAAAAGTTGGACAACACCTATTACTTACTTGGTGTTTGTCACAATATATACTGTTAAAAAAAGCCAATTTAAAGTGGAGACTTTTTAAACGCTACTCAGATTTTACTGAAATCAAACCATTTTGATACAAACGCTCAAATAGAAAAAGATGGGTTAGTCATCAGGTAATGGCTATTGCAAAACCTTCCTGTTTTATTGATGTTTGCTAACAAACAAGTTGAAAATTCATACAATGCAATTAAAAAGAAGGATAAATCAAGAAATGAAGGCTTTCGAAAGGATGCATCAGATATGAAAATACTATTTTGTCAAACCTTACGCCATTTTTTCAACTAATTCACAAATTTTTTGAACACATTTTAGGCATGTCTCAATAGGTTTAACTGCTTCCGGTACTAGCAAAGACATTTGCAAAGACATTTCACAATGAAAAGAGATAACGGAACAGTATAAATCAAGATATCCCGTCGTAAGGTTTGACAAAATAGTATTTTTATATCTGATGCATTCTTTCGAAAGCCTTCATTTCTTGATTTATCCTTCTTTATAATTGCATTGTATGAACTTTCTACTTGTTTGTTAGCAAACTTCAATAAATCAGAAAGGTTTTGCAATAGCTATTACCTGATGACTAACCCATCTTGTTCCATTTGAGCGTCTGTATCAAAATGGTTTGATTTCAGTAAAATCTGTGTAGCGTTTAAAAAGTCTCCACTTTAAATTGGCTTTTTTTAACAGTATATATTGTGACAAACACCAAGTAAGTAATATGTGTTGTCTAAATTTTTGCATTTCCAACTTTATAAATCTTTTATTAACAGCGGCTCCACCTGCACCGATGTCAATTAAACTGTGATTTTTCTAAAAAGAAAACTGACTACTTTAAAATGCTTTTTAAATTACATTGTGAAGGCCTTTACCATCTGTATCAACCCTAACCCTGACGGTACAAGATATCGATGCTAGTAAAGTCTATATAACAAAAAGGTTGATAAGCAAATGGAATTTATAGAATATAAAGTCTATAGAAAAAAAAAATTGATAAGCAAAATCTTAAAACATTTAAAATGTTTAATACAATAACTTTAATCAGAAAATACAATTATTCTAAAAAAAAGCTACCTTTTTCTTTGTGGTTATACTTTCAAAAATAATATTTCTTTCTTGTTTACATAAACGCAGTTATTTCGTATATATCTGGTTTCCCTATCAAACTGATAAAATGGAAATCAAACTGATAAAATGTTTAATGGGAAAAAAAAAAAAAAAAAAAAAAGCATAAGTATTTGGGCTGATTATTAAATATCATCAAAAATATGAACGAAAAAGACAATTTAACTTTTGTTATCTTTTATACTAATGGTTTGAAACCATTTTAATAAAAGCTAATGAAAGTGTTAAAGATTTAATTTATTTTTAAGTGATTTAGTTTAAACCTTTAAATTGTTTTCAAAAAAGGTATTTGAAATCTAGTATATCGAATTCCATGTTCAGTAAATGGTTATTGTTTCGCAGTGGAAGCTATTAAAGTTCCACCACTTATATGGAACCATCAGGCCGTAATAGTCTTAAGAGAAGTAAGAAATATTTTATATAAGTGCAAGGAAGTGCAAGATAA
>NC_061167.1:27550282-27612782 GCF_022113875.1 Hydra vulgaris
AAAAAGTAGTATGAGATAATGCAAGAAAAAATATCTCTGCAGAAGTAGGGAAGTTTTCAAACATTCCTTGCCTTGCTTATACAATTCAGTTGGTTGTAAAAGATGGCTGTCTTGACAATGAACGCATTTCTTTACTAACTGCTACATGTAGTAGAATAGTAGAGCACTTTAAACATTCATTTAAACCGTACAAACTTTTTAAACAATCTCAGAAGATTGGAGGTTCCTAAACACAGCATCATTCAAGATGAGCCAACTAGATGGTATAAGACCTTCCACATGCTAAACCGTTTAATTGAACAAAAAGATGCGATTCTGTTGGTAACGCCACATTTCCCAAAGGATGCTCGACAAAACAAAAAATTGTCAACCGAAGAATTGGACAGTTTGGTTTCTCTCGTTGCTACTCTAAAAGTTTTTGAAGACATCACTTTTGCAGTTAACATCTCACCTGATCGCATCAAGGACTACAGAAATTTCAAAAAATCTCTGTGTGAATTTTTGCATCGCCGTTACGGAGACTGCGAGAAGGAACCTATATATGCTTTTGCAACAATACTGGATGTCAGATTTAAAAACAAGATTTTTAGGAGCAGGACAATGGCTGAGAAAGCTGTAGCTTTATTAATCGGTGAGTTCCATCCACTTGACATAGGCAAAGGTCTTGAAATTAAAGTTGCTGAAAATCAAGAAAGAACCACACCTGCTCCAAGTGCTGGTCATTGTATAACCAAATAATCAACACAAATTCTGTAGTAAGTATATTATTTTTGTACTTTAAAAATTTTTGTATGTATTTTTATTATTTTGAAAAATATTTGAGAATGTTTCTTTGCGTAACGACCTTGTTTGTCAAGGTCTGTGTTTTTAATGTAAAGAATTGAGAGAGGGCTGTTACGGCAATTAAGGACACAAAAAAATTAATAAAAAAATGAGTAGTCTCTTTGGCTGAAGTAGCCCCCTTGGCCTTGGGGTGGTTATCGCAGTATTATCTAAAATATTACAAAAAAATTAAATTTTTTTGTAATATTTGCGTATTGTACAATGTCAAACGAAGTAACTGTACTTGAAAGAACCTCTTCAAGCATGTCACGAAGACGTGTTTTGATTACTTAAGGAAATCTAAATTTCTTATTATGAAAAAACTAGCACAGAAATATTTAGGGACGCATTTATGTACAGTGTTTTCGGAGCCGTTATTTAGTACTGCAAGGGTTATCTGCAACCAGAAAAGAAGCCAGTTAATTCTCAAGCTAGTGCAAATGCTTGTGCTTTTCAACAAAAACCTGCCGTTTCTAAACTTTCAGTACTAATGGTAGTAACTTATGTAAATGTTGAAATTATAATATTCTGTTTACCTGATCACTATCCATTACATATGACTATATTACTTGTTTCTTATTAATCATACAATTATACAAAAATTCTGTAAATTATTTGTTATTTGTTAATACGATATTAGTTAAGTTGATATCATTTCTCAAGACCCTCTCTTTTTTTGAAAAAAACCTTCATTTTCTAGGTCGATTTCTTGAAAAAAAAAGGTTTTCCATACAAAGGTGCGAGTAGGGCGTGCTCCCTAGAGCCTCGGCGATGTTAGCCGTGTTTCACTTATACAACTGATTTCAATATTTTTAGTTTTTAAGTCTATGTAAGTATTAATGGAACTATAAGCAGTAATGTAATAATAAAAACCACAAAAGAATTGGTAGAAAACTGGAATTGCAATGAATAATTGAAATCGGAATCGGAATCTGTATTTTTTGGAATCGGCCCATCTCTAGTTGCAACTTAAATATATAATTAAAAAACTCAACAAAATAATAAAATAAAAGTTTTTCAAAAGAGCTATTCTAAATATTTTAGTATACCCCTTTTAAAAAACTTTCATTTTAGTATTTTAATAGACAATTTTATAAAATAATATTGTGAAGTAGAAAAATATTTTAGACTAAAACATTTTTAATCACAATATTATTTTATAAAATTGTTTACAACAACTAAATAAGATACAAAACTTTACCAGTTAACTATTAAATAACTTACCTTTTTTAAAAAATTTCCGGAAATTTTCTGGCCATTTTTCAGCATTTTAAATTTCTGATAAAATTTTAATCCTTCTGACAATCATAAGAAACAAATAACTTACTTAAAAGAAGTATTATATTTCCAACTTGTTTTTTGTCATTACACTTTATATAAAAATGTTATTAGAATCTATAGAATTGATCTGAAGAATGCGATAGAATTTGCTAGACTTAATTGACAGATTTTTACTATTTTTTGTTATCGCATTTTTTGAGTTCTTTTTAATTTCTATTAACCATTTTTTAAAATTTCTTTCTATCTTTTTTAAAAAATATGTTTTGAGTCAAAATTAAAATAAAACATTTTGAGGGCAACAATATTTATGGTTCTCCCGATATAATTGCCGAAAAATATTTTTTTTTAATGTGCTTTCCAACTTCTCCAGTTGTTATTGTTATTTGGTATCAATAATAACTGATAAATAGATAGATTGTTTGCAGTTTAATTTCTAATCAGATTTTGTAATGCAATTCAAATCTATTTCAGTTTCTGTTTATATTTTTATTCCCATTTTTGTTAAATTGTATAGAAGATATCCCTGTAACCTTATAAGCATCAAGATCGATAACTGATTATAAGTTTTGAATAATTCTTATAATTATTCATTATTTCAATATTTCGACGCTTCCCCTTCTATTATATTAAATTTTTTATAAACGCGTGTATATTTGGTTATTAGTTTTGGTAACGTTACCAAAACAAACAAGCTGCGTTAGTTTCAATTTTGTGTTTACTGTGAAAACAAATATGAATTTAAATCTATAAATTACTTTTTCAGAAATGTTGAGGAAACTTTATAACTACATCAAAAAATTACTAAACCAAGTAAATTTAATTTGCAGGTTTGGTACATTTTAGTAAATTTTGGAATACCAGATTTATGTAAGACTTTTTTTATTTGAATTGTTATAAAGATAAAGTTAATTTTTCATTTTTTGTTCATTTTATAAAGATAAAATGAACAAAAGAAGCAAAAGATTTGTATTGTATTGTATTACTTTAAAAAAAATTCAATGACGTACTTGAAACGTAATATATGATTGAATTTTAATAATGAGGATTTTATAATAATAACAACAACAACAATAATAATAATAATAATAATACTAATAATAGCAATAATAACAATAATAATAATATGTATATATATATATATATATATATATATATATATATATATATATATATATATATTAAAATAATTTAAATAAAAAAAATACAACTTTATGATGGAACTAAAAGTTTCATGCCGTTTGGCAATCATCAGTCATATTATATATATATATATATATATATTTATATATATATATATATATATATATATATATATATATATATATATATATATATATATATATATATATATATATTTATATATATATATATATATATATATATATATATATATATATATATATATATATATATATATATATATATATATATATATATATATATATATATATATATATATATATTTAAATGAAAAAATACGACCTTTTTATGGGACTTCAAGTTTCATGTCATTCTGCAATCGTTCAGCCATTTTATCTACTAACTGCATTCCATCGTGGTCAAAAAGAGATCGAATTTTACTTTTACAAGCCTGGCATCACTATGATTAAAATCACCAACAATGAGAACACTTATAAATTTACCATCATCAACAAGAGTTCAAGCGCGTTTGATTGATTTGCTGACTTGCAAATTAGACTCATATTGATTTAACGGTTGGCAATAAATACAACCAGTTAACAAAATATCATTTCCAATTAAAACTTTGCAAATCCTCAAAAGATTGTTTAGCATTGTTTCTAATTCTACATTCAACATAAAGTTTAAAAAGAGCAATTCTTTTATTTTTAGTTTGATCTGGTCGAATATAAACTTTTGTTAAACCAAAAATATTATTTAGTTCCCTTGTGTTAGCCAAAGCTGGTTGATATTTTTCATGGTTCTTAAATTCAATTAAAACAAATGGAGGATGTGAGGACACAGAATTAAATTGATTGTCAATTTCAAAAGAGAAGGAGTAGGAATAGAGTCATTTTTCTTTTGAAGTTGTTTTTTGATATTTACATCGTCAGAAGACACTTGTAGAATGGTAAGAATTCTATCGATCGCTTTATTATCATCATCCAAATTTACTGACTCAGTACCAGACCACTTTTGATCATATTATTTAAAATTATATTTTTTTCGTTATTTTCTTTTGAAATTTTGGCAAACAAAGCAGCATTTTTCTCTTCGGCAACAATGTCTTTTTCTTTACTTGCAAAACCTGCCCAGACGTCAGCACTGTGAATATTATTTTAATAAGCGATGTTTGCATTGACATTATTTTTAAGAAAATCAATTTTCTTTTGTTGAATTTTATTTTCTGCTTCTAAGATACAAATTCTTGTAATAAGAGAAGAGACCATTAATGATAACTTTCCGCACCAAACATGTAATGCTCTGCTTAAAACACTGTGATTTCCTTGGCCAAATTTTGGCCAATTTTCTTCTAGAAGGAAGTTCATCTTGAAGCAAATAATTTGTTAAGAGGTAAAATTTTACAAGACATACAACTCAATGCCTCCTTGTTTGTATTAACTTGTTTTGTGGATCAGAAAGTTTCATGTACAAATTTATCTTTAATTTAATTTTGATATAATAGTTTCAGGTTTTGTGCAAACTCTAAATTTAAATATGTTTATGCCTAACTTAAATAAAAATGTTGTACTAATAATACCGTTAAATAAACCATGAAAACAAAAAGCTTCAAAAAGTTTTTCCGCGAACTATGAGAATAATAAGTTCCAAAAAATGCAAAAGTCAAGTTCAGTTTTATAATTCATTTAATAATCTTTTAATATTCAAATGTAATGATCATTTGAAGTTTACAATATTAAACAAATTTGGAAGGAAATGGAAAAGGTCACAGAAAACAGACGTTTATTTCTATTTGAGTTTTAAACTTATATCTTCTATGTGTTCTTTAGAAAATCCGGCTATCAGATCTATCCTTCAAGAAGTAACAAAAATATTGTTAGAAGCAGGAACTTTGGATATAGAAGTTCCCAAAAGCATCCTAGAAGTACTGCAACCATAAATTTCAGTTTATTTTTATCCAATACTTTAAATTCCTTCAGTTAACTGAAGGAATTTAAAGTATTGGATAAAAAACATACATTTTTAGGAAGTAGTTCATAGAAAAACACTAACAAAAACGCTCTGCAGCGGACTGGACACTAGAAAAGTGTAAACTAGTTGATTAAAGAAATATCGCAAGTGACAAGACTATCTATTGCAAATAGTGATAAAAGTTCTGATCACATTTATTTAAAAACTATTTTTTATTTCTTTAGTTTAAGGGGGTTACAAATAAAAAAAAATCATTTTTTTCTACGCTAAAATTTTCATGTAAGAAGTCTGAAATTTATAGATGAATATAATTTTAGTTAAAGATTGAAAGATATTTTTTTATCAACTTTTTGTCTACACATTTATTGCAGGTGAAGCTAAAATGTACTTGTTTTTTTGTTCACTGGATCGATTTATCGCAATTTAATGCAAAGTTTGACCTAGGTATAAAAATATAAATGTTTGAAGTTTGCTCTGTGTCTGGAGATTAGCTCAAACATCAAAAATGCCTGGACTTCCTATTTCTTTTTTTTTAAGTGAAAATTATCCAGCCGTATTTGTTAAATAGGAATTTGAGTGTTAAGATAAAAATACGATAAAATGTTTACAATATGCTATACATGTACGCAGTGGCAGCGTTAGGGTAGGGCCTGGTTGGGCGAACGCCAAGGGCGCCGAATATAAAGGGGCTAAATTGAGCGGAAAATTATTATATTAGTAACTTGAGATTGGATCGCATTTAACTTTAATTATTTAAAATTACAATTATTATATATTATATTATATTTAATTATTTAAAAGTTCTATTATTTTAGTTAAAAACTTATTATAGTTTTTTATTATTGTCTACAAAAGAAAAGAAAAGTTACAAAATTTTATGTACCTATTTATTTTTGTTAATAAACCTTATTATATTAAAAACGGTCAAAAAAACTCTAAAAAGTCTTTGAACGTATTAAAGTTTTGCGTGTTATACTAAAAAACATTACATGAGTAATGAACCAATTAGTGTTGAATTTCTAACTCTAGTTAAGGTCATTAACCAATGAGTGTTGAGCTGCAATTTCAGAATTGCGCAATTAAAAAAACTCTCTTGCTAAAGTAGTGTTGTAACGCAGTTTTATTGTGGTAAATTGTTTTTAAAATATTCGGATATACAGAAATTTACTTCATTACTTTATTACTACTTTGTCGATTATTGCAAAACAATGAGATGTTTTCTAACTAGATGTCTAACTTCATTACAAAAAGTGAAACCGCTTTTTGCCCTATTTACAAATGGCGGATTAAATTTGTAAACAAATTTTTTATTTTAACTTTTCTTTTCTTAAATTAAGTAAATTTATTTTAAATTTAAATACTATTTACGTAAAAGCGTTAAGCGGAAATTATAAAACTTGTAAAATAATAATTTATGATTCCTTTATTTATTTTTGATTAAAAAAGGATCAAAGTTTTGAAAAGAAAAGTAAAACGTCTTACTATTTTGAAGCATTTTTATGAATTAAAAAATTCTTTTTAATAAACATAGGCTCATAAAAGTATTTTATTATTGTTAAAACTTATTTTTGAATTATCTTGAATTTATAAGGAACTTTTAACGTGCATTTTTAACTTTTATTCTACACTTCAGCTTCAACTTTTGCCCTTTTAAATGGCGGGCTATTATTATAAACAAAAAAAAGCGGCTTTACTTTTTGTCCAATAAAATCCTGCCAGTTAGACATCTAGTTATATAATCTATCAATGTTGCAATATGTCTGAATACGTTAATCTTATCAAAAGAAAACCATCTGGGTCAGAATATAGAAAACAGAAGGCAGAAAAAAAATTTCAAAAAACTTAAAAGTTTATGAATATAGATATATATATCTCAACGAAAAATCAAGGCCTGAATGTGGCATCTACAACTGGAATAGCAACGAATGCATTAGTAGATCAGTTCGCTATTGAAGATATTGTTGACGAAATTTGCCGAAGGAAGGAGATAATTTGTGCTAAAAATTCAAGTTTCTACTCGTGATGACTCCATTGGCAATGTTAAACAAATACAAATTCCTGATGACTTTAGCATTATTGTTCCGAATATATCAGATCCAACTATATAGCCACTTATTCAAAATAGCAAAATTATAGATCATATAATAATTAACTGCGACATGCAAACTAACATTGATAATTATCCAAAGAATGATTCAGGCCGACATTTCTCCAATTGTCATTTTACAAAAAAACTTGCAAACAACGAAACAATTCAGCATCGTTGGTTAATATACTCCTTCTCTAAGAATCAAGTTTATTATTTTTGTTGCCGGCTATTTGATGGTAGATCAACGTCGAGTTTAGTACCTGAAGGATATAACAACTGGAAACACTTGTCTGAAATGTTAATAGCTATTCTCATAAATAGCACTTCTTATGAGAAGTGCTATTCATGAGAATAGCACTTCTCATAAGAAGTTTTACTTTTCATGGATGGACTGCGATTAAAAACAGGAAAAACAATAGACTTTCAAGAGCAACATTTAATTAGAAAAGAAACTACAAGGTATAATAATGTTTTATCTAGATTGATGCATATTACATTGAAAACAATATGGCGTTCAGAGGTACTTCCGACAAACTATATACACCTAATAATGGAAAGTTCTTGGGTTTAGTACAACTGTTAGCCAAATTTGATCCAGTTATGCAGCAGCACTTGCGGTTAGCTATGAAGGGTGATGTTTCAGACCACTATTGCGGAAAAGATATACAAAATGAATTAATAGAGCTTATAGGTACAGAAGTGAAGTCAGAAATCATATCTCGCGCAAAAAATCAAAATATTATTCTATTTTAGCTGGCTGTACTCCAGACATTACTCATTTTGAGAAAAACTGTCACTGACAATACGATTTGTTGATTTATCATCAGATGACGATAAAATATCAGTGAAAGAACGTTTCATAGAATTTTTAACGTTCAATGAGTCAACTGGTGAAAAACTCACTAAAGTTATTATAGATGTTTTAAATAAATACGGACTGGAGTTAAACAATTAGAGGTGACATGGTTATGACAACGGGACAAACATGAAAAGAACAAATATTGTGGTTCAAAAGAGAGTTTTGAACATATATCCCTTAGCTGTTTATGTACCATGTGCTTGTCATAGCTATAATCTTGTACTATGTGATGCCGCAAAGTCGTTTGTTAAATCAGTCACTTTATTTGAGGTACTTCAGAGGTTGTTCATATTTTTTTCAGCTTCTGTTCATCTATGGAAAATTCTAACTGATCACTTGGGATTATATACCATTAAAAAGCTGAGTGACACACGTTGGGAAGCAAGAATAAGCAGTGTTAAAGCCATCCGTTATCTAATTAGTGCCATCCATGATGCTATAAATACTTTGGCTATTGAAAATCGAAAAAATGATGTTCAAATCTTTCATGAAGTTACTACTCTAGCTGAACAGTTAAAAGATTTCAGTTTCATAGTTTCATTGGTTGTTTGGTATGACATACTTTTTCAAGTTAATGTCGTTAGTAAATTTCTACAATCAATAGATATGGATCTAGTAAAATGCACAGAAATGTTGAAAAAATTATGCACTTTTTTGGAGAAATATAGAAATACAGAATTTAAAAGCGCCATTTTAACGCCAAAGGAATTGGCAAAAAAACTAGAAATCGAGCCTGTGTTGAAATCTACATCATATGTAACTTCTCCATACAAATATTTGAAGTTAAATTTTTTAACTGTCTCTTCAACTCTACATCAACTTCATTCAACAAAAGATTTGATCAGTTAAGTAAGTACTCAGAATCATGGTCTTTTTTTTTGTACAATATAAAACAGATTCCGGAAAAACCTGACCTTGTCATACTTTGTGGTAATCTCCAAAAAAATTAACTGTGGAATTCAAGTCAGATATAGACGGTAGTATGATGTGCAATAAACTTTTAGGTTTGAAATCTTTTTTGTATGATAAGAATGTAGTTACTCCTGTGTTTGTTTTAAATTTTATTAAAAATCGCAACTTACAAAAGCTTTATGCAAATGTATGGATAGGATTTCGAATATTATTGACTATACCTGTAACGGTTGCTAGTGGGAGAGGGATTTCTCAAAGCTTAAGTAGATAAAATCCCATCTAAGATCAAAAATATCACAATCTAAGTTTATAAACTTACCAACTTTGTCAATCGAAAATGAAATTGCTGAAAAAATTGACTCTGATATATTAATAAAAGAATTTGCCGATAGAATGGCGAGAAAAGTTACATTTATTAGTTTTTCTTCTTAATAAATAGTTATTTATATTACTAATTGCTTATATATTCATACGACTATTACGTATACCCTTTGCCTTTTTTGTATGTGGTTGAATTGCTAGGGGCGCCGTAGAAATCTCGCCCAGGGCGCTCGTAGTAAACCGTCTGTACTGTCTGTACGTCAGATTTGACAAACCAAAGAAAAACTTTTTTTATATCATTTTAACTTTGCTACTTCAGATGTTTTTAGCTACATTAATAAAGGGTTAAACTTTATTCAATTTTTTTTTGTTTTGTTAAAAGTATATTCACAAAACTTTAATAAAACCATAATAAAATTTAGTTACCAGAAAAATTCAAAATTGTTAACCGAAAATGTATTTAACCAACCGTTAGAACGGTGTTTCAAATGAAAAAAATTACTTTTTAAATTACATTTTTATTATATTATTACTTATTAATAATATAACTGTTTTTGTTATTACATTTTATTTAGTTATCTTATCAAACAAAATGGCTCTTGACGTCGACGAAAAAACTTCATTAATTACATCGTTTAGTTTATTAGAAAATAAGGAACAGTGCGTAAGATTGATTTTAGCAGTTGTTATTGTTTCAGTTGCATCTGTATGTGTGGGTTTTAGCATTGGGTTCACATCATCTAACAATGACGAAGACTCAAATTATAAAGAAGAAATGTGGTTTACGGTAAACATTATTACTTATCTTGTTACAAACAGATTTTATTATGTTATTAAGAGTAACAAGTTAATTTTCAGCTGTTGTCCTTTAAATCACTTAGATGTATTATATAAACAATTATTTAACTGGGGTTAAAGTTTTAATTTAGGGTTATTGAAAGATTTTTTAAAATTTAAGTTTTACTTTACTTATGAAAGAAAAATCTACTTAATCGTGAACAATTTATGTTTTTAAATACGACAAAGGTTTGACACATATTATTGAGCAAAGGTTTGTTGAAAAACATAAAAAGAAAAAAAACTATGTAAATCTTATTTTACCTTAAACTAAAAAATTTATCATTTTAAAATTATTGTATATTAAAAAATCTTAGTTTTATCTATAATCTTAAAATATTTTTTGAAATAAGTTTTATTAAAACGAAATAGTTAATTAGTAAAAAGGTTACAAACAAGTGCATATTTAAAATAAAATTAGTCAAGTAAAATTAGTTGTTACTCAATGCTTAGCATTTTGAGTTTTTCTTGGTCTGTTTTAACTCTTTTACACTGTGAACCATATCATTCTTTATAAAAGTTTTAGATAAAAAACAACAACTTGCATTGGTTTAAAGGATAATATCAAACAGAAACCATTATTTACAATATAAAAGATTTAACAAAACAAAAAAAATAATATGCGAGCTTCCTCATGACTCGATCTTAAGATTGTTATTACATTCACTCTTTACCACAAATTTATTAAGTTCGTAGACCATCCAGGTAATATTTTAAATATCGTGAAAACTGTTTGGGTAAAACATCCGGAATATATATTTTCTCTTATTTTTCTTTTAATTTTTTGCTTATAGCTGAAGTTTTTTTTTCAAACTTTTGTTATTTTTTTAATAAATGATTAGTGAAAAAGGTAAAAAAACAAATTTATATATATATATATATATATATATATATATATATATATATATATATATATATATATATATATATATATATATATATATACATATATATATATATATATATATATATATATATATATATATATATATATATATATATATATATATATATATATATAAACTTGAATGTATAGAAAGGTCTATATCTAAACCTTTATGTATAGTAAATGTTTTGGATATCCGGAAAAAATAAAAGTTGAATTCTGGAATATCCGGAAAAAGATAATACATGAGAGTTCAAATTTAATTGCAGGTGATTCCAAATAGTTTTATTATTTTAGGAGTGCTAAAAAGTTATTTAACGTAGTCAATGAATAGTTGACTACGTTAAATAATAGACTTTACAAAAATTGCAAATATTCAATAAATGGTTATTTGTTGTATATTCTTGCTTTACATTAAAAAAAAATAATAACTCGGAGAGAAATGAGCAAGCGGTTAGCTGGCAAAGTGGTTGCTATATAACAATTAATCAGCAATTTTATTTTTATTTCTGTTTTGTTACATTTTTGTCTTTAGCATTTTAAAATACTTGGTTTTTAGTAATGCGTCTAATATTTGATAATAATTCAAATTAAAAGAATGCGTTTTATTACAACGCGTCATTATATAGATATCAGAACTTTATAGCGACTGTTGCTTTTGTAAACGCACTAGACCGTTTAGCTTAATGCCCTCAATATCAGCAATATCTCAAAGCAAAAGGGGCAACCGCTAAATTCTGTCGGACTCTTGCATTGTCGCATTCTTACTCTCTAGCGAATAATAATGTTAATTTATATAATTAATAATGTTTTCTTTTAACTTGTTTGATTGTATATATTTCATGAAAACAAAGTAGACACGTTAGATCTGGTTTCATAAGAACTTTATGTAAGCAAATTTAGTGAAATAAATGATGGCATAGATTCAGTTTAATAACAGAGTTTATGGTTATAGCGTATTGAAAAATAACACAACGATCTTTCAATTCCTTTATGTTGTTGGTTTGTACAAGCGCATGATAGAATGGCGGGTTTCTCATTCAAAGCCCTATCATGACAGAGAAATTTGTAAAAAGTTGGAGTGATTTGAGACCAATTGCAATTATCAAAGTAGATTTTCTTAGTTTTATTACAGAGCTTACCAAATGCTACAGCATCTAAGACAAATCCCAAACCACTGCACCCCAAATAATAGCCAAGTTTTGGACAAAAGATTTAGGAATACCACAAATTTGAACTATGACTACTGAAGAACTTTTTGACAACTTCTTCAGGCTGATTTAGTAGTTTGAAGGTCGTCCTACCTTTGATTTCTTAGGTCGAGATGGGTCCTTAAAAAAAGTAGTTAATTATCAAAACAATCCTTTCGTGGATAACACTATAAGTTGCATCACATTATAAGATAAGAAAAAAAAATAAACTTAAGATTAAATATTCATTGAAGAATTCTTACAAAGTTAATCTTGATCAAATAGGTTTTTTCACTTACATTTTCTTTTTGGCCTCAGCTGACTAGGAACATCAGTAAACTTCAGCCGACTAGTTTACACAGCTTTCAGAAAATCTATTCTTGGAATGGGGTATATCTAAAACGGAACAAACACATCATTTTATTTTATTTTCACAATAGTAATACAAAATCCTGGTAAGTCAAAAAATTTTAGAGCAAAAAACAAATAACTCAAAAAAAAATTGTTTTGTAATAGTTTTTTTGGTAGTTTTTTGTAAATATGCTAATAATTCTTACCATTTTATAAACAATGATGACTGACCATTGCAGTTTGATGTACAAAATAAAAAGACCTAAATTTGAGTACAAACAATTTAAAATCGGACAAAAAATAAAAAAAACTATGCACTTTTAAAGATTCGAATAAAAATCATGTACTGTTTCAATTTACAGCCGACTATAAAATTTAGGCGCTATCGGAAATTTTGTGCGTCTACGCATTTTTTGACGTACCATAAAAAGTGTCATATTTCAAATTTAAAAATATCTATTTTGCGGAAATATGCAAAGACAAAATTTTTGATTGTCTGAGAGAGGAAAGATTAGGCTTTATAAGAATATATTTTGTAATTTTCATCACTTTTTAACAACTTTTTAAAACTGCAAATAATTACTGAAATTATGATGAAATTATTGAACTTTTCAAAATTCCAGTTTAAGCTTGTTTAAAACCAAAAATATATATTATAATTGAAATAATTTAAAGTTAAGGGATTATATGCAATCATAAATGTAATTTTTTTTTTATTTGATGACCCTCAACCGTGTTCTAATTTTCAATAAAAATCTATAATTTTTAATTCCAGAAAAAAAAATTGTTTACAACGCCATCTGGTGTCAAAAAAAATATTTTTGGAGACAGAAGAAACAAAAAATATATTCTAATACTTTTTTAACTTCAAGTTTGATGATTAAGAAGAATATTAAAAAGGTTCAATTGGTTTTATTGATATTTTATATTTTTTTTAATATTTTCGTCCTAATTCTATAATAACAGATGTAAATCTAGCTAGTGATTTAATGCAAGATGATAATAAAAACGATGTTTTATCTGAAACTTTTAATTTTAGATAGACTGCAAATATTACTTGTGATAGAACTAAATCTTTATATGATCAAATTGAAAAAAAAAGAACGTTTTAATACTATTTGTGTAAGCTACTGTTAAAAATTTGGTTAACAGTTTCATTAACGACTCATTATTCCTGAAACATATGCTAAACTAAGGCTGTCATTTATGTCGAACTACCAACCAAATGTCTCTTCCCATCGCTCTCCCCCTGCCTAAAAAATAAATAATGAAAAGCAACGATAACTTAACATATTTAAATAAATTATTTTCTATATTTATAGCCTTATTACTAAAAAAATTTAAGAAATTTCTATTATTCATTGGTATTCCAATGGCAAAGTGTTTGTTACAACAGCGACTCATTTTGGAATAATTTGTTGTACAAAAAAAATTGCTAGACACTTTGCCGAATAATTATTTCTATCGTTAAAAAAAGTCTCTACACCATTTTCAATCTCTACTTAGTGCGTCAAGTAAATTCTTTTAGTTTTTTTAATTTGTTGCACGTCTGGCTTTTCTGAATACCTTTAAACTTACTGCTTAATCTTTTATTTTTAATTGAGTTTTTAAAAGTTATTTTTAAAATGTTTTTTATTTTTTTTTTATTACTCAAATAAATAAAGTGTATATCTTTATTAATTGGTTTCAAAAAAATCTATTATTGCTTTGAGAAAATTTTCTTCTTCCAAGAAAATGTTCTTCAATGGTTCCCACAGCTTTAGCATTCTTTTAATCCTAAAAAGAACAATAAATGCCTACTTCATAAATGTAATAATATATTGTTATAGTTAACTCAGCGAATTCCCAGAAATATTTAAGATTTTTACAGCGTCTATGGAAATGGATTTAAAAATTTTAAAACTACTGAATCTATATCAACCAAAAAGTCTACGGCAACATTATAAGCTACTATATATAAATAATGTGTGTAGGGCAACGGACTCTTTCTGTATTTGCAGACAATATTTCTTTTAACTTGTAAACACATTATTTATTATGTGCCTTGATCTCCTGCCAAAACTAGTATTAGTATTATCAGCACCAATACCACAAAACAATCTTCTGTAATATCAATGTATTTATACAAAACTAGTATTAGTATTATCAGCACCAAATACCACAAAGCAATCTTCTGTAAAATAAATGTATTTATACAAAACTAGTATTAATATTATCAGCACCAAATACCACAAGGCAATCTTCTGGAATATCAATGTCTTTATACAAAACTAGTATTAGTATTATCAGCATCAAATACCACAACGCAATCTTCTGGAATATCAATGTCTTTATACAAAACTAGTATTAGTATTATCAGCACCAAATACCATAAAGCAATCTTCTGGAATATCAATGTATTTATACAAAACTAGTATTAGTATTATCAGCACCAAATACTATAAAGCAATCTTCTGGAATATCAATGTATTTATACAAAACTAGTATTAATATTATCAGCACTAAATACCGCAAGGCAACCTTCTGGAATATCAATGTATTTATACAAAACGCTTATTTTGTAACAGGGGTTTGATTAGGCAAGATTTGAAACTCAAGAAGTTCAACTTTTAGGCCGTCACATTTCATAATATATTGAATGAGTTTTGGAAACAAGTTTATATATTTGTTATTACTTGAATTTGTAAAATCTCCATAAAAATTATCTTTTGTAATTATTGTTTAACTATCTTTATCTAAAAAAGGGCTAATAGATTTTTAATGAGTTTGTTTTTGCAATAGAATATTTATTTGCTATTTTTAATTTTAGAAACCTAATGGTATTGAGTTTAGTTATGCAGTGTATTAAACAGGATGTCTGATGGTGTTTAAAAGTTTTATATGCAGTTGTTAATTCCGCAGCACATACCAAAACATCTTCTGAAGAATATTGCATCATCAGAAAAGACTATTCATCCCTTGATAAAAATGCAAATATAGTCAGGAACTGTCATTAACTGATTATACGTAATCTCTTTCACATGATTTTTAACCATGACTCACTGATATTTAAATATTGCAAATGAAGTAAAATGCACAACTGCATATGGATCAAAATGTATTCCTCTTTTTCTACTTTAAAATAAAACCACTTTTTTTTTAAATTGACAGAAAAGTGACAGTTTCTTATATGCATATTCGTGAAGTACACAGTTTGGAACGAATAAATTTAAATACAAATTCAATGTGGCGCTTAAAAGTTTTTTTGTTATTGCACTGCAAAACAAAATTCTTTTTCTTTAAAAAAGACTTGTCAACACTTTCGTAGCAAATGTTTCTTATAGTATAAGGTGGTTCAATGTGCGTGCACATATCAATGTTTTTAAGTACGTTAAATATTATAGAAGAATTTTAAAAATGCCTTATAATTAATTATTGACTGGGAAAAATGACCCTTGGACATGGACACTGAGCTTAAAAATGGTATATATTCTGCACAGTGCCGGATCATGTAGGCGCAGGACACGACGCAACTTTAGTTAGTAGGCCCTTAAATAAAAATCTTAAAAAAGAAGGGGGTGAAGAATATTAAAAAGTAGTATCGTGTTTTACATTAAATATAAATACTCAATAATGTCAATATTCTATAAAATAAAAATATAACGATTTTATATTTTTGTCACGAATACCGTTGTCATGTAAAAAATGTTGTCATCAATAAGAAGTAAATTAGTTAGGAAAGAACAACCAAAAATTCTCTCAAATAAGATAGCATATTATAGATTAAAATTTATAAAAGTTTATCGAAAGTTAACATAAAGTCAGGATAGATTAAACAGTTTAGAGATCATGTTGATTGAAAGTCAAGTAGCAAGACAGTTAGATTTACAAACTACTTTATATGATTTTGCAGTACAGTAGTAACAGTTCAACCCAATATAACTGAGAGTAAAAAAAAAAATTCACAATGAAAAAAAGATTATGACAGATTATGATATTTTCATTGTGAATTTTTTTTTTTACTCTCAGTTATATTGGGTTGAACTGTTTCTACTGTACTGCAAAATCATATAAAGTAGTTTGTAAATCTAACTGTCTTGCTACTTGACTTTCAATCAACATGATCTCTAAACTGTTTAATCTATCCTGACTTTATGTTAACTTTCGATAAACTTTTATAAATTTTAATCTATAATATGCTATCTTATTTGAGAGAATTTTTGGACTCTTCTATTTGGTCCGAGATTATTAGTCAACTAATTGTTGGCAAATTATCTTGAGCCAAATAGCAGGATCATCTGTGATATGAAGTTTTTAGTATAATATTTTTCTATATTCTTAGTCAAATTAAGATGAGTTGTTTCAAACATAATATTTAGTTTAAGACTCTCTATTTGAGTATCTTGTTTATTATTTTTCGCAGTATTATCAAACTTATCTTTGTGATTAGTTTTACTTCCATCTTTATCATAAATTTCTTTTTCATTTGAATCATTTTGTCATTGCTTTTTGTTTTTATTATTTTCTTTTTTTATCTTTTTATTACTTTCTTCTGGATCTTTATTATCATGATGTTGTTGGTTTGCTGTAGTTATGTATACGTCTAGAAATACTCTAAAACGTTGCGTTAAGTCGAACAATGGATTTAGAATGCGTGAAAACTAGTTGTTTTTTAAAAAACTTTCTTGTTAGTCAAACACGAACTTTTAGTAGAAAATATTATATTACGTCTGTAAACACTCTAAAACCTTGCGTAAGGTCGAACAATGGTTTTAGAATTCGTGAAAAATAGTTTGAAAAAAAAAACTTTTTTGTTAATCAAACTGGAACTTTGAGTAGAAAATATTATATTACGTCTATAAATACTCTAAAACCTTGAGTAAAGTCGAACAATGGATTTAGAATTCGTGAAAAACAGTTTTTTTTAAAAAACTTCCTTGTTAGTCAAACTTGAACTTTGAGTAGAAAATATTTATGCAGTTGATACTGCCAAAACTAAGATGCTTTTTTATGCAATATGTGATATGGACTTGACAAGAAACTAGTCCGTGGAGAAAGTTATGATGGTGCCAATCAATCTTAGGGTATCTAAGTGTGTTGCTAAAAAATTTGATGAAAGATGATGTTAATGAAGCGATATAATCTATAATCTACACAATAAAAGTACTGATGTTATGCCAGCTGTTGTTTAATTTAATTTATTTCTCTCCAGAAAGACTAGTAAGATTTAAAAAGTTACAATATGATATATTTGATGATGATGACAAACAAATCAATTTTTTTTTTTTTTTTTAATGTTGATTTTAGGTGCCCCATGAAGTCCTTACGGTGTTATCACAGAGCACCGCGGAGGAGCATTTAATCGATGTCGCAAAACTTGCCCAGAGGTGGGGTTTGAACCATGGATCTTACGTTTCTGAGGCAAGTGCGCTACCACTGCGCCACGGCTGCTGTAAATTTAAGTGTTCTTTTTCTAATTCGGTTTATAGCAAGTACTAAGTCATATGGTTTAATTCTGTCACATTAAAAGTAGTTGTTTAAAACCTTTGAGAAATTTTAAAATTAAAATATCATAACAGAGCGAAAGCAAAAGGTTTTTTAGACAAGTTTAGACAAGTTATTTTCATTTCAATTATATTTCAGACTTCACCTTGCTTATGATGGGTTTCCAAATGTAGAACGAATCTCTAAACATATGGAATTTGCTGAAGTAGATGTACAACTACTTGTTCCATCAATAATGTTATTAGAAGTTATATCTCGTCTTTCTCAGAAACACGCTTTATATCTTTTTTTAAAAAATTTTGTTAATAAAAGAATTAATAAATTTAGTTGAAATTCACCTACTTTTTGCTACCTCGCCGATATTTAATTCCTTTTTGCTTTGATGATAGTACTCTAATTGTTAACAAATGGAACATTATGGAAAATGCCGAGCCTAGTATCAAGAGGTACTAAACCTTATATAAGTTCAAACAACTCAGCGGTTTCCAGAAAGTTCAATTTAAAAAATCTATTGAACTTTCTGGAAACCGTTTTGTTTTAAATTTATGAAAAGTCATTATTGTCAATTCTAAATGTTCATACAGTCATATAAGCATTAGATATTATTAAATTTTTTTATAAAAATGACATTTGTTATGGTAAATTAAAAACGGAACTCTTTCTATTTAATTCCATTATGAATTCTCAAAACTCTGCATGTAAAATCAGCAAAAAAGACTTAACATCAATCACAATTATAATTGATATGATATGTTGAACCACATTAAATGTTGTTTTCTAAAATATAAAAACTTCTTAAAAATTATGTGACCATAACATTGACAAACTGCACATAAGACCGATATTTCTCTTATCTAAGATTGTTGATATCAAACAGTCGAGCGAACTCCACTCAAAAGCGATTTAATCATCTTTATTTGTTCAATTTTATTAATTGATAATCACGTAAACAGATAGCAAAAGACATTTTAAATGGAAACAGTAAAGTCACTAGAATTTTTGAATTTAAAAAAATTGTAAACTCATTTTAGATTGAAATATATTCTGTCATTTTTAGTATGCGTTTAAATTTTTTTAATATGACTTTAAAATTTAGTAAAATATGTTTATAGTTGATATTATATTTTATTAAAAATCTATACACATAGTTTACTTTTAAGCTTAACTTAAAATTAAAATCAGTTTTATAAAGTTTGGAAAATATTTTTAGCCCCCTCTCCTTACACTTATTGTTACTTTACGCATTGCCTGACTGTGAATAGTGTTGTAGTTAAATGACATTTTAAAGCTGTTAAATTCGTGTCTAATAAAACTAATAAAACCAAATCAATTTAAAGTGAATTTTTTTAGTCATTTTACTTCAATATGGTTTAACATTTAAACATTTCATTTTTCATGTGATACTTTATGCACCATTAGGTTGCATGTCCCAAAGCCCATTTTATAACGCCAAATATAACTTATTTAAATGTGGCTTGACCAACCAAACAATTAAATAAATTTGATTTATTCATTTCTGTTTTTATTTAAACGGTTTTGTTTTAAAAAACAATCAAGACTGTCTTTGATTGGATAAAATAAATGGCATGATTTGTTTTATCTAATTAGCTAGATCTTAGTTGTTCGGGCAAGCCCGTTTGTCTTGTTAAAAAGTTTAATTTTTTATAAATAAATGTAAAACATGGCAAGATCCCGTTTAAGTAAGCCAACTGGGCTTCCATTTATTATATAAATATTATTTTGTTGAATCCAAACTTTTATGGTCGAAAACTTTGGATTCAACAAAAAATTAGACTTATACAGATAATGTAACTTTTATATTAAAATATTTTATATATATCAGCAGAGGCTACCACAAAAATGTTAACATAAATGTAAGACCAATCCGACAAGCATTTGTTTTTAAAAGTTACGTTCTAAATGTATTTTAAATGTCTTTTAAACGTTTTTTGCGTAAGAATGTTTAGAAGACGGTTAAAAGACATTTAAAATACATTTAGAACGTAACTTTTAAAAACAAATGCCCGTCGGGATGTTTTATATGGTTTTAAAACAATAAAACTCAGTTAAATCAAATCTAGTGTAAAAGTATATTAAATTACAACCCACTAATAAATGAAAATATATATGCTTTTTCCTATATGCTTTTTTTTTCAGGCTCTGCTTGGAATCGGCGCTGTAGTTGGATTGATCTTTGCAGGCTCTTTCATAGAACATTACGGAAGAAAAAAAGGGTTAGTTTTAGCGGCTATACTTTACATTGCAGGGTGGATTTTAATATGTTACTTTCCTAATGAAATTGAGACTATCTTTGTTGGAAGAATTTTGACAGGAGTTGCCACCGGTTTCTGTTCATTAACTGTTTCCGTAAGTAAACTATAAAAAAATTGCTTCAAAAATGCAGTATATCCAAAATACTTTTATTTGTTTGTTTACTAATTTTTACTAATAAGTACTTCTATATGTAATAACTTATGTAACAACACATGTAACAAGTACAACTATATGTTACACATAAGTGTTTCCTAACCTTAATAAGAATTCCTTTAATTAAGTTTAATTGGTGCTTACAATTTAGATATATATTGCAGAAGTTTCACCGTTCCAATTTCGTGGAAGATTAGGGGTCATAAACCAAGTTGGTTTTACAATAGGGATATGTTATGCTTCTTTAGTAGATTTTTTAGATAATCAAATGGTATCAGCCATCGCCGGATTAGTTATTTCTTTCTTCATGGGATTTTTAGTATTATTTATTCCGGAGTCTCCTAGGTGGTTGCTAACTAAAAAAAAGAAATCCGAAGCCTTGAAATCATTATTATGGTTTCGTGGCACGCTATACAATGTAGAAGATGAATGTTCTGAAATTGAAAATAAATTGGGTACGTGATTTTTTTTTTTATTTAGATAGTTATCAGTAACTCAGGTGCAATATGCTTTTTAACTATATAATAGTGAGATATGTTTTTTAATTATAAATAAGGATTTTTTTGCACATACTTAAAAAAAATCTTCCAGAAAAAAAATCCTTTGCTGAAAAAATTCCTTTAAAGCAGTGGTTCCCAACCGGTGGTCCATGGACCCCTGGGGGTCCATAAGAACTTTTTAAGCGGACCACAAGATAAACGTAAATTCTAAATATTTTTTGGTAGTGAAACTTAATTTTGATTATTTTTTTCTGTTGAAAGAAACAAATTAAATTTTAAATTAAAAATGTAATTTATGCGAGAAAGCTGTTACACAAAATTTGCGTTAACTAATTCGACGAGGACTTGCGGACCTCTACGAAGTAATAAATGCTATATAATATCATTTTTTATCCGTAAATTTAAAATGTTAAAATCTTATCTCATGGTAAAGATAACCTTACTGATTTGTTTGAAAGAACGTAATTTGTGTTATTTTCTATAAAAATTCGATACTATACTACTCTTATCTATAGATGCTTTTTATATTATTTTTTAAATACTTTAGATGTCTAAAAGTAAAAAAAGGTCATACTTAGATGAATACATGAGATATGGATTTACCTACATGCTTAAAGAAACCATTAGCTACCCACAGTGTGTTATTTGTTATAAAGTACTAGGAAATGACTCTATGAAACCTTCAAAGCTTGCTATTCACTTGAATAAGTGCCATCCTGATCTCCAAACAAAAGATACTGATTTTTTCAAAAGAAAATTTGAATCACTGAAGAGATGCAAATTGGATAAAACTGGGATTATTTACCAAACTCAACAGAATATAGTAGAAGCATCCTATAAGGTTTCATATATAATAGCACAGAACAAAAAAGCTCACACATTGGCTGAAGAAGTTATACTTCCATGTACAAAAGAAATCGTTAGATTATTATTTGGAGAAGAAGCTGCAAAGAAGGTAGATAATATATCTTTATCAAATACTACAGTCAAACGAAGGCAAACGGATATTTCATCAAACATTAAAGAAAATGTTATTAATGAAATTAAAGAATCCCCATATTTTTCTATTCAGTTGGATGAGTCCACAGATGTAAGTTCAATGGCACAACGAATTGTATATTGTAGGTATATTCACAATAACAAATTTAAAGAAGAATTTTTGTTTTCTTCTTGCCTTGAAACAACAACAAAAGCAGCTAATATTATGGAAATTTTAAAACAGTTTTTCAATGACAATCAATTACAATGGAAATATTTGTTTGGAATTACTACTGATGGAGCTCCTGCCATGATGGATTGTAAGTCTGGATTACAGACTAGGGTGAAAGAGATTGCTCCAAATGTAGTTGGTGTACACTGTTTTATTCATAGACAGGCTTTGGCAACCAAAACTTTACCAGGTAGCTTGAAAACTGTATTTAATCAATTAGTCAAGTTGGTCAATTATATAAAATCTTCTGCTCTTAACACTCGCCTTTTTACAAAATTTTGCTCTGACCTAAATGCTGAACACAATAAGTTATTGTTTTATACTTCTGTGCGATGGCTATCTGCTGGAAATTTTTTGGAAAGATTTTTCATGCTTAGAAATGAAGTGAAAGAATTTTTATGTCAAATGAAAAGTGGACTGGTAGAATATTTTGATTTTATAATTTTGAAATAACAACTGCTTATCTTGTGGACATCGTAGGTCATTTTAACAAGTTAAATTTGCAACTTCAAGGCAAAAATGCTAATGTTATTACACATTCAGATAAACTGAAGGCTTTTATTGAAAAGCTCAAACTGTACAAGACTAGAATTAATAATGGAAACTTGATTATGTTTCAAAATTTAAATAACATAATTGGAGTTAACATGCTTCCTGAAGTTATAAAGACAGAAATAGTTTGTCACCTAGATAATTTGATTACTGAATTTGGTAACTATTTTCCAGATATGAATCTTTTGAGCAGTGAAGTTATTATATCACCATTTTCTTGTGATGTGAAAAATGTGAAAGCGGAAGCACAAGAAGAGTTTATAGAGTTAAAGAATGATACCACGGCTAAGGATCACTTCAAAGTAGCACCATTAAATAACTTCTGGTTGAAAATGAGGAATTCATATCCATTGTGTTCATCAATTGCACTTAAAGCCCTTATTCCTTTTTCAACATCATATTTGTGTGAAGCCGGATTTTCAGCAATGCTATCTCTTAAAACAAAAAAAAGAAATAGACTTGATATTGATGCAGATATTAGATGTGCTCTATAAAAAAACTAAACCAAATTTTCAGATATTAATTGCTAGTAAGCAGTGTCAGAATTCACACTGATCTGTTCTTGTATCATACATAAACTAAGATAAAAAATTTTTGTGTCATTGATAAATATTGATTTTGTGTCTAGTCTATTCAAAAATACCTTAAATAAAATATTATCCTTATGAATAAAAGTTACATTATTAAAATGTTCACCTTGTAATAATTTTTAAAATCAAAGGGGTCCATGAAGATTTTAGGATATTTAATTTGGGGAACGGGTTAAAAAAGGTTGGGAACCACTGCTTTAAAGGAAAATAGTTTTTTTTTTTACACATATTTTTTTAATTGAAATTCGCCTTCCCAAAACAAAATCCTCAGTCACTGTAGCGGCACTTCTTGCATATTCTACCTAATTGTAAGTCAACGTAGTGATAATCCTTGCATGTTTTACATATTTGTCAATCAGCTTTTGCCCACTTCTTGTACGTTCTACCTGTTTTTCCGTCAATATAAGCTAATTCTTTATAATTATTATTTCATTATAATTCAATATAATTCATGTTATAATCTCATAGTCGATGTAAAAAAAATGAAAGATTAAAGTTCTAATTTTAAAATAATTTGTTGCAACATAATATGTTTCTAATAAAATATGGGAGAGTATGCAACTATGATCCTTAAGATCTATTAGGCCAAATATGCTGAATATATATTTTCATATCGTTCTCTAAAGTAACAGCACATTGATAGCAAGTTTTATAATTTATTATAGTTTAAAATTCATTTTTTTTACCATAATATTTTATGTAAAGTTAAAAAATCTAAAAATGCTTAATTGGAATCATAGGTGCGTCCCGGTATGCTCCATTGATCCTACTTATGTGCACCTTTGATCCTATATATGTAGGCTCGATACGAGATCAAATTATTGCCATAAATATGAATGAATTATTTTTAAGTCCTCAAAACTATACGTATGATAAAAACTAAAAAGTTATTATTAATTTTACTACAAATTTATATTTCTTAAAAGAAGAAACAACCAATGAAAAAAATGTTCTTTTTTAGTGAGACTCAATCTTTATTTTTTTAAATTACTTTCAAGACAAAGTTTTAATTTCCTTGTAATGAAAATCTTATTTTGCGTTTCATGTTTTTTCTTTTTTGACGGAAAATTTTTTATTTCCCGAAGCTTTTTTAGTTGATTTCGAACAGGAGTATCTGTGAGTAATCGGGTGCGCTGACTCTTACGTCCTTTAACGGATTTCCTTAATCCAGTATTAAGAAATGACCTTATTTTTCTAGACTTGCTTGATGAGGAATATTGTTAGAAAAACTGGATAGCTGACTTGCAGAGTCAGATATAAGTTAAATAGGCAATACACTACAAGCTGAACCTGGTGACAGATTTGACGTCAACGACTGTTTAAAAGGTGGAGCCTGAACAATATCAGAAACTAGATCAACAACACCTGGAAATTGGTTAGCAGTAATAGGTTCTGGACGGTCTGCTACCAATAATGCCAAAAAGCTATTATCAGAAGACATGTTAGAATTAAAGGGTTCAACACCTGCCACAGCAAACTATGCAGAAATTTAGATAAATTAAAAGCTTGTACACAAGCTTTCCTTACAACTGCAGTTAATCGTATATGGTCATCGGTCTTGGATTAAATATAACCCAATCATCACAGGCGGCATTGAATAAAGTTTTAGGCTTATAAACTGGCTTATAAACTGACCCATCTAATGGCTGCAGCTTGTGACTACAAAGTGATCGAATGGACTGCATATTTATGCCTTAATTAGATTCAGCTAAATCTAAATACATAATTCAAACATGGCTCTCATAGTTGTCAAGTAAAAGCAATTGATTAGTTTGTGGCTATTTCACATTCTTAATAAATGTTTCATGCACTCTTAAAACATTGCAACATACATCTAACCAGAGAGGTTTGCAACCCCAACATATCCAGGTAGACCTCCATTTATCATACTTTCTTTAAAATGAACTCTTACAAAAATAAAAAATGTAGGAATTGAGTTTCCCATTGCTTTAACTGCACAACAAACTGAGTTGAGTAACTTAGAAAAACATGGAAGAACCGATATTGGTTTGTAATTTGAAGTATAAAGAAATTTTCAATTAACACACAAACACACACACACACACACACACACACAAAATTAACAATGGTGAAGGATTAAAAAAATATTTATCATGTTTCAATTATTGCATTCTTAAAATAAAGATGAGTTCAGATTGTATAGAGATATTGTTCTAGTAGTGTTTAGAAACCGGAGTGGTCAACAGATGAAAAAAGTTAAAAAATACTTTGTGAATTTTTAAAAATAATGATCTTCTTATATTCATCAGCTCTAATTTTAAAGTTGTTAATTATCTGGACGTTAAATCTTAATGACATTTCTTTCGAACCTTACTGCATGCCTGGTAGTTCCATCAGTTTTATAAATGCTGGCTCTAACCACCTTCCTAGTATACTAAAAATCTAAATCAGGTTTTATTAGCAAATTTGCTTACTATTCAAATAAAAAGCCGATCCCATTCAAAAATCACAAGCGAAACACAATATGTTACAATCTACACGGAAAAATACGGTCAACTCTAAATTAAGATTTCTCTAAAACCACCAATGCTTTTTATTTCTTTTATTTTTTTAATTAAACGCTACTTCCTTATCTTTACTTGTGTTAATAAACTTTTGTTTACAAATCAATCGTTAGCAAAATGTTTTGGAAACTACCTGATGTGCGTAAAAAAAGTTAGAAATTTTTTTTGTAAAAATCAAGCGACTTTATCTTACTTGATTGGTGAACGTACTAATGTCCCAAAATCTACAGTCATAGATGTTATAAATAATTTTAAGAATACAAAAAGCTTCAAAAGAAAACCTGGAAGTAAAAGAAAGAAAATTTTCCATAAATTCAAAAAGGTTAAGTCAATTTTACGTTCAATAGCAAGAAATCCAAACCAGGCTCAGCGAGATCTAGCAAGAAAGCTCAAGATTTTACGTTCTTATATCAAAAAAGTACTTAAAAATGCTGGAATTAAAACATTTTTGAAGAAAAATTTACCTAAGACAAGCTTAAATGGTGAAACTAAAGGAATTTGACGCGCAAAGATGTTGGATAAAATAATGGCGGATAAAAGTATGTGCATAATTAAAGACAACAAAACATATTGCAAGGCGGCAATTTTTCACAAATTCCTGGTCAACAATTTTACTATAAGAACAAAGATAAACCTGTCGGTGATCAATTTATATTTATTTGACGAGTAAAAAATTGCATCAAAGTTCCTTTTGTGGCAAGCAGTTTGAACCTGTGGTATGCAGTCCTCTTGTTTTGTCACTAAGAAAACCTTGAATGCCAATCTTTATATCAAAAAATGTCTCCAAAAAAGACTCTTGCCGTTTATGAAAAAACATAAGTATCTCTTTTGGCCAGATCTTGCTGCTTCTCACTATTTTAAAAAAGTTCTGCATTGGTAAAAAATTAAAAATGTGAAAAATGTTCCCAAAGATGCAAATCATCCAAATCATTCTAATAAACGCAAGATTTTTGAAGATTTTTGGGCAATAGTTAAAGAAGTTTTTTGTAAGACAGGTTCAGTAACAAAAATAAAAAGGACTTTCAAAAAAAGTTAATTAATATCACCAATAAGGTGAAAAAAGAAAAAATCTGTAAAATGATGGCATCAACCCGCTATAAAATTCAATCTTTTGCTAAACAGCTCATAAAGCCCTTTAAAATAAAGTTGAAACTCTAATTGATGTAAATACATTTTATAATAAAAAAATTTAAATAAAAAGTATTTACGGTTTTAGATAAATCTCAATTTAAAGTTGACCAGATATTTTTGTGTCCACCAGATACTCATGTATGCCAAATATCAAGTCCATCATTAATTCGCACAATCACTGGATATTACCAATTATATATTACCATTAGTACGATAGCTAAGATAAAGATGAGGGAAAAACATACAACTTAGTAAAAAAATCCATCTGCTCCATAAACCATCAGTGCTTGATAAAGAACATTGTTTATCAAGCCATAGTGTCGTCAAATAAACTACAAAGAAAACTACAAAGAAAAAGTATATTTTGGTTTATGTGAAACTTTATTCAAATCTCAGTATGCTAATCACCTTAAAACTTTTAACATTAATAAATATAAAAGTGATACCAAGTTGTCTAAAGAAATTTGGAACATAAAAGACAAAACACCATTAATGAGGTGGATAGATGTAAAACGTTGCAATCTTTAAAACGCCTCGTCAAAAGTTTGCAATCTTTGCTTATTTTAACATATAAAATATCTAAATATAAAGGTGACAATTTGTTAAACAAATGAAATGAGTTGATTTTAAAATGCAGGCTCAAGAATAATTTTAGTTTCTTTCTTTGACATTAGTGATTAGCTAATATTTTGTTTTTTCTTTGGTTGCCATCAAGTATGTCTTAGCAATGTAAAGATCCCACAACACAGTGTGTTGTAATTTTTAACGGTTTATTTTTTGTTTTTGATATTGTATTCAATGACTGATGATTGCCGTATAGGCAGGAAACTTTAGTTTTTTTCTTCGTCAACAGTGTGTAATACAAATGGTTGGATATCTTAATTGTTAATAATTACTTTTTTGTAAAATATAATTTGATTAGCTATTTTTTTGTAAAATATAAGTATCTTGAATTTAATATCTTCAAAAATGTTATCACATCGGAGTAAAAATAAAATTTACAAATTATTAAGTTAATTACCTTAACGTTTTTCATTTATTTTTACAAAAATTTTAAAATCACTTGTTATTTTAATGGGACATTGTCTACAATGCCATAATGTTTGAAGTGAAATATCACAAGCTTTATCATAAAAGAAGGATTTGATCTTTCTTATTTACTTTTACAATATTTTTGTGCAATTGGAAGCAGTCTTATTATTTCAGTTAAGAAGTTTAAAAGCAAGGACTAACAATGTCACTATTTAAACTTATTTTTAGAACATTTTCTGCTCATAGCAGTAATAGTTCTATTATAGCAGTGCTGTAAGAGGAAAGATCAATCTGGTTTACAAAAATTTTATAGTCTACAAAACTTAACTCCATCATTGAACCTTTAAGCATATAGTGATAACCAAGAAAAAATTTATAATGGGCAACAATGTGTATCTGATGTGAAAACGTAAAGATATCTTAACATAAAGATTCAACAAAGTTAGTATACACTCTTAATTAAAAGGTGTTAAATTACACTAAAAAGGTGTGCAGCAAGAAAAACACTGAAACGGTGTTAAATTACATCGTTTTAGTGTATTTCATGCTGCACACCTTTTTAGTGTTAAAATACACCGTTTTGGTGTTAAATTACACCGTTTCAGTGTATTTCAGGCTAGATTTAAACAAAAAAACATCTAAAAATTAACATACACATATTTAGTTATAAAGTACATAAAAATATGTTCCTGTTGTTGTTCTACTCATTAAAAAAGTTCTTAAAAAATTTTTTTTTAATATAAACTGCCAACATTAACCAAAATGATTATGAACTAAGGATAATCTAGGTTAAATATCAACAACCTTTCTTGGGAAGCAACCACAACAACAACAACAACAAGATATTTGTCTCTTCCATAGTAGTCTGCAAGCTGCATGTCAGTGACTTCTGGGTTTTGCTTAATAACAGTTTTTAAACAGGATTTAAATAATACACAATAGCCAATAAAAGGATGTCGTCTTCGTAATCCTAAAATAAACAAACAAAATAAAACATGATATTTTAATCCTAATTATTAATATACAAAAGTCCAGCCTAATAAGTTAAACTTTTATTAAAGCAGGAAAAAAATTATTATAACACTTTTCATGACATACTTGTGGTGTCTTCCTTTATATATATATATATATATATATATATATATATATATATATATATATATATATATATATATATATATATATATATATATATATATATATATATATATATATATATATATATATATATATATATATATATATATATATATATATATATATATATATATATATATATATATATATATATATATATATATACATATATATATATATATATATATATATATAGGCCTCATTCATACTCCCCTGAATGGGTTTACGAGAGCTATTTACGGCTATCGCAAAAGTATAACTTTTCTCGTAAAAGTATAATTATTATTTTAAATAAAATAAAAAACACAATGACATTTAGAAAAAATTAGTTGCATAATATGCTAAAATGCTTTTTAAAATGCACGGTTGTTGCTAAAAAAAACAATTAGCAGAAAAATTAGTTTTACTACAAATCTTGTTTAGAAAATTATGGTATTTATTTAGGTTTTGAACGGAAACTTGAAAATAATTACACAATGGGTGTAAGTTATTTATTAGTAAATAGTATATAAAACTGATAAATAAAAATTTATAATTTAGGTTATTTAAATTTAATTAGACTATTAAAAAAATAAATGGCATTTAGATATTTAAAACTTAAAAATAGGTAAAATAAATTACGTTGAATGCATAATTTATAAATACTTTTAGATTTTTAAGAAAAAATAGAAAAAATATAAAAAAATTATTAAAAAAAAAAAAAAAAAAATGCAAAAACGATTAGTGAATGTTATTAGTTAATAAAGTTTGTAGCTGTCTATCTAATTTTTTAGTTAATATTTTATTAAATATTTTATCAGGTTTAGGGTGGTGCTAAAAACAAATTTTTTTGAAAATATCTGCTGACACATCCTAAATGTGTTCTTTGTAATTAAGTAATACTGGGTTTAAAAAATATTTGAATAAAAAAGTTTTTTGGGGTGCCTTAAAACCCTTTTGTTTTGCAACAAGATTTTTTTTATTAAAATTTTTTTCTCATTTTTTTCATTTTTTTTTTTAATGATTACTTTTGAAATTTTTATATAATTTCACTTCATTTAAGACCCATCATGACATATTTTTGGAAAACTTATTTTTTGATAATATTATGAACCTGTATAATCTGAATGATTGATAAAAGGGCCATAACTATTTAATGGTTACATTTTTTAATTTCATTAAATAAACTCTTTCCAACTTAAAATTCAAAAGCTAATTTATTCTCATCTTTCTTATTTCTATAATTTTATTTAACATATTTATAAATGGACAAAAAATTAGGATTTTTAAAGTCACACATTTTTTTGAGTTCCTCATTTTGATCGGAGAATTTTAAATATTTTACCACTTACCACTAATATTGTATATTAAAGCTCTGATTTTAAAGCCCTAAACATGTCAAATAAAATATTATTCAGACTTTCTTATGGATATATATTTTTCATTGTTTAAACTATTGAGGTGAGAAAAAAATATACTTTGACTGTATGAAATAGAAGCTGTCTTTTCCATGCACCTGCAATATTTTTTACATTTTGTAATCGTCTATTTGAGAAGATATTGTCTTTAGAAAACATGATCTACAAAGCACATTGCTATTAAAAATGTAAAGACTGTAAATTAAAAAATTAGTTTGATTCGTTTTTAACGTAAATATACATTTTTCAAAGCCGAAAAATACATTTTTAAAGCCAAAAAAAAGTGAGATATTTTATTGGATTTTAGCCCTAAAGTTTGTAAACACAAATATAAGTTTTACTGAGTATAATTTATAGTTCATCAACAAATATATATATATATATAATATATATATATATATATATATATATATATGTATATGTATATATATATATATATATATATATATATATATATATATATATATATATATATATATATATATATATATATATATATATATATATATATATATATATATATATATATATATATATATGTATATGTATATATATATATATATATATACATATATATACATGAATATATAAAATAGAATATACATGTATATATGCATACATACAGAAGTGCACAGAGGGTAGGGGATCCGGGTCAGTTTTCCCAGTGTATCTTGTTTAAGAGGCATCATCAGATAACAAAAAAAAAATTTCAATAAGTTGAATAAAAAATTTAATACATCTAATAAAAATTTAAAAACATTTACTTTCTTACCTTAATCCATAAAATTACAAAGAGATTTCAAGCTCTGAAACAGCAATGTAGAATAATTTCCTGCATCTGGTGTATACCTTTCATCAATTCAGACTAAACAAACAGTCAATTATTGTTTAGTCAAGTAAAGTTAAAGATCTCGTGCTTCTGTATCCAAATGATCTTAGTAATGACAAAAACATTTTTTTTCTTCTACTCCCTGTTTCCTGATGACCCTAAATCATACTTCAGCTTCCAGTTCATCCTAGCAAATTATTTTTATTAATTAATACTTGATTTGAGAGAGGAGATGTGATATTGATGTTATTCAGAAAAAGTACTGAATAACACATGGAAAAGTAATTAATAAATAACACAAATACACCATTTCCTGTCATTCAGCTTAACAATATGAAAATAATTTAACTGTAAAAGAAAAAGAAATATTTATAGCTTGGATATTATAAATGTAAAAATACTTTTTAATCAATGCTTTATACAAATTTATAGTTTCATTCAAATATTTGTTACTAACAATACTAGTAGTTTCATTTTCAGAACATAATTGTTATTTAATTTATTGTTAATAATATTAATAATTTAATAATCTAAAGAACTGTAATTATCAAAATAATATATTGTTTAACAAAATATGTGGTAATTTCTACCAGTATTTAGTATATGTTGAAAATTCAATAAATTATGTTGGCAAATATATCTTTTAAAAGTAAAAGTTGGTATACTATTTGAAATATCATTTTAAAATTATGATATTAAAAATATACATAATGAAATATAAAATCAACGAAAAAATTCCTTTTCTTTAAACATTGATACAGATTAAAAAAAAACAACAACCATCTAATCAACATTGTATGTTAGATTCCAGCTCATGCAGCATCTCATGTTGATCAATTTATATTCACTCTTTTGTACACATAGTTATTGCATTTGTGTTCAACTTAGCAATAAATAACAAAAAATATTTATAAATTATAATATCCAAACTATATATAGGGAATAATTGCCTGTAAGCTACAGAATATGACATCATAATATATATTATGATAGTGTTGTATCAGGTTTAACAATTATACTTATAGGAATATTAGATGTAAATAATCTTTACTAACATCTATTATTTTAAAAAGTTTAACTGTTAAACTTGATACAATATAGTAAAATGTTAATAAACAATATAGTGCAATGTTATAAACACTATTTAACTATGGGCAATTGCGTTTTATAGGTAGTAATTTTTTATACGCATTATTTAGTGTGTATATAAAAAACAGGCGATTTTGATTAAATTTTTTACTTACTTTAGTCATATAATTAAATAATTTATTCAATTTGAAAAAATAAGAAGAATAAAATAAGAAATTCAATTTGAGCTAATTGAACACTTTTTTAGCTACGTGCAAACTACTTATAAAACCCAATTTGCACGTGCACGAAGTTAAAAAGTGCTTATTAACATTTTACTATATTGCATGCAATAAACATTGGGCGAATGTCTTATTAGTAATAAGATTTTTGCCTAATATATTTAGTAATATGTCACAATATATATTACTAATAAGATATTTATTAAAAATAAGACATTTGCCTAACATCTATACTATAGATATTGGGCAAATGTCTTATTTGTAATAAATATCTTATTAATAATATATATTGTAGCATATTATCTATAAATATAGATATTGGGCAAATGTCTTATTTGTAATAAATATCTTATTAGTAATATAAATTGTGGCATGTTACTATATATATTAGGCAAATGTCTTATTACTAATAAGACATTCGCCCAATATTTATTGCATGCAATATAGTAAAATGTTAATAAACACTTTTTAATTACATGCATATGGTGCATGTAATTAGACTATATAGTGTATATATATAGGCGCTATTCGACTTTCTCCCCCCGTGCCCCTGTTTTTATGATTGTTTTTTATAGAGTACATTATACTGATTCTAAATCATATAAAAACGTAGGTCTGAAAACTTGAGGAAAGTACTCTAATTTGATATTAAAGTATAAAAATTTACATTAAAAACGCTAATATTCCACCATCTTTTTAACACTGTTTTCAAAATTTAGGTAATTAATTTTTTAACTAACAACCCGGTTTTTACTGTCGTTTTCATATTTTTAGATGTACATGCTTCGACTGACAAATAGGAATTGACGCAATTAAATCTACATGATTTGGGTCAGGATTGGGTTGGGGCAGGAAATCAATAAGAAATGCGTTTTTAACTAAGGCGTCGATAGAAACTAGGGTGACAAAAGATGGCTAATATTAGCGTTTTTAATGTTTTTTTTTTTTTACAACTCAGCTTGCGTAGTGAACAGTTTAACAGCTTACATAAATCTTTTTGGCTTGCCGCAACAGCTTTGAAAAGAAACTTGTTTACACCTCTTAAAAAATCATTTTACAAGTTTACAGTTTACAACTCTTAAAAAATCAACAAAGAAATATTGAAGATAGAACAAGAAGAGATAACTTGAGATTTGATGGGTTACCGGAAAATGACAATGAAACTTGGACACAAACGGAAGAAAAAGTAAAAATATTTCTTGAGAAAAATCTAGGTTTGTTGGGAATCGACATTGAACGTGCACATCGTACTGGGATTAAAAAAGATAATCGTACAAGATCAATCGTGATGAAGTTAAAAAGTTATAAAGATAAAATCAAAATATTGAAAGAAACGAATAGATTGAAAGGCTCAAATATATATGTCAATGAAGATTATTCCAAAATGACAGTTGATATCAGAAAAAAGTTGTTTGCAGAAGTTAAAGAACGACGTCTAAAGGGAGAAAACCTTGCAGTGAGCTATGACAAAATTATTTATTTAAAAAACGCGGTAAAATACTCAATCAAAGTTCCAAAGTAAAAATAATGCATTTTTTATTTATTTAACTTTCCATTTTTTTTTTGTTATTTTTTTTCCTGTCTTTTTAAATGGCGGATATAATTAATTATAATTTTTTTAATACATTTTTTGGTGAAAACGTATGTCACTTTTCAAAAAACATTGATTCTGACGTAAACATTCTTGACAATTATTCCTTAGAAACTAACTCTTTTAAAGTTCATGAGGTTACAAGTATTTTAAATAAATCACTACATTACATGTCATTACTAAATATAAATATTAGAAGCATGAGCAAAAACTTTGAAAATCTAAAATTAATGCTAAATAATATAAGTTTTAAATTCAGTATAATCTGTCTTACTGAAACCTGGTGTCAGAGTGAAGATATGAGTAACTCTAATTTGCATTTAACAGATTACAAGTCTGTTCACCAACCGAGAAAAAACGGTATTGGCGAAGGCGTATGCATATTTATTCACAACTCGTTGACGTATAAAAAAGTAGATAGTCTAAGTGTGAATAACTCGAATTGTGAATCATTAACTATAGAGATAATAAACCAAAAAGAAAAAAATTCGTTTATAACAGTTTTATATCGACCACCCAATGGCAGTTACAATCATTTTAAAAATGACTTAAGGCGAATATTTATTCAAACCTCTAAAAAACATTTATATTTACTCGGAGACTTTAATTTAAACTTGATAAATTTAAACACTGGTAACCACGTAAAAAGTTTTATAAATACTCTTTCTCAATTTAGTGCTTACCCCATGATTAACAAGCCGACGTGTGTAACTCGAAAAATATCATCTATTATTGACAATATTGTCACTAATAATTATAGTAACTCGACAATCAACAGTGGTATAATAAAAACGGATATTAGTGATCATTTTCCTGTTTTTTTAACAACAAATACTAAATGCTGTATAAATAAAAAACCCATAACAGTATACATAAGGCATGTAAACAAAGACTCGATTACAGTTTTTAGACAGCTTTAGCGTGAAATCAATTGGGAGCTTTTGAATGATTGCAATGACACATGTAGCGCATACGATTTCTTTATTCGCGTCTTGACAAGGCAATATGATAAAGCTTTTCCTAAAGTTCGAAAAAATATAAAATCCAAAAGTTTGCATACCCCGTGGATGACTAAAGGTCTTTTCAAATCATCAAAAAAAAAAAAAAAAAAGCTTTACGAAAAATTTTTAAAAAACAAAAACTATGAAAACAAAACTAAATATAAAAAATACAAAAACTATTTCGAAAAAATAAAATAGCAATCTAAAAAAAACTTCTATTCTGGTCAACTTCAGAAAACATTTGGAAATGCTAAAAAAACTTGGACTTTTTTTTTAATAAAAAAACAATTGCTGAGAGACTGAATAATTTTTTTATAAATATTGGTAAAAATTTAGTCAAAGAAATCTCTCCAAGTAGTAAAACATTCCAGTCTTTTTTGAAAAAATCAGATTTTATTATGGACAATTCGGAACTTTCCATTGATGAACTTCGTTCAGCTTTTGACATGCTTCAAACAAATAAAAGTGCAGGTCTTGAAGAAATTAATGCAAATGTTTTGAAAAGTGTCTTTGACATTATCGAATTGCCTCTTTTCATTATTTTTAAACTTTCATTAAAAAACGGGGACTTTCCTGATCAATTAAAACTTGCTAAAATAATTCCAATATATAAAAACGGCGACGATTTTTTAGAATCAAACTACAGACCCATCTCAATTCTCTCCTGTTTTTCAAAGGTTCTCGAACGTATTATGTATAATAGAATATATAACTTCATTGATAAAAACAATATTTTATATCCTAAACAGTTTGGATTTCGGAGAAATCATTGCACTGAGCATGCTGTGATAGATTTGGCTAGCAATATTTGGAAAGGATTTGATGACAATAATTATACACTTGGAGTTTTTGTTGATTTATCAAAGGCGTTCGACACTGTCGACCACGAAATCCTTCTCTGTAAATTAAAAAATTATGGAATTCAAAATACTAATCTAAAATGGATCGAGTCTTATCTACAAAATCGTAAACAATGTTTGACGTATGATTTAACTTGTACACAGTTAGAAGTTATTAGTTGCGGTGCCCATCAGGGCTCAATACTTGGTCCTCTGCTGTTTCTCTTATATACCAATGACATCCACTTATCTTCTAAATTCCTTAATTTTGTTCTTTTTGCTGATGATACTAATACTTTTTTTTCGGGGTCTAATTTAAAATTTGTTTTTTCTACTGTAAACACAGAGCTAATTAATCTCAATGAATGGTTTAAAGCCAATAAACTGTCCGTAAACATCGATAAAACTAAATACATTCTGTTTACGAAACCTTCGAAAACTGATAACATACCCCTAAAACTTCCTGATTTATTTATAAACAACATTAAAGTAAAAAGACTTCATTCAATGAAAATCCTAGGTATAATATTTGATGATCATTTAAACTGGAAAAATCAAATCCAATTAGTGGAAAACAGCATTTCAAAAGCACTTGGGATCCTTTTAAAAACGAAGCACCTTTCGAATATAATGTGCTTAAAAAGCTTATTCATTATCACATTAGTTATTGCAATATAGTGTGGGCAAGTAATTATTCAACTTCTTTAAAAAAAATTAATACCAAACAAAAGCAAGCAAACCGGTTAATTTTGAATGCAGGTAGATATGCATGCGCCAAGCCTTTACTTAAAAAAATTAATGTTTTAAATATTTATGAACTAAACATCTATCAAAATCTGTTATTTATGTTTAAAATTCATAACAACATGCTTCCAACATATTTTCAACCGCATTTTACCTTAATTAATCATAAATACTCTACAAGACATTCCATTGGCAGCTTTCTCATCCCTACAACATCCCTTAGAAAAACAGACTTCTCAACAACATGTCGAGGACCACGTTTGTGGAACTATTTTCTTAATAGAGACATGAAAAACATGACTTCAATTGAACTATTTAAAAGAGCAGTTAAACGATACTTATTAGATTTAAATAATAAAAACATTCATTTATATTTTTAAAATTATTTATATATCGATTTGTTAACACGTATATATGCATCTTATAACTTATATATTTTATGAGCTGTAATATGTTATAGTATGTACAAAACTTGTAATATGTATAAAACTTATTTAACGTATATTTTAGGAACTTAATACGTAAATCTTATTTGATATTTTCACGAACTTAGGAGCAGGGTGATAAGACGCATTGTCTTCTACTTGCTCCTGTCAGAATATAAAGATTTAATTTTTAATTTTTACAAAAAATATTGTAAAATGATTGTTTATTGACGAAATATATAAAAAGTATAAAAAATATAAAATGTGGATTTTTATACTTTAACATCAAATTAGAGTACTTTCTTCAAGTTTTCAGACCTATGTTTTCATATGATTTAGAATTAGTATAATGTACTCTATCAAAATCAATCATAAAAACAGGGGAGGGAGGGAAGAAAGTTGAGTAGCGCCGATATATATTACTAATAAGACATGTATAATATGTATTACTAATAATACATTTGCTCAATATATATGGTAATAATCATGCCACAATAAAACGTTAAACACTAAAATGCGATTGAATTAGAGATTGAACCGGTGCCTAAAGAAAAGGTTTCTTCGTAAAAACTTGTTTAGTTTAGTTTATACATCAAATAAAAAAGATATTGCAATGACCTTTAAAAAATTTACGTGTCCCTCCTCTCCACCAATTAAAAGTGTTCATCTGAAGCTTAATTTTTAATAAAACAGTGAAAAATTACACTTTTTTTTATTCACCACACCGTTTCAAAAAGGTTATAAAAATAAGTAGTTACACCAAAACGGTGTAAATTGACACTTTTTCTTAAAAAAGTTTTAAAATACACCGTTTGAGGTTATATTAACACCAAAACGGTGTAATTTTACACCTTTGTATGATGTTTTTTTTTTTTTACACCTTTTAATAAAAACGTTGTAAAACGGTGTAAAACAGCATAATACCGTTTTACACCGTTTTTTTTAAAGGTGTAAAAGAAAAAAACACAACATCACAACATTTGATTTTTACAACTTTTTAAAACGGTGAAGTGATTAAAAAAAGGTGTTATTTTACACCGTTTTATCAAAAATTAAACTTTAAGTGTATAATTACATCAAAACGGTGTAAATTTACACTTTTTGTTAAAAAAAGTTTCAAAAAACACCGTTTGAGGTTATATTAACACCAAAACGGTGTAATTTTACACCTTTTAATTAAGAGTGTAAAATTAATGCAAAAGCTAATGTTCTCGAATACTTGTAAGAAAACTTTCCAAAACATAGTATTTATGAGAAGTTGTAGTAAAGTTAAAGCAAAAGATATTGGTCAGCAAAATAACAACTTGGTATGCTTTAAGTCTATAAACATTAACTGCATTATTTTCTTCTAAAAGAGATTTTTCAGAGACAGTTCTGTTAACGCCAAACATAATCATGCATGTTTTTGTTTACTATGATTTTTTTTTATTTTTTTCATAGTTGGTGCTTCCCCATGCAATATTGCAACAGGAAAAATAACTATGAAATAATGAAAAATATATACTTTTTAAAGACTTAATAAATACAAATTTTCTACCTTTATTTAGCGTAGAGATATTGTTTGAGACATTATTTTCGATAGATTTAATATGAGATATCCATGATACATTTTTATCTAATATTAATACAAGGAAGGTAAAAGTTGATTCTCTTGTAATAACTAAACTATTCACAAAGAGATTGAGTAGTTTTAAATTAAGGTGACCACCCTTATAAGGTTTATCGACCAACATAAATTTAGTTTTATCTATATTTATTAAAAGATTTTTCTTTTTAATCCACTCTTTAATATTTAATAATTCTTCATTAAACATTTTCAACAGATTTTGAATATTGTGTAAGTAAAAAAGATTATTAAAAAAAAAAAAAAAAAAAGTCGTCATAAAAAGAACATAATGTTTAAAATTTTGGATTCAAAATACAAGTTATTTTTCATACAGTAGGACTAAAAGTGGCCCTAAAATGATCCCTGAGGAACACAAAGGCTTTAATGTATTTAATGGTTTTATTAGCTTGATATACAATGTATTGTTTTCTGTTTGACAGTTAAATTTTAAACTAGAGTAAATTATTTTTTTAAGCTCCCATAAAGTTCTAGTATTTTTTAAAAATATTTCATAATTAACAATGTAAAATACTTTAAAAAGATTATTAAAAACTTCTAATGTATAGAAATAATTACTGAACTCATTGGGTGTATAATTTATTAGTTTGATTACCACAAGACCCGTTAACTCATTTTTTTTTTTAAACTTAAACTATTTATAATATAATTTATTATATTTTCTTGGCCTTAATGAACACATGTAGGGGTAACTTGAGGATTACTTCCAAAATTAAGTCAATGCAGTGTGCTATTAATTTAATAGCTTGAAGGTACTTACTTTTTAAAGTCAAATGATGTAATGAATCGAGTAAAATATGTAAAGTTACATTTTAGATTGCTTGATGAAGTCGTTGAAAATGTTAGAGAAAAGAATGTTATCCAAGTGATAACAGACAATGCCTCGGTTTATGAAGCAGCGGGGCGAATTTTAATGCAGAAAACGAAAAATTTGTATTGGACACCTTGTACAGCCTTGAACTTTCATTTGAATTGAATACCTTTCATTTGAATTGAACACCTTGTACAATCTTGAACTTTCTCAAATCAATTTGCAGGAAAGCAGGACTGATACAAAGGGGCGTATGATAATAAACTTTTTATTTAATAATTAAATAAAAAGTTTATTATCGTACGCCCCTTTGTATCAGTCCTACTTTCCTGCAACTTGATTTGAGAAAGTTCAACACAATACTTCCAACCAGGATCAGTCCTCCCATTTATTTTTAGCGTATTTACTACATCTTTAAAGCTGTAAATTCACAAAATAGTTAAGAAAAAAAGCAATTATCCATCATAGCGAGCTGCAAATGATTATAAAAATTATTTCAGCGAATTACAACTGATTTTATATATATATATATATATATATATATATATATATATATATATATATATATATATATATATATATATATATATATATATATATATATATATATATATATATATATATATATATATATATATATATACATATATATATATATATATATATATATATATATATATATATATATATATATATATATATATATATATATATATGTATATATATATATATATATATATATATATATATATATATATATATATATATATATAATACATATATATATATATATATATATATATATATATATATATATATATATATATATATATGTATATATATATATATATGTATATAGAATGCGTTTCATATGAACACACTCATTAGAATGCGTTTCATATGAACACACTCATTAGAATGCGTTTCATATGAACACACTCATTCAAATCGAATGTCATTATACTACCTGTTTCGTAATTATCAAATCTAAACGCATTCTTAGAATAAAATAATTTCTTAAAAAATTTAAAGCAAACTTTAGTTTTTAAACATGTTGTTAGAGCCGGTCCAAATGCTAGAATTGAGGGCCGAGGCGGAACTCAACGCAATACCAAGTGTTGTAAATAAGACGATGTCTCTGAAAACTTGGAAGTTCATTGACAATGATTTTTTTTTTCAAACCAAGGCTAAAATTTTTAAAAGTCTTCGTAAGTGGTCAATGGACGTGTTAATCACATTTGTAGTTGCTGGTTACTAGTTCCAATTTTAATACAATTAAAATTTTAATTTGGATTATGAACAGCAAATGCGTAATTAATAATAGAAGCCCAAAAAAGTTGTATACTCTTTTCTAGGCCACGGTATCTTGTCAAGCCAATGTCAGTTCAAAGAATTATAGTTAGCGTTTGATTAACCACGAGATATTACTATAATCCCAACCGAATCTTAAAACTGAGTTGCAAATAAATTTAACATTTTCTTCACAGATTTCAAATGTTGCAACCACTTTAAAGTTTTTTCTGCAAATATTTTCTTCGCAACGTCAATATACTTCATATACTGTAGCCAAAATGCGGCTCTGAGCAATTAAACTATTCGTTTCTTGATGAGTCAGTTTTTCACTTTTATTTCGCTATAAACCTATTTTTTAGTTTAGTCCTTGGTTTTTGATAGGATGAATTATGCTAAATTTTTGGTAAGTTTTAAAACAAGCAAAATTATTTTTATAGTTCTCTATAATATAATATATAGTGTTGATTTTATAAACCATAAATATTTTGAACTAAAACGTAAGCTGTAAAAGTTTAGCAAGTTCTTTGAGGTTCAATATGTTGAACAGTACTCTTTGCACTCTCTTCTTTGAAGACTCTTTCAAGTTCTTTCTAGAATGTTTATGTGCAGCATTAATTAATAAAAAAATAGTTATTGTTTTCAGTTAATCGTATGTGGTATTATCTTGCATATGTCTGCGGCCATTAAACAGTCAAACTCACGCTTAATTCAATATACCTAAGAATCCAAAGTTTTAAACACCAAGAAATATTTAACCTAGGATACCACAACGTCTCTCTGCGTGGCCTGGGCTACCATAACCTTTTCTTAACATAACCTGCTAGTCCTTGATTAGCAATTATATCACATGTTGGAAAGTTATAGGCTAACCACATATAGTGGATTCAACTAAAGGGTGATAACTAAAAAATGAGAATAATTATAATCCAATTAAATTGAATCACAAAAGTCATAAAAAGAAAAGTACGCCAATGTGAAACTATACTCTTTTTCAAATTTATTATAGATTTTGTTTTGAATCAGCTTATTTAGATGGATTTAAAATGCCGTCGATTTAAAATACAAAACGTGCAACGCGAGCGCTTTGCGAAGCTTTATAAAGTGCATTAAAACATTGGATAAACGTTCAATGTAAATCATTTAAAATAGAAAATGTTCCAGTTTAAAATATTTACTGTATTTTGACTTCTTTAACAAACAATCGTAAAAATGGTAGTCGAAGACTAGCTAAAATAATGAACAAGAGGAAACCTTGTTTGCTTAACGTAGCTTTCAACAATAATAAGTCAACAAAATATTGCAGAAAAGTTCAAGAATAAGCAATCTTATATCTGCAGAATCTTAAAAAATAAAGAAAAGTCTGCCGAAAAAATTTGAACACGGAGTGAAACAAATATCTAGCGTAAAATCTCAATGCCGCTGGATGACCCAAAAATACTTTGGAAAATGTTTTAATTTAGATGATGATAGCCAATTACCTTCTCAGAAATGAAAATTGCTGGAAACAATCAATATTATGCAGATAAAAGTAATACAACATCTCCAAAAGCAAAATACATATATAAAGACAAGTTTAAGCAATAATTGATGCATTACGTTGCTATATCTGAAAGTGATATTTCTGAACCTTGGGTACAGCTAAGTGGTTTAGCTTTTAATCAAGACGTATACCAGAATTATTGTTTTAAGAAAGTATTAGTTTCTTTCAAAACATCTTGCAGATGGCAACTACGTTTTGTGACCGGGTAGTGCATCATTGCTTAATGCAATTAAAAAGTCTTTTTGGAAAATCATATATATACCAAAAAATTCCAATTGAACAGCTTGTCCCAGTGTCACCCAATTAAAATTTTTTTGGAATATTTGAGTTCGTTAGTATACAAAAACAATTTGAGAGCCAAGAATTGGAAACAATTTATTAACCGAATCAAAAGATGTATTTGTCAAATCGATATAAATGCTGTACAATGTTTCTGTTGCAACATCATCGTAGAATTACGTCGAACTGCTAATATGAACCATATTTAATTGTTAAATATATTTTTTTTTCAAAGATAAGTGGTGTACCTTCAATTAAAATATAACTTTCATTTTCTAAACATTTGCTTTTATTATTGCCGATAAAAAAGTTCTCAATTTTTTAGTTATTAAAATATTAAAGAATCCTGAAAAAAGTTTTTAATGTAAAAATATTAAAACTATTGTACTTAAGACTGACTAACTGAATTTTTTAAACTTGCAATAGTTTGTGTTGTATCACTTGTTATGGAGTATGACATACTAGTATCCATTTTAATGACTATCATTTTTTGTTTTATTTTTTTTACTTTTATAATTTTTTGATATTTCAGATTTTTTGTAACATTTACTAAGTTTATTTATTTTTTAATTGCAAAAAGTGTAATATATAATTAAATGCTTTAATTGTAGAATAACAACCTGTTGCAGATTTGAACAATTTTCGTTTAATAAACTTTTAATATATTAACGTAATTAACGTATAAAGTTTGCTATATTATTACACCTTTTCATTTTAGAACTTCAAAATGTCGCAGCTCAAAACGACTTTATAAAACTTGACTTCTCTCGACCTTTCCTATACAGCTCTTTACTGGAGGTTTTTCGCCAAATGTGTGGAATATACCCTTTATTATTTTTTGGTCATGGATTAGTAAAAATGGCAGGCCTCACCGACCCATTTTTTGTTGTGCTTTATTTAACACATGTACTTTTTACAGTTACCATGTATTTTATAGTTGAAAAATATAAAAGACGAAAACTTCTTATGATTGGGGCTTTTGGTATGTGTAATTGCAACATCTTACTTGGAGTTTATTTTCTTTTTTATATTGAACCTGAGAATGATCAAAAGGCGTTGAGGTATGATTTATTTATTAAAGATGATGAGAAGTTAGAACCTTTTAAAGTCAAATACAATCAGAACTACTCATATTTGGCCTTTGGATGTTTTTTATTTTTTATTCTATTCTACTCCATTGGATGGGGGACTCTACCGACCCTAATTATGTCTGAAATTTTTCCTCCTCGACTTCGTGGTTTATCATGTAGTTTTGTATTAGGTGTAAGTTGGTGTTTTTCTTTTTTTGTGACAATATCGTTTTTTAAATTAGTAATTTCTTTCGGAATTCAAGTAGCTCTATGGACCTTTTCTGTGTTTTGTTTAATTAGTATATTCTTTGTTTACTACTTTGTGCCAGAAACAAAAGATAAAACTCTTGAAGAAATTGAACATTATTTCCTAATGGTCAAACAATGGTTGAATCATCTTTTTTGAAGTTGGAATCCTTGAATTTTGAAATAAAATTGTTTTAAACATTTGATTCAGCGCTTTAGTTTTTAATTTACATAGTAAATGAGAAAATTAAAGATAAAAATTAAAAAATTATTGTAATTATTAAAATTTATCTATAATAACTAATAATGATTTATTATAATTTTATTTATAATAACTTACTATAATTTTATTTAGAATAATTTACTGTAATTTTGTTTATAATAATTTATTATATTATATTATTTATAATATTTTATTGTAATTTTATTTATGAAAATTTATTATAGTTTAAGATTTTATTTATAAACATTTTGCATTAACTAAAACAAAGCCAATTTTCTTACCTATTATAAGTTGTGGATTAATAAGCATAAACTTCCTGGATAAACATAGGCGGACTAGTCTTAAAAAAAAGTTGTAATCAAAGTTATGTTATAGTATTATGAGTTTTTTTTTTCTCTTATTTGAAACATTATTCTATTAGAATTGAAATTCGAAATATATTCGAGCTAAATGTATTAATTTTTTATGTTTTGTTTATGAGTAGAAAAGAACTTATCCCTATCCGTTTAAAAATCTTTTTATTATAAAACCTGTCAAAAAATAGATTTTAAGAAATATTAGCAACTTATATAAACCAGTTTGACACAAGAATTTCAGTCAATTTTGTGAAACCTTTGGAATAAAATTATTTTGCCGATTTTTGTTTTCGTTTTTCCTACCAAGCTCGCAGGTACCACACGGAACACTAATGGGGTTTCAATCGTATTAGTACCCCCGATATCCCACTGGATGCTGGCCGTGGTTTTAATCTGGGATTTATATGAGTTTGTCCGTCGGTTAACCATTAAGGGTCTCACCTAAAACCTTAATTTACAACCTTAAGGCCTTAAGGTTGTAAATTAAGGTTTTAGGTGGGACCCTAAATTAGTACCCGACGGGCAAACTCATATTAAAAAGTTGCAAAAGGCTTGTCCTATTAAAGACCTTTACAATAATTAATAGGAAATAAGAAATAAAAAATAACTCTAACGTAGAGCTAATTATAACATTGAAACATACTCCTTGCAGAATTTAAAAAATTTTATGATCATGAGGAGTCTCATACCATCAAGAGACTTGCCAGAAAAAAATAATATTTTAAAAATATGCCTACGTGTCGATTTTTTGACAAAAATACCACTGTTTTATTTATTATTGTATGTAATACGACTAGTTTAATAATCATTAAGTCCCATATAGATAGAAAGAGAAATAAAGATTTATTAAAATAAGTTTAAAATGTACGTGTTCTAAAGGACATAAAGGTCCTATAATTGGAGACGGACAATATGCCCTTAAATAAGTAAAATATGATGTACATATTGAACGAATATAGTTTACAATATAAACATTCAAAATTTTTATCATTTATTTGCTTTATAGCAACAGTATTTATCAAAATTGCACAATTGTATTATTTTTTAAACTTACAAATGTTATCTGCGTTTACAGCTTCTGATGTCAGGTTATTCCAGATATATACAGAGAAAAACAGCATTTGCGAATATCAAGTTGACATTGTTGCTTGCGAATCTTATAAATTTGGCCACGGGTATGTTTATTATTAGTAATCTTAGAACAACTAACTTTTAAACATATAACTAAATCAGAGAATATTTATATATATTTTTTTACTATACTAAGACTACTAATGTTTTATTTTCCAGCGTTGAAAAAATATTAACATTAAGTCAAGGTTTACGTAAAAACCACATTCAACATCAAAAAATTGATGTTCTTCTTAGCAGTAGTTGTAGTTTAATTTGAACCACATACGCTAACTTTAAAGCTTTTTCACAAATTTTAATAACTTTGACAACACCGGATGATGGAAAAATTAAACCTCTTTTTTTTATGCACAATAAAACTGTGTCAGTGTCCAACTTGTAGTGTGTTGGCATAGCCAAGGTGGTAATTGATTGAAGACACAATACCAGTTGTTGTTAATGCTTGGGCACACATTCTGCACTCAATACTGTGTGAAAAATTACGAACAACATACCCTGGGATGTAGCATAACACATCTTGTTGAAGCATGCTTATGTTTTCTTCGTCTAGTTTAAAAAATAATGATTAAAGAAATGGCTGCTCATTGAACTCAATAGCTTGTACATCTTGTAGTGGCGTTTTTTGACGCGACCAATTAGACTGAAAAGTTGAAGGTAAGGCTTACAATCTAAAACTGAACAGTTTGCGTTTCTGCTTGGAGCTATACTGTTGTGTATTAGTAGCCGTTTTATTTTATATGACAATTGTTTTATATGACAATTTAAGTTGCACAACATCTGTTTTGTTATCAAATCCATTTTTTCCACAACTGCAATCAAAGGTTAGCTCAAAATAGTCCTGTAATAACTTATAAGTTAATAAATACTTTAATGGTTCAAATCCACGGTTTAATAGATCAAGAGCTAAACTCTGCATACTAATTGTACTTGTGACTAGTCGAATAACACATGTTTTACGGCAATGTGAAGCCAATGAAGGTCCATTTTTGCTGTTACCTGTGCATTGAGACAGCAGATATGCAGTACTGCTAATAAATGCCAACATCCTGTATCTACTCTTGCTGAGTTTAAGTGGTTACTTAAAAGTTTTGACATTCGAATTTTTAGAGTTCATCATGTCAAATAAATAATCAAAAACACGTATAAAGTTCACCTTGCCTGTTGCATCCTCGAAATCGTTCACATTGTACTTCATCAAAAAGTCTATAGCACCCGCTACTGATGAGCTCAAATTTTAACCAGGAACTTTTGCATTCATTTTACGTTGTTGGAAGTGTAAATGTCTGCTTACATGTTTGTTGCTAAGTGTTAACCATTCTGTTTTTGCAGTTGACATAAGAGTACAATGTGTTTCCATTTAATGACATGACCATTATTATAATTAAAAATGAAGGCAATTATAAAAATGAACTTTAGAGTTAAATACATTTAACTTAATTTAAATTTTATTTAAGTTATATAAATAAAATTTCTTTAATTTAAAACAAAATTAAATAAAAAAACTAAATACACATCAATTCTAGATTCCTAAATTCATATTTAAATACATGTAAAAGCAATGTGAGTTTTTGTAATAAAAAACAAAATGTAGCAGAATATTACTAAATACAAACATGTATTTGACCAATAAATATATATCAACTGGCACTTGATGTAGATGATGCTCCTAAATAAAATTGATGGAAAAGAAAAAAATATGATTTCTTTACAAAAGCATTTTTTTACTTTTTTTTTGTAATTTTTCTGTTCAACATTAAATTGTATTTTATTGATGTTTGACACAAACTCAAAACTTAAACAAAACTTATTTTTATCGCATTTTTATTTTTTGACATATATTTTATATTTTTAGCAAATATAAAATCAGGGTTAACACTATTAAAACTGACGCTAAAAGTAAGGATTTTGAAGAGATATTGTTCTACTATTTAAAGAGATTGAAAACATGTTATTTTTTTTCAATAAATTTTAAACATAAACAGAAAAATTATTAAAAATTCATATATTACTTATAAAATTTACTAGAGCAGTCAAATGTTATCTTTTTTTTAATATATTTTTTTTAAAGCCAAATAAAGCTAGTCGAGAACAAAGTCTCAAAAACATTAGGGATAATTTATAAGACTAAACCTCATTTAAATAAAATATGTTTAAAAAATTTATATTTTTTGTTTATACATCGTCATATTAACTATTGTAATATTGTCTGGGCAAACAATCACTCATCTTTCCTAAAAACTAGTTATACAAAACAAAAGCAAGTAAATCGATTAGTTTCGGGCATGGATAGATACGAAAGTGCCGAGCCGCTATTTAAGAATATAAATGCCCTAAATGTATAAAAATTAAACATCTACCATAACTTGTTATTTATGTTTAATTGTTAATGATGTAAAAAATGTAATTTTCCGTATGCCGTTAAGTTCTTTATATCTTTATATTATTTAAGCGGTTAAACTAGAAACCTAAATTTTTTTTAAAAGAAATGCAACCTAGTTTAAATAAAAAACACCATACTCCATTATATTTAATTAAAAATTAAAAAAACTGACGGTTAAAAACTTTTTTAAATACCATAACTGTTGTGATTATTAAATATGTATCGGTTTTCAAAAGAATCCGCACTTTACCGCTTTGCAGTTTGCAGTTCGCATTTTACCGACAACCATGGAAATAAACAAATTTCAATGTTTATTAAATTGGCCTACAAGTTACTAGAAACTCTAAAATTGTATACAAAATGACTTAAATAGTTATAGTATTTTACAATTTCTTCTTGATTTAAGGACGTTGTTGAATAATAAAAGAAAATTTCAACCCTAGTAACCCTTATGGGTGCCACACAGTTTACTAATCGCAATTATTGCAAAACTATTTTTTTAAATGTTGTATTTATACAATAAGTGACACCATAAAGTTTGATACGTTTATTTCAAACAAAATAAATATTAAAATTACACAGTTTTTTTGCAAATTTTCATCAAATCTTTGTTTTACGACATCTTTAATAACAGTTGTCTTGCAAATCGGAGTATTTACATATTTTCATCTCTGTTAAAACTACTTTATTACTTACTACCTGTCAGGATTTACTTGTCTATTTACTTAATAAATTTTAGCAAACGGCAGAAAATAAAATAATTCAAAGTTCTTAGATTTTGGTAAACAATTACTTCATTATACCTTCTTAATTACTTCAAAATGCCTTAAAAATGTGCCTTTAAAATACCTTCTTACGTAATTTTAATTGTTCTTACGTACTTCTTATGGTCTTATTATACTTATTTACTTTAATATTTTTTTATATTACAAGTACCTTACATAACTTCACATCTTTATATGACTAAAGTATTTAACATAGATGAAAGTTGGGAAACGTTTCCAACGGTGTTGCTAAAAATTTAGATTGCAGCAAAGTTTTTTATAAAATAATATTTTTTAACACTCTCTTTAAGATTTATTCAAAAAACAAAATACAGAAAATATTTTGGCTTTATTTTTTTTTTTCAAAGTTTCTTTTTGGCTTTTAGAAAACAATCAACTTTCAGAAAATTTCCTAAATTCTGCAATGTAGGAACTTCCAAAAACTAGTCATAAGAATAAGACACATTTACGTGATACGTGCTCTATTAATTTATTTAAAAACTCAGAAATGTGATTAAATTATCAACAAATAAGAAGTTTAGTTTGTGAGATGTTTTTTCTATAGTAAAAAATTCAAGATTTCTTGTTGACAAGTTATCTATCAACACAAAAAATCACTACAATAACATCACAAACCTAAGAAATCGCATGACATATTACAGTAAACTCTCAATAACTCAAACCTTCAAAGGACCAAAAAATTAGCTTATTAAACAATGTTTGAGTCATTGGAGAGTTTAATTCATAAATAAAGGCGTAAATAGAGTTTTAAGAATAGTTTGGGTTAATAAAGGTTATTAAGAGTTTATTGAACACATTTTAAGTACAAAAATGGATTATGATGGTACGATTAAATATCTTGGTACCTTAAATAAAATATTTTTTAAAATTTAATTCCTGATTTAATACCAACGTTTAAATTTTTAAATAATTCAACTTTATTAGAACAGTTTATCCCAAATTGTAAAAAACAATAAAATCTCATTGTTTCTACTTTGTATTTTTTCTCCATTTTAAATTTTATTCTTAAAGGGTACAATATTGGCAACCTTACCCTATCATATATAAATTCATTTATGACACATTAATCTTTTATAACACATATCAAGACATAAACAACACACATTACCACATCATAATATATAAATATAATGATACAAAACTTTAAATTAAGAATATTTACAAATACAACATTTGTTTAATATTCTATCAATGACATATTCTGCTAAACATGTTTATCAAATTTATTAAACAAATTGTTAAACGTTTTGGCTCCAGAACATGCTGCATAGAATTGGATGTGTGAAATCTGATTTTTTTAATATATTAACAGCAACTTGTCGACTTTTTTACTTTTACTTTCAGTTATTATCATTGAGTATTGTTAATTAAAATGTCTTATTTAAAAGAATTAACTTAATATCATTAGAATTAAGAGGAAAAATTGAAAAACAACGCAAAAATTTATTTACAAAAATATATTTTAAATAAAAGAAAGATCTCATTTAAAAGTCAAGAAACTTACGACTTTAGAGCTATGATATCTTTTAAGGAAAAAACTTTTTCACTATCAATAGAATGCCCTATGTGATAGAGTTTTCATGAGCTGGGAGCGATAAAATATGAATAGATCTTAACTTGAGTCTAATATATAATTAGAAAAAGTTTACAGTAAAAACTATGCTTTGCAGACGTTTGAAAAAGTGTTTTATAAAAATTGCTAATGTAAACTATACTTTGCAGGGTATTAGAAAATTATTTATAAAACTTGCTAATGTAAACTACACTTTGCAGGATATGAAAAAATTATTTTATAAAACTTGCTAATGTAAACTCTACTTTGCAGGATATGAGAAAATTGTATAAGTTCATTGGTTTATGCTATTAAAAGTAGCAATTTGATTCGTTAAAAAAAAAAAAACATGTTTAGTGTAAACTATCCTTTGCAGCATTTGCAACAGTAATTTGATTGGTTGCAAAGATCGATAAACAATTCAAAAGAACTCAAGGAACTCAATGAACTCAGTTCTGAAAACAAAGTATTTCCTTAAAATTTTAACGTATAAGCATGGCTTACAACATGATTGATGATATACTTAAAAGATTTAAAATCTTGTCGATTGTCGAAAAGATTTAAGATCTTGTCGATAATCTTGTCGATTTAAATACTTTTTATGATACTTTATTGGATACATTTATTTACAACAATAACAAAATGGTTAGTAACGAAGGTCCTTTAAGTCGTTTTATTGAAGGCACAATAAGAAGAAATATATGTGCCGAAGTTTGTATCCCTTCTTACTTAAAAGACAATAAAATGCATTGTATTGCTCTAAGGTAAGTCAATTTACTTTTTTTTTCAAAAATAATTATCTTATTGTATTTTATTACAAAATTTAATACTTTTTTGTAAAAATGTTTATTGTTAATACCGTATTAATCTAATCTATAAAAAAATCTCGTTGTCAACGAGATTTTTTCATTAGACGGTGTTGACACTTATTAAATATTGATTAGTCAACGATGAAGTCGTTGACTAATCAATATTTAATAAGTGTCAACACCGTCTAATGATTTTGACATGTATGAATATAATATGTTCATGATCTATGTATTAAATTCCTACATGTCAAAATCGTGCCTTGGTTTGTCTGAATTCTTGACTATTGATTTGATTTATGAATTTGTTTAAAAAGCTCAATTTTAAATTTATTGATAAAAGAAGTTTAGCTCTTAAAAACATGAAGTAAATATATATTTTTTTTCTTAAGGTCTGAAGCATCTGGAAGTTGTATGTACAGCTCTGCATCATTATTTTTTGTTGCTGACAATACACTGATTAAGAGTTTTAACATCCTTTGAAATTTATATACATGCTGATTATTACTGTAAGTATTCTTTATTTTCGAAAAATATTTTCTGATTATAGTTCTCATTTTATTAATCTCAAAAGTTTATTGTGTATGTCAGTATCTTATTCTGCATTAGATTTTGGCTTCGAAAATAATGATATTATTAAAGCTGAAGCAATTGCAAACTGTGAGAGCACAGAAAAATGGGCTGGTTTTTTATGTTTGTTAGGTTTATCATCAGGTCTTTCTTGAATTATTGTTTCCTGTTACCCAGATTTCGGTGTTGAAAAGTATAAAATATTTTTTAAGCAAGAGATCTCACCATGTACTCATATTAAATTTTGTTCCCCATTTTACATTTTGTTTTGTTATGATGGGAATTTTAAGTCAGGTACATTTCAGCATAATCACTATGTCCCACTAATTTTTATTCCTAAAAAGCGTAAACTTTCCAGTAAATCAAAAACAATAATTTCGAAAAAATTGCTGCCAGTCTTGTCACCTAATAAATTTCTAGATATAAAACAAACCACCATTGATCAAGTTGCTACAATTGTACCCAGCACAGAAGCTAAAAATCCAAATAAAAAGCCTTACTCTATCCTTACATTCTTTCATAAAGCAAACCAAGACTTAGAACCTACTAGTGCAGTCTTACAAAATACATCTTGTATTCTAAAATCAAATTTTTTTAGTTCTATTATTCTTAAATCAAAGTTTTTAGAAGCTAGCATTTTAGAGCGAGAACCTCAAACGCATAAAAAAAAATTTAAAAATATCTGTAGAACTAGAAGGATTGAGTGTATAGATGGTTTAAACACTTTTCTTGAGCATTAATTATCTATTTTCCATGCTTTATGTATCATGGCTTTCCCTGAGAGTTCTGTTAACAAAGACACACAAATAAATCTTCTACTTTTTAAAATTCCATTGACACTTTTCAATTCGTCTTTACTTTAGTTGTGACAACACGTGTCTTTGATTTTACTTTACGTGTTACTCGGTTACTGCAATCAAAAACTATTGATATCTTAGACGGTTTGCACCTTATTACAGCTCTTAAAAATACATTTTTTTAAAAAATCTAATTCACCTCCTCAAGGCCGAGAAGGTCACTACAGACGAGGAGGCTACTTATTTGTGGTTATAACCCTCTCTCAACTCTATAACTCCGAAACACGATCATTGATGAACAAGGCCGCTGCGCGGAGAAATGAGTTGAGCGCGGTACTACCAGGGGCGTGGTGGGCATTTATTGTGGTGGGTATTTCCATCAGAAACGATATAGATAGTTTTCATAATAACTGCTATGAAGCAGCATGTTTGCTTTCAAGTAAAGCTGAAATTTTTGTTTTAAAACCAAGAACCTGTTCTATTCAAAAAAATCGTTCTAATGTTCCATCAGAGTCTGTTTCAGAATACTTCAAAAGAGCTGTTACTATCTCTCTTATAGATCATGTATCTACATCTATATCTACAAGGTTTAAATTAGAAACTGTCCCTGCATATAAAGGGTTATTAATTATTCCATTTAATATTATTTATTTTCTTAAAAGACCCAAAACCCAATTGTGTTGGAGGAAGCAGTTTGAAACATTCTGTGATTTTTATATAGATGATTTCCCTAATATCAGTGCCTTGAATGGGGAACTAGTTCTTTGGGAAAAATACTGGGAAAGTTTATCTGGGACTATTCCTGACAATATATCTTTAACCCTTAAATCGATATTATTTCCTGGATTTGAAAATATTAAGATAGCTTTAAGGATACTTGGGACACTTCCTGTTACTTTATGTGAAAGTGAGAGGAGTTTTTCTGTTATGCGTTGGTTAAAAGGCTATATGAGAACAACAATGTCAGAAGATCGACTTAACGGTTTGGCATTAATGTATATCTATCAAGAAATTGTTCCTTGTATTGATAATATTATCAATAGATTTTCTATAAAAAATAGACGACTTGATTTCAATAATTAGTGTCTATACTGTTTATTTTATAACACACCAACAATTTTTGAAATTTTTGTCTATACACACCTCTCTTCATATAACAGCTAACAAATAGGCATGGAAACCCCTGGAAAGGCCTATGGTGTTACATTTAACCCAGGACGGGTTAAATGTAACCCCATACTTTTGTTTGGGATTAGCTATATGATTAGTGATCATAGTTCAGGCAAACATTACCCATCTCTTTTTGACAATCTCTTTATATCATTTTCTAGCGACAAAATAAAAAATTAAAAAAATTATTTTAAATAAATTTTCTCTCAATCAACCTTATAATATTCATAAGTTTTTGTGCCGTTTAAATCAGTTTTTTGCTGTAGTTGTCAAAACCATTAGCTTTCTTTTTATTTCATCAAAAATGATCTGCTTTCTTGTTGTTAAAGCTTAACTCGGTATGTCTTTTTTTTTTTAATCTTGTTATATAAGAATATATATAATTTTTTATTTCACGATGTATATAAATCCATTTGTATTTTTGTCTTTTCTTAATTTTTCTTTCTCTGATTGTCCATGTCCGGAATAAATATGTTCCTGGACATGCTGATGAGCCCTGATATTGGGCGAAACAATCATTTGTTGGTTTATATATTTATTATATATTTATATAAAAAAAAAGTTTCAAAGTAAAACTAAGATATGAGCTTCTCAATGAAATAGCAAAAAGAAAATCTCTTTAAATCCTCCAGCCCAGGGGCAGGAGGATTTAGGGGACACATAGGGAGCAGGCTATGGGAGCGATGGCCTCCCTTAGATGTTTTTTTTATAAGAACATTTTGTAAAAACGTAAGTAAGTTTGGTAGGCTGTTTAAAAGTGGCATAAAATTGTGTAGTCTAAATTCTTTTTTTTTGGGCTTGCCTGCTTAAAAATCGTTAAACCTGTAAATAGCTTCCTTTAATCGTTTGGATCGAACGAAAAGAAAAATTGTCCACCCCCCTTTACTACATAGTCCAGATCCACCCTTACTTATTTCCCCTCCCCCCCCCCATTTTTTCTATTTGCTTTGTGGGCGTAGTTGCGTCACTTACAACATGGCGTAAGGCGCATTTTTTTGACGGGGTAAATTAAAAACCTGCGTCCGCCCCTGATATATATATATATATATATATATATATATATATATATATATATATATATATATATATATATATATATATATATATATATATATATATATATATATATATATATATATATGTATATATATATATATATATATATATATATATATATATATATATATATATATATATATATATATATATATATATATTTAACTATTTACTTTACACTAAAAAACAACTCCAAGAGACATGACAAAAAATAAAAATACATTTAAAGTATTCAATTAATGTAATAAAATCAAAATGTTTAATTATGACAGTACACCGCTTGGCTGCCAAAAGTAATACTTTTGTTTACAACAAAGTCACGTGATAGCAAAATGCACTACAGTCGTGGCCAAAAGTTTAGAATCACATGTGAACTTTTCATTTTTTTGTGTTTTTGTCGAACCTTGGTCAGAAATATTAATTCTACTTAGTTGTCTTTGTTCCGGTATTTAGTTAAACCATTTGTGGTAGCTAAGCAGCAGCTTTAATTAAATTTTTGATCATTTTAATGGGAAAAAAAAAGGAATTATCAGAAGCTATTAGAGGTCAAATTCTTATATTAGCTCAACAAAAAAAAGGTAGAAAGTAATGTTTTCTGATGAAAGCACATTTGAACAATTTGCGATATCATGTAATTATGTTAGAAGACCACAAGGATCCAGGTGTGTTCAGTACACTGTGCCTACTGTAAAACAACCAATGTCAATAATGGTGTGGGGTTGCTTCTCAGCTCGATTTCGCGGCCGGTTACATTTTGTACCGAAGGGGCAGAGAGTAAATTCCCAGATTTATCAGGGAATTCTACAGAAAAAGCTGGTCTCAAGCATGGAGTCATATAGAACAACCATATTTCAGCAAGACAATGCTCCATGCCACACTTCCAAGGTGATGCAAGCCTTCTTCAAGAAAAACAAGGTATCCGTTCTCGACTGGCCGGGTAACAGCCCCGATCTTAACCCCATAAAGAATTTATAGACCATACTGAAGCGTAAAGTGAGAAGAAAGGCGCCACAGTATATTGAAGATTTACAGAGGAAGCTAGTGGAAGTTTGGACAAAATAGATAACACCACAACTGTGCAAGAAACTTGTTTGGAGCATGCCACGTTGAATTGCGGCTGTATTAAAGAACCGCGGTTATCCTACCAAATATTAAATTTTTGGAACTTTTTATATTGTTAGATTTGTTCAACATTGTAGGTGCTATATACTCTAGTCTAATATGCAGTATTATATGAATTGGTGCTATACTATCTTTATTTGTATGCAATAAATTAGAAAAAACATGGTTTTTGTTGAAAAATAATGGGCGATTCCAAACTTTTTGCCACGACTGTATTTGGTTAGAACAACACTCTTGCTGTAAACTAAGCTAAAACACATAGCTTTGAAACCATAGAAACAACATTCCTCCCAACGTTGACATACTTGTACCGTATAGATTTTCTCTAGACTAATAGAAACGGGTTTTTGACGGGTATTTGTTTTGGTTTTCAGACGGTGCCTACATTGTTGAAAAATAACGCAAATTTTTTGTTAGTGCTCTATTGCTGTTCAAACATTTTTGATTTTAAAGAAATCGCAGACCTAGAACTTTTTTTTTTGTTTATCATACGCATGCGTATAGATCTTTTTTACAACTTTTTATTTAATTTGCTTTTTTGTCAGTTTGACAATTTTCTTTTTTTGGTGTCTGCGCGAAATATACACGAGGTCAGCAGTAATATTAATATTAATATAAAAATAAATATTAATATTGTTATAAAGGTAATTAAAACAAGCAACATAAAACAGACTTGGGGTTGTTCATAAATTACGTCACGCAATTTTTGAAATTTTTAACCCATTACCAAACCCATCCCCACCCCCTCGTAACATTTTAATGACCCTGCCCCAATCTTACGCAACGTTTTTGTAATACCATATTCCTCTACTCTTTAAAAAAATTTTAAAAACGATTTTAAATATAATAATCTCTATAGTTTCCTTGCCTTTTTTGAGTAAATTAATTAGTACTTTTCAGTCTCTTTAATAATTTTTTTTCACCCTAGTAGTATTAACATAATTTTCTAACATCTAGCAAATTCAGCTAGCCGAGGATATGTTTCGCTCTAAGCTAATAAACAAAAGATTCAAGGTTCGTCTCCTAGTGCTAAAAATTTTTTTTTCAGTTAGTGCGGTTAGGTTGTTTTTTTTTGTTGCTAAACACTTTTGAGCACCAACTAAATAAAGTTATGCACTTGGAACATATAATATCAAAGCGCAGAACGTGCAATGCACATAGACTGTTACAGCGCCTACGGCTGTAATAGCCTGTTAACAAGCTACAACTACTTCGTTAATGAAGTGTACAAATCGACTAGTAAGTACGACTAGTAGATTTAGGCGCAGTTGATCTTACAATCAACATTTAAAAATTTAGGGTTTTGGTCTTTTTTAGTTAAAAAAAAAGTCTGCTCTAGATTTAAAACTATTCCTCTTTGTAACAATTTTTTACAAAATCGCCTACCTCTCCCTCCCACCCCTCCATACTAAAGCGTGCCGTAACTTATGGACGACCTCTAAATATTATAAGCGTTTTTACATAAAAATAAATAAAAGAGCTATACCTAATCCTAAGCCGCTAGTTAAGTAAGTTATAAGTTACCAGTTTACTATTGTTAATTGATAGTAAAATTGTTACTTTATTAATAAAGTTAGCATTAGTCTTTTAGTGTTTTACTTTAAAAAAAAGATAAACTTTAAAGTTTTAGCCTAATGTTTTCACTAACGACAAAAAAACGACAAAAGATACTGAATAAACTGTAAACAAACATTGAATAACAAAAAAAACATATTTTCCATAGTTCAAATAACTTTAAATAATAAATTTTGGTATCCGTATACAATTAGGTAATAATAATTAATATCTTCAAGAATATCAACTTTTACACAAAGTAATAAGCAAAGATCATACTGATGAAACACCATACCGAAAAAAACCATAGAGCTCCTTGAATTCTAACTAAACTTATTAAACTATTAAATGAAAAAGTCACTAAAAACGTAAAAAGCCAATTTACGCTTAATACTAAAGCACACAACAAACTACGCATGTGAGGAGAGGATTTTTCAGACATAAGTAGATATGGTATAGCCCCCCATCCAATGGAGTAGCTTCCTATAAATAGCAGAAAACAGGTAAAAGCCAACCATGAGTAGCTATCATGGAACATGACATTACTGAACTCTAATATATTTTTATCATTATTGTCAAAATGATATTCCATCGTTTTATTATTTACAGGTATAATAAAAATCTCAAAACATACTCCAAGTAAAAGATTGCAAAAAAACATACCAAAAGCCCCAAGCATAAGAAGTTTTCGCATTCCACATTTATTAATTAAAAAACATGCTGCAATTGTAATAATCACCTGTAATAAATACAAAACTAAAGGTATTTTGCCGATGCGTACCATTTGAAATAATTTCTGACCAAAAAACATCATTGCATTTATTCCACTCATTTGCTGAAGAAACATTAGGATTGACCCATATAGTAAAGCTCGACAAAACCCAGGTGTTCTAAACCCGTAAAGAGCTGCCATAGGACGTTGTTCTAGAATGAAAAAATGAACCAATATATTGAAATCTTTTTGCAATAAAAAAAAAAAAAAAGAAGAAGAGTAATGGGTTATGCACATATATTAAAAAATAAAACAGCTAATACCAATAAACTGTAAATCAAATATTTGAAGCGTTTTAAAAAAATTCTAATTTATGGTACTCCGCGATATAACCTGGCAACTCACACTTTTTGAAATGGTTTTAAATGTTTTTTAACAAAATTCTCAATCACTTTGTCACTTTTACCTTATCATTATTACCTTTTAAATATTAATCCTTGAACTAAACATCAAGGATTTTTATTTTTTATATTAATTAGTCTAAACATCTTTGATAAAATTATTTTACATTTACATTAGTTAAAAAAATTTTATATTTTTTACGAAACTGGTATTGTGGTTTATACTCTTCCAGCTAATATATATATATATATATATATATATATATATATATATATATATATATATATATATATATATATATATATATATATATATATATATATATATATATATATATATATATATATATATATATATACATATATATATATATATATATATATATATATATATATATATATATATATATATATATATATATATATATATATATATATATATGTATATATATATATATATATATATATATATATATATAAATATAAATATATATATACAGTATATATATATATATATATATATATATATATATATATATATATATATATATATATATATATATATATATATATATATATATATATATATATATATATATATATATATATACTGTATATATATATATATATATATATATATATATATATATATATATATATATATATATATATATATATATACAGTATATATGATATGCTATGATAGGCCTAAACAAAATTTTTAAAGGCTAATTGGGTATCGAAATTGCAATACAAATCTCACTTGCAACCAGTTCCAACAGTACAGCAGATACAGTTCTTCCTTTGTAGTCAATGTACTCTTTACCTTTTACTCTAGCTTCTTTAACAACATTCCTTTTCCATAAAGTCTTATTTTTAACCTTTCTTCCACTGCTAGTACTAGGTTCTTCATCCATTATTTTTTAACTATTTAATTATATAATTTTATGAAAATAATATAAAGAGAAGATCAGCATTTATAATACATTTCATAAACTGGCTTTAAAAAAACGAGATAATATTTAATGCTTTTTATTTTGTTAATTTTTTTGTTCAACATTTAATACTTTTATTTCGTACTAAAAGTGTCAGATAATTTAGGGAATTTACGAGAAGTTATATATTGAGTGCTTGAACTAGTAAGTGAAACATGTATATAACTTAATAGAACTATATACCTTGCCCCTAAGTTCTCCTTTTGGGGTTATTTGTCATTTTAAAAGTCACTGACATAGAACCTTTTAACTTACAGACAATATTTCAGCTCTCTATTCAACGTGTACGTAAAGGTCTGACTTAGAATGTTTTACTATACAATGATGGAACTGACTTCAAAGAACAAATTTTCATCAAAAAGTCAAGTGTTAGAGCGTTTTTGTAAACATTGATTCATTTAATGATGCTATGCGAAAGTCAAGAAAGTACAAGCTAACCTGCACTTTAAAAATGATTTTATTAGTTTAGCGTCTGCCCGATGTTTATCTTTTGAATCATAAACTAAGTGATGAACAAAGATTTTATTGATCAAGCAACAGAATTTGAAGGTATTATTTTATTACTTACTATTGGTCTCAATTACTCATCTAAAATAAAACTAATAAAAAATGTTGTCTTAGCTATTCTGTTCATAAATTAGACATTTACTACTTGTCTAACTTATTTAACGAAGTGCACCAACGATCAGGTAAGCCATAGGGTTTTGCAATCCATTTGTAAATTGTCATATTGTGTCCTAAGATTAGCTTTCCATTTCTGGATTCTGATTGGCGGTTATGTAATTTTTTTTAATAGATTTTTTGTTTTATTTTTTACTAAATAAAAAATTTTAAATTTGTTATTCAGTAAAAATAACTTTAATTTTTTTTATATGTATATTTTTTGCCGTTTAAATATTGCTTCATACCAAAATGTATAAATAAATATTTACATGGCCGGGGAAAAAAGAAGACAAAAATATTCTTATCACTAGGGCCTAAATACACAAACATAGTCAATAAACGAAAAAAATAAATATTGAAGTAATAGGTAAAAACCAACTCTAAGCGTTGTTCCACTAAATCAGAAAAAAAATTTAAAATATAAACATTAGGAGTCATTTCTTGATTAATAATATTTTTTAAAATTTAATTTTTTATTTGTTGCATTTTTTTGTCTTTTTCTCTTTGTTTTCTAAATTTTAAATTAAATACTTTGTATAAATACTATTTTCACCATGTACCAACTATATTATTTGGCCTTTATAATGATTGAAATTTATAAAATTCTATATTATTCTCTCTACAAGGATTCTTTAATTTGCAATTTGTTGACTTCAAACTGTTTTGTCAATTGTAAGTTTTTCTCTAACCTTAACCAAATGATGGTAAAACAATGTTAACACTGAGTGGTCTGTAGTATTCTGCTATTGCAATGCCACAGTCACTCAATACAGTTTCACTTTAATTAACGTAATGAATGTAAATCCTTCCTTGAGTGAATTTCCTACTAACACTTAAACTGTTGTATGATTTTTATTATCTAATTACATAATTTTATGTATTATTAAGTTTATTAACTTTATACTCTACACAGTCAATGATACATTTTACAGAAGGGAAATTTTTCTGCATTTATTAAGAAATTGTCTTTTAACTGACTACATACTTGGTCAAATGCAGATGGATCCAAGTCTTATACATAAAATTTATCTATGTATTTACAGTATTTGAAATTGTTCCTTTTGAAATATTGTATAAAAGTAAATAAAAACAAAAATCAAAGTTCTTGCGTAAACAAGTCAATGTTAAATTAAATGTATCGAGTGGCTTTAATTCTCTTGGTCGTCCGGTAAATGAACTGTTTTTGTTTATAGGTTGTTTTTAAAAATTGTTTTTTCATTTTTTCCAGAATCTTAAAATGCTCAAACAACTTGTTAATTGATCAAAACCCTGTATAAACAAAATACTGGATAAATGAATCTACTAGTTCACCTTCAGCAACATTTATTTTAAAGTCTACTTCATCTAGTAGCGCTGACAATGATGTCGATAAAGAGGAATCTACTTCATTTTGTGGCGATAAAAATGGTACTGATGCAGACAAATCGCCATTGACATTTTCAAACAAACATTGTTTGAAACTTTGCAATTTTCTGGATGCATGTGACACTGAAAAGTTACTTCATGAATGTAATATTTTCCTAAAAACTTTTATAAGTCTTATTTGTGTACCAAATGGGGTTTTATCGGTTACTCTTTGTAAGAAATGCTTTTGACATAATCAAGTAGGTTTGTTATCTTTAAATTAAATTTGTTAGAACTATAATTCCATCTACATGATCATACCTGTTTGAAAAACATTCATAAGAAGCAAATTGCAACCCAGACAATAACGCCATTTTTCACATCGTTAATTTGTTTTGATTGTTACAAACACTGCCTCGTTTTAACAGAATATTATGAGAAGCTCAATTGTTCTCTTTTAAAAATAAATTTTTTTATATCTAAAATCAGCAAAGATTGCTTGTGGGTTTGTATTTCTTTTTAAATTTTTTTTTTAATTTTTCTTTTTTGAAAAATAATTTTTTAAATATAATTGAAAAAGTAAGTTACAAAGTTATGTTAACTTTGTTCAATATTAATATAAAAATATAATACGTCT
>NC_061167.1:27617782-27627782 GCF_022113875.1 Hydra vulgaris
GTGGTAGCAGCTTCAGTATAAAATGGTTGTGGTAGAAGTAAGAAAATTTGAAGAGTGTGCCTTACATAGTGCCATAATAAAGATGATGATAATTATCATGATGACGATCAACAACATTAACATAATTTTTATTATCATTGTCAAGCTTTCCGCTTTTATGCTTTTGATGATAATGATGATCATGATGATTATAATGATGATAATTATGATGGTGATGATGATGGTTATGATGATTATGATGATCATTTTGTTCACAATGATGTTCATATATGCATATATATACAAAATATAGGATAAATTTTAAATTTAAAAAATACACTTTAGGATGTATAAATGTTTATGCAGCCTGGTCTCAAACCCGGCCCTGGCCCTGGCTATATTTTATCAAACCCGGCTCCGACCCCAGTCAAACATCAACCCCAGTTGTTTACTGCAAAACATTTCAAGAATAAAAAACGCCGTGTTATTTTTTAAAAAAATTACTTATTTTATGCTATTACGACAATCACTATATATATATATATATATATATATATATATATATATATAATATATATATATATATATATATATATATATATATATATATATATATATATATATATATATATATATATATATATATATATATATATATATATATATATATATATATATATATATATATATATATATATATATATATATATATATATATATATATATATATATATATATATATACATATATATATATAAATATATATATGTACATATATATATATATATATATATATATATATATATATATATATATATATATAATATATATATATATATATATATATATATATATTATATATATATATATATATACATAATTTATATATATACATATTTTATATATAAATATATATATATATATATATATATACATAATTTATATATATATATATATATATATATATATATATATATATATATATATATATATATATATATATTTTTACTTCTTAAATTTAATAATAATCATACTAATTCAATAACATTTTTTAAACATTTGCTTTTAGATTGATAATGATACAAGTTTTATTTTTTGATTTAGATTCTGCATCTCAATGATATCCTGGCTTATTGATACGATATCCTGTAAATCCACTCACACACATAAATTTTACTCACATACGTAAATCCTGTAAATTCACTCACACACATAATTCTTAAAAAAGATGTTTATAATTTTATCTATAAATTGTAAATTATATATAAATAAATTGTATATTTTTTATGTTTTTCATTGTATATTACTATTTGTATTAAAAATCGACTTTGGAAATATTGCAAGTGCAGAGTTCAACATACAATTTTCTTTTATTTGCAAATTCAATATACATTATAACCAAGTTTAATCACGTTTAATAAGTTTTTGCGATATTTTCTCCAGCGTATTTGAGCGTTGATTTAACGTTATATTTCAACCTTTACTCGACGTCTTTAAGTCACGTTAAATCGACGTTTTACTACCAACGTTACAAATCCTTGCAAAATAGACTGCTTTAACAACGTTATAGAAACGCTTTTCAAGTAACGTTTTTTCAACGTTAAGTTGCGGCGCCTATGCAACGCTTTTTAAGTAACGCTTTTTCAACGTTTAGTTGAGACATTTTTGTAACGTCTTTTATTAACGTTTTTTCATCGTTGCGCTACAACGTTTATTCAACGTCTCTTTAACAACTTGACATATCTTTTCAAAATCGATTACTTTGTCAACGTTTCCGCAACACCTTTTGCGACCGTTTTTCAACGTTGATTCAACGCTGACATGTTTGCTGGGTTATTTTCTACTTTTTAGTACAAAAAGATTGTAATTTTAGCAAATGTTTTTGCTATATTTTATTTTAGTTCCAAATATATATTTTTTCAAATGACGGTTACTCGCCATTTAATAATGCTACCGACAGTAAACAATGGGAAGGTAACTGTTGATAGATACCTGTTGATAGTTTACAGTTCGCATTTGACCGACTAACAAAAACTTATATTGAAATTGTACATTAATTGCCAATCTTTGATTATTTAAAAAAAAATTGCGATTTTTTTGCAGAGAATGGTTTTTTTCTGAAATTTACACCAAATTTCAACGAACGTTCATTTATATAAAAATGAACTTTTTAATTGAAAAATATTTTAGAATTCTCATACGTAACTTTTTTTATTTTATTTTACATTGATTAATAAAAAACCAATTTGAATAACATTAAAAAACTTAATTTCACTAGGTTTGAAATTAACTTCTGCTAATTAAAGACAAGATTTGTTTTATTATTTAGAAAAAGTAGTTGTTTGTTTTACATTTTAAATTAAATAGCGTTACGTACATTCATTTTGTTTATAAGGTTAACGTTGTTAAAAGAATTTTACTTTGTCAAGCGAATCCAAATTTTTTCTCGCGTTCAATATCGTGTTTAATGTTTCATCCGAAAGTCGAGTTCTCAAATGAGTGTAAACCATTGCAAAACTACAAAAATCTTGTTCAACTTTAACCTGAGAAAATGCAGTACCAAAAATAACTTGAGAAATCTTATAGAGTTCCTTCCAATTATAATCATCAGGTTTTAAATGCCAATATTCAAGAATATTAAAAATTTCATTTACTCTTATATATGGCTTTCTCTACAAAACTTTTGTTATTTGCTGATAAGTTCTTGTATTTGTCTCAACATGTATGGCTTGACGTTGACCTCCTCCTTAAAGAAAATAGATTAGTTATTAGTTATTTATCAAGCAACAAATTTTATCTAATTTATTTGATTAAATTCAATTAAATTAATAAGATATATAAAAGCTTTGAAAAATAAACTTACATGTAAATCAATAAAATGTTGTACTTATTTTTAGTTGGATTTTTGAAATATAAAAGTAATAAGTGGTATTGAGTTTTTATCAATTTAATAATAAAGTAATATAAAAGTAATATGTGGTATCGAGTTTTTATCAATTTGCAATAAAAACTTTAGAATACAAAATAAATTTTTTTTTTATTGTTTAAACTATTTAATAAAAATTTTATTTAAATCATTAGACATCAAATAATGATTAAGTTTCAACTATTAAATACTATTGAAATACCTGAAAGTTGTTTCAAACGGTTTTCATCTTTATCTTGTAGATTTTCATCCTGTCGAGCTATTTCAGCAAATTCTATTTGTGATTTTATAAAATAATGAACTTTAAGTAGGTGATTTACTCCACGACTTCTCAATAAATTGTTAAAGGCTTAATGACCAGCAGTACTCCATGCAAAATGAGGATCCGATAAGAATGCAACAATGAAAGCATCGCCCTTTTTTTTCAATTGTTTTTTCATCGGGAATTTTTCCAAGTTCATTACCATTCTCGTCCATCATAAAAAGAAGTCCGACATGGTATAGTTTGATCTTTGAAAATCTTTCATTGTAAAAAGAAATTGGTTCATATACTTAAGTATATTCTTCAATAAATTTCCAGATTTCATCATTTAAGTTTACGTTGCGGTTATTTCAATTTATCCCAATCTTTTCATATAAAGCAAATTTTTTTAAAATGTCTGATACCTTAATATACGTACTACCCTATCTCGGAGCAATATCTTTGTGTGATCTCTTAGGATTAGCAAACATTGCATCATATTTAGGCGCTCGTGTTTTTTTTTAATGATTTTTCTTATTTCAGAAAAAGAGGATTCAAACGGCTTAGTAACGTCTTTAGCAGCTAATTGGCTAACGTGCGCTCCACAAAACATCTGGTGCAGATTGTACCAATATTGTTTTCTAACACATTTAACATTCTCCCATGTTCTAGAGTTTGTGATTGTCTTTCACTTTTGTTATCTGTATTTTTGGAATTTTCAACAAGTTCTTCTTTGAGATTGACTCCATCAAGAAAATTAAAACCTTCAAAATCAAACTTTTGTGTTTCCTCGACAAATTCATAACAAATAATCATTCGATTTTACATTTCTTTGATGCCATCAGAAGCTTTAATCATGTTCTTACCTTAATCTGAACAACTTGAGTAAATATCGTCGACTCGTTTTCCTACTTTCGCAAGCATAGTAATTAGCTGGTGGGCTAAAACTGTCCCAAATTGCCATCCGTGCTGAGTGAGCATTCCCAAAGTTCGATCATACAGTTTTCCGTCTTTTGTAAACCGAATACTTTGAGAAAAAACATTCGTATTGAGACGAGACGCTGAATCAAATATTAATGATGGATATTCACTTCTATGACTTTTCCAATAATTTCATAAATTTGATTAGCAGCTTTAAAAATAAATACTTTTGCATTCTGACCACTCCATGTCACACCAAAAGCTTTTCTTATTATTTCATTCTTCCCCATGCCATCAGCAACCGTTTTTGGCAAATTTCAATTAGAATTGACTTTACAAAATCTCTTACTGTATTGTTAATATCAAAGTCATAGTTAACCGTTCTACGAGAAACAAAAATAGCATTTTTTTCAACATAATCATGATATTTGATTTGAGCACTTTTTCTTTTAAAAGTTCCAAGTTCTATGGTAATATCCTTGTGCTTTGAATGCAAATGATTTTTAAGGTGAGAAACATTACCGGCAAGAATTAAGTTTTTTTCTATGCACACTTTGCATTTCTATTTCTTATTTTCAGTTACTTCAAAATATTCTTTAATTCGTTCGTTTTGCATCTTACTTTATATGCAGCTTAAAATGTTGTAACAAATTCTCAGAAAAAAAGTTACTTTTCTGAGAAAGTCATTCTTATTACTTGCTATTAATGACTTTATCTTTAACTAAAGGCAAGTTAATGTAATTGATAAAGCTTCCATAATAATTTACATCTTATGCTTTATTATCAATTAAAAATACCTTAAAATCTAAAGCACTCATAATTGTATTTAGTTGTGAATATGACAAGGTTTGTTAACGTTATATCCAAATATTTGCGGTATATCAAACATTTCTTTCGGAATCACGTAACCAAAAAACAGTATTAATTTAATACTAGTTAACACTTCTAAGATTGCTGTTTGTTTCAATCTGTTTACAAAAAGCAGGTAGTATTTATTTAATGCAAATAAGTCAATAGTATTGACAAAATACAACGTCGTCGCAAAATACATTTATACGTGGAAAGTCAAAATCTTAAGAAAATAAAAAAATAAAATAAAGTTTTTTACTGTAGAATAAAAAAAAGTAAAACTAGTGAAAAAAAAGATATAAAGAAAAGGTGAATAAAAATATAAAATAAAATTTTTTACTGGGTAATAAAAATTTATCATTAATAAAAAACAAAGTACTAAAATTCGCATAGTACACCGGAATTTAAAGAAGTAAAAAATATTTTAATACATTTTGAAAAAAAGAGTTTATAGCAAATAATTAAATATATGTCACTTAAGACCAAAAAATATTTTTGTTACAAGATTTTTGCTTGAAGAAGGTGTTAGTTCTGCAATTCTTTACTTAGATGATAGTAAGTACGGTCTTAAATAACAGAATTTTTACTTTCCTTAACGTAAAATTTGACTTGAAAAGTTTATTGGCATTTCATAAAAAGGATACAAATCGTTTAAAAATTATGCATAAAAAAGATGGTGTCAAAGTTAAAGAAAGAATATCATGCTTATTATACTTAGCATACAATTGCTAAATTTAAAAGCTTAAGCATTACTATAACTTCAAAAGACGTGTTGCAAGTGGAGTTATTAAAGCTTTATTTTAACGTAATTTTGAAAATTTTCTGCTATTTTATGAAAGATTCGCATATTAAGCAATATTTACGTTGTATGATATATATTAACTAATTTGAATCAAATGGTGGCTTTTAAATATTTGTTACAAATCTGAACATTTTTTTTTTTTTTTTTGTAGTCATCCTCCTTAAATTTTAAATTTTATTCATTTTGTATTGTAAAAATAATTGAAAAATACTACCATCTTAAAAAATTAACAAATTTAGTTTAGTTTGATGTCAGCTTATATTATTTTTCAAATGATAAAAACTTTTACGAAAGTTAAATTTTTTTTGAAAATATTTTTTTTTGCAATCAAATTTTTAGGTTGTGTTCATATGAAGAGTTTTTACCCCGCCTTAGCGGGAACCCGGTGTTTCATAGGCAAGACCTTGCCTAGGCAGAATATGAATTTTACATACGAACGCAGTATTAAAATTGTATGAGTTTTAAAGGAGAGGCTAGATCTCAGTGGGTTTTTTTTATCTCAGTTAGGCGGGATGATATTTATCTATATGCACAGCACCTAAAGCGCGTTTTTCGTTTTCAATTTTGTAGCAAAAAACTTTGTTATCAATAAAAAATTTTTAAAGTTTGGATTATTGGAAAAAGTTCAATTCAAACCGACATCAAAATAAATTAATTTTTATCAATTCTTAATAATATTAAAAGATGTTGTTTTTTTCAAATATTTTTACAATATATATTGATAATTTAATGTTGTGGTCCAATACTTAAGTTTAGGCGTGACGTAAGGACGACAAAATATCAAACATTGATCAAAAACTGACCATTTAATTATTATCATAAACTTTTTTTTTTGACTTTATTGCTTAAGGCATGTAAACAACCTCTCTAACAAAATAATATATATATTTTTTTAATTTATTAAATAGTTAATACATCATATCATAAAACAAACTTTGATGTAAAGTATATAAAATTGGTTTCTAGTTAATATTTAATTGCTTTATAGCAAACGAGCAATTATTTTTCATTAAATTTGCTGGCGGGAGGTGTATATTTCCGCTCTCAATATGACGGCCGCAGCCAAAATCGATTGGAGGGGGCCACCATTGGCTTCCGCCTCTCTATTGGCGTCAGCCTCCAAAACATTTTGCCTCCAAAAAAAAACTCTAACTGCGGCCGCAAATACAAAAACGAAAGCCACTGCACGCGAAAGAAAAAACTTATTGCCGCTAAAAATTGATCGGGAGGCCGCTTCCAACAGCTCCCGCCTTTCTAAAAAATTAGCCTTTTGGCAGAAAGTTATTTTGCTGCCGGGCGGCATTATTATCTCTGACAAAAACTAATACTTTTTACACCCATTTTAAGTAAAATGATAATAATATCTACAAAAATATTGAAGAAACATATTTACTATAGAGAACATAATAGTACTTTTACCTTCATATATATGTATATAAACATAAGTAATACTGAAAGAAATAATTTTTCATAAATAGTGTTACTATTAAAGAAAGCCTAGACAAATTTGTTCTAAATATAGCAATAAGTTAGTAAACCTTTTTTTTAAACTTAAAAGCTTGTTTTTAATAACTCATATAACCAAACTGCGAAAAAAAATTTAAAACAATTAATAAAGTAGGCTTGCTTTTTAAATATATTTAAAAACCATTACAGACCAAAGTTATTGACAATGTTTATAGTATATGTTTAGCAAAAAAACTTAACATACCCAAGTTATTTTCAATATTATTTAGTTCATCTTCTACATCATATAAATTGCCGCGTAACCATTTCAATGCTTGACAGGCTTCATACCGCTTTTTTTTAGCAAGCAGCCATCTAGGAGACTCTGGAATGTATAAAATTAAAATCCCCATGACTAATGCAACAATAAGAGCTGCTGTAGCTGATTGTTTGATGTTGCAGTATGAACCTACTAAAAAAGCTAAAAATATCCCAACTGTTATACCAATCTGATTTATGGCTTCTAATCTTCCGCGAAATTGAAATGATGAAACTTCCGCAATGTATATCTAAATTGTAAAAAATATCAAAAAATGTATTCTGCAATGTATATCTAAATTCTAAAAAATATCTAAAAAATGTATTCCGCAATGTATATCTAAATTGTAAACATGACCTTAACTAGCAGAGTACTTTAATGAGACATTACCATTTATTTTAAGAAATTTTTATTTTAATTCATGTAGAAACCTTTATTGTAAAAAACCTACTTGGCAAACAAAAATAAACTAAAAATTTCGTTGCACAAAGAAACCTTTTGAATGTATTGTATTTTTAAAAATTAAATTCGGTATAGCTTACATACAGGGACAGTTAGTGAACAAAAGCCGCAAGCAACCCCTGTCAATCTTCTACCAACGTACAATATTGTTTCATTCAAAAAATAGCCAATTAAAATCCATCATAAAGTGTAAAGTAAAACCGCCAACAATACCCCACGTTTTCTTTCGGAATGTTCAACGCAGAATAATCCAACAAACAATCCAGCCAAAATGCTAAGTGAAAGCAGAGACTAAAAAAACAGAAAAAAAAATGGTCAATATTTTTTGGGATTTTTCATAAATTATGACACGCTTTGGGAAATAGTGAGGGTTGGAAAGAGGAGTTAATGGTTTTGTGTCGTCGGTAATATAGAGTTAAGATGTTGTAACCAGTTTGAAAGAATGGGTGAAAAACGATTAAAAGTTGCGTGCCTTTATTTGTGGAAGACCCCTTAAATAAAACCTGTGGCAACCTCTGATGAAATATTTAAAGCGTATTAAATATATATAAGTATTAAAGCGTATATATAAGTTTAAGTTAAAAAAAAATATTTTAAATTTTTTTATCCTTACTTTCATAAAAGTTTTTATGCTAAAGTTTCGAATATCTAATGTTTGACCTCCTTAAGGTTATGCTTTTTGATAATAATATTTGATAAGTATTAGTCCAAATAAGATAGAATTGGAAATACCTAAAGCTCTTAAATTTTGCCGATATTGTTTTTATGGTATAATAAAGGTAATTTAGTTTGAAGTCATTGGTATTTCAAAAAAAAACTTAAAAATCAATAGCGTCCCTTGCACAGAGAAGAGTTTTTAATGACACTAACAAGGTTGCGCTTTGGTTTGTTAAATTATAACGGGACTGATTGTTTTTATTTAATGAAGTTTTGTGAATGTTTAATCATAAGGATGATACTATTTTATTGTAAACAGATTATTGATACTAAACGCCAGTTTTGATAAATGGTCTTTTAATAACAAGAAATTAAAAACAACTTTGTCAATTCAAATAAAAGACAAACAGGAAATAGTAAATAAAAATTAAAAAAAACAGTATGGTTTCAACAACAAACTTGGCTTGTTAAGTAAATAGTTTAATACTGCCTATGTTTTATCATCGGTCATATTTTTTAGCATTTTTCATACCTATTTTGTAAATAAAAATAACTCTAGAAAAGATGTCTATCAATTGATATTACAACTTATTGTTTGCAAGATTATTTAAAATCGATCTCCAAGAATGCTTGTATTATCTTTAGAAGCGAAACTAAAGGATAACTTTTTAAAATCATCTTAATAAATATCGCACCACAGGCAAATGTGTTTTAGAAAAAATAGAAAAACATTTAGGCCCACCACCTCAAATTTTTATTAAATTTGAGTTCTTATTTTTCTCTATAAAAATACGCTGTTGCCTTCAAATAAGAACTAACTCAAAGCTTAATTTTTTATACCATACTATTAAAATTTTTTAAGTTAAGTTTTATGCTTGAAGGTTTTAAACGCCCTTTGAAAAGTCAATAAAGATCCCCAGAATAAGTTTTTAATTATAAACGATTTGCTAATCCTGTATTTAAGATCATAAACTGCAGGCTTTTGAGTGTCGCTTTTGTAAACTTAATTGATTTTTTTTTACAACTTTGTTAGCATTTAAGTATTTATATACTCTAATTTAGACTATTCTTTCAAGATGTTTTGAAAATACAGAAATGATTAAGATTAGCCTATAGTTGCTTAAAATGATGTAAAATGTTATAACTTTTAAAAAATTTTATTTTTCTATGATACCTGTTTGAACGATACACTGGAAATAAAGATTATGCATCTTCCCAAAACCATCTAGTACAAATTTAAAAAAGATCTCATCATTACCTGGGGATTTGATACTTTTGAGAGATTTAGACGCTATTTTGAGTTCAATTTGTGAAGTTGTTGCCGTTTAAGGAACAGTGAGAAATAAGTAACTTTTAAATGAAATTGGTGGGCATTGCTTTTTAGATGCAAGATTAACA
>NC_061167.1:27633291-27635791 GCF_022113875.1 Hydra vulgaris
AAACACGACATGGTTTTGTAGGCAGTTTTTTCTTTTCATTCGGCGGTATCGAAGACAAGTCGTGAAGACTATTATTGGTGATTCGAGGAACAATTTCATTTAAGCGATCACCCGATAAATCCGTAACAACTAATTCTCTAAACTTAAGCAAAGAAGTTGTTTTATCTACTCCGTGTTTGCTGCTTAGGCAGTAAACGTTAAGCACAAAAATATCAAAGAGATGAAGAGCTACTTTCTTATACCATCTAATGTTTTTCTTTGGCAATCATAATATGATACCATTTGATCCGCCTAATCTACTCCTGACATATATTGATTATAATCTTTTATAATGTTGGGTTTCATTTTCTTCTCTCCTCTCCTGTTTGTTACTTCAATCATTTGTAACGAATGCAAGTTGCTAATCATTAGCACGTCTCTTTTATCCTTCCATTTCGCAACCACTACACCCTCTCTTCTTCTTCTTATAACGTCTCCCCGTTTCAGTTTAGCTTTTGTACATTCTTTTGGATTTGACTTTCGGTCAGTTCTTAACGTACCACATATGTATGTGTTTTGACTTATCATGGGCTTTGTTAGTTCAAAGGAATTGTAGAAGTTATCGGTGTACAGGTGATAACCTTTTTCTAGAAACTTCTCCATTAAGTCTAAAACAATAGCACCAGTTTGACCCAACAAATTTTTATCGAGAGTTGTCTCACCAGAGTAAATTTTTACTTTTAGCACAATACCATCCGATTCGCAAAGCTCATAGAACTTGATACCATACTTATGTTTTTTATTTTTAACATATTGCCTGAATACAAGACGTCCCTTCCAAAGCATCATTGATTCATCGATTGAAATATTTTTGTTCGGACAGTAGATGTTGTTCATTGTATATTTATTATATAGTGATCAATAAGTCCAATAATTTTACACAAGCGTCCACCATCCGAATCTTCATTGTCAATGAAATGCAAGAACCGTAACATTAGTTGGTATTTATTTCTTGGCATTATTCTAGAAAATAAGGGAAATCTATAGAGACTGTTCTTAGACCAGTAGTGTTCAAAGGATGGCAATTTAACACATCCCATATGAAGAAGAACACCAAGGAACTGCCGCATATCTTCTGAATTTATTGGTTTCCAATTTTTAAAAAGCGAGCTTCTTCTAAGCGGACGCTGCTTATTGATTTCTTGCATTGCGTAGCGATTAGTTTCAACTACCATACTATTTATAAGCTCTTCTGTAACAAATAGTCGAAAGAAATCCAATGGTTTTTTGCTTTCCATTTTAATCTTTAAACCAGGAGTGGCAGTAAATTTGATTTTCTTAACAATATTCTGCTCATCTTTCCATTGATTTAAATTTCTAGATGGATTTGTTTCAGAAGTTGTTTTGTCAGGCAAAATATTTCTTAGATTAACTTGCCGAGCTTTATTTTGGTTTTGTCTGTAAGCAAAACCACCCGTTGTTCTAGCTCTTTTCAGAGGCATTAAAAAATGTTCTGCAGTGGCTGCCGTATGAACTTCTTTTAACTGTTCGTCATCACTTTCTTCAGTGCTATTATCTTCAGATTCTGATTCTGATGCAGTCAAGCTGGAAGACGTTGTAGTATAAGCAAAAAATGAGTCTGAGTCTTCAATATCATCATCTTCACTATCTCCACATTCTTCCATAACTATTTGTGCTGCTTCAATTGCGGAGTATCTGCGTTGAACTACTATTAGATAGATAAATTTATAAGTTATATATTTGTATAAGGGAAATTACTTATTTATACTAAAAATTTTTACAAGTTTACATGTAAAACATTATAAACTAAAATGCACACTTAGGTTTTTCACCCTTTATTCATAACAATGTAGTTACAAATTTATTTAAGATTACATCCATAAAAAAATAACTTAGAATTAAAAAACCGTAATATAAATTACCTTTTTTACTCATAATAAGTGCCAATGTGCATGTGCAACTAAAAAACACAACTCTATTCTATCACATCTCTATTCTAATGCATCAAATAAGCAACGTTGTTTGTCACCACAATGAGTTATACTCAAAAATACTTACGAGTATACTCATATTTCGTCACTGGAGAAAATAAATTATTCACCAGTGCCAAAGTACGAGTATACTCGAAGTGCCTATTTTTTGTCAATTATATTCAGTATAAAAAGTACTATAAATAATTATTTGATTAAAAATATTATAATTATTGAAATGCTGATATCTACTTTTGGCAATGGGAATGAAACCATGCAAAACAGCCTCGGCAAAAGTTAATCATATCAGAATTTACGGCTCAGCAAAGAAACAAGACCATAGCTAAATATAGCTCGGCAGTCCACGTGTTAAGATGTAGGGGAAAGCGGTGGCAACATGGCGAATGGGGCAAGATGGGTTTTCATATAGCAACTCAACAAAAAATTTTAAAATTGGGTGAAAACGAAACTGTATTTGCATCTTGTATTTTAAAACACCAATTGGATTTTTGAAATATTATTAACGCCAT
>NC_061167.1:27640791-27681896 GCF_022113875.1 Hydra vulgaris
TTAAATCTATTAGATTATTTGATTCAGTGTTTATCACTGGTATTCTTCTAATCCTGGATTTTCTGTCTCCAACATCCTTATTTTTTCTAAAATCAAATATTTTTTACACTGCAAATCTCTTTTCTCCTTCATCTAAACTACAGAGCATTGTCTGAAGAATACATTCACTGTGTGCATTCCAGGCAGAGGAGCAGACATGCGGTAATACAATATCCTTCACTAACTTGTTCTGTTTTTTTACCAAGGCTAGTGGCTTAAGGATATGATGTGGACCTTGAATCCAGCTATGTTTAGTCTAAAGTCAATTACCTTTCTTTAGCATAATCACAAATGTATTACAATTATTAAAGTAAATTATAGTATTTAAGTAAAATATTGTATTATATCTTTATTTACATAACTAAGTTTCTTACCTTAAGATCAAATCACATAATCGAATAAACACCCATGATGAACTCTGTTAACAATTTCAAGTTTTGTAGATCTTTGTTTTTTAAACAATGCTCTGAGCACCAGATTTGAAGTAGTTTATTTGCGAGATTTAACCACCTTGAATGATTGTGTGGACCGATTTGAATCTCCTCCAAGTCATCAGAAAAAACACTTGATGCTATTGCATTATGTATTCTGTATAAATACTTCTGATCTGTAGACAGTGAATCTACAACTTCTTTCTCGAGATGAATTAGGTTTACAACAAAATCAAGCTGAGGGATGCAAGTCAAAATAGGATGTTTTGTTGCTATGTTAATAAGTTTTCCGATGTTTCCTGAGAATCTATTTTCAGATAAAGTTTTTCCATCTAAAGCTAACATTAAATGCCTAAGTGGCAATTCGTTGGTATGTAGCGCACAAATAATCCAGATAAGTTTGAATCCTAGTTTTTTCTCTGAAAATTGAATAATTCCACCCTTCCAACCTAAAATAAATTTTTATTTTAAGTAAAAAAAAAAAGAAGTACATAAAATCTTTAACAACCATTTAAAGAAATAAAAATAAAATCTGTGTTAAGGTTGGTTGAATCTCCTCCAATTGCAATTAATTGGTTTTCAATGCCATGTGCTATTATCCAATCATATAATTGTTTAGCAATATGTTCAGCAGGTGTTCGAGCTTCTCTCTCCTCTGAATTATTTACAAAGTGGAATAAATATTTTCCACCAGGTTCAGAACAGACATTATAATGATCTTCTTTGATCTCCCTAGGATAAGATTTACCATCATTGCCATATGCAACTGTTTTAGTAAGGTCTTTTCTACCATCAAACATAATTCATTGTATGCCCTCTTTCTTAACTTCATTATTATGTCTCTCTTTACAGACATTCAATACTCTTTGCTTTGATCTCTCAATTTTTTTATGATCTAGAGCTAGGTGTTTATCAAGTATATCATCTTTCAAAAAACCTGCATCTTTGGCTGCTTTTAATGTTGCAGTGCCTATTGATGCAGTTGCTCTGTTACTTGTACCAAATCATAATGCTGACAAAGCGATATGATTTACATTTAAAGTATTTAGCTGAGAAACTTTTTTTATTTCTGGTAAATAAAGATTGTCATTATAATCATTCTCAGCATTGTCTGACTCCACATCATTTTGAGATAATACTTCAGAATACTGTACAGTCTCAATTCTATCTCCCTTTGATTTGTTCTGCTTTCTTTGATGTTATTTTTTTTGTCTGGATACTTCTTTTTTATCAACTGAACCTATTTGCATTCCACTTTTAGAACCAACTTCATCCCTCTGTGACTTTAAAAATTTAAGTTCAATAATGGGAATTTTATTTTCCTGAGAACATTTGCAAACAATATGAAAAACTTGGTTGCAGCCATAACAATCAGATTTTTCGCATAATTTTATTGAACATTTACACTTAGCTATGTCAAACAGTTTATCTAAAATTAATTTATGATCAGAAATTTGCTCAGATGTTCCCCTACCTAACGCCAGATTATATGCTTTTTTCCAGTCATATATGATTCTTTCTTTTCCTCTTTTATGAGAGATAATGGGTATAAGTGGATTAGCTTTTTTCCATAAATATTTTACTGAGGTCCACAATTTTTTAGAAGTTAGCCTCAAATTTTGGTTGTTTTCTTTAATCCTTCTAAGAAAGAGACCATATTTTAGAACATCTCTTAAAGTTGGTAGTTCTGACTCTAATAATGTTTTTCCTGTACTAATTAGCTTTGTTAATTTACATTTAACTTTAACACGAGTGTTTTGAGCCATTCTTTATAACTGTAAACTTGTTTCTATACAATAAATACATGCGTTAATATATCTTCCTTTTAATAACTAATAAAACTGCTACTAGTGGTCCGACTTTAGCGTACATAAACAAAATTTTCAGAAATACGTCATCAATACATTTTAAAAAATTAACTGTTACCCATTTTTATGGTAAAATACCCCCCTTAGTTGCAATATTTTAGGATCATATTTTGACATTTTTATTGACAAAATAGGTGTAGTTTAAGACATTTATTGATTTAAAATGGTTTGAAGATGGCAAAAGTAAAAAAATTGACAAAACTCTATGGAAATTATATATTTATGATAAAACTAAAATTTTCAAGCTGAAAATTACCTGACTAAACATTAAATGCTAATAAAAAGAGAATTGGTTCTCATTATCATACGGTCAAAGACATAAAAAAAATACCCAGCCGAACCTAAATTCAAAAATAATTCAAATGTGACCTATCTTAATATATATATATATATATATATATATATATATATATATATATATATATATATATATATATATATATATATATATATATATATATATATATATATATACATATATATACATATATATATATATATATATATATATATATATATATATATATATATATATATATATATATATATATATATATATATATATATATATATATATATATATATATATATATATATACATTTTGTTTTAGCAACTGCAAGTTAAAGTTATTATAAGACTTGTTTTAATTTTATTACATTTTTATATCCCTGATTAAATAACATAGTTGATTAGAACAAAATTTAAGAAAAAACTAAGCTTTTAATAAGTTAAACGAATTAAAATGCATTTTACAGAAAAATTAAATTTAAGCAATAACCAAAAGAAAGTCAAAGTATAAAGATAGTAATAATAATAATAATTTTTTTTTTTTTTTTAAATTTGTACTGTAGAATTTCTTAAAATTTATTTAAAAAAATTAAATATATCACTCAATGTTACAAATAAAAGTTTTAGCCAAAATACAAATTAAAATTTTAAAAATAATTGGTTTGCGTATTCATTTATTTACTAATGCAAAAAAGGCATTTCTCTACTGGTTTAGATCAATAATATGGTTGCAACCTTAATTTTTACAAAAATAAACTAAAAATAACAGTTGCTATATAAAAAAAATTATGTAGTTAAGAACCGCAGCCATTTTAAAATTTCTGATATTTCTATCACATGCGCACCTAAACTTAACGCTCGTAAACGACCGTGTATCTTTAATATTTTTTATCTCGCATATTTCAGTTTTTTTTCGTTTTTACAAAAATTTTAGAAAGAATAGTGTATATCCGAATTTTCTTTTATTTTATAAAAAAATATAAAACGATGCGTAAACCTTTTTATAGTTTTTTTAAAACTAAAATATTTTTGGTGTCAAAAAATAACTCAACCAAGAGTGCCATTCTTAAACTTACGCGCAAAATTTTTTTAACGGACTCTTGTTTTTTATTAGTAGCACTTATTGATTTGTCCAAACTTTTTTGTATTGTCAATCATTAAGTCCCGTTAAAAATAAGTAATATCATGTGAATAGCTAACTTGAAAAAGGGAAAATGTCCTGCAAAAATTCCCCTTTTTCGAGTTAGCGATTAATTTGGTATTTCCAGCAGACACACAACGTTGAACTAACTTTGTATTTATGAAAAAATTGCGTTTTAAGTTATTTAATGTTAATTCAACGTTGAGTCAACGTAATCTTTTTAACGTAATATTTTCACGTTGAGCTAACGTTGACACAACGTTAATAAAACATAGAAGTATAAACCTAACATTCTAACGTTGAGCTAACATACGGACAACGTAAAAAAATAAAGAAATATTAACGTAGTTTACTAACCCCAGCGGGAACACAACGTTGTATTAACGTTTTTTTACGTTAGATTTTTTGTTAGTACGACGTTGCCGGCTCCGCAAAATGAAAAGGTTTTGTAACGTAAAATTCTTATATTAGATTTACGTTAGATATTAAAGTTATATTAACGTAAAATTAGATTTTTAAAGTTAGATTAAAGTTATACTAGTGTAAATACAAGTTAAAATAATATTGGTGTTTTATATTAACGTAAAATATCGATTGTAATTGTGTAATATTTAATGTTAATATACCTATAGTTATCTTCCTATAACCCTGAGCTGAAACCCTTTATACGCGGCTTTTTGTCATAATTTTTATATAAATATAACCGGATATATTAACATTATATGTTAAACACAATTACAATCAATATTCAAAGATAATATAAGGGTTTTTAACCAATTGGAAAGGGTTAGAAAAATAGTTTTGGGATATTCAAACTAAAAATACAACAAATGTTTTTTAGGATTTTTTTTTAAGATGTATTGTATATTCTTTTGAACTATAAATTTAGAAAAAAACTCAAAAGTAAATAATTGTTCAATGGAGAGAGCTTTATGTTTACTATTTGATCTTTAGTTAGCTTCCATCGAACTCTCGTGTATTAGCTAGATGACTTCTAAAATACAACATGGATAACAGTCAGTTATATATAAAATTTATTTTGTTTATAATTGACTATTTGTTTGATTTTCAGCGCTAAATTAGGTTCAAGACTAATATATATCTAAGAATAAAAAAAACAAATGTAAGGAAGAAAGGATAGATTAAACAATATTGAGCTATTATTAACGTACCAATAATTGCTTTACACGACTTTTTATCTTCAAATGATACCTTTTTTATATCATCACGAACTTTGTCTTTCATATTCAACTTGGCCTAAACATTATAATTCATAACTCTATAAAAACGTAATAACAAATGATAAATGAAACATAACTACTTTGTTATGATACACCTACTGATCCAGCATACTTAATTAATTAATTGTAAACACACTTTAGATTAATAATTCAAAGTATAATTTTAAAAGGTTCTTTACTTTTTTATAAATGTTTTATAGTCAAAGTTTCGACATCGAACTAAAGCTGAAACCTGTAGGGGAGAACCTAAATGAATGGAGCAGTTTTCGTAAAAGACTTTTGAAAAGTTAATAAAATTGACTAATTTATACATTGAAAATTGTTTGTTACGCCAGAAAAAATGTGCTATTAATTCCCATTAATGCAACATTTTTAATGTTATATTTGGACCATCATGTTTAAACCATTATAGGAATAATGAGTTGGTCTGTTGAATTGTTGTGTTTAACATTTCTTACCACAGGAATTTTTTTACTAATTAACCTTAGATGCATGTACGCAAATTTGATTTTGTTCCATTCAATGAGCGATTCATTCCTTAATGTTCTCCCCAAGTATTAATACTAATTTGTTTGTTTTTCTAAATAACCTTCCTTGGCTTGATTATTCTATTAAGTATACTCACAATTTAAACAGTTTGTTTATACAGCGTTAAACAAAAACACATGCCAGACCATAACATTTTTTGTGTTTTCTATAAAATTTTTTCCACCCACTTTCTTGAGATGACATAGCTAAAACATAAATAAAAGTCTTGTGAAAATTTTATGTTCGACAAAGACAGAACAAGCTTCATTCAGTTGTTTTTCACAGTTGCTCTATTAAAGCAACAAAATAGTTGCTTAACCAAATTTAATGACAAAATTATTTAACAAAAAATATAAGACTGTGAAAAACTCTACAGAATGTAAATGGCTACCAGGTCACTAAAATACTTCTCAATTTATGTATTGCATGATTTTACCTTTTACATTTTAAGTTTACCTTTTACACCATATTCTGATAAAATGTGAGAGTAATATTAATAGGTTCATCGAAAAAATGATGAACTTAAATAGCATTCTATCAAACAGACAAACTTTAAAAATAGAAGTTATAAATATTAATTACTTATTACAGGACTCCCGGTTGTCTTTTAACCTCGTTTTAAGTTCATAAAATTCTTTAAGGGACTCCATCTATTGAAAATGGTTACGCTCATACTTCCTGACGCTTTATTGGCACATTTAGAACAATTTTTCTCTAGATATAATTGAAGTTAAATGAACTATACTGAAAACCATTTGCCAATTATAATTCATAATCATTCAAAAAATCATATACAAATCATCGCGACTATTTGGCTTGTTATCACTAACAAATAATTAGAGAATAAATGGTATCCTTTTGTCAAACATAAATAATATAGGCCTGTGTGTTTGATGACTTGAATAAGGAAAGACCATCTACATTGACAACTAGAAAAGTTGTATTTGACTCATATATAAAATTCTAGTTGACTGCTAAAGTTCTTGATATGCTGTTTGAAATACAAATATAAATACATTCACCTCCACATTTTAACTCACTTGGAACGTTCCTAGGAGTAAAATTGGTCTTGTGCATTTTGGTAAATCAACATGATGACCATACTGGCGTGAAATGAAAATTAACAGTTAATTATTTGCATTTCTAGTTATTCTGTGTTTTAAAATTCATTTGGCAATCTCTGTAACAAGTACTCCATCGTTAAGATTTTCATTATCATCATTCATAGAAACCTCATATTCTAGATCAGAAATCTTAATTTTTGAAGTATCTTTAATGTCAGACACAAAACAAAAGTCACTATAGTTTTCAATTTTAATGTTATTAAAATCAATGAAACTCTCGACTTCATTAATATTGGAATTAACACGCAATGAGTTGTCGATTTCTTCATTTACAAGTATATTATTAAAGGCTTGATTGCTTTGGTGCCATTCCCTCATGTTTTGCTTTTGTTTTTGTTTATTCATTTTTATTTTTCTGAAATAAACATTTTGGAAGTTTCAATTATAACAAGAAGATAATGAAAACTGAACACAATGAAAAACAATAATAATAGTAAGAAAACCTAAATTTTTATTTATAAAAAAACAGGTAAAAATTTTTTAGAAGAGTTTATATTCATATATTTCGTAAACTTTGAAGAGTTAATATTCTTATTCTTTTGTCAAAATATGTATGATCTAAGTAAAATTTTTACTTGTTAACTCATTAATCTTATATAGTTAAATGTTTATACTTAATTGCAAAAATTAAAATCATGCAGTTGAATGTTTGTGTCATGATTAAAATCCTGAAGTTAAAAGTGTTATTAAATAGTAATAATTAATAGTCATAATCGCGCCAGAAAAGAAACTGATAACAATTTTTGGAAAGACAGTAAGTGCATTTGCTAGTCTTTATTAGATATGGGTATTTAGGCTAAAATAAAAACTTGCCTAAACTGAAATCTTTCTTTTCAAATATTTTTTGAAAATTCCTCGAATGCCTTTTAAAAGAAAATGCAAACCTTCAAACTTAGCTAATTATCTTTTAAATAAACTTATTTTATATTTTGTATTCTTATACGCCATCTTTAAGAAAAAAAATATTAATTACGGTGGATTTTTTTTATTGTAAGCAGAACTACCCAAGCAGGCACACAACGTTGTGTTAACGTTGCATTTATGTTAAAATTTCGTTTTACTTAATGTAAATTAAAATTTACGTTACTTAATGTTAATTCAACGTTGAGTTAACGTAATTTCTTTAACGGAATAGTCTTCCGTTGAGCTAACTTTGACACAACGTTAAAAAAACATAAAAGTATTAATGTAACATTCAAACGTTGAGCTAACATACGGTCAACGTAAAAATATAAAGAAATATTAACGTACTTCTGCTAATTATAAAAAAATCTACCGTGATTAATTTTTTTTTTCTTAAAGAAGGCATATAAGAATATAGAAAACAAGTTTAGTTAAAAGATAATTAGCTAAGTTTAAAGGTTTGCGTTGTCTTTAAAATTCGAGGATTTTTGAAAACAATTTTGAAAATAAACAGCGCACATTTATTTAAAACTTTGAATTGCTGATAAAAGATTTAATAAATGTTTGATTAAAAAGATTTATTTAAGAAAAATAAATGTATTTTTGGTTAGCCTCTAAATATTACCCTGCTTATTGAATAAATATTTAACGGTAAGTATTGTATTTCTGAATAAATATTTTATAGCAGTGTTTACGTACAGTTCTTTTCAGATTAACCATAAATGCTAATCTCAATACCATTTAAATGTGTTCAAATTTTTATTTTTTGAATTTTGATAATACAAATATAATAATTAATGCTGAGAAAACTACACAGAAAAAAATTTTCATACTATTATCAGTGATGGAGTGAAATATTTGTATTTTTTCTTCTTTTAATCCCATTTTAAGTTTTAAAGGCTTTTGCAACTATTTTATATTGCTTAACAGAATTAAAATTTTTTGCTAAGTTGAGATTTTTTAATAATAAGAAAAAGTAATATGTCGAATACTTTACTTTAGATGCGAGGAAATTACAAACGAATATCGAATCGGTTAGAGCCTAGATGTCATGCAATTAAAGCTGCTATGGTAACCTTTTAAATCTGATAGTTACTTACTCTGAGTAATATAGTATAATTTTTATTTAAAAGCTTTGGCATATAAAATTCGCCGAATGGTCACACACGAGCAGTGAACGCCTGAGGGAAGAAATGAAGTACATTAGAATAAAGGAGAATTGTTTATTAGAAAAAGCATATTTTGACAGTTGTCAAGACAAAAATAAAGATTAATAGAGGAATATTTAAAAATAAATAAGACAGGCTATACAACCAAAACAGTACTCAACAATAATAACAATAAAAAAATTAGAAAAAAAAATAAAAAAAATAAAAATAAATAATAAAAAAAAAATATAAAAAAAAAATTGTTTTATAAATACCAATATGAACTAAAATATACAAGAAATACATAACCAGTCAAAAATTTGTAAAACAAAAAACCATTCAACAAATTAAAAATATGCTAACAGCAATGAAAGGACTAATAATAAAAAAAAAAAAAAAAAAAACATTAATGCTAATGTGTAAACATAATTAGTGTAGTGATTAAGTAATAAACATCTCCTCAGAGTCGCGTCTATTATTACTGGCGTTTCGATGAGGATCAGCATTTTTAACTAGTTTATCCCGTCAGACAAACGTCATCGCCACTTATGCTTTACGCCGCGACTTACGCCTATTCCATACTGCAGTAAAAAAGGACTCACTACAAATAGCCAAAACCCAACAAATCCCAAATTTGTGAAGCATCAATATTTCTTTTGATGATATGATATAAAAAGTATAGATTTACTGAACAAACAAAAATAAAAACAACTAAATAAAACACTTACCGTACCACCAAAAGAAAACATGAAAACAAAATAAATTAAAATTCTAACAGAAACATAAAAATATTATTCAATTTATTTTAAGAAATAAAACCAAATAGGTATTATTAGCATAAACAAGCCCAAGATATTCAGAAAGCAGTATACCTCATTAACATTTTTTTTTTAATAAACAAAACAATACCTTTAAATAAACTCTAACGCTGTCATTGATACCTCATTTTAAATATGATAACCAATCAAAAGTGTAGAAAAATGAGTAACCCGCGAAACCCAAAATCATAACAATCATAGAATAATATATAATAGCGAAAAAGAACGTTGCACAAAAACCTTAAAAATGTAAGCGACATATATGTAAACATTAAATGAATGATATAAAAATATTCTGTGAATAATAATAAAAATGAAAATTGTGCATGTGAAAATTAAAATAAAGCTGAGTAATGAATGCAAGATAATATAACATGAAAGTTTCTGTAAACAGTAATAATATGAAAATCAGGAGATAAGTAATATATTATTAAATATAGCAATAAGGCTAACTAAATATTGTAATAAAACCAGATAATTTTAAGCCCAATGAATGGTTAAAAAATTAGTTGTGGGTAATATAACAGTGATATGTCGCAATATAAAAACGATGTAGAAAGCGGGAAAAAAATTGTTAAAAAGTAAAGTTTTCTCTACGGTCCGAACTAAAAGAAACTTTGAGACCATATCTAAATCGAAATTTCCGAAAAATAAAGTTTTCTCTACGGTCCAAATTAAATGTAACTTTGACACCATAACAAAATAACAAGGAAAAACATACTTCATAAAAACAAGTCGAAAGCCGCTAGTTTATAAGAATCGCTCTTATACTTATATGTATATGCATATGAATCCTTTAATGAAAAATTCGATCACACATATAGATAACATACAAATCTGTATCTACATTTCAACAACATATCTAATAAAAGAAAATATTATCTAAATAAGGATGAGTTCAAACAAAGATAGTTTATCTATAAAAGAACAAAAAGCATGCAAAAGATGTAAACAGGATGTATGTGCATAAGGGTGTATAGGTGTAATGTGTAAGTCTGTGCTATTTATGTCGTTCAAAAGAGTCTTGTTTTGTTAGTAACCAGCGTAAAAGATTTGTCTAAACCAAAAACCAGAACTAAACCAAGCCAGCTCAGCCATACTCCAGAAAACCATGATGGACTAAACACCTATGCATGGATTTATAACTGACTTGTGACTAAAAAGCTAGCCCAGGCATCTTCCACAGACAAAAATCCTCTTTCACGGTGACAGTAATTGCGATTAGGAAAATAGTCGTGCTCGATGACCGTAACACTAACCCTTACGGGCTAGGCCCAATATTATTTAAAAACTTTGGCATATAAAATTCGCCGAATGGTCAAACACGAGCAGTGAACGCCTGAGGGAAGAAATGAAGTAAATTAGAATAAAGGAGAATTGTTTATTAGCAAAGCATATTTTGACAGTTTTCAAGACAAAAATAAAAATTAATAGAGGAATATTTAAAAATAAATAAGACAGGCTATACAGCCAAAACAGTACTCAACAATAATAACAATAAAAAAATAAAAAATAAAAAATAAAAAAAATAAAAATAAATAATAAAATATATATATATATATATATATATATATATATATATATATATATATATATATATATATATATATATATATATATATATATATATATATATATATATATATATATATATATATATATATATATATATATATATATATATATATATATATATATATATATATATATATATATATATATATATATATATATATATATATATATATATATATAAAAAAATTCAAAAATAAAAAAAAAAATTGTTTTATAAATACCAATATGAACTAAAATATACAAGAAATACATAACCAGTCAAAAATTTGTAAAACAAAACACCATTCAACAAATTAAAAATATGCTGACAACAATGAAAGGACTAATAATGGAAAATAAAAAAACAAAAAAAAAAACAAAAAAAAAAAACATTAATGTTAATGTGTAAACATAATTAGTGTAGTGATTAAGTAATAAACATCGCATGCAATTAAATAATAATTCTCATGCAATTAAAGCTGCTATGGTAACCTTTTAAATCTGATAGTTACTCTGAGCATTATAGTATAATATTTTTAATCAAATTAACTGCGGAAAATGAATTTTAATAAACTGGTCACTTTGCTTATAATTCAACAAACAATATAAGTATATTTATAATTTGAAACCGGATTGTTAATTTTTCAAATATCTTCACCAAGCATCTGATATGCATTAAGTGTTAAAAAAAATCAAATTATAATGTAAGTTAAATTAAATATATTTTAGAATTTTCATTCATAGAAACCAAAAAGAGTTTTCAACAAAAGCTCTAATAAATGATCATATTGCAAATATTGAAAGGCTTCTTCATTGGTAAATAAATGTCCAACAATTTGTGTAGAGAATGCAAGCAATTGTTAAACAGTTATATTATTATTATTATTTAGTTTTATTTGGTATATTTATAGTATATACTATACCTGTAATCTTCTTGTATATTTACAGTTTTTAGTATTAGTTTGCATATTTCTTTAGTTAAAATAACCATATCTAATATAGGCTAGCAAATGCTCTTACTGTCTTTCCAAAAACTGTTTTTAGCTTATTTTTGGACACAGTTATGACTAATAATTATTACTATTTAATAACAGTTTTAACTTTAGGATTTTAATTATGATATTAACATTTATCTGAATGATTTTAATTACATCAATTATATACAAACATTTAACTATATGAGATAAATGCAAGTAAAAAACTTGCTTTGATCAAACCTAGTTTGATTAGAGGATAAGAATATTAACTCTTTAAAGAATAGGGAATATAAGAATATTAACTCTTCTAAAAAAGTTTTTACCTATTTTTTTATTAATAAAAATTTAGATTTTCTTCTAATTATTATTGTTTTTCATTGTGTTCAGTTTTCATTATTATCTTGTTATTGTTAAAACTACTAAATTTATGTTTACTTCAGAATAATAAAAATAAATAAACAAGAGGAAATAATATATTTGTAAATGAAAAAATCAACAACTGATCGAATGTCAAATCCAATATTAATGAAGTCAAGAGTTGCATTGATTTCAAAAACAATAAAATTGAGAACTATAGTGCCTTTTGTTGTGTGTCTGACCTTAAAGATACTTCAAAAATTGAAAGTTCTGATCTAGACTCTGAAGTTTCTATGAATGATGATAATGAAGATCTTAATGATGGAGTACTTGTTACAGAGATTGCCATATGGATTATAAAACACATAATATCTAAAAGTGAAATTGATGAACTGTTATTTTTAATTTTACACCATAATGGTGATCATGTTGATTTACCAAATTGCGCAAGGACAATTTTAAATACTTCTAGGAATGTTCCAAGAGAGTTAAAATGTGGAGGTGAATTTATTTATATTGGTATATCAAACAGCATATCAAGAACTTTAGCATTCAACTAGCATTATAGATTTGAGTCAAATAAAATTTTTTTAGTTGTCAATGGCCTTCCCTTATTCAAGCCATCAAACACACAGGCCTATATTTTTTATGTTTGACAAAGGTATACCATTTATTGTATCATTATTTGTTAGTGAAAACAAGCCAAATAATCATGATGATTTTTATATAATTTTTTGATTGAGTATGAGTTATTATTGGCAAATGGTTTTCAGTATAATTCATCTAACTTCAATTATATCTTGAGAAAAATTGTTTTAAATGTGCCAATAAAACGTCAGGAAGTATGAGCATAACCATTTTTAATAGGTGGAGTCCCTTGAAAAAATTTATAAACTTGAAACGAGATTAAAAGACAACCGGGGGTACTGTAATTGGTAATTAATATTTATAATTTCTATTTTAAAAATTTGTCTGTTTGATAGAATGCTACTTAAGTTCATCATTTCCTCGATGAACCTATTTAATTTATTCTCACATTTTACCAGAATATGGTGTAAAAGGTAAACTTAAAATGTAAAAGGTAAATTCATGCAGTACATAAATCGAAAATTATTTTAGTGACCCGGTAGCCATTAACATTCTGTAGAGTTTTTCACAGTCTTGTATTTTTTGTTTAATAATTTTGTCATTAAATTTGGTTAAGCAACTATTTTGTTGCTTTAATAGAACAACTATGAAAAACGACCGAATGAATCTAATTATGACTTATTCGAACATGAACTTTTCACTTTTATTTATGTTTTAGCTTTGTCATCTCAAGAAAGCAGGTGGAAATTTTTTTTAAAGAAAATATAAAAAATGCTATTGTTAGTTATGTATTTTTTTTTAACTTAGGAAAGTCAAAACGTTTACATTGTGAGTAAGTTTAAAGGAAAAATCAAGCCCAACGAAAGTAATTTAGAAAAACAAACAATTTTCAAATTTGGACAAAATTATTATTTGGAGAAAATCAAATTTGCATTCATGCATTTTAGGTTATTGGTAATAAAACTCCTGAGGTAAGAAATGTTAAACATGATAATTCAAAAGACCAAATCATTATTGCTATAATGGTCTTAACATGATGGGCAAAACATAACATTAAAAATGCTTCATTAATAGGAATTAATAGCACATTTCTCTTGGCGGAACATACCTTTTTAATGTATAAATTAGTCAACTTTATGAACTTTTAATAAGTCTTTTACGAAAACTGTCCCATTCATTTAGGTTCTCCCCTACAGGTTTCAGCTTTAATTCAATGTCGAAACTTTGAATATATAACATTTATAAAAAAATAAAGATATTTTTTAATTTATACTTTGAATTATTACTCTAATGTGTGTTTACAATTAATTAATTAAGTTTGCTGGATCATTGATGTTACATAACAAAGTAGTTATGTTTCATTTATCATTTGTTGTTTCATTTTTATAGCATTATGAAGCATTGTGTTAAGGCCAAGTTGAAAACGAAAGGCAAAATTCGTGGTGATATAAAAAAATTATTATTTGAAGATAAAAAGTCGTGTGAAGCAATTATTGGTACGTTAGTAATAGCTCAATATTGTTCTATCTATTAATTTTTGAGTTTTTTTTGTAAATTTATAGTACAAAAGAATATATAATTCATCTTAAAAAAAAATCTTTAAAAACGCTTATTGTATTTTTAGTTTAAATATCCCCAAAACTATTTTTCTAACCCTTTGTAAGGGGTTAAAAAAATTTATATTATCTTTGAATATTGATTGTAATTGTGTTTAACATATAATGTTAATATATACGGTTATATTTATGTAATAACCATGACACCAAGCCGCGTATAAAGGACTTCAGCTCAAGGTTATAGGAATCTAACTATAGCTATATTAGCATTAAATATTACACAATTACATTTATTATTTTACGTTATTATAAAACACCAATGTTTTTCCAACTTGTATTTACATTATTAGTATAACGTAAACCTAAATTTAGAATTTTACTTTAATATAACTTTAATATCTGATGTAAATCTAACGTAAGAATTTTACGTTACAAAACCTTTTCATTTTGCCGAACCGGCAACGTTGTACAAAGTTAAAGTCTAACGTAAATAAAACGTTAATACAACGTTGTGTTCCCGCTGGGAACAATGATAAAACATTGTTATGGTTAAAAAATTTTCGTATTTACCGTAAATAGTTTGTTTACAAGAAAGATTCTATGTTTCGTCTTTATATCAATATAACGTTTGCTGTTTTACAAGGATCTTTTCTTGTACCAATTTTTTTTTATAATATGCATAAATGAACTTTATTAATCATTTTATTTAACAACCGTAAATTTTGCAGATGACGCAGATTTTTTTTATTATGATGATATTATTATGCAGTTTACTAATATGACACAATTATTAAAAAAAAAGCTCTATAATACGTCGGAACCTTTAAATAAAATATATTGGCAAATGTATTACAAAATCGCTATTAATTGAAACATAAAAACATAATATTCTAATTAATAACAACCTTATTTCTCCTTTGTTACCAAAACAGAAAAACCGGTATTTTGTTTCTTATAAAACCAGCAAAAATTGTTTTAGTGCATTTGCAGCCGACCTATTTAGGCATTTTGAGCGGTTCGTTAAAGTTTTACTCATTGTTTACTTGGTGGATCATTAGTGGCAGCCGCTATAAAATGCAAGCCAAACAGTTGCTGACATAATAATATTGGCTAATTATTGACTAAGCGCTTTTTGCGGCTGCCTCTAATGTTTCACAAAATAATCGATGAGCAAAATCTCAGTAGACCGCTCAAAATGCCTGTATTTGTCCACTGAAATTCCGATAAAGAATGGTTGTTGGACAGGTCCTTATCTCAGGAAAAAAAAAGTCTTACCAAACTTTTAGTTTTCAACCAAACTAACATTTGCTTCATTCAAATAAATTGAGAAAACTATAGTTTTAATTGAAAATCTCTTTCATTATATTTAATTCTTCTTTTTTTTTTTTTTTTTTTTTTGAATAATAATTCGTTTAACAAAATACTTTAATTTATAATTTTTTTACATAAAAGTGTATTAATGATTCATTGTAGACATTGTATTTTTATCAAAAAGTGACCAATATTGTAGATATATTTATACTTAACTTACTATTTGTATCAGAATAAACTTTAAAATTTTTGATTTTAAAATTGATAATGAAACAGTTAAAATTAAATTCACTTGCCATTACAGCAGGTCTTGTTATAAATAAAAAACCGCGTAACACATATGTGTAATGAGATTCCTGAAGTTTTAAAATTATTTGGATTTTTCTGTATTAACATCAACTATTTTAAGATACCGCAATTTACTAAACAATTTGAAACGAATTTTTTTTAAAAGTTTATTCAGTTAATCAAAGCAATGTAAAAACGTTATTTTGCTTTCAGTTTTTTAAAAGTAAAAGAAGTTTGACACTCCATGTTTTCTTTTTTAATTTGTCGAAACTAACTAATTAAAAATATTCTGATACTTAAAAATTGTGATAAGGCTTTTTAATTAACTTGTAAGATTTTCTTTTCTTGGCAAATACTTCGAAAAGTGACATGGTTAAGTAAAGGCTAAAAATAGTATTTCAAAAAAAAGACCTCCCCAACGCGTTAGATACATTGGATCACAAAACATTGTTAAAAAAACCCTTTAGATATATGATATAAGAAAATTATAGAACAAGTAGATTGCCGATTACCTAATTAAAGTTAATCGGCAACTTATAACTTCTAACTTATAAGTTCTACTTTACTTTTTATTAAGTTTCCTAAGAATCTATTTTTGGGCTTTTGCTTATCGTAATATTTGTGAATGATCTCTGGAGAGCGTTAAATTTAAACAACAAAAAAGTTAGCTGAAGCCACTAACTGCTGTTACTTCAGAAAAAGATATACATAGTTTTTTGTACAAATAAACAATAAGATTTAATACCATTCAAAGCAAATTAATTCTCTAATAACTTAAATAAAACAAACTTTTTGTTTTTTTACCGAAGGTCCATTTTTCCATCCTTTACCGAAAGTGCAAGAATCTTTTCAAAATTAAATACCGTAAAACAGGGTATATAGCAATAATGAAGTAAATAGGGGCAGAAACTTAAAATTATTTTTTTAAGTATCAACATAGTGACAGAGACAGCTGATAGACCAATGAATCTTTTTATCCTATCAAGTATGATTCAGATACATAAATCTGATATATGGCACAGAAAAGAGTACAGAATGTGAGGTTGTGTAATATTACCAAACTGTTGCATATGTAATTTGAAAAAACTGTGAGAAGCTACAGATCATACACCTAACGATAACTAATATATTTTAATTAATTTTAAGTTTTCAAGAAAAATATTTAATATTTGGGTAAACTGAGACAGTTGTGGAAGTTTGAGCTGAACTTTATTATTTAGTCTTATTCCAAATAATATACTGCGCTAACTTTTTTACTTTTACAATTTAATTAGTATTTAAAACTTATAATATAATAACATTACCTAATTTTTATAATTAATAATTGTACATTAAGTGCAACTGTGCATTGTTAATGTTTTCCATAATCATACTATAATCTGTTATGTTTATGTGCGATTGTGCATTGTTCATTGTTTTACATAATCATACTATAATCTGTTATGTTTATATGCGATTGTGCATTGTTCATTGTTTTCCATAATCATACTATAATCTGTTATGTTTATGTGCGATTGTGCATTGTTTTACATAATCATACTATAATCTGTTATGTTAATATGCGATTGTGCATTGTTCATTGTTTTACATAATCATACTATAATCTGTTATATTTTTAAGTATTGTAAAAAAAACTTTAATAACAATTTGTTGTTTTATAGTAAATAAAGATTTAGTACAGTTGTGAGTCAATTGTGGAGTTTAGTTAGTGTTGAATGTTACCAGTGCATTTTAGGCTTTCACACATTTTTTAAAAACTTTAACAGTGTCTTTTATACACTTTTATTAAATGCAAAATAGAGATGGAATATACACAGAATATAGGTGAAAAGAGACAAGCAACTAAAACGGTTGGTATTTCTGTTCAATACACATGCGGGGTCAAAAGGGACAGAAAGAAAACAAACAAAAAATAAGGTTAGTCAATAATTGTATTTATCAAAAAATTCATATTTTAATAGAAGTAGAACATTACCATACTTAGCACTATAAAATGAAAATATAAAAGCAACGAGACTATAATTTCATTCAGTTGGACAAGAATCTTGAAAACTATTATTTTTACTCTATTTTACGGTATAAAAAACCAAAAAAATAAATGCGAGAAATTAATGAAAAATAAAAAGTTTGCAGTGATTATTTTGACAATATGACATTTAAAGAGGCTATATTTGCTAATGATACAACTAAATTCTCCAGTCTTGAAAAAAAGTATTTTTTTGCTTACAACAGAAACAGATCTTTCTTCTGTGAAAAAAATCTAGATGTTTAGTATTAAAAGTTATTGCAACTTTGTTGATATTCCTATATATGATAAATGGCAGCAATCTTACTTAGTTCTCTATTTTACGTCTTTTTGGATAATCGTAACTACTAACCTCTGATAAGTGCTAAATAAATTTCTTTGATGGATACTATTCATACAATTTCTTCACCTTTTTCTTCTGATTCCGTTCCCTACCTTTTCATTTTTCTTATTTGTATTTGTATGAAGTATTGTCGCTATTTTTTGTTTTGTTTTTTTAATGAGATTCCCTCATTTTAGAAAAAATTAAAATGTTGCTTTGCAGATTTATTTGGATCTGGTTTTTCTGACAAACTTAACCCTCTGTCTCAAGGTTGCGTTTTTTTTTATCTTTTTAACAAAAGTACCATAGACGTTCCTTATTTAAACTTTTCTCATTTGTTTTACAATTTAAACTCATTCTTATAAAAACCAAAGTAGCATTTAATAGATGCGAAATTGCATCCCTTTCCTCTTCTTTTATGCTCAAAAATCTTTTATTCATTTAGTTTTTTACTTGAATGTTGGTGCCTTGAAATTTTTTACCATCTTCATATTTTCCCGACTGATACAATTTATACATTTTATGTCTTTTACCACTATCTTGCTTTTTAATTTGTGTTTTTGCTTTCTGTTATCTCCAAATATAAATAGTGGTTGGTTGCTGTCACTTCTTATTTCAAAATAGTCTGCAAATGATAAAACAAAAAATTTTAACATTGTAAGATTAAAAATACTAAAAAAGTTGTTTATTTTACAATCAATTTTGTTTTGGCAAGTTTTAATCTTTTAATTTACTTAAGTTTGCTGATATGACGTTTTTTTTACAAAGCGGTCGATATGCTTTTTAACCAAGTTTAACCTAAGTTTTCTGCGAATTTGTTTGAAAGATAGAATCAAGGCCTTAAATAAGTTCAAAAAATAATGAGTAAAAAAATAAAATTAAAAAAAAATTAGTAACAGAAGTCCTCAAGCAAAATTGCATGTCGATTGAATTAATCACCAGCATGACCTTTAATATGAATAATATTGTCCTTACTATTTTTTTATTAGATAAACTGTTTTAAAAGAATGTTGTCAAAAAGTAGCTGTAGCGCAGTGGTCAGCGTGCTTGACACAGAAATTGGAGATCCGTGATTTAATGCAACCTCTGGGCAAGCTTTTTAACATCGGCTAGGAAGGAGGTACTTCTTCGTTAAAATCATCATCTTGTTCTTTAATCTCCGATTTGTGAAAAAAAATTGAGTTATTGATGTGTTATGTACTTCAGAATAATGTTTTTTATTGATTTGGAAAGAAAACATAAGTTATAAAAAACCTTTTTTCTCCTGAAAAAAGGTTTTTTGTAACTTTTTGCTGTGTCCAAAAGTTTTTATTTTTTAAATTGTTTTATCTCAAAACTCAGAAATGAAAATAAAGGTCACGATTTTATAATTCATATTTTTTATTTTGAACGCTTTACTAAATTTTTTTAAAGCAACAGCTCTATAGATTTCACTTTTAATATTTAATGGTAAAGTAATTTTTATAAATAAATCCTACAACAATTGGGAAATGTATGTTGCTTCTTGACATGTAGCAGGTATTTTTGATTATTTTGCTTAACACATTATATGGACTATAAGACTTATTTCTTCGACTGTTTTGAAATAATTTGTCTAATTTAATAATGACAAAATATAATAGCTAATAAAGACAAAATATTATAAAAGTTCCCTAATCTTTATCAAAAAATGCATCTAAACTAACACTTTGTAGAAATTTTGTAAAAGAAGTGTCGGAGGTACCTTTTATTTATTTAAAAATTTGTTTAAGTACTATCCATTAATTTTAGTCCGGAGTCGATGTCACTAAATTTAGATAAATTAGTAACTAACTTACTAAATTTAGATAATTTAATGACAATAAATCCAGAAGTGTATGGTAGATTAAGGTGTTATGAGCACCTTAGTAATACGAGCATACTTTTTTTTTTGTTTATGTATTTAGGTGCTCCCAGAAGTCCTTACGGTCTTATCATAGAGCGCCGCGAGAGAGCATTTAGCGGGAAGTTCACGCCTCCTTCCGCACCAATGTCGCTTGTTGGGCTAGAGCTGGCGTCGAATCCCGGACCTCTGGGTTCTGAGCCAGAACTCTAACCACTGCGCCACGGCTGCTATAATCATACTTAAAGATTTCTCATATATATTCAGTGAAGTCAAAATTAAGTATATATTATTTGAATCGACTATATGTGGTGATAATAGGAATCAAGTTAATTAGCGTAAAATAATATGCAGTAAATAGCCAGAAATCATCTGATTAAATTTTTTGCATTGTTAAAATAATGTCATAACGCATCGATAAATCTGTGGCACGAATATTTGGAGCTAAAACAAATTAATTCATTTTTTCATAAAGAAAAATATATCACCTAGAAATCCGCTCCATTTTTGTTTAAAAAAAAATACATATAAACATTTAGTTGTGACGTTATTTAAAAAAGCCCTTTTTGTATAATATGAGCTCAAACTGTATAGTGTTGTTCTTTGAAATTACCTTGTTTAAAGTCCTAAAACTGAAGATTTTTTAATTGATTTTTAAATAAAAACAAAGCATGGTAAAAAAAATTATAATTTTAACAATACTAAATATTTTTCTTTAACTTAAATTTAAAAAATTTGAACTTTTATTGTTCAAAGGTTTGAGTTAATAAAATTGAAAAAGTAATAAACTATTTTTTTTTTTTTTTTTTTTTTTTTTGTGGAAAGCAAAATTAATATTGTAAAATTGTTTGAATAAAAAGTGCCTTAAAATTTGATCTTTTAATGATAAGTTTTGTTAATAAAAAATCATTATATTTAAAAAATTAGTTATAATTTTTTTACTTAATAAATGTTATATTTTTGAGGAAACTTAAGATGCTTATATTACCAACTGGTTTTGGTAATATAAGCACTTTTGCTATTTTTTTAAAACCTCTGTGTTTTTAAGAAAAAATTTCAGGTGCCCAAATATCTAAGTGGATCATTATTAGTTATCCCTAAAAATGCTTTATTTGTAAAAATTTTGTATCAATATATATAATTTATTTTGAAAATGATTTTTTTTGAAAATATTCAAATTTTTGCATTAGGTGTCTATATTACCGCAATTTACCCCACATACCTTTACATTATTTATACTTTAGGATTAAATTTTTTTATTACGTGACTTTTTTTTTTGCTTTTGTTTTTTCTCTATTTATTTATCCATAAAACATGGAAATTCACAATAATAAACTTTAAACTTAGATAAATAAGGCTAGGTGTCACTTGTATAGCAAAAAACTAGTTAATGGAGTGAAACCTAAAATTTTAAAACATAAAAACAAATAAGTAAATAAAACAAAGAAAAAATTAAAAATAAAAATAAAAATAAAGCAAGTAAAGAATAAACATAAAGAAAACAACTAAAATAATATAAAAGAGGAAAAAAAATTATATTTAGAAAAGGAAAGACAATATATCTCTGATAATTAACGGTAACATTATTAATAGCAATAATAGTAATATTAATACTAAAAATAATATGAGTAGAAAATATTACAAATAATAACTTTAATCTGATATCTTTTATATGCAAAAAACCTAAAATTAACTTAAATGGTATCAAAAGGATAATAAATTATCAAATACATACTATATTAATCTTGTGATAGTGTAAAAACTTCTGCTGCACAGAAATTAGTTGAAATGATTAACAAAATAAACTAGTCCAAATTCTTAAAACGAAACTGCTTGTTATTAAAAATAAATGGCATGTGCGTTAATAATTTAAAAAAAATATGATACTTTTTAATTTAAAAACATATAAAACATTTTTATCGATTAGAGTTAAAGAAAAGTGCAAAATTGGTAGTAAGCAACTTTTTCCTCTAAACCATAACGAAACTTACTGACAATCCATCATTAAAAATTGGTTTTATAATTAAAACTGGATTATTCAAAGAGTTTGCGTGGAAAAAAAATACATTTTATAACCAAAATAGCCTTAAGAATTATGAGATGAGTTCCATAGGATAAAGCCAGTTGAATTAGATTTTAACCAGAATTAAGTAATCACCAAAGTTTTAGTATATATATAAAATCAGTCATAATTGATTCTGTATTTTGTTAAGGAAATAGATATAAATCCATGTGTACGTTCTGTAAAAGTTTTAATAAATGATTAAAGAGGTTTTCGAAAAGTTGTATTGAATGTCTTTAAAAAAGAAAAATGAATTTAAAAATTTAAAAAGTTAAATGAAGCCAAAGTATTGCCAGTTAGTTGATTCACAAACCTTAACTTCAATTGGAAATTATTAAAAGTTATACACTTCCTATAGTTAGATATATATTTCTAAAATTTTTTTACTACCTAAAGTTAAAGAAAAAAGCTTTAGAACTTCTGAACGTGTAGAGAAAAGAACCTCTTTTAAAGTCATCTTAATTTTAACTCAGAATAAAAGCTCTTGATATTTAGAAATGTTTATCTTTGTTGACAAACCATCAACCGTTTTTTAAAAAAGTCACATAACCCGGTGCCATTCTTTTTTTTTTGTAAAGAATGCAGGATAGGTATTTTTTCAGGAAATTACTCAATGAAGTAAAGTAAATTAAAATAACTTAATTTCAAACAGAGCTGTATTTACATATTTTTTTATAAAAAAAACCAAAATATTTTTAGAACTTTATGTTTCATGGTAAACCCAATCATCAGAAAAAAAAAGATTTCTTACCTTATGAATGGTGGCTCTTTTTATGATGGATCATGTTAAATGTTGTTTTTACATTTGTATCTCATAGGCATTAAATGTTTTGTCGGGTGTCATATATATACATATATATATATATATATATATATATATATATATATATATATATTATATATATATATATATATATATATATATATATATATATATATATATATATATATATATATATATATATATATATATATATATATATATATGTATATATATATAAATATATATATTTATATATATATATATATATATATATATATATATATATACATATTTGTATATACATATATGTATATACATATATGTATATATATATATATATATATATATATATATATATATATATATATATATATATATATATATATATATATATATATATATATATATATATATATATATATATATATATATATACATATTTGTATATACATATATGTATATATATATATATATATATATACATATATATATATATATATACATATATATATATATATACATATATATATATATATATATATATATATATATATATATATATATATATATATATATATATATATATATATATATATATATATATATATATATATATATATATATATATATATATATATATATATATATATATATATATATATATATACGAAGAAATACATAATAAGAAGAAGAACGATAGTTGTAAAATTTCTTGATTACAAAGATCGTAAAACTGTATTACAAAACTACAAAAAGTTGAAGTTATGGAATGAAAAGGTATACATTAATGAAGACTACAGTGAGCGAACAACAAACATTTGTAAGCAGTTATTTATTAAAGCTAAAGAAATACGTTTTTCAGGTAATTTTGCTATAGTGGTTTTCTAATAAACTAATCACAAAGTCTCTTTAAAAGACTATTATCAATTATTAATTCTAAAAAATACCTTTTAATATATATATGTATATATTTGTTTATGTATGTAGTGTGTGTATATGTGTGTACATATATACATATGTATATAAAAACCTCCGAATACATTCAAAATTACAAAAACATTAAAAATGGATTCATCTTATAGAAATGCTTTTGAAAAAGTATCAAATTTATTTCACACTAATACTTTTAATTTAGTAATTGAATCTGATCCAGATATTAATTATTTTAATGAGAATAATGGACCTGAATTTGAATGCTCTTACTTTTATTCAGACAAAATTAAAAGCATTTTAAAAAGTGATGATAATCGTGAGTATTTTAATGTAATACACATTAATATGAGAAGTTTAAAAAAAATTTTGATAACTTTATTTTGATAACTCTATGTTAAGTATCTAAAACTTAATCAGAAAAGCATAAAATCACTTACACAGCCTATAAAAATTTATTTGTAAAACTCCGCGAAAAAGCAAAAAAAAATTTTTACTCGGACTTGCTTATAAAGCACAAATATAATTCAAAGCGAGTTTGGCAAATAATAAAGGATATTACTAGTAAACATAAGACATGCACAAATCTATGCCGGCTGCAATAAAAATTAAAAATAAAATAATTACGATTCGTAGGAAATTACCACCGAATTTAACAAGTTTTTTTCAACAATAGGACAAAGTTTATGAAATAAAATTTCTTATGTAAACAATAACTTGTTTGATGAATTTATTTTATTAACAAATTCAACTCTAAACTTTTCAAATCTAACATTTAGTAAATTTAAAATAGCATATAAAGCAATAAAAAGAAATAAAGCAACTGGGCCTGATGATATAAATGGGAACATTATAATTGACTCTTTTGATGCGATTAAAGATATCCTCTTTAAAATTTTAAAGCATCTTTTATTCAAGGATGTTTTCCAGATAGCTTGAAAATAGCATAATTAACTCTAATCTTTAAAACAGGCAACCCTACAAACGTAACAAATTATCGTTCTTTCTTATTTCTACCAGTCTTTTCAAAAATATTAAAAAAGTTAATGTACAACAGATTGTACACTTATTTTATTGACAATAATCTTCTTTATAAAAATCAGTTTGGTTTTCAAAAAAAAAGTTCTACTGAACACGCTACTCTCAAAATAACGCGCAGTACTGCCGACTCTTTTAAGAATGCTCAATTTACTCGTGGCATATTTATTGATTTTTCAAAAGCTTTTGACACTGTTAATCACCATATTTTACTAAAAAAGCTAGAAAGCTGTGGTATAAAAGATGTAACCTTAAACTGGTTTAAAAGTTATCTAAGTAACCGTAAACATTTTGTTTATAACAAAGAATCTTCGCCTCAACTTTTAACGAATATAACATGTGGTGTTCCCCAAGGATCCATACTTGGGCCACTCTTATTTTTAATATACATAAATAATCTTTACAAAGCTCTAATTTAGCGACTATAATTTTTGCTGACGATATGAGTTTGTTTCAGTCAAACGAAGACATTAAAATACTTTTCAACAATATGACGAAAGAACTTAAAAATATTTAGTATTGGTTCAAAAAAAATAGGTTGTCTTTAAATACCGATAAAACAAAATGGAAATTTTTTCATCCAACTTCTAAAAAAAAGAAAATTCAAAATATCTTGCTTGACTTATATATTGACAGTACAGCAATAAAAAGAGAAAAAAATACAAAATTCTTAGGGTTTGTAATAGACGAAAACTTATATTGGAGGCAACAAATTGATAATATTTCGATGAATATTGCTAAAAGCATTGGAGTTCTATATAAAGTTAGACATATATTAAATAAACAACAATTAACACAACTATATTATTCATTTATTCAATGCCATTTAAATTATGCAAATATAATATGGGGAAGCGCTCACAAAATCAAACTTAAATCTCTATATCGACATCAGAAACATGCAGCTTGCACAATTAATTTTGCGAATCGTTTTTCAAGCTCAACACCACTTCTTAAAGAAATGAAAGTTTTGAATATTTACCAACTAAATGTTTTGAATAATCTATGTTTTATGTTTAAATGTAAAAAAAGTATATCACCTAATATATTTAAATATCTTTATAATTTGAAACCTAAAAACAAATTTAATCTTTGTGCCAGTAAAAGTATCGAAGAGCCATTTTGCCAAACTAAATTTGACCAGTTTTGTATTTCTTATCGTGATCCTTCTTTTTAGAATAAAATAATTTTACCTAATTTCGCTTTTTCTTTTAAATGGTTTTTTCTTATTTTAAACGGAAAGTAATATAAATTATTTTTTCAACACTAAATATTTATATATATTTTTAGTATTTAAGTTGTTTTTTTAATTCATTTTGATTTACGCTTTATTTTGTTTATTATATAGACTGTGAAGAATATTAGAATATTGTATTCTTTTTGTTATAAAGATTGTAAAGGGCTTCATGATTAGGTCCTGTGATCTTCTAGAAGTCCTGCCGGTAATATATTCAATGTAAATTTATCTTGTACATCTATTGGCAAATAAATAATAATTAATAATATATATATATATATATATATATATATATATATATATATATATATATATATAGGATATACTTTTTTGAAATAAGTAATTGTGTATTAAAGAGGTTCTATTGTTACATATCGTTATATATCGTAATAATTTTGGTAGACATATTAAAGAATAATCTGAAATTAATTAAAAAGAGTTTTATCTATATAAATTAAGTTATTTTATGTTCATTATAGTTTTCCTTGTCTCTTCAATAGATATTGAGTAAATTTAAATAAATAATACCTTATATTTGCCTGGCTTCTTAAAATTTAACGAGCCTGCATTAAATTACATTTACTGAACTGAATAATTTCTTAACGTTATTGTAAAAATCGAAACAGTTAAAAAAGTTAAATACAAAGAGTTATATTTATTTTTTGTTTATATAGTAAATACCTTAAAAAAACATGTCACTTTTTTATTTTAATTTAATTTGACATGAGAAGTCATATTTTTGACATTCGTTTGAAAGGATCGCATTTTTTAAATTAAGTTTTTTTGTCGTAGTTTTTTTCTCATTGAACACTTTTTGCGTGTGCTTGCTGTGAAGCTTTTTAAATAAAATAATCTACGCAAAAACACAAACAGAGTCCATCTATTTTAAGTTCTTGTATTGTTTAAACATATATACTTTTTATGATATTTTTACTTCTAGTTAATATTGTTTAAAACCTTATTTAAGAATATAAGATCAATAAAAATGAAGTTAATAAAATTGTAAACAAGTTCCATACCACTTTATTCATTTAAAAGTTATGATAAACAAACATCAAAATCTGACAACCTTTTCCCAGATAATAAATACACCTCATTCAAATATTCGTAAACATAGTAAAATAAGTAAAGAAAAAAACTTAATGTTCTTCAAGAATTAACTTGTTTAACGAAAGGACAACTAAAGAACAATTCTTTGAGTGGCTATGAGGTTCACTCAAGGTCCTTAAATTGTTTTAAGGCTGATTTTAAAACTTAAAACAATAACGGTGTTATATGTGCATGCCCTGCATAATTTGAATAATCCTCATATGCTCTGCGTCATCTGGATCATTTTTGAATGCTTTGCCTTAATGTTTATTATTGTTACAACAACTCATGACATTTTTTTCCTCGGACTTCAAGATTATCACATATTTGTTACCTTTTTTCATAGCCGTATTCTATTATTTTATGCCTTTGTTACTATTCCAACGATTATTTCTATGTTCTTTCTATAAAAAAGAATTTTAGGAATATTTAACACTTTTAGGAAGGAATACTTAACAATCAAAACATGTGCATTGAAATAGTCATTTTGTATAGATGTTGAACTAACTTCCTCAAAGGTCCCATTTACAAACTCACAGTAATCATTTTCTTCAAGATCTAGTGTAACAGAAATTTGAAAATGACTATTGTTTTTATTATTATTTCTGAACTTAATTATCTTTTAGATAGCTGCAGTTCTTACATGAAACTTTTTTCATAAACCGACTTATAAATACGTAGAAGATGCAAGAAGAAGTGCGCATACATCAACTAACAAATGGGTAGACAATACATAGAGTGACATAAATTGGCTGACAGATAGATAAAGCGTTCACGAAGTGCACATATATTGACTAATAAATAGGTCAAACATACAAAGAGTGTGCATTTGTTGACTGAAAAATAGGTATAGCATGTAAGGAGTGCCGGTACATTTACTGAGAGTTTTGGTTTAGGCTGACAATCTTTCAAGCTCAAAAAAGTATGTAAAAAAAAATTTCAAGGGGATTATCTTAAAGAGAATATGTTTTTTTAGAAGATTTTTTCTCGGGAGATTTTTTCAAGAAGATTATTTATGGGGCAATTTTTCCCAGAACCGCAAACGCAATTCAAAGCAAGTTTTGAATCGCCTTTGCGGCCCCATCAAATTGTTTTTATCATTTTTGCTAATACGAATCCATAATCATGGTAAAAATTAGAATAAACAGACATTTTTACAGGTTAAAAAATGATCACAAAATTGCCTTTAGTTGCTATATATGCTGGTTGCTGTTTAATACATATGTTTAAATGGTACTCCGTTTATATAAAACTGACAAAATAACTTCATCAGCAATCCAGCTAGAAGTTTTATTATTAAAAATTATATGATTGATATTGCTGCTTCTTGGTTTTTTTTTTAAGAAACCTATTTACTGGTTTCTTAGAAAAAATCCAAGTAGCAGCAATATTAGCTATATTAATCATATAATGAATGAGCTCAGATTATTTATATATTTATATTTTCTGAGTCTTTCAACTTTTTCTTATCAAGTATCAAGATTTGTTTATTTTAACCATGTTTCTTTAAGAAGCATTAACAACAGCATTAGTTTCTCTTCAACTGAGGTGATAACGATATGCTTTAACTACCAGTAGATTGAACCCTAGTTAATTAAATTTTTTTAAGAAATCAGATTTATAACTTTTTGTCGAGTTTGTAATTTTCTTTTGATTCATAAATTATGTCATCGTTAATGCATTTCGTGTTTTTATCAAAATTTATATGAAAAAGTTGTACAAAGAAATTTTAAAATAACTTTTTAAGTCCTTTTACTTGCAAGTTCGTTAATTATATTACAGTAACTAATTGTTCTGGCGGTTGAGTGATCTGTCGACAGTATTGCTAATTCTAAAATTTTTTCCTGAGACATTGTTGACAATTTAAATAAATTTAGTTTTTGAAAACTAATGTTCACAACAAGCTATGGTTAAGTAAATTATTTAATATACATACATATGAGCATAATTTTGGGAAACTCTTTTATAAAACGAATTCCTAATTCTCTATATTAGAATCATTAGTATCATCTAAAATTTATTTTAAATAAGAAAGTTCATTTTTAAATTCCAACTCTTCAGCATCATCTTCTAAGTGTTGGATCAGGTTTGTATAATTAGTATTAAATTCATTTGGACTTATTGTTTTAAGCATCTTATTGTTGGAAAGTATGCGGAAAACTTGATTTAAAGATTTATACGATTCAAGCTGTTCTTGCAATAAATCTTTTACTAAATTTATTAAAATAAGAATTTTTAAATTTAAAGTCAACTGTTTCAGTTAGATAAATAATTGAGTTAGAAATGAGATCGCGTATATCAATATCAATACAGGATTGAATTAGATCAACTTCTTTGTCTATTGTTTCAATTTGTTTGTTTCGTATATCACCAATATCGTTTTGTTTCTCCTTACTTTTTCATGGGACAATAGTCTGTCATTCTCCTGAGATTAAGTACCTTTCGTTTTAGTAATGGTAAACTAGTTTTTGTGGTTTATCAAGACAATCTTTGTTTCTACTTGGTATTATTTGAGAAATGCATAAAGACTGTTAAGTGAACTGCGCTATAACATTTATTTTTACCGATGTTTATTGTGCTTCTTTTATGTTCTGTTCAAAATTCTTTTTGAACAGAACATAAAAGAAGAATCATCAAGCAATAATAGCATAACCTCTGTATGTTGTAATGCAATATTAAATGTCTTATCTATTTGCTTTAGCAATAGGTTTAAAATGTGAATTTTGGTAACAAATGATGCCAAATTGTTGTGAGCAAAACAAATTCGTATGAGTTTATTTGTTTTACTGAAGATACAGCAGGAGTTTTACAAACTGTTTGGCTCTTTTTAAGTTCATCTAGCGCACGACTAATATATATACTTTGTTAAAAAGTTCGCCGTAGAATCTACGCAGATTGTCCGGCAGCAAAGTGACAGCAATTTCTCCGTAATTTCGTCCTTTCAATTTTCCGTAATAAATCAACGGAAAAAGTCAGTAAAAAAAGTTACAGAACTTTCTCCGTAAAATTTACCGTTTTCCTATTTCATTTTTTCCGTACAAAATAACGGAAAAACTACGTTAATTCAGCAAATGGACATTTACTTAACTCATTTACGCTAAAGTCAAAAATAAATAAATAGAATTTATATATTGTTATAAAAATGGAGTTCGACTATTAAGAAACTACTCGTATTATAGTATGATACACGTCAAGTAATAATAGCTATAATAATTATAAACAAATTATATTATAGTGGTTATTATATATACTAGCAGTAAGAAACCCGTAATACGGGTTAGTAGTAGATAAATCATTACTAACAATTTGATCTTTATTTACTTTCTCTAATGATTATAAATTTATTTATACATTTTTTTAGTTGAGCTCACTTTTGTTTTTCTTGGCTTCTTAATTTAAGAGAACTTTTAGCTTCATTAAAGATAAAGTTAACCATTTTTTTTGCAATGTTCAGACATTAAATGCGCAAATCACAACCATGTAGTAGTTAAAAATGATTTGAATTATATGCACAGAACATCGATGTCAAATTTTCAAATTCCGTAAAATTGTTTAGGTAAATATTGGAAATATATTCTACTCTCAATTTTGCTTTAAGCTGAGTCGCTTCTTTTTTTTTACTTTTCATTTTACTGAGTGAAGAGCTTAAAAATACGTCAGTATCGCACCTAAACTTTTCAATATTATTAATATGCTTTTTAAATATTTTTAAAACATCTAAAATATTACACCCAAACTTGTAGGCATAGAAGTTGGATATCCGGAAAAACTATAAGTTGAAAAATATATTGCAATTCCTAAAAGGGCTTAGCCCTGCATAAGGATCCTATATTATTATGATAAAGATTATTATTAAACAAAATATTTTTTTAATTAGTAATCCAGCAGAAACTTGTTTATAAAAAAACAATGAAGGTATATATATGGATTTAATTTATTAGCTAACGTGTATCAACATATTTATTTCAGCATACATCCAATCCATATTTATACTAATTTTTTAATATATCCTGAATACATTTTGCCTTAACTTGGTGTTAAATTATTAGTTTCATTTCATTAATTTTTGTCTAGATCAGGTTAATAATAAAAGCAATTGGATTTTACTTAATATTGTTGAAGTAATTATTCAGCTTTAATAAAATTGATAAAATCATATAAGACAGTTAAAAAGTGTATTTAAACATTTGTTCACTTTTTGAAAATTCGTAAAAAAGCAAGTATCAAGTTTGCATATCTTTAAAAGAAATTTATTTACATGATATATAGTTAAATATGTAACAAAAATATTTTAAAACAGATGCATATATAAAACACATTTTTCTTAAAAAAACAAAGTTGAAGCCACCATTTACAGCACCGAGGAGCCAAGCGTAGCCTATAGTAAAGAAAACTATATCAAATAATTTAAAATGTTTATTACCGATAGGGACGACAATTAAACATATTTAAAAAGCTACGTGATTCCATATTAGTAGGATTGTTATAGAAAAGTATATTAAAAAAGTATATTTAAAAAGTATATTTAAAAAAAAGTGTATTAAATAGAAAACAGATTTTTAAAAACTACCTATTTTGTAAGCATTTTGCCAATGGTGTTCAATTTTGAAACCAATATCTTTAATGGAAAGCCGACTTGTTTAACTAATCTCATTCAAAGAATAAAATTAATAACCCTTAAAGATATAGAAAAAAAAATGAATGAGATATAAACACTCGTACTATAGTATTATATAGATAAGTCGATATATATGAAAAAAAAAACAAGAACTAGAAAACAGTATACCTGCTTTTGGTAACCTATTATGATACTGCAGCAGTTGCTGTAAGGATGCAACTGTTCTTTTTGGTGTTGTTCAAAAACGTAATTTTTATGTTAGCTTTTAGTACATTTTAGTTTAATTTAAAAGACATCACAACGGATTTAAAATACTCATAAAAAAAGCAAAACATAAAATGCTTCAAGGAGCCAAACTATATACATAAAAGATGAAGAATGGAATCAAGATAAATAAATTGTAATTATATAGCTAAATATATTGCCTTGAGTTTTGGTAAATTTTAAAAGCAGTGAGATCAATAAATGAAACATACCAAATAATTGTTTTTAACAAAAGAATGCAGCATCATTATATTATGATAATTGGATAATGAATCAAGTCAACTTTCGACTTTACATTTTAGGTAGGGGTATTTAAGAGGGCTTTAAATTTGAAGTCAGGTTTAATTGGTGAGAAAACAATTAAAATTTTTATTAAAAAAGATCAAAACAAATCAAATATACAACGTAATATATATTTGAAAAAAAATTACAAAATTAAAAAAAAAACACCGAAACAAAAAATTACAAAATTAAAAAAAAAAAAAAAAAACCAAGAAAAAACAGCAACTAAAAAGTTATAAATATCTCTACTGATAGAAGACATTTACAACCTTTTGGTTGCTGTTTTTTCTTCGGTGTCTCCCAACACCCCGGTATGGATGAGCCCTCCATTTAAAGGAGGGCTCATCCACTCCGCCATTATGTTTCCATTTATTGGAGGACCTCTCTGAGAGAGGTCCCGGGTGTTGTGAGCGATAATTTTGGAAATCTTCGAATGATAAGGAATCTAAAGTCACAAATAGAAGAATATAATAAAAATTATACATTTGCAATTATTTAAAAAAAAAAATTAGCATAACCTCACCATTTTCATTCGAAACAGAAGATGTTAAAAAAAAAAAAAAAAAAAAATGAGAGCAAATTAAAGAGGGTTAAACATGCAACATTTTGTATTTTAATAAAAATATAGAACAATAATGCAACCAGTTTAAAAGTGTCATTATTACTAATTAATTTTTCCGCCTATTGCACATATTTCTTTATACAAAATATATAAAATATAAAACACAGCCCTACCAGCTGTACTTCCACCAGACACTAAAGACAAATATATACTTAAATAAATATATAATAATCGATAAAATAATGTTAACATATAAATATATACATATCTAAATAATTGTTTTACCCATCCCCTCATTTCGTCCATAAAGTTGTCTAAAGTAAGAAAAAAATAACTAATGCTAAAAACAAAACTATAAACTAAACCAAAACTATAAACTAAAGTAAACTTTAAATCTTCTAAATATTATTGCTTTATTTATTAAACTAAACTAATCATAACTATACTTAGTTTTTGTTCCAACTCCTCTAAAAGAAAATATGAAAAAAAAGCTAAAGAACTTGATTTTTTAAAATTCCAGTGGCAGTACAAATAAATAAATTCCTATTAACAAATATCTAATAACAAAAATACTGACTTAATCCCTTCCTCACTTCTGTATCTAAACAATAAAATCACTTTAATGTTTATACGTTAAAATATCGATAAAATACATATTAAATGCCACATTCAACTAACTAATGTAATTAATACCTTTATTAGATCTCTCTTGATTAACTAAAGAATTTAAATTTTAAATAAACTCTAACTAAATTTTAACAAACAAACAACCAAAATAAATCTTCACTTTAATAGTACGTTATTAAGTTGATGAATAGATCAAACAATTTAATCTACTCTAATAATCTACTACCTTATTAATAAACTTTAATTTTTTTTTTTACGACTTAATGTAACTATAATATGAATATTTTTAAAGTAAAAAAGAATTTAATATTATAATATATATATTTTTAAAAACCTGAAATTTTAAATCTACCTCGAAGAAAACAGATATATATTAAAAAGTATTTTTATTTCTTTTTAAAAATTTAAAAATGCTTTATAACTTACTTGTTCCAATATTATCACCAACGTCTAAATAAAAAAACAAACAAACATTCAAGTCGACTCATTCTTAAATCTTATAATATATATGATTTAATAAACCTGAAACTTTAAATCTACCTCAAAGAAAACAGATATATATTGATAAGTATTTTTATTTCTTTTTAAAAATTTAAAAATGCTTTTTAACTTACTTGCTTCAATATTGTCATCATCTAAATAGAAAAACAAACAAACATTTAAGTCGACTCATTCTTAAATCTAGTTTAATTTCTTCAATAATAAAAAAAATTTAACTTTTGAGGTTTAAATTTATTTACAAAAATTCGTTTAAGTTCGTTTAAACTATTTTAATATTGTAAAGTTAATTTAAATTAACAAATATATAAATGCAATTTATAACATTTGTTTATAACAAAATGAAAGAAAACTTACTTCTTAGTAATTCAGCAACTAAAAATAAACATATATTTAAGAACTAACAACATAACATTATACATCTGTAACATAATACACATCTAAATAAATACAAACCTTCATCTTCAATCTGATTCATTCTATTAATTCGATATAAAAAATAAAAACAAATATGCTTAAAAACAAATTTAATAAAGGCAGTAGACATGTTAAAACATAAAAACTGAAAACGATTGAATTGATTATACAGAATATGACCTACTTGATAGGTACGATTAGATGTACAGAGAATTTATAAAGAAAACGCGCTTTTTAAATTAAGTCTGGAAATTCCAATCTTAAATTTTCAGAACAAAAGAAAAACTGCGCACAAACCAAACTGCGCAACACTGAGCGCAGTAACTAAAGTAAAAGAGCATTTAACTTTAGCTATGCAAATTACATCACGCATGTTTAATTAAGTACGTTATGATTATCAACTTTAAAAAAGTGTCTAAAATTTAAACTCATTACGCAACTAATCAGTTTATTTACTAATATGTGCAATAAACATATCTGTACATATAGATAATTTTAGGAGCTAACTTGTCTCAATTCCATTTTTGTGTAAATGAGTTTAATATAAACTTGACGCATATTCTGTCGCGGCCAAATGGCCTTCTAATTTTTATTTACTGCGATTTAACAGGAAACAAAAATCAATCTAGTCTTAAATCCATTTTATTAGCTAAAAAATCATAAAAGACTAATACTATACTATCACATTTATACTTGTATATATCACATTTTGCTACTAAACATGTTTTAAATTGACTTTTGAAGTTGTTAACGTGACATAATCTCATGTTTGCAAACAAAGCTAACCGGACCCGGTCTTGTTAAGCCTTCTAAACTCTGACCATTTCTATATTGAATAGATGTAAATTTAGGAATTCAAGTTTTTTTTTTTTTATATTGTATTAATACGTCATATGGTAAAATATAAAATAAAAAATAGTTACGGAATTATAACATCATGTATATATATATATATATATATATATATATATATATATATATATATATATATATATATATATATATATATATATATATATATATATATATATATATATATATATATATATATATATATATATATATATATATACACACCACATATAAACACTGAAAATCGATTTACCTGTTTTTGTAACCTTTTGATATTGCAGTTAATATAAACATTTATAGAAAAAGGTAGCTATAAAATCTTTTTCGAAGTACTAAAGGATTAAGAATACTAAAGAAAAAAAAAATCAAATAAAGACATAAATTGAAATTTTAGCAAGATTTTGTCTTGGCTTTTAGTAAATGAATAAAAGCAGCAAGTTCCAATAATGAAACTATCTATTATTCATTTTTAACGATAGACACCAACGGGAAGGTAAGCCAAGCTGTCTATCAACACAAAACATCACAACAATATAACAATATTATACATTATAAGAATACATTACAATATTATAACAATAACACATAACATTAACACATATTCACACCTATATAACTAATATTTACACCCTTGACTCTAAAATCCAGTGGAAAATAACAAACCAATTTTAAAAGAATATGAAAGACAAAACTAAAAAACCAATTTTGAGTTATCTATATTTATCCTTTTACTAAACTTTAATATAGTATATTTGCTTTTATATTCAATATTAGTTATTCAATTATTTCAAATTTAAGGATCAAGGTTGCATGCTTTTTTATACACATTACACAAAACATTACCAGACATTATGTGTTTCCAAAAAAATTAAAAAAAGCTAGACAACACAACCTAGCTCTAAAGCAGTAACACCGCCTGCCACAAAATGCTGCCAAGTCACACCTCTGCTATAAGTACACCGCTTGGCTGGCAAGGTTAACAATCTTGCTTAACATTTTGCCAAGTCACACCACTTTGAAAACATGGAAACAACATTACGTAAACATATATACAACTATAAACAAATATGACTTCATAGAACAAATATAAACACAATATATAACAATATTAAATGACAAATATATTTATCAAAAACTATGAAAAAAATAAAAATATTAAAGCTCACAACCTACAAACAGTAAATTTTAGAAATGAAAATATTAAGACTATAAATTAAGAACATTAGAAAATATAACATTATTTGTGTAGTATTTTTTACCTACCATACCTTGAATAGGATGTTTATCAATTTTAAAAAACAAACTATTAAATGCTCTAGTTCTTGAACATGCAACGTATAGTTGACCATGGAAGAAACACGGTTCTTTTAGATATACCTCAACTCTATCAAATGTTTGACCTTGACTTTTATTGATTGTCATTGAATAAGCCAATCTGACAGGAAACTGACGAGGTTTTAGAACAAAAGGTAAATTAGAATCTGATGGAGCCAACTGAATTCGAGGAACAAATACCCGTTTACCTTCAGAAACACCTGTCAAAACCTCTGCATCAATATAATTGTTTTAAAGAGCACAAACTTTCATTCGGGTTCCATTACATAACTTCTTCATTGATTGACAATGAATCCACATTAGTGGGTTTTAAAAAGACAAGTTTAGCATAATCATCTTGTTGAGCATCTCCAAATATTTTTTCAACAATTGATTCGTTTTCTCTAATAATGCACTGTTGCGGTATTTCAATACATCCCTTAAAAGGATCTTCCTCCTTGACAGGTATTGTTCCACTACCAAGTTTTAAAAGCCTTTTGGAAAAATCTCCTTCTCCATCACGTACTCTCATATTTTCAGTTAATGTAAACTTTTGCACCCATTGCCACTGTAAAGAACATTTTATACATGATTCTACAACTTCAGCTGGTCTCCTTCTTTTCACAACAGGCAAAATTTGCCTAAAGTCACCATCAAAAAGAATGGCTTTTCCTCCAAATGGAAAGTTGTTGTTGCAAACATCTTTTAACAACCGATCAATTGCATTTAAAGCGTGTTTGGGAATCATGGATGTCTCGTCAAGCATAAACAAACTAATTTGCCTTAAAAATTGTCTCTGAATAGAGTTAGGAGTCACATTACATGTGCTGTTATCCAGTATTGGGACAGGAAGTTTAAATAACCCGTGCAGCGTAGATCCATTTGTAAAAAGAGTTGCTGCTATGCCAGTCCATGCAGCTGTAGCATATTTAACACCCCTACTGCTCATTTCAGCAATCAAATAATTATATGCAAAAGTTTTGCCACTACCGGCTGGTCCATCCATAAAAAAAAATCTGGAATGTTGATTTTCTACACATGGTTGCTCGTTCAATGCAGCAAGGACAGCATTACTTACATTTAATTGATTGACATTAAGAAGCGGTCTTATTCTATTAGCTTCGTCAATTGATTGCTGAACATTGTCATTTAACTTTTCTAGATTAAAATCTATGAATTCATCAACAACAGGCAAATTATAATCAGATAGCGTTTTACCACTTTGAGTAATATTCTTTTCGATTTGAAGAAGAGTAGCTTGTTCAGCTAATATAAATGAAACTTGGCGATGAATGAAATCCTCCATCATAAAAGCTTTGTATGAATTCCAAAGATGCAAAGGGTCATCAGCTTCACAAAAAGTTAAAATAATTAAAAACAGCTGCCTGATTTGCTTAGGCATTCGCGTTAAAACTGCCTCGGAAAGAGTATTCTGCCATTCAGTGTCATCTTGCAACAAACCATTAAAAACCCACGCTTTACGAAAGGTTTCAAGAACTATTCCATTAACCGTACGCAAATCCTCCCAAGATGTTGCTCCTTTTGCTTGTAAAAGTAACAATCTAAGTAAAAAAAATTCTCCTGTTGGACTAACTTTATACATTGTTACTATCACCTTATTTCCACCTTTTTGTCTAACCTTCCATTTACAATGTTTATCATCAAATACAAAGTGATATGGAATGTCAACATATTTACATCTATTCAATATAGAACAGGAGTAGCGATGGGCTCCTCCATTTTCAAAATTCAATTTAAACCAGGCCGTAAGGTGTGTATCACGTTGAGCAGCACGATCTAAAGCCACTTGTTCTTCTCCTTCTCTAAAATACACAATCTGATTTTCAGGAAGATGAAACTTAAGACGGATAATAGTGTGTGACATATGACTTATGGGATACTCAAATATTCGCCACAGTGCCTCAGGTGCACCAACATAACGACAATCTAAGAAAGTGTTTATTTCATCGCGATTAACCTGTTCATTTATCAAAGCATTCGCACAATCATGTCCTTTGTATATGTATTTGAACAAATATTTAACAGCCTTTACAGACATGCAAGCTTCAACATTAATGTGGGCTTGATATTTCTTCGATAACCAAGGATTATAAGGTACCACCCAACGGTTATCTACATTGTTGCCTTTAATATTGATAACCAACCCATTATCACGACGCCTATAGCGCGGATAACCATTGTGAACAGCTACTGTGTTGACATTAAAATCTTTAGGATAATTTTTGCTGCACACCCCATCTTTCATGCAGGGAGAATTTGGATTCAGTATCCCACATGGGCCGTGAATCATGCAAATTTTGATAATATTATAAAGTTCACAATTAACTGTCGGATCTGGAATTTCTGCACAAATCAAATTATCAATATTTTGTGATGTTTCAAGTTTATCATCATTTGCTAAATGAAGTAAAATGTGGGCATGCGGCAAACCACGCTTTTGAAACTCAATAACCTGAACATGCGTTACAACTTTGCCTAATACACCATGTTTGAATATATCATTGAGGAGGTTATTTAACTTGAGTTTAAATACTCGAGTAACCAAATCAGGTATATCATTCGCATTCTGACCCGGATATAAATTTTCTGTTATTTCACGCCATTTTGGGTTGCAAGTAAAAGTTATAAAAAGATCTGGTTTACCATACTTTTTAATAATTGCCATAGCATCTTCAAAGTTTTCTTTTAAAGCTCTAGAACTTCCTATATAAGATGATGGCAAAACTACTACTCGTCCTGGTCTAATATTACGATCATTGGCAATGTTGTTAATATGTTCATGTAAGGCATCGTACTGCTCGCTTCTCAGCTTATTTTGATTATATCTGATAAAAACAAGACGCTGGCATTTAATTTTTACATATGCATCTACAGCATATTGCTGAAATAGTTTCTTGCCAAAAATAATAAACGTAAAAATTGCCTAAAAGAATGTCTATAATTGTAGAACTGAGTAAATGTAACATGATTTCAAACCAGTGTGGCACGCTCAGGGTTATGCACCAATTGATTATGCCAACCAGCATCACCTCTTGGAAAAAAAAGCGGATAAACCATAGGATCCAAGTTGGGTGACATACTTGATACAATTTTTAAAGGATGACCTCTTGGGTAAATAACAACTTTCCTGGAAGTTGGCGGAGCACCATCTTCGCCAACAAATACAACTACAACTTCATCATGTGAAGGTAGATTATAACGACGTTTTTCCCCGCCTTCAAGTAAAGACATTTTTACAACAGAAGCTGAGCGACCTTCTACAGCCGCCTTACGAATTTCTTCATCTTCTACTTCAGCCATGTTTTTAAATGCAAGAGCAAATGGACTTTGTTCCATAATTATTGTTTGCAATTGAAACATTAAATCACGTAAACAAAGATCATTACCACAGTGTTGCATTATAAAATTTAGTGCAGCAAGTGGATCATAAATATATAGTTGAGAGTATATTGGTGGAATATCTTGATCTAGCCTAAGATTACCTACACGATGAAAAATCTGGCCACATATTTTAAAACATGGAAGCCCATGATTCATTGGTTGAACTACATTTGCTGTAAAAGAAGCAAAAGAAAGGCAGGCATTATAATTTCGAATATGTTTTAAAAAATTAGCATTAGCATTACGATCTACATAACTCCCTGTAAACAAATTCTTTAAAGCTTGTGTAACTGGTGAAAGTGGAGGCAAAGCTACTTTACCATTATGGCAACATAGAAAATGTGTTTCATCTGGAAATTTCTTAGCACCACAGTGCTGACAAATTTGATTCATTTCTCCAAAATAATGATAATCTGGAATAGCATTACTTCTCGCTATAGAATACATTCGTCCTTGTCCAACAGCTCTTCTTTCATTTTGGCGACGATTAACATTATCTCGATCAAGCCTATTTCTTTCATTTTGGCGACGATTAACATTATCTTGATAGAGCCTATTCCTTTCATTTTGGCGACGATTAACATTATCTCGATCGAGCCTATTTCTTTCGTTTTGGCGACGATTAACATTATCTCGATCGAGCCTATTTCTTTCATTTTGTAAACAATTAATTTCATCTCGCCTAAGTCTATTTCTTTCATTACGTCTACGATTATTTTCAACACGCGTTATAGCACTTACATCATCTTGTAAATACAAAACTTCATCTAGCCTATCATC
>NC_061167.1:27687896-27745396 GCF_022113875.1 Hydra vulgaris
TTAAAAATTTTAATTATGTTCCCAATCAAAACATATTTTTTATACCCCTTTTACCGTTTTTAAAAAAAGTTAAGGTCGCCGCGTGGTAAGTCCAACAGCTTGTTTGTTTTGTTGCTTAAAATGAAAATCAAAAAACTTTGTAGTTTTAAAGATTTTATTTTCTATGTAAAAACATGTTATTTACTAATTTTCAGTGCACGAACTCAACTTAGTTGTAAATAAACTTGAAATGTTAAACTAAAATAATATAAGTATCTCAATAACGACACATACGAAAAAAAGTTAAAAATAAAAGTCGCCGGTTGAACGACTCGAGCCACGTCTTTCTTGTTTCGAAGTTCATCGCTCTAACCACTCGGCTATGAAATCACGTTGTTAATTAGAATTTTAAAACTATATAAAAATTGTTTTTAAGAATATAGATGCTAAAGATAAGAGATTAAGAAGAGGTTGACGCAATGGAGTTTTTAAGTGAAAATCAAATTGTAAAATTATGTTTATGCATGATTTAACATTAATAACATGAAGTTTACGTACGTGCTCACGTTTTCTTATTAAGAAAAGGTGAGACTCTTTCTGGCCAATACCTCGATTTAACCATGATTACTGTCTTGGAATGAATAGCATGATTTTTAATAGTACTACTTTGTAATAGGATTAGAAATCATGCCATTCATTCTCAGACAGTAGTCATGGTTGATTAAATTGTCAAAAAAATACGCTTTAAAAATTGACGCAGTTTAGCCGGTACTTTAAACACCTTTAGTACCTGTTACCAGTCAAATCCACTATTATCTAAGGTACATAGTTGACCATCGTTTCTACTTGTGATAGGAGTACGCGTTGAGAAATTTTCAGCTTTTATAAAAACACATAGGTCTTGCGGCTGCAGGCTCTTAGATTAAAAGTTTAATAAATAGTTTTTTTACTAAACTGTTTAACAATTATATAGCAGACCAAAGTGGTCATAATGCTTTGCGAGGGTTAAAATCCTTTCGCCTACACACTTAATTTTTTTTTTTAAATTTTTTCTAATTTTCAAGAAAACAAAGTAAAACATATTTAAAAACCTATAGATATTATATGCATAACATACATAAAGATATTATATACTATATAATATCTTTATGTATGTTATGCATATAACATACATAAAGACATTATATAGTATATAATATCTTTATGTATGTTATGCATATAATATATTGCGTGATTTAAAATCCTTTCACCTACAAACTTTATTATTATTTTTTTTAAATCTTTTCCAATTTTCTAGAATACAAAGTAAAACATATTTAAAAGCCTATAGAAATTATATGCATAACATACATAAAGATATTATATACTACTAGCAAAATGCAACCCGTAATACGGGTTTTGGTCGGTCTGTTACATAATTAGTTTATAGTGGCTGTTTTCCACAATTTAATGTTGTAAAAGCTTAACTAATACCCTTTTAGAAAAAAGCCTTAGGCTTGAAAAAGTTAATCCATCTGTAAAGTTAACATAAAAAGTATGAGGAGGTAAAATAGTTTACTAATTACTACTTAACATTATTTGAGTAATTTACAACTGACTTAAGTCTTAATAGTGTAAGGCAAAATCATTTTCATCGACCTTCCTAAGTTCAACACAATACGTTTTTATTTACTGACACAAATTAATAATTCTTCTTCAGGCTATATTTGACGAAAGTATTAACTAAATCCTTGTAATAATTTTTATAACATGAATCATTAAGATTACAATAAAGTTAACTTAGCAAAAAGTAACCTGTAATACGCGTTATGGCCGGTCCTGTTACATAATTAATTTATAGTGGCTGTTTTCCACAATATAAAGTTGCAAATTCTTAACTAACACCCTTTTTAATATCAACTCAATTCTTGTAACATTTTTTATACCATAAACCTTAATTATTTATTAAAATTATCATGAAGTTAACTTATATTATATTATACAGGAGTTATTAACTTTTGGTATCCCCTCTCACGTTAGATACTTTTTTAGAAAATAAAATTTGTTATCTCAACCTGTTCGCTGCCAACTACGAGAATACTCGTACCAAGTAAACGCTTAATATTTGCCAACTACGAGTATACTCGTAGTAAGTAAACGCTTGATATTTGCCAACTACGAGTATACTCGTAGCAAGCCGGCGTCCTGATTTTGCCATCTACGAGAACACTCGTAGTTATACTAACTTATTTCAAATAATATTTGTGCATGATTGGCTTTATCTATTTAGTTTTTTTTTTTTTTTTAGCTTCACAGTTGATTCTCATAGCAGAATACACATAAGTTTTTACTTTAAAAATCCCGGGAATGTAATTTAAATACGGAAAAAAAAATATTTTTTTTAAACAAAAAGAAGTAAAGTATTGAATTTTTTTAAATTTTATTTCTCGAAAATTAAAATGTAAACCTATTCTTTTGAATGATACATTCTGAAACATTCGCAAACGCATAACGGAGGTCTATTTTCACAAACAGCACATTCATATCGTGTTTCTTTTCGTTTTATTTTAGAGCAAACACGACATGGTTTTGTAGGCAGTTTTTTCTTTTCATTCGGCGGTATCGAAGACATGTAGTGGAGACTATTATAGGTGATTCGAGGAACAATTTCATTTAAGCGATCACCCAATAAATCCGTAACAAATAATTCTCTAAACTTAAGCAAAGAAGTTGTTTTATCTACTCCGTGTTTGCTGCTTAAGCAGTAAGCGTTAAGCACAAAAATATCAAAGAGATGAAGTGCTACTTTCTCATACCATCTAATGTTTTTCTTAGGCAATCATAATATGATACCATTTGATCCGCCTTATCTACTACTCACATATATTGATTATAATCTTTTATAATGTTGGGTTTCATTTTCTTCTCTCTTCTCCTGTTTGTTATTTCAATCATTTGTAACGAATGCAAGTTGCTAATCATTAGCACGTCTCTTTTATTTTTCGCAACCACTACACCCTCTCTGCTTCTGCTTATAACGTCACCCCGTTTCAGTTTAGCTTTTGTACATTCTTTTGGATTTGACTTTCGGTCAGTTCTTAACGTACCACATATGTATGTGTTTTGACTTATCATGGGCTTTGTTAGTACAAAAGAATTGTAGAAGTTATCGGTGTACAGGTGATAACCTTTTTCTAGAAACTTTTCCATTAAGTCTAAAACAATAGCTCCAGTTTGACCCAACAAATTTTTATCGAGAGTTGTCTCACCAGAGTAAATTTTTACTTTTAGCACAATACCATCCGATTCGCAAAGCTCATAGAACTTGATACCATACTTATGTCTTTTATTTTTAACATATTGCCTGAATACAAGACGTCCCTTCCAAAACATCATTGATTCATCGATTGAAATATTTTCGTTCGGACAGTAGATGTTGTTCATTGTATATTTATTATATAGTGATCAATAAGTCCAATAATTTTACACAAGCGTCCACCATCCGAATCTTCATTGTCAATGAAATGCCAGAACCGTAACATTAGTTGGAATTTATTTCTTGGCATTATTCTAGAAAATAAGGAAAATCTATAGAGACTGTTCTTAGACCAGTAGTGTTCAAAGGATGGCAATTTAACACATCCCATATGAAGAAGAACACCAAGGAACTGCCGCATATCTTCTGAATTTATTGGTTTCCAATTTATAAAACGCTAGCTTCTTCTAAGCGGACGCTGCTTATTGATTTCTTGCATTGCGTAGCGATTAGTTTCAACTACCATACTATTTATAAGCTCTTCTTTAACAAATAGTAGAAAGAAATCCAATGGTTTATTGCTTTCCATGTTAATCTTTAAACCAGGAGTGGCAGTAAATTTAATTTTCTTAACAATATTCTGCTCTTATTTCCATTGATTTAAGTTTCTAGATGGATTTGTTTCAGAAGTTGTTTTGTCAGGCAAAATATTTCTTAGATTAACTTGCCGAGCTTTATTTTGGTTTTGTCTGTAAGCAAAACCACCCGTTGTTCTAGCTCTTTTCAGAGGCATTAAAAAATGTTCTGCAGTGGCTGCTGTATGAACTTCTGTTAACTGATCGTCATCACTTTCTTCACTGCTATTATCTTCAGATTCTGATTCTGATGCAGTCAAGCTGGAAGACGTTGTATTATAAGCAAAAAATGAGTCTGAGTCTTCAATATCATCATCTTCACTATCTCCACAATCTTCCATAACTATTTGTGCTGCTTCAATTGCGGAATATCTGCGTTGAACTTCTATTTGATAGATAAATTTATAAGTTATATATTTGTATAAAGGAATTTACTTATTTATACTAAAAAATTTTACAAGTTTACATGTAAAACATTATAAACTAAAATGCACACTTAGGTTTTTCACCCTTTATTCATAACAATGTAGTGTCAAATTTATTTTAGGTTATATCCAAAAAAAATAACGTAAAAGTAAAAAATCGAAATATAAATTACCTTTTTTAGTCATGATAGCTGCTGATGATAATGATAACAACAATGAAATGATAATGATAACAACAATGAAATGATAACAACAATGAAATGATAACAACAATGAAATGATAACAACAATGATAGATAAAAGATGATAAAATGATAAAAAAATGATAAAAACAATGATAGATAAAAGGCAGATGATAATGATAACAACAATGAAATGATAACAACAAAAAACACAACTCTATTCTATCACATCTCTATTCTTATGCATCAAATAAGCTACATTGTTAGTCACCACAATGAGTTATACTCAAAATTACTTACGAGTATACTTGTACTTCGGCACTGGAGAAAACAAATTATTTACCAGTGCCAAAGTACGAGTATACTCGTAGTGCTTTTTTTTTGTCAATTATATTCAGTATATAAAGTACTATAAAAAATTATTTGATTAAAAATATTATAATTATTGAAATGTTGATATCTTACTTTGGCAATTGGAATGAAACCATGCAAAACAGCTTCGGCAAAAGTTAATCATATCAGAATTTACGGCTCGGCAAAGAAATAAACCATAGCTAAAAATAGCTCGGCAGTAAACGTGTTAACAACGTTAAATGCACTTCACTAAGTAAATTTATTTTTATTTAGTGAAGTGCATTTATTATAAATAACTAAGCAATTGAGTACAAAAACGTTTTAAAAAAAAAATAATTTACATTCAAACATGTGTATAACAATTTTTTAAAAAAACGTTAACTTTGATATTTTATGTTGCGTCATACGACAAACCTAAAATAAAAATTGTAACAGATAAGTAGGCATAAAAAACGAGTAAAAAATAAAATAGACATAAAAAAGAAAGAAAAAATGATTTGGAAAAAAATTTACCTCATTTTGGTAACCTGTTATTGTACTTCAGTTGCTGTCATGATGCAACAGTATTTGTCGGTGTTGCTTTAATGACGTTATTTAATGTTGGCTTTCAGTAAGCTTTAGTTTAATTTAGAAGACAATACATTATATTTAAAATATTTAAATTAAGAGCAAAACAAAATGCTTTAAGGGGCTAAACTATAAACATTTAAGATAAAAAATCAAATTGACATATAAGTTAATTGCATTTATATAGCTAAATATAGTCTTGGCATATATTAAATTTTAAAAGCAGCAACTACAATATATTATTTTTAACAATTAAATGTAGCATCATTATACTATGATAATTGGATGAATCAATTTAACTGTATTTTAAGTTTAATTTAGTTTTCATTTTAATTAAAAAAGAAGAAATTAAATCAAATATACAACAGTTTATATTATCAAAAAAAAAAAAAAAAATTACAAACTTAAACAAAAAAATCACAATATATAAAAAAAAAAAAAAAATAACCGAAGAAAATGCAGCAACAAAAAAGTTATAAATATTATAATTGATAGAAGTAATTTATAACTCTTTTATTGCTGTTTGATCTTTGGTGTCTCCTAACACCCCGGTATGGATGAACCCTCCATTTGAAGGAGGGCTTATCCATACCGCCATTAGAACACCCCTTATTAAAGGACCTCTCTGAGTTAGGCCCTGGGTGTTGGGAGCGATATTTTTTGTACATCTCGAATGTTAGTTGATCTAAAATAACAAATAGAAGAATATAATTAAAGTTATAAATAATTGGAATTTTATTTAATCAAAATATAAAGCATAACCTCACCATTTTTAAAAGTAACAGAAGAAGATGCTTAAAACATTAAAAAAAAAATGACTAAATTAAAAAAAGCAAAACAGGAACAGTTAAAATATCATATTTATTAAAAATCATAAAAACTTGCGATTTTATTGAATATAAATATAATCCATAACCTCACCAGTTTCATTGATGACAGCAAAAAAAAAAGAGTTGATTAAAAAAGGTTAAATGTAAAAAATTTTATTTTAATAAAAATATAAGTAAAATAGGAACAGTTAAGAAAAACAGGGAAGAAAAACTAATACCAGATATTCATCCTTCCTTGATAATACTTGATTAACTGTTTGAAAATCGAATAGAGGAAATTATAGAAAGTTTCCTTGATTATAATTGTCAAGAAGTGGGAATAACTATAGCAGGCTATGTTGCAAAAAATCATCAAAAAGGTCTTAATGTGAAAAATGCAAAGCTTGTTTGAAAGATGGAGATATTGATCTTGAATATAATTCTTATCTATCTCTCTTGTCACGTGGTGGACTACTTGTTCCATCCTAACAGCTTTCAGAATTTGTTTGAAGTATATTTGCTATTTTGGATTTAATTGAGAATGAAACTTCATCTCTATCAGTTCCAGTCAATAAATCATCAAAACATCTATTACATAAATATGCACCAAAAAGCAAAATTGTTTGTAAAAATCATGAAAACTGGGGAATCACATTTTCAATAAAAATTCTTGTTAATGTATTTTGTAATAACAAGCAAAAACTATCAAAGGATTTAACTTCTAATAATAATTTAAAAACATTTAAAAGAGGCAAATATATATATATATATATATATATATATATATATATATATATATATATATATATATATATATATATATATATATATATATATATATATATATATATATATATATATATATTTATATATATAAATGTATATAGATTTGAATAATTTCTGTGACAATTCTCCAACAAATGTTACACAATTTTCTTTAAATCTTTGAAATCTTATTTTATCTTATTTTATCTTTTTTTTTTTTTTTTTTTTTTGTTGACTAACCCAGTAAGCACAAGACGCATTTTAGACACTTATAGACGTCTAAAACTAGTCTAGGTAAAGACGCACTTTTATAGGCGTTATAAAGACATCTTTTAGACGTCTTTTATGAATGCGTTTTTAAAATGACGTTTAAAAGGCGTCTATTTAAGCGTTAAAAAAACGTCTAGAAGATATCTTTTTTTAAGACATTTTCTAGACGTCTTTAATAAATGTGATTTTAACATGACGTTTAAAATATGTATTTTTAAAGTTTAAAAAGACGTTAAAAAGACGCGTAATAAATAGTCTAAAATACGCATTAAAAGACGTCTAGATCAAAGCTAAAAGACGTCTTTTCTGAGACCTGTTTATAAATATGTCATTATGACTTCTTTTTGACGGCTTTGTCATTACGCGCTAATTAGATGTTGTATATTCAAAGTAAAAACATAGTTTTTAATATTTTCAATAATTTGTTCAAGTTTTAAGTGTAAATTACTTTAAATTAAATTACTTTTTTACACAATTGCTAAAATTGTTGTCACAGGAATAACTAAAATAATTGCTATAATAATAATATATCTTTTTTTTATTAATAATTATTTTGCTTTTTTAATAGATAGTTGACTGATCATGATAATAAGTGAAAATGGCAAGAATAATATATAAGTTAAATATTAGTACTTTTAGTTTTTATACACCCACAAGCCATATAATAAGTCAAGATTGCGGTCAAAAATTAGCTAGCAATAGGTATAATAAATTTTTTATAACTAAAGGTTAGTTGTAAATGTTATAAATACTGTTTTGATATATATTTGTTATTGTTTATTATTATTTTCATCTTTGATGCATCAACCGTTGGTGGTGATTACAGCAATATTATTTTGATTGCTGGTTCCTATGTATATTTTGTACATACGAAATAATAACAATATATGATGCTATAAATACAATGAATATATACCACATACTACGCGAAAATGTTACGTCATGTACTTAAATTTATCTTGATAAAAGCGTCTAACATACGTCTAAAAGGCGTTTTTATAAAGACGTCTTCATTTAGACGTCTTTTAGCCTTATGATCTAGACGTCTACAAGTGCGCCTTTTAGACCTCCTTAAAGACATCTTTAAAACGTCTTTTAAACGTCTTTGTGCTTACTGGGAAGGTACCCCAAGACGTTCTTACGGTCTTATCGCAGAGCAACGCGGAAGAGCATTTAATAGGAAGTTCACGCCTCCATTCCAACCGATGTCGCAAAACTTGTCTAGAGGTGGGGTTTAAACCACGGATCTTACGTTTCTGAGGCAAGTGCGCTACCACTGCGCCACGTCTGCTAAATCTTTCAGAGTATATATATTAAAAGAACTGCCACTTTTACATCGAAGATATATATATATATATATATATATATATATATATATATATATATATATATATATATATATATATATATATATATATATATATATATATATATATATATATATATATATATATATATCATATATATATATATTAATAGATAAATAGATGAATAGATAGATAAATAGATAGATAGTTAGAGAGAGAGAGAGAGGAAATGTACGGATGTGTGTGTTTGGTGTGGGAAGAGGGGTTGGGGGAAAGGTTATTGTAGATTATATATGGGTTATAGTCGGTTTTTTCATGATGTCAAATAATTACGCTGTGTAAAAAAATGATAAAAGGCTGGGGAAAAAAACCTCTTTGACTTCATAAAGCTTCCACCCCAAACGTGAGGTGCAATAAGTTGAAGTTTTTTTGTACTATTCTTAATACTACTTTCATTGATAAATATTAATTGATAAATTTAAAGTTGCATAATATTATATTGCAGCGTTCAAAAATTACGATCACACAAATTTTGTAAGCCCCTCCGAATTGAAGAGGTTTCAAAATTAATATAGTCATAATATTTGAACGCTGAGAAATAATGCTATGAAACTTAAAATTTATCGATGAATTTAAATTTAATTGATAATGGTAAAATCAACTTATTGCCCCTCATATTTGTGGCGGGGGATGAAATAAAAGGGCCTTTTTATTCCCAGCCTCCAATTATTTCAACTTTTAGCACAGCAGAATTTTTATTTGACTTCAAATAAAAAAGTATAAACATGTAATTGTTTAAGTCAAATAAAATTTTTTTTTGGTGATTGATATAGCCACACTTCGTAGCATGGAGTTTGCTTCATGGTTTGAAGTTAACTATATCAATAGCCAAAAAAATTTGGACCCTTCACTTTTACTTATATTCTATTGGTAGTACCAGGTAAACTATAAAACTGTTTTGACAAATCTATTGTTTGGGATACACAGCATAGCCAGATTTTATCATTTGTTTTATAGTTTTTTACATAAGTTTATTTTGTCTAAGAGTTATAAAAACTGTAAAGTTAACAAACTTCTTTATTTTAAATCTTTATTTTTAAGATACTATTTTTAAAACACAGATGATTAAGTTGTGAAGTTTTGTAAAAGTATAAGTACTACACTCTCAAGAAAAATCTACAGCATTGTAGCATCATATCTACACTTAATGTTGCTTTTTTATCTACAAATTTGTAGTTTTTTAATTATCTACATTGAATGTAGAAGTTTCATTCGCGTACATTATGTAGACAAAAACGTTACACTTCATGTAGCGTGCTATAATAAACTTACATTGTCGCTTTTTGGAGTTTTTGCCAATTAATTTAGATTTAGTATTAATTTTATCATAAACACCTTGGTATGTATATATATATATATATATATATATATATATATATATATATATATATATATATATATATATATATATATATATATATATATATATATATATATATATATATATATATATATATATATGTATATATATATATATATACATATATATATATATATATATATATATATATATATATATATATATATATATATATATATATATATATATATATATATATATATATATATAGCATGTAATTTCCTAACTAAAAAAAATAAACGAACTCTCAAAAACCACTTAATAAACTTTTCAATAAAATCTATCATTTTTATAACTAAACTCTAGAAAGTTTACCCGTTATTAAAGAGTGCCAAATATAGAAAACACCATAGAAAATTAATATTGTTGTCAAAAACATTAACAAATATTATTTTGGTTTTAATAACGTCTTATAAGTTTACTCAAGGTTCAGTAGTCAAAAAAAGTCATTCGCAATCGAGCTACTAATTGTTGCTGGAATGCCACAAATTTTTACAAGTAATGAAAATAACACCCGCATGCCATCCGGATACTCCATGTCAAAAACGTAAAATGTTGCCAGAAAAAGCAATTCCACCTCGGGAAATGAATCAGCATCTTCAACCAATATAGCATTTAAATCAACTTTAATGTATACTGCTTATCCTATATAAAATCAATGGCTGTTGTCACCCATCTAAGATATCGGCCTAAATTTTGCACTAAAAATATCTTTCTTGTGTAGAATATATTTCACCCCTTAACAATTCTGTCACAATTGTTGGGCCGTGAACACTTGCGGAACTGTTATCATACTTACAGAGTACCTCTTTAACATGATATATCTATTTAATTTAAAAAGCAAATGATAGATCATATACTAATCTCTTAAGCAAATATTTTGAATAAAAAATTTTATACATTATTAGAGGCTGGAATTGGAATATTTTTCTGAATTGGTACAGCTAGTAAGTTTAGCACTGGTGACAATTCATGTAATGTTTCAGCTTGATGCTGTAAAATCCCATTTACAGGTACAACTGCACATGACTGCAACGACTGCATAATAAGTTTTCTCTGTCCCATTTTAAAACCTAATTCAACCAAATCATTTTCATTTACTAGTGCAAAGGAATTGAGATCAATTGCTTCTTCTAGAACAAATTTTAAAATATAAATATTGCATTTCCTTAAATTGATTACAAAAACTAAAACCATAAAAACATATCAGGAGCAGAGGACAAAATTATTATAACTCACATTACTGCAATCAGAGTTTTTGAATTATAAAATTTACTAATAAAATAATAAAGTAAAAATCTAAAAAAAATAAAATTAAAATCAACACTGAAGAAGTATTGTGGAATAATGCTGAATCCTTAAAGACAAAAGTTAATAGATAATCGTCATCATTTTTAACATTATTAAGATGAATAAACTTTTTTTTTTAATAAACATTAAAATTTATATATAAATACCTAATAGCTTGATTACTAATTCTTGAGGCTGTCAACTTTTATTACTTCACATAGCTTATCTTTTAATGAAGCCATTTTTCTTTTAAATATATTTATTACGTTACTAATTGAAACTAGTTACAAAAATGACGAAATCAATCATTTATTAGTTTTTGAAAGAACTGTGATGTTATTTTTTAAAAAAGGTTAAAGTTAGTTAAATCAAAATAAAATTTAATAAATAGGTCTAAAACAATTTATAAAGCATATAAATAAATTTCTTATTTAAAATTTCGTTTGAATTTGTGCAGCTGATAACATATCCAGGAAGTGAATGTTCGTCAAGCAAAGTATTAAAACCTAAGATTTTGAAATGCTCATCATTGTAAGATTTAACTTCATAAGAAAAAAGATTGTCAACAATTCTAACAGTCTCCATTAAAGAAACAACAACAAGCCATATTAGTGATTTTTTTACATTAACAAAAGCCTCGACTTCACCAAAATCAGGCAAATCATCTTTATTTGTAGAAATAAACATGAATGATCTTTTCGAATATTTATGCTACCAATATGAATTTTGTACGAAACAAAGACATGGTCATCTGAATTTGAATTATATTAAAAACATAGCACATTCTCAAATGGCAATATATGAACACAAACGCGATTAAAGTTTGATACTAATGGTATTCCTCTAATGTGTTGCTTAGTCAATTTAGCAAGTAAAGAATTATATTGATGCCTGTAAGCATTTTATATTTATATTTATATATAGACCCTTTCAACGTTGTCAAAAAGTTTTTCCATATATTGTTGACATTAAAAAAAAGTTTAATGCAAGACCAGAAATTTTTTATTTTATTATATGACAAAGAAAAAAGCCAAACCAAATCCTCACCCTAGTTGTAGCAGCACTTCTTTGCAAGTCAGGCTATTTGCCAGTCGATGTAGCAGGAGTCCGTTGTGAGTCAGTATATATATATATATATATATATATATATATATATATATATATATATATATATATATATATATATATATATATATATATATATATATATATATATATACATACATATATATATATATATATATATATATATATATATATATATATATATATATATATATATATATATATATATATATATATAAAATACACTAATATAAACATACACACATAGTTCACCTACCTAATAATGGAAATACCCAATTGAAACCAATATTTTGAAGTTTTGTTATATCAGCTTTAAATTAATTTAAAACAGGATCAAATCCATAATATTTTAAATCTTCAGAGTAGCACAAAGCCAACAAATGAACATTAGAAAAACATGAATTTAAATTATTTGGTTAGTTTTTAAAAGTATAATAGAACACTCCTATATTACATAAAGTAGATTGTCCACGTAGTGGATTTGTTTTTCTCATGCCATCATAAAATAACTGAATCAAAACAGACTTTTTATTCTTATCAGCAAATAATGAATGGGATGCATATAAATTACCGTCATAAAACTCAGCTAAAACAAAACTTTGTGTATGAACTTCAAAAAGGAGTGAACAAAAATCATTATCTAACAACCCAGTAAGCACTGGACGTTTTTAAAACGTTTAAAAAACTTATTAAAACGAATATTAACGTTTTTTAAACGTTTTAAAAACGTTCTGTGCTTACTGGGAACAATGACCGTAAAGTTACTTCAATAGAAACATATTGAAAGGAATCATACACCAATATATCTTTACCATTATTGAACTTAAAGCTTTGCCCAAATAAAACAGATTCAGGTTTTACATAAAGTTGATGTTTTTGAAAAAAGGAATCTTGCTGATATCTTGTTTTAATGAATTCTAAGGAGACCTAGCGTTATCTAAAATTGCCATCAATTTATTAAGAAGTATTTATTTGTTTGTTTTTGAAATGCCTTTTATTTCCTGAGCAATTAAACATATTTTTTTGGATAAATCTCAAAGAGAACAGTTGGTCATGACATTAAACAAAGAAATAATATCAGGCACAACACAGAATGGTATGCTACTATTAGCTCTGAGTTCTGCAAACATTGCAACAGCAACTGCATAGTTTTCTTCGTTATTTAGTTGTCGGTTATATAATTCATCGATATTATTTATAGTAATATCCAAATCATTTTCATTATCAATAGTTTTATCCAAATCCTTTTCATCACCAATTGTTTTTACCCAAATTAAAGTTATAATCACTTTCTGTAAAGTTTTCAACGCAACAACTTTCATTGCCTTTAAAAGTACCAGTACTTTCTGTAAAGTTTTCGATAAGACAACTTACATTAATTTCAAAAGTATTAAGGTGATATGATTACAAATGTCTGCATAAATTGTATAGTGTTGAAAACGTGCTACTGCATTGCATTTGCATACAACGAGGCGTTTCAATGAACCAGTAACTTTGTGTCCTTTTATATGCTTAATAAATTGATCTACCTCGCTTATTACCGATCTACATACGAAGCAAATATACATGGAGTATGTAATACAAAAGTACGTAATAATATTATGAACAATAATATTTTATTGAAAAAGTAGCAATTTCGTTTTAACAAAATGCTTAAGAAGGTATAACAATTTCAAGCTCATGAGGTTTATGGATAAAATTAGCCATGTGCCATTACTTGACTGCTATAAATTTACCGAAGAAATGGCGGTCAACACAAATGTTGCCAAACTTATCTACAATTTATGTAGACGCGGGTAATGTAACATTTAGTTTTAGTTTTTAAAGCATTTAAAGATTTCATTAAACGCGTCACTAAACGAATGCTACAAAACTGTAGATTTATCCGTGTCTACATAATTTGTAGATAAATTTGTCTACATTATTTTTGAGAGTGTATAACAAAACAAATTGACATAATAATCTTAACTTCGTTGTTATTATTATTTGATTTTTCATGCGAATATTCATTTTCACTTTTATTATTCAATGTGCTCTTAATATACGCAAACTTGCCGCTCCTTCGATTGAATCAGATTTTGCATATTACTGACTATACTGAGAATGTATAGTGTTCCGAAATATCCTCCTTGATCAAGCCTGCTTACTAATATACACTAGACACCAAATGTAAAAATAATATGAACTTATCTTCATTCTTCTAATAAATAACAAAAACAAAATATAAATATAAAAGAACTTGAAAAAAAAATTTACTAGTTTAGCAAGACTCAGCAAACGAAAATACGCTAATCAGGACTGAGCAAAAGCAATACCTACGTTATCAGATTTGCTTTTAGAAAATCCATTTCTAAAACCTTATCGGATTCTATGCTAACTCTGATTTGTAGCGTAAATTTAGGTTTATTTACATTGACATTCAGTCGATTTATAAGCGGATTAAAATTCTTCTCAAACTTTGCATTCGCAGTAAACAACTGTTTCCTTGAACTGTTTTTTCAATAAAATATTTAACTTATGTAACAATGACGAGATATTATTCAAGATTTTTTTTGAATTTAATTTAAAAGCATTTTGCGCATTTTAATCACAATTTAAACTAGAAGATATTAATACTTTTAATGATGGTAAGCACGCATGTTTGTTTTAATTTAGCATATATATATATATATATATATATATATATATATATATATATATATATATATATATATATATATATATATATATATATATATATATATATATATATATATATATATATATATATATATATATATATATATATATATATATATATATATATATATATATATATATATATATATATATATATAGGAGATATATACGAGAGCTTGACGCAATGCAATTTTTAAGTGAAAATCAAACTGTAAAACTTTATAAATGTTTTAGTGTGTTTTAACAAATGTTTTAACATTATTTAATTTAAAGTTTACGTACGTTAGATATTTGGATACGATAATTTTTGTATACTGTGTCAATATGTAAGTAGATGGATTTCACAATCAAACTCAAAAAAATCAAACAAAAGAAACATATTTAAAATGTAAAACATAAGCCTTTAATAAATACTAAGTTACTGTAGTCGTCATATACAAATTTTGTATCTAATGACACTATTGATGTACAATTTGCAGGTTTTTTTTTAATATCCTCATGAATTATTATGAATATATTTAGGAAAAAAAAATTTTTATACTTGCTCCTGTATGCCATTTCAAATGTTTGATTTATATAATAAAGAAGACATTTTAAATATCTTCTTTATTAAATAAATGAAATATTTAAAACGTTAATATAGTATCACTATTGAGAAAAAGATTACTTTGAGATCGTTCCCAAAAATATTTCGATTGTTGCCAATTATTTTTACATTAATAATTTAGATTGTAGTAAAACATTTTAAAACACATAAAAATTAAAAGGTATTTATTATTTCATTATTTATAAAAAATAAAACATTAGGTCACAAAAATCTCTAGAAGTTAATTTCTTATGAGTTAACCATCTAAAATTCTTTGTCATTAATAAATTATAGGCTACTTTGTTACTTTTTTAATTAAAAAATAAAAAGATTTTATGGAAAACTTTTTTAATTAAAAAATAGAAAGATATTAAGGAAACCTTTCTTTATTTTGTAAAAAAATGTTTTTTAAAAAAATGGTATGCATTAGGTTTTAAAAATATACCAATAAAATGATCCGCAACATAGCCGAATATTGGCTCAACAGCGCTACGACATTAGTGTAAGAACAGATTTTAAAAGCAAAATATTGAGCCGATACAATATATGCTAAATGTTGGCCCAAAATCCTACAATTTTTGCGAAGAACAGATTTGGAGATTTGAAATACTACGACAAAAAAAAAACATTGGATTAATGTTGCTCCAATGTAGTACGATATTTGCGAAAAAGCGATTTGCAAAATTGAAATATTACGGTGAAAAAAAAACGTTGACTAAATGTTGCCCTAAGGGTTTAAGCGCTGAAACATACGAAGGGCCAATGTAAGCTTGTACTCTGGTTTGGTTAATAATAAGTTTTTTTTAACTTTTTTTTGTTTGGTTTATATAAACTAAATGTTTAAAATAATTTAGAAGTGGTAATTTAACACAAACAGATGCTGGCCTAATCTTTGAAACTCCTTTATCAACAATAAAGAATTAACTGAAAGGTATACATAATAAAAAACCAGGCTGAATTATATTTAGTGAAATTGAAGAAAAATATCTTATAAGCATATCTTCTTTTGAGTTCCCAGTTTATTGTTATGATTTAGGAAGTATTGTGAAGAGTTATGCAGACCTTTAAGGAATATTAATTAGGCAGTATGCAGAATATATGCCTGGTGTTAAATAGATAAAGTCATTCCTAAAGCGAAACAAACAATTTAGTTTTAGATTTGAAAGTAACATTAAAAGAAATAGGGCAAAAGTAGGTTCTGTTATTAATAAAAACTTCTTTGATAACATCACTCTTACACTAGCAGGGGTTCCTCCATCAAACATTTGGAATAATCTTTGAATTAACCTATGACCCTGATAATAAACTAATAATAATAAATCGAGGATCAAAATATCCTGAAATGATAATTAATTCAACAAAGTCTGCTACATCTTTGATGTATTGTGGTAATGCAGAAGGGCATATTCTTTCTGCATATATTGCATATAAAGGAAATTTGATGTGGCAGAAAATGGACCAAAAGGAGCACGCTATAACCGCTCAAAGAGTGGATTGTTTACTCCAGTTGTTTTACAGATTGGTTTGACGTTTTATTGTTGCCTGAACTAAGAAAAACTTCTAGAATAAAAGTTATTTTTGGAGACAAAATGTTTTCACATGTAAATACATATGTACTGCTTTTGTATGAAAAAAACAGCATCAAGTTAATTGCACTTCCTACTAACTCCACGCATTTAAAACAGCCATTGGATGTTGCGTGTTTTCGACCAATGAAAGCTAAATGGAGAAAAACATTACCAACTTCGAAGGAAAGTGAAAAGGACGTAAAGTTTCTTCCCTTTTAAAAGACTACTTTACAGAATTGCTTAAATGCTTCGTGAAAAAAAAAATGAAGAACCTGGTTGTGAAAGAATGAAGGTTGTTCCAGAAAAAGATGTATCATCAATTGATGCAGTTATAACGCAAGCAGCTATAAAGACAAATATAAAAAAAAACTAATGTTGTAAAATAAAAACAAAGCATCTACTCTTGAACAACAAATAACTACCGATAATCTATTAAATAACTTTAGCACTTATAGTTTAATAATTAAGGCATAGTTTTTTAAGTTTTAAATATTATAAAGGATTCTTTGTGGTTTATATTTTATATAAATTTTTAAGTTAGCATGAACCCAGTGGGCATTTCGACGTCGAACGAACGTCGAGCGACGTCGGATCTTGACGTCGGATCAACGTTGGGTTTACGTTGGAAATGGAAATGTTATTTGACGTCAGATAAACTGACATCGCGCGACGTCGGCATTCCGATGTAAAACCAACGTGTTTCTTGAAAACTAAAAACCGTTGCCTTTAGCAGGAATCGAACCTCGGTCTATTAGAAACTAAATCCTACGCGCTTACCACTACACCACAAGGACATATTAATTGTTGAGTTTATTTAGTAATTTATACTTGTAGTTATTTGGGAATTATTACTTCGATAAGAAATAATTTTTTTTAAATATTATATAAATATTAAAACGAATAGTTATATATTATAAAAAATGTATACTCGAAAATGTTAATAGTTAAAAAACTATGCTAGTGCATCATACAAAACCTCATGATGTTTTATCAACCATTATTCAAACTTCTTTCCATTAATAAAAAACACGCTTAGTTCACATATTTATTGAAGAGCGCAATTGCACACATATTGTTGGGTTTGGATTAAATTTTCATCAGCGATGTCTTACGACGTTGTTCCGACGTCGTTTTAAGGACGTTGGATTGACGTCGGAAGACGTCAAAAGACATCGGAGTACGTTAATATTATGACGTTGCCCGATGTCTTTTTATCGACGTTGGATCGATGTTAGTACTGCGACGTTTTTTGGACGTCTTTTATAAGATGTCGGAACAACGTCAAAATACATCAAAACGACGTCAGGGGATGTTGAGATAAAGACATCGCCCGACGTCATTTTACTGACATCGGAACAACGTTGGAATAGATCTTTTGACATCGCTGATGAAAATCAAACGTAAATCCGACGTCGGATTGACGTCGGGTGCCCACTGGGAAGCTGTTGTTTTTAATAAGTTTTTGCCTTATACACATACTACCTAATATCCATGTATCCTATGTAAAATATAAAATTTATCTATACGCAAAGTGTTTAGAATAAAACTATTAATCAATAGTTTCATATTTTACATATTTTTTTCATATTTTTCATAATATTTAAGAAAGTCCTCACCACAATAAGGGTGACTTTGACACACCGTTAAAAATAAAAAGGGGGTAAAAAGTATACATTTTTTATTCTATTTTTAATTACTTATTTCTATGACATCATCCACACCATATGCAGCTTATATTATCATATTATTCATTTATAGTTAAATTTTGAAAATGCAAAAGTTTTAAAGTTGGCTAAAGTCACCTCATTTTACGGGGTTTGAAGTTAGGTAAAGTTCAATTTATCATGCGCAAGCAAAAAGCCACACATATATATATATATATATATATATATATATATATATATATATATATATATATATATATATATATATATATATATATATATATATATATATATATATATATATATATATATATATATATATATATATATATATATATATATATATATATATATATATATATACATATATATATATATATATATATATATATATATATATATATGTTTATATATATATATATATGTATATATATATATATGTATATATATATATATATATATATATATATATATATATATATATATATACATATATATATATACATATATATATATATATACATATATATATATATATATATATATATATATATATATATATATATATATATATATATATATATATATATATATATATATATATATGTATATATATATATATATATATATATATATATATATATATATATATATATATTATATATATATATATATATATATATATATATATATATATATATATATATATATATATATATATATATATATATATATATAAATATATATATATATATATGTATTAGGGTGTCCAAAAAATACAGTGGCGGAACTTCAAAATTTGGGCCCCCCCGCAAAAGAATGTTTTTTTTGCGGAAAAGAGTTTTATAGTATAAATATTATTGAGAGTATAACTTTTTTTATATGAGGGTTCCCTATAGCTGGTAGGCTCCCCCGCAACGCAGGGTCTTGCGTCCAGTAGTTCCGCCACTGAAAAAATATATTATATGTTGAATTTCGATGTGCGAATTACTGCATTTGGCATCATTTTAAAGATGAAGACGAAAAAAAATAAAAAATGAAGTCTCTAGCCTCAGCGGAAGGTTAATTAGGTCAATTTTTTTTAATCTAATTATTTTTAGATAAAATTAAATTTTATTTTAATATAAAAATAGCATCTGTTACTAAAACCAAAACGAAATTATTGGTTTGTGTCAAACAGGTGAATTTGCGAGCTATGAAATCTTTAATTTTTTTATAAAATAACGAATTTAGTTTAGAGATGAGTTCACTTTTAATAGGGTAAAACAATACATTTACCATAATTTTTGCAAACTAAAGTAAAAACGTCAATATTTTGACCTTGTAGCGGTTTTTTAGTTTGAAAAGTAAAATATAAATCGGAGATTAGGTTTATCATTTAATTTCAAAAGAAATAAAGCAAATAATAATGCAAATATAAATCTATTTTGTTACTACAAATATTACTCAGGTAAATAATATTATAAAGATCTTTTTTTGTAGGCTTTTTGATATTTGCTGTCGGTTCTCTAGACAACCTAAAAATATAAATATTATATATAAATAATATATATAAATTATTATATATAATTATAATATATATATAATATATATAAATATCATATATAAATTATTCATACTATTTATTGTTAATAAATGTCAATTATATTCCGTGTATATAATAAAAATCCTAAAGCCTATCTTTATTGTGTCTTCTCTCAACAAAATCCTAAATCAACTTGATGTGTCGTTCTGCACATTAAGTTGATTCAGGTCGTTAACCAGATCTGGCAACTATAGGACATCATTGTAAAGCAGCTTATTTAACATATTGTTTTTAACTTCAACTTTCAGTTTCTTATCAGCAAGAGCAAAAACTACTTATTGGGGGGACAGGTACCAAGTGTGACGTCTGAGGCTTTGGTAAAGAACCTTTCCCACAACTACCAATTTTTTAAGCTCGTTCATTATTTGTAGCTGAAAAGCAATATTGGATTTATATAAAATAGTCATCAACTCATTCGATGGTGCTTGAGAAGCTATTGCGCATTTCAGAAAGAAGAAGCCGTGAAAAAATACAATGTATTTTTTTGCAGCCTTTTGATTTCTTAACATGCTTATATTACCAGATTAGGAATCAACTAGGTAGTATATTTGAGTCATTTGAATCACCAAGTAGATACAGTTTGCTATAAATTTTGCTTCATGATGAGCTCCTGGTTGTTTAAATGAGAAGTTTGGTAACTCAGCTCCGAGAAAAAATGCCAGAAGCCCACAAAGATACATGTAATCTTCTCTCTGTAATTTCCTATCACGAAGAGCTTTGGTACAGAATTCTTTTGTATCCGTGGCAGGTTTATAAAACAAAGAGTCAGGTTTTGACAACTCTCCCTAGTTTGTTTACATCTTCTTAAGTCTCCAGTCAAATTTTTTGGAGAGTAACATATAGCTTCCTGCTGGGACAATTAGTTTGACCAAATATTTCCTTTATTACCTAAGCCACATGCTTTTCATAGATGTGATGTCTGAACATTAGCTAAAGAACCGGTCTACCTAGGGCATATGAAATAATAATGCTTTTGGCACCTTTTTTTCCTCCCAGTGTTACTGGATGTTGTGTCCCAACACAATCCAATAATCTGATAAGACATCTCATAGTATTCAAGCATAGCTTGAATGGCAGTAGTTTGATCACTTCCCTTAGAACTTTTGATTTCTAAGATGCCCAGAAGGAAGTCTAGCGGACCAGACTCTGGTGATGATGCGCTTATGGCAATTCTATCTTCAATTTTAGATACTCCTTTTTCGCAATTGTATCTTTTCAATATTTTTGTGTCAAAGGATACCACATTTTTCAAACCTTTTATTTTATCTAATTTTTTTTTCCAAGGTCATCTGTGCTCAGGCTCCACAACAGTGTGAGTCTTCCTGTTTTGAGTTGATCTTGATAGGGATATTATCAATGTCAACACCACTAGCTTTTTAAAGATAGTTCAAAAGACACATACCTGGTTTGACTCCAATTCTAAATCTGGTCATAATTGGGATTTAGTTTTGAAGAATGTCTCCCAGACTTAACTGAAGGCACACTTTAAAGTCATTCTGAAATCTTTTTTGGTTTTTTCTGGCCTTCAGCAGGAGGAAAATAAATTTCATCGCATTTACTTTGATTGTCACTATCTATGCTTAAAAAGTCTCCTTGCAAATAGTTACTTTATTTTTTCTCATTTTTTTCCGCATGCCTGTGGATCTTTTTTAAATGTTTTTCCTGTGCTCTGCAAACATTTTGATTAAACATTTTATTAACTAACTTAACGATATCCCCTCTCAGACAATGCCTCAAACATTTTATGTCTTCGCCATTAGCCTCGTCATCCCTATTTTTATCAACTTTAATTAAATCATATATGTTTAATTTTTGAATAGAAAAAAGCGCACTTTTCTCTTTCAAAGAGCGTTAAAAAAAAAAATGCCTTGTTTTTATAGTATTTTTAAAGTGTGATACTCTTTAATTTTCTAGGTAATTCTGTTCTTTATAGTTTGTTCGGTCACAGTGGAAGTATCGTTAAACCTTGTTTGTGCACACAAATTTTCAGACTCCCTCAGAATACAAATGTTTGTATTTAACTGCTTGGTGTTCTTTCCGCACACTCCATCATCAAATCTGGAGCATCTTAAACAAGTCTTACCAGAAGCAACTGGGCTGCCAATTTTGACGTTAATCTGTGTGGTACTAAAACGTTTCAAAAATTTGATAGTTACTAATTTACATTAATTAAGTTAGCTTGTTACTAATTTACCTTGTGTTTTTTGTCGAGATTAAGCCAGTAGTAACTTCTGAGCATTTCTTCATTTGTAGAAGTCTATTAGGGGCAAACCTCTGCAAAGTAAACCCAAGCAAATAAAAATTTTTTCGCTTCCTTGTAATCTTTGACGCGTTAATTAACTGATTGTCGCGATCTTTATCTAGAGGCATTTTCTAAAATAAAATATTTTTCATTTAAACTAATTTCAAAATAGATGGATACACATTATAGCAGACAATTTTTTTATTATTATTATTTTATAACCATCGTTTAATTTAAATATTTATTATAAATAAATTTAATACTTTGATAATACAATATTAAATTTATTATAATTTAATATTAAATGATCCCACATTATTATTTATTAATGATTATTATTAATGAAAAAATAATGACTAAATTTTAAAATCAATTTTATACCTAAGTTTTAGTAAACAAAGAGTTTTTGTAAGAAAAGAGTTTAGTTTTTGTTAAAAACAACTTTTAAAAGTGATTTAATAATAAACTAACTGAGATCGGAACAGTAAAAATACGGGTCTTTGTAAGTCTATTCCAAACCGAACTTTTCTTTACTATTTCCCGATAAATTCTAGCTTTCCGGATCCGTAAAATACGGGCCTTAACCAAGCCTAATAATTCTATTCATATCTATTCTGCACTTTTTATATACCTATTCCTTATTTAATTCAATATTTTTTAGTAAAACAATTTATTCTGAAAAAAACATTTAAGAGTAAAAAACTTAACATGTGCACCTTTTCCGCGTATATAGAACTTATAAAAGAATTATAATTAGATTTATTTCTCTACTAAATGCGTTTCATTTTGATAGCTCAGTAGTTAAGTGCGCTGTCATCAGTTTTTTTTAGGGGGTTTAAGACTTTTCTTCAGCGTAATAAACTTTGACATTTTTTTAATAATGTTTATATACTTATGACAATAATATAATAACTTAGCAAAAAAGATTTCTAAAATTTAAAATAAAATTATAAAGTTTTCTCATTTTATAGATATATAAGCTGTCATGAACCGTAAAACACGGGTCTTGGTAAATTTATTCCACATCGCTTTTTTCCAAATTTATTTAACATAAATTATAAATTTATTTATTTATTTTTTTATTTTTTTGTTCTTTTATCTTTATAATGTTGTGATTCTACATGATTGGTACAAAGTTATAATGTTTTTAAAATATATAGTACTAAAAATATATCACAATTTTGTAGAATACAAAAAATATGATTGTAGGGTATCATTAATATTAAAAGAACGCGGGAAACCTGCAGAAGACCAGATGGTCTTGTCATCAAGAAACCGCTTGTACCTGTAATATTTTTTGTATTTTCGTTTTACAATGTATCAAGTTTCACAAAATACTTCATTTTATATAAGGTTCACATATAATAAAATGTAGAAATAAAAAGGTTGGTAAATACTGTTTGTAGTACACATAATACACATAAATATATTATTAAGCATAAATATAAATATTATTGACTTATATTGATTTTTTATATTAATATATATTATTGAAGTTTTTTGGATTTTGTTTTCAATTATAATTTTGGTTTTAGTCTAGTGAAAGTTTAAATAATTACTGATATTTAAAACAAACTTTTTTAGTAAGATTTTCAAACAATTTATGTTATCTAATTTTGTAATAATGGCATTTTTGGATATCAGTTTATTATAGAGATAGGGACCGCGATACGAAATTGTGAAACGCGACAGTTTTGTTTTTCTGAACGGTACATTAAAGTTTCCTACTTCTCTAGTGTCATATGTATTTTTATTGCTTTTAAAAAATTCATTTAAGAGATGTGGTGGGACAAGCCCTAGTTTAAATGTTAGCATAAAGAGTAAGTTTTGGTAAATTTTAATTCTATAGACGTTTAGTGCATTTAGGAGTTTAAACCAAGGTTCAGCATGAGTAAGTTTATCTTTTTTATAGACAATTCTAGTGGCATGTTTTTGATGTTGATGAAGTGATTTTAAATTATATTTATTGATACTAGCCCATGCTATATTACCATATGTATAATAGGTATGTATAAATGAAAAATAAAGATGTTTTAGATTTTCTTGGGATAACATCGGCTAGCTTTGTATAGCACGCCAATGTTTTTGGTTATTTTAGTATTTAAATAGTCAATATGGGCTTTCCATGAAATATTTTGAATAATAAGTAAACCTAGGAATTTAGTTGTTGTGGTTCTTTTGATATTTTTGTTTTTTATTCTTAGCAATGGCAATATATTTGGTAGTTTTTTTTCTTTTTTGATTTGGATGAAATAAGATGTAATTAGTTTTTTCGGTGTTTAAAGATACCCAGCCGGCAAATAACGTTGAAATAACGTTGAAATATTGTTGAAACCTAACGTTGAATTAACGTTGCTTTAACGTTTAGAATAAAAGTTTTTTTCAACGTTGATTTATCAACGTTAAATCAACGTTAGGTTCAAACGTTATATCAACGTTGAATCGACGCGAAAAAAACGTTACAATAACGTTGAATTAACGTTTAGAATGAAAGTTTTTTTTAACGTTGATTTATCAACGTTAAATCAACGTTAGGTTCAAACGTTAAATCAACGTTGATTCGACGCGAAAAAACGTTACAACAACGTTGAATTTACGTTGATACAACGTTTAAAATGATAGTGTTTAACGATGATTTATCAACGTTAAACGACTGTAAAACACTTTTTCACCATCAAAACGTGCTATGTATGTCAAAATGTATATATGTATGTAAACGTGCTATGTGCGTCAAAATATGATCACCATCAAAACGTACTATGCATGTACATTAGTGTTGCTGTACCTTATCAAGTTATATTATGGATAATAAATCTGTTCATAGTCTATACTTAGACTATTTATAACTTTTTCAGTTTAGTTTAGTTAAAATAGCAAGGTATGATTAAAGAAAGAGATAAAACTTGTTTTATTCAAAAATACATATTCAAATATTACATATATTTACATGTAATTGAATAAAATCTACACAAATTTCTTCTCTTTTCCACCACCTTTTTGAAATAAAGCGTAATTTAGAAAGTCAAACAATGTTCCATTAACCGAGGGTTTTTTTGGTCCATTGAATACAATAAAAGAAGCTGTAATTAAAAAAAATATATTAAAAAAATCAAAAAGGGAAGATTTAAAAAATAAATAATGAATGGAAAAGTGTTAGATCTTATGAAGGCACATCTTTTTCAACGCCATATAGATTAGTGTTCATAAAACATATTTTTCCACCTTTGCCCTTCATATCCATAGAGACCATATAACTTTTCGAAAATACTCTGAATTTTAAAAACATAATATAACTGTTAGTTGGTTATTAATAACTTTTTTTAAATATTTAATTTAAATAAAACAACCTTTTTAATATATTAAAAATAAATTGGTAGTCAAAATATAAAACATTTCTAGCATTTAAAAATATTTTTCGGGGTGGCCACATAAAATTTTTATAAGAAATTTTATGTGGCCATTTCTTAATGGTTTAACGTCCATGTTTATACACTTATGGGGCTGGGACAGGGATCAAATTATGTCATTTATTATGTTAAATGGCATGCATTTTCTAGAGCAATTTTTTACATTTCATGCACTTTAAGGCGTTAACCAGTTTTGCAGACCGAGAATGGGTATTTTAAACATAATACTTCCATCAAAAATTAATAAAGGAAGAATTAATGAGGAGCTTTGATCAAATTTTTACCTCTTTAGAGGATAGTAGAAGGTTTTAGAAGTGGTTTTAAAAAAAAGAGGACTTTAGAGGGTTTTAGAGGAGCTGCAGACTACCTGATTATAAATGAGGTAAGAGTCCAATACTGTTTTTGATTACCTCAGCATAATTTTGTGTATTCTATCTTTAAAAGACGTTCCACCAATTAACTAATTAATTTATCTGTAATTGATTTATCTGTAAAAAACATGAAGTAAATCTAATACTATGCTTGTGGGGATATATTATATTGTGGAGAACCATCCCAACCACACAAATGGAAAATTTGCATCCAAGTTTCCACTTGTGTGCAGATCTTGCATCCACTTGTCAACATTCTCATTATCACATTTTTCTTTTGTAGTTGTGAATTAAAAATTTTCACAATACTGTTTGCTTTCTTTTAGAATTGAAATAGTTATACAAATAGTTATATATTTTGTATCAACAAAATAACTCTTTTTACCACATCATTTAAAAAATAAAAATTGTAATATATAGATGTAATACCTGAAGAGAACTTAGTTTTTATTTGTATAAACTTAAGCCAATTCTTCTCTGCATTTTAATGCAGTCAATGCTTTGGTACCTGGAAGCCGACAAACAATTTTATCACTAATTCAATTAGATGGAATTACTTCTTCTTGTAAATCTTCATTCCAAACAACTCCTTTCCGCATATTCGATTTTGAAAAAATTACATGAACGAATATAAGATGAAGAAACTGTAATATAAGTGTACTAACAGGCTTAATTAAACTAGCTAAATTTGAACATTTTATAACCATGATACTTGCTAAACAATAATATTAGTAGACATTATAAGCAAAGATAAGATTTTCTTTATTTTATAAATTTATAATATTTGAAAATCATTTTTATTAATTTATTTATTACTCTATTATTCAGCAGAGTTCTGAATATATTATGTTCAAATAACTTAAGGCTCAATAACAAAGACAAATAATAAAAGAATACTAGGTTGCTAAAACATAAACATCTACATAAGATAATTATGGAATATTGAAAAAAATAGAAATACAAAAAAACAAAAATACTCATTATTAATATAAAATATAATAGTATAATTTAAGGTATATTATAATATATGACACAATAATATCGACTTTTAAATAAAATATAAAAACAACAAAAATTAAAAAAGAAAATATTTTGATAAATAATAAATTATCATTCAAACAATTTTCAAGATCAAAAAATAACTTGTAACTTATTTTTTTACTTATCTTTATCTAATAAACATTACTTATTATTTCTTTATCAAAAAATAAAAATATTAAATCAGTTACTTTTTGGGCTTTTCTTATTTTACTTAAAACATCAACTCAATTCTAGACTTTTTTCATAATTGAGTTTTAATTTGTAATGTTGAATTAACACAGAAAAAAAAATATTAGCAGACAAAAAGAAAATATTTCTTTATTGAAATATATGTAAATATTTCAATAAAGAAATTTTAGATTGATTTTTATAAATATAAATTTATATCAATCAATCTAAATTTTTTTCTTTTCCGCCACCTTTTTGAAATGAAGCACATTTTTAGAAGTTAGACAAAATGCCATCAATTAAAGTTTCAGTCGTTCCATCGTATTTAATAGAAGAAGCTGTTAATAAAAAAGAATTAGAAAAAAAAAAAAAAAAAACACAAGGAGAAATTTTTGAATATATAAAAAATGAGAATAAAAAAGTTTTACATATCTTATAAAGATATACCTTTCACTACACCATATAAATTAGTGCTCTTAAAGCATATTTCCACCTTTCCCCTTCATATTTATGGAGATCACAAAATTGTTGGAATATATTCTAAATTTTAATAGATAAGAGAACTGATATTAATTATGCGAGAACTAATATTAATTTTTTTTTTAATTTAAATTGAACTCATTATCAAACAATTTTTTTGCTAAATAATTTAATCCTTAAAATTCCTGAAAAATTAAAAATTATTTTAATTACCTCAGCATTTTAAATATATTCCATCAATTGCAATTGATTCACCTAAAAAACAACAACAAGTAAAGCAAACATTATTGTTTGAAATTTTAATTATCTTTATACAAATACTCATCATATTTTTAAAGTGACTGATAAAAATGGATTCAATTAAAATCACTTCATTTGTATTAAAAATTAATATTAAAGCCTTAATCATACGTTATAGAAGAGTATTTTGTAATACAATCTAAATAATTGTTGCAATATGTAATTTTTTTATCCAAAATTTAGCTTCTGTAAGCTTTAGAAATTTTTTAAAGAAATTATTGATGAATTTGGAGCTACGGGTACTAATGTTTTTATATTGCTGTAATGTTTGTATTCATTCCCTGTTAGTTTCTGTAAGTCAAAATTTTAAGGTGATTCCATAATAAATTCTGTTATATCTAAAATTTAGTGTTAGTCTGAATAATTTACTTTCTAAAATCTGTTTTGCATTGCCTGTCTTATAACATCTTTACTTGGAACAAAAACCATGTGGTTTAAAAGTGAACTAGAAGCTTTCAACAATGAAGAAAATATTGCATTCGCTAATCCTAAAAATATATTCAACCTGTCAGCATAAATCAGCTGTCAATAATCCAAATATTAGCATCATTAAAAATTCATCTTTGCTGCATTACATTTATTTTGGTCCAAGTAGTAAAGGAATTTTTTTAAATTTCAAAAAACAGAAGTAAATGTTTTTTTTAATATCACTTTATCTCTTTTGATTAATGGTGATACTGCACTAACTGATGAAACACATTGACAGATGTAAGGCCAGTATAAAAGTCGCAAGATCTATTATTTTTAAAATAAATGTTTGTATACAAGTAAATTGCAATAACACGATTTGTTTGGATTAGGTTTATAAACAAGTTTGTCTGTTTTCATAGTAATAACTGATGTGGTTGAAGTTAATTTTTCATATAAACCTTTATTTTTTTATTTCGTGCTGAAGTTCTTTTTTAAAGTTATCACTTTCCTTTTTTAATTTTTGATGCTCTATTAAAAAACAACGCTTAGCATTAAATTCAACATAATTTAATGAATCATTTTTTGAAAAAGTTGTATTATATTTACATTTAATAATATCAGTCTTTGAGCATTGTAGCCCAAGTTAAACAAAAAATATCGATTTTTAAAGGATAATGTTCTTTCAGGAAAATTGTCTGAACATGTTTTCGATCTCTTGAAAATTCTATATGGTATAAGTTCAGTAATTACATTTTTTTTCCATTATAAATCTCTATAAATTTAACCGTTGAAATAATGTTTACGTTTTTAATTACATTTCTGCGCGCGCATAAATTTATATCGTATTTTTTGTCAACAATGATTGAAACAATGACGTTGAAATAACGTTAAATAATCAACGTTTAAACTGTAACGTTGATTTAACGTTGAAATAACGTTAAATAATCAACGTTTAAACGGTAACGTTGATTTAACGTTGTGAAATAGTTGAACAAAGTTGAAACAACGCTTCAACCGAATTTCAACGTTAAAACAACGTAATAATGCCGGCTGGGATAGTTTATTAGATTTTAGCCAATTATTAAGTTTTTCGAGTTCAATATTCGTTGTTTCAAAAAGTTCTGTATTTGACGGGAATGAATAAAATAAATTAGTGTCATCTGCAAACATTATGACATCAAGTTTGTTTGAGGCTTTCGGAAGATCATTAATGTATAATAAAAACAGTAGGGGAGCTAGAATGGAACCTTGGGGAACGCCACATTTGATCTTTAGCATTTTTGAACAGATATTTTCATCAGTATTTACACATTGTTGTCTGTTTAGCAAAAAGTTTTTAAACCAGAGTAATGCAACATTTTTTACGCCATATTTTTCATTTTTTTGAGCAGGGTTTCATGATCAACAGTATCGAATGCTTTTGATAGATCTATAAAGATTCCTAGAACAAATTCATTATTAACAAATGAGTAGTTGATGCTTTTTACAAGATCTATGATTGCATGTTCGGTTGCATGTTGTTTTTGAAATCCAAACTGTTTTTTATTTAAGGTGTTATTGTTTGTTAAATATATATACAGTTTATTAGAAATTATTCGTTCGAGAAGTTATGAGAATAGAGGAAGGATTGAGATTGGTCTATAGTAAATATGGTTCTCCAATTTTATACATAAGTACAATTTTTGCAATTTTTAATTTCTCTGGAACGGTTCCTGTTATAATTGTCAATTTAAATATTTCGAAGAGGGGTTTTTTTATTATCGGAAAGATATTTATTACTACATTGCTACAAATTTCATCAATTCCTGGTGCTTTGTTAATTTTTAAAGAGTTTTTTGCATTTTCAAGTTCTTCATAGCTTAGTCCATTGAAAATTAGTTCGCTATTTAGATCTGTAAGGTAGTTTTCAAAGGAGTCATTTGTAGTTAAAATTTCAGACGCCATGTTTGGGCCTATGTTTGCAAAGAAATTGTTGAAGTGTTCGGCAATTGAGTTCTTGTCATCGTGTTCGGTTTCATTTATAATTATTCTATCTGGTAAACTATTTGTTTTTTTGTTTTTTTTCCCGATTATTTCTTTCATAATGTTCCATGTTTTTTTCATGTCTCAATTTTTTTTTTTAAGTAATTTAAAGTAGCAAATTTTTTTAGAATGTTTTTTAATTTTTTTGAAAAGATTTTTGTATGGTTTATAAGTAGATAGGTTAATCGCATTTCTGTTTTTCAAATATTTAACGTATAGTTTTTGTTTTGTTTTTGAAGATTTTTTAATACCGCAGGTGATCCATGGACAGCTCAAATATGACTTTGATTTCTTTTTCTTTGATTGGAAAATGATTATTGTAGCGCTTTAGAAAAATATCTGTAAAAGTATTATATGCAGAGTTTGTGTTCCCAAGGTTACATTCTTGATACACTTTAACCCAATCTACTGCCGATAGTGTGTCTTTAAAATTTTGAATTGAAAATTTATTTATTTTTCTTTTATAAGTTATTTTTTTCAAATTATTATTTACTCTTGTATCATTTTTTATTGTAAAGTGAAATGGAAAATGATCTGTTATATCAATTTTTACTATTCCTGCTTTTAAGGAGGTATCTAGAAATGAGCTTGTTAGTATGTTATCTATGGCAGAAATAGAATTTAAGGTTACCCGTGTCGGTTTATTAATAATTGGTAAAATACAATGTTGAAACATGTTGTCAAAAGATAATTTAGTAATCGGAAACTCATTGTATTTTAAACAATCTATGTTGAGGTCCCCAATACAGAATAATTTTTTTTTTTCTTTATTGATTTTGAGAAAAATTTCTCCTAGGGAAATAGAAAAAGTTTTAATATTTCCTTCAGATGGTCTATAACAGGTAGAAACAATAATATTTTTAAACTTGGAGTTTAATATTTCTTTTGTAAAGACCTCACTATCAGCATTAGAAATGGAGTGGTCTTTTCTTACTTTTATTGCTTGATCATTCCGAACATAAGTTGCAATCCCTCCTTCTTTTTTGCATGTTTTTCTTTCAGAAGGTATTAATTTATAATTGGGAATTTGAAAGTTAGTGCTATTTTGGATTGATTCGTCAGAACACCAAGTTTCTGTTAGACAAATCATACTAATTAAGTAATTACAATCAATTAGGAAGTGCTTAAGTTTGTCAAAATTTTTATTTATGCTTTTTATATTTATGTGAATTACTGTAAAATTATTTTTAATAGTTTCAAGTTCAGTTTTAAAAGTTTCAGTTTTAACATATCGAGAATCAAAATTATTCATTTGAAAAATATGCGTATCAACGTCAATGAGTATATTATTAGCAGTTTCGAAAACATTAAAGCGCATTGATTCAAAATCTATTGTTTTGTTGTTCATTGTTTTAAAATTTTAAAATTGAAAACGCGTTTACTTAGTTAAAAAAAAGTGTAGCGCTATTTTTTAAAATCTCGTGTAAATATTTTATCATATTTTAAAATGGCATATTTACCTTTGCTTCTTAGTTTTTTGACTTCTTCCAATAACTTTCTTCGATGATATATTGTTTCTTGAGCGAAATCTTCATTTATGTATATTCCAGTTCCTTTAAGTTGTTTTACTGCTTTAAGAATTTTGTTTTTGTCTTGGTAGTTCAAGAGTTTTAAGACTAATGTTCTTGGTTTGTTTTCTTTAAATTGTCCAATTCGATGAGCTCGTTCGACCACCACTTCACTTGGTATTTTCAATAGTGTTTTGAAAATGTCTTTAACAGCTTTTTCGCAATCTTCCTAACTTTCGCCTGGTGTTTCTTGTAGCCCATCAACTCTTAAGTTGTTCCTTCTTGATCTATTTTCTAGATCTATAGATTTTTTATATAATGAATTGATTTCTTTGTCATAGTATTTTTTTATTTGTGATATTTTTTCTGAGATATCATTTTCTTGAAAATTTAAGCTGTCTTTAATGTCGCATAAGTCTTTTTCTATATTTGATATTTTACATTTGTTGTTATTAATGTCTTTCTCTAGCATGTCCAATCTATCTGTAATAATTTTGAGATTTGCACTGATAATTGAGGTAAATGATTTTTCCTGGTCTTTTAATAATTTTTCCGTTTCTTTAAGGATACTTTTTTTGTGCTCCTCAAGTTTACTTGAAATTATTTTTTCAATGTTTTTCATTGCGATGTCCATTTTTTTTTTTATATATAAATGCTTAATCTACGCTACAAAAACACGTCTGTTCACTTCACGCAAGTCACGCTAATAATATAATCCACATCGCGCTAATAATATAATCCACATCACACTAATAATATAATTCATACGCTATTAATATAATTCCACATCGCCTTTTTCTATACTTGAATATTTTGCAGTGCAGTATAAAGGCGAGTTTCCACTTATCCGTTTTTTTACGAAAACAAGAAAGGGACGGAAAAAATAATCACGTGGGCATGCGTAGAATAAACTTTAATATGTCCGAAGGAAAACTACGCATGATTATTTTTTCCTTTCCTATCCCGTTCCCGTGAAAAAACGGATGAGTGGAAACTCACCTTAAGTCTATTCCACACTGATCTTTTCTATTCTTTTTCTTTATGTGTATATCCTAATTTTCCTAACCAGTAAAATACGGGTTTTTACCAAAGCGACAATTTCTATACTAATTTATTCCACACAAATTATATCTTAACTTTAATATTATTTGGTAAAATAAAATAATCTAAAAAATACTTTAATACTTTAAAACTTCTTTAAGCGCGGTTTTAGACAGAATTAGCAAAAAAGTTAATATGCGCATCTTTTCCGTATACGGATCTTATAAGAGTATCTTATATAAGTGGATCTTAATAGAGATTTATGAAATAGTTTGTTTTTCTCATAAACAGAGAGACTCTATTCCACATTAAATTGGTTTATATTTCTCTTGATTTTTTCAGTGAACAATAGCTTATGAGCAAAAATGAAAGTTTACTTAGGCATACTTTTCCGTATACTTACGCATACATTTCTGTATACTTAAAGCTTATTACCACGTATATTTTTTTGGAATGAAAAATTCCAAATTTACTACAAAAAAAAAATTAGAAAGAAAATCGTCTCTTTACGGTGTTAGATGCCTAGATTTACCTAATTAAATATGTTAGGTACTGTTTTCATAGGTATCTAAGTTCTGTCATTTTTTTTGTTTTGAATGATTAGCGGTTTTGAATGATTAGCGGAGGCGTTGTAAAATAGCTAATCAACTTTAAATTACTTTATTATCCTAAAATAAGTAATTTTAACTTGTATTATTTTTTAACATAATTAAGTTGATAAAAATGATTTATTTTATATAAAATCAAAATTTTAAGTCATGTACTTAAAGAAAACATATTAATTAAACCTCCTTTGTTCAAAAAAAATAAGAATCCGCGCGACATGCTTGCTTTTTTTTTTAAATTTTAAAACGCAAAACAAAACAATTTCATAGTTCTCTTTTAAAAGTGTTTTGTAATCCAAGTAAAACTGTAAAACATGATGTTACGTATTTATTATTATAAATCTTGATATTACATGCATAATAAAAATACACTAAACATACAATTTCGTTCAAAGATACACCTTCGTTTAAAAATACAGTTTCGTTCACGTTTTTTTTTTAAACAAAGCTGTTGCAACTCTCTCTCTCCATTACCTCGATTGCAATGGCTGCCAAGAGGTCTGTATCAAACAGGCTCAAAAGGGCACTTTTACTATTAACTTTAGTATTATTAAATAGTTAAAAAGAATATTCAAATCTTCTCTATTTTTATTTCTCATTTCTAAAATTAAATAGAAATCTTTATTCTTTTGTCAAAAACAATAGTTATGTTAATTCTGAATTAAGATTAAACCTTAAGAACACAATAAATAAACTTTTAATAGAAATAAATAAAATTTACTTATTGCTTGATAAACGATTTATGAAAAGGAACAGATCGCATGGCATATTTTCAGTCGTTTAAGAATACAGTTGGCGCTCATACTACAGTCCAAGAATCAAACAAATTTAAAATCTTTATATTAAGCTGTTTTTATTACCGGATTCGGTGGATTTAATTAGATGAACCGCAAAGACATTAGTCGTTTAAAAGGTAATATAAAAAATTCTTTAATTTTTGAATCTTGCAGTTGAGCTGTTTTTATTACCGGTTTTGGCGGATATAAGAAGATGACATAATTTTAACAAATCTAAAATTGGAGTTTCAAATTTTTCACTTGGATGTCAAAGTGTTTTGTGTTTTTTCAACTTTGTCAATTTTTTTAAATATAATATATTTTAAATATAATATATTTTAAATATAATATATTTTAAATATAATATGTTTTAAATATAATATATTTTAAATATAATATATTTTAAATATAATATATTTTAAATATAATATATTTTAAATATAATATATTTTAAATATAATATATTTTAAATATAAAATACCTACTAATCAATTAACCTACTTAAACATCAAAACAAAATTGCTTGAGCAAAAAAGACTTTTACTTATGACTAATTATTAAAAAAGTTTACTTATGTTCCATACGATCTTGAATAAAACGTTTTATAAGTGAATAAATTTACATTTTATAAACAACATACATATAAACAAATAACATATTTTTTATATAAATTGTTTATATAGGGATGGTAAGGCGACAAACCTGTCTATTCAACGAAGTTTAAAATAAGTTATTTTTATTAAAAAATAAATTATATAATGTTTTGTCGTTTATATAATGTTTCTTTGCAAACACCAATTCTTAAAGTTTTTAAGCACTGAACTGCAATTACTTTTAATTCTTTTGGTTTAGTGGCTTTTGTTAAGAATTTTTAAATTTTGCGTCCAGTTGTCTCATTTCAACATATTCGTTGTATCTATCATCCATACTGCAGCCTTTTTTCAAAACGCCTTATGGTAAAAAGTATCATTTTTGACTTTTTTGCAAAATAAGCTTTGTTTATTTGGTTTTTTTCTACAAACGTAATTGAATGCATATTATTAAAAAGTTCTGAAAAAATTCATTAAAATTATTTTTTTAAAAGAAACGTTTTACAAAGAGTTTATATATACATTGTTTGCGCTTAACCATCTCTATTTAATAATTTTCTTTTTACAGGGATATGCAAAATTATAAAGTGCTTTATGCAAAATTATAAAGTGCTTTATGCAAAATTATAAAGTGCTTTATGCAAAATTATAAAGTGCTTTATGCAAAATTATAAATTGCTTTATGCAAAATTATAAAGTGCTTTATTTAACAATAAATAAATGCCATTATAATAGTACAGGTCATTTTCAGAATCATCTAAGAATGCATAGCAATTAAAATACAATTTTAAATTGTAATTAAAAATTAAATGACTAACTGGCTGAAAAACATAAACCAAATCAGTAACGTTTTTAACTAATTAGTGCAAGTTTTTTAAATTAATGATAAAAAATAAAAATTTAAAACCTTACATGGCAAGAAAAAGTCGAATAACGATACCTAAGGAAATTCATGAAATAATTATAAACATGTCTAATTCGATAAATAATCATTCAACCAAATATATTGCCGAAACTTTAAACATTAGCCAAAGTGCTGTAAGAAACTGCATAAGAAATCATCAAGAAGGCATCAAATTTGCTACTAAGGGAGAACGCCACAAGCAAACAATCAAAAACAAAAATTTGTTGTTCAGTGAAATCGAAAATATTTTATTTAATACGATAGCAATAAATAATGAGCTGACACAAAATGAAATGGTAAATGAAGTAAATGCAGCAACCGGTATGGTAATATCTCAATCAACAGTATCAAGGAAATTGCGGAAAATAAATATAACGCGAAAAAGGCTTTCGTTGGTTCCCGAAGAACAAAATTCCCCAGCAAATATTGAAAAAAGGGCCATATATGCCCGCCGTATCTCGCGTATTTCTTGTGATAAATTGGTCTTTTTAGACGAATCAGGATTTAATCAGCATTTGGAAGACGATATGGGTTTTCCCAAAAAAATGAAAAGACATATTCCATTGTTTCCGGAAACAGAAATACAAATCGAAGTTTGATGTGTGCAATAAATATTTCTGGTGTGGTTGCTTATGAATTAAGAACTGGAGCTTATAATACCGAAAGCTTTGAAAGATTTATAAGAAATAACCTGTGTAATTATTTCCGAAAAAACTCAGACCATATACTGATAATGGATAATGTTCCATTTCACAGATCAAGAAGTATTATTGAAGTTTTTAATGAATTAAGAACAAATAGAGAATATTTACCGGCATGGTCTCCTCAATTAAATCCCATTGATGATTTTTTTAGCATGATAAAGGCAAGATATTGCGGAATAAAAGCTTTAAATAATGATATTATTATTATAGAGATGCATTGGAAATAACTTTTATTCAAATGCGTGAAATTAACAAAGAATTAAGTGGATTTTGGAGATCAATGGAACGATGGTTGGAAAAAGCTAAACAAAACATGATTTTTGAATAAAGTAGTTGCTTAAATTAATATAGTTTTTTTGAAGTTTAAATGTTAAATGACATGAGCTTATATATAAATAAATCATATATTCGAACCTTTTTATGCTTCAAATGGATTTATTAAACAATTCGAAAAGCATAAAGCAATTTATAATTTTGCATAAAGCAATTTATAATTTTGCATAAAGCAATTTATAATTTTGCATAAAGCACTTTATAATTTTGCATAACCCTGTAATTGCGTTTTTCTCGAAATATGTAATAAGCATATCAAAATACGTAATAAGCATAATAAGGCCTTCTGCAGCACATATTTATTGTAAAAAATGAAATGTAGCAAAAAAAACTAGTTAATGTCAAAATAAGTTTTTTTTTTTTTTTTTTTTTTTTTTTTTGCAGCACTTACTAGAGTACTGTTTTAAAAAGTTTTTTTTTTTTTATTAAGTTTAAAAAAAAAAATTTTCACACCTTCCGCAGCTTATTAGGACTAATTACCTAAGCACGTTATTAACATAAGTATCTCAAACATGATACATACGCAAAAAAAATTTTCTCCCAGTGTTTTGATGTTTTTAAAAATATTACCTTTTTTAAAATCTTTTCGGTCGTTTACGTGTATAATATCGTTACATATATTTTTCTAAACACTCTATAAAACTTCTAAAGTATTTTGTATTTTAAAATTGTCGAAAAAAAAAAGTTTTCAATAGTAGATCTTAAACTAAGGCTTACTTTACAGAAGCAAAGTGCGCTACCCACTCGGCCACGCTGTTAAATAAAAATTTCTAAAAATATGCAATGACGTTTTTTACGGAAAAATATGTTGTACATTAAAGTTAAGGAGAACTTGACGCAATGAAATTTTTAAACTGTAAAACTTGACAAATGTTTTAGTATCTTTTAGCATTATTTAATTTAAAGTTTACATAAGTTAGAAGTTTGCATACGCATTCGTTTACGTTTTCTTAAAAAACAAAGTGCTGCAAATCTCACTCGCCACTACCTCGATTGCTATGGCTGCGAAGGCTTTCGTGTCAAAAACGCTCCAAGGGACACTCTTAATACTATTAAGTACGACATTATTATATAGAAGATTAGGTCGAGTTGTTAGACACGCATCATTATTTTGTATTGTTAGCCAAGCTATTGTCGAAATTATGTTTGAATAAAATTAATTTTAACTCAAAATATATATATTAAAAAAAAAGGAAAATGACCTAAATAACCTTCCGTTAGAGTTAGAGACTTATTTTTTTTTTGTTCGTCTTCATGGTTAAAACGATGCAGAATGCAGTGTTCTGCACATCAAAATTCAAAATATTATATTTTTTTGAGACACCCAAATATATGTATATATATATATATATGCAGTGCCGAGCCAAAAGCCCCCTAAACCCCCCGGTTGGGGGGGGCCTAGGAATTTGAAGGGGCTTTTTTTGAAAATTAAAATTCTGATATAGGTGTTTTTTATTTATTTATAATATTAAAACTTCGTATTAACGTTTGCTTATTTTTTCAAATTCGGTAAACCTAACAAAATGATGCATGTATTGGCATGATATATATATATATATATATATATATATATATATATATATATATATATATATATATATATATATATATATATATATATATATATATATATATATATATATATATATATATATATATATATATATATATATATATATATATATATATGCTAAATTGTTATCATTTTTTTTTTATGCATTATATTTCTGGCACTGACACAAAACATTTCTAGTTTACGTTTGAGATTAACACTGCAATTGTTAATAATTTTTTTCAACTTTTTTTATTTTGAATATTAACAAAAATATATTTCTTAAAAACAATATAATCTATATTAACTATAATATTAATTAATTTATCAGGTCTTTGATAGCAAGTTTATATTAACCAAACGTTGTGCAAATGCATTATAATACATTGGGCCATCGTTAAAATTCGGAGTTGGCCAAATGCAGGTTTGATAATTGTTTTGGCATTAGTCCAATGTTGTATACAATATTGGCTCAATGTTGTATACAACATTAGCACAATATTGTTTGTATCATTGGGCCAATATTGTATAGCATATTAGGCAAATATTTTCATAAGTTATCTATATAGTGAATTTCAACAACGAATGTTGTATGTCGGCTTAACGTTTTATGCAACATTACATCGTTGTTACAAAAAGATAATTTGAATCACTACACTTATATTTATATTGAAATAAAGACAAAAACTCACGATTAAAAAACATATATATTTATTTAATTTACATATTTTCTTTGTTAAATATACATATTACAAACACAAAACATAAACCAATAACTAGTATATTGAGATTTAAATTAAAAAAAAACCTTATAAATGTTATGTAGTAGTTTCGATAATGGCTGAGCTACTTGAAATTGAACTGTATTTAGCTAATGATACTTGGTTACCACAACTATCATCTTTTCTTCAACTTTCTCTATCACACGCTTGCATGAGCTATGCTTATTTGATATCACAGTTTCTGCAAAAAATTAGTTGTTTTTTTAATTATGCACCAAAGAAACATGACAAATTAAAAGTAATTGTGTAATGCAAAATTGAAACTGAAAATATAACTTTTCTAAACTACTAATAGAAATATATGTCCAAAATTTTTCATAATCCAATTTTTGTCCTCTTCCTGTATAATAAAATTATACAGTTAGGCCATTTTCTTAGTTAATAAAAAAAACAATCTCCTTTATCTTTTACTCGTTTTTAAATTTTCTCAAATAACTAATTTGAAAAAATATATAAACTTGCAATAAATACTTTTTGTTACTTTTTGTTAGACTTAAATCGAAGTAAAATCTTATTTAAAAAAAATATTTTATAGAAAATTTTTAATTATATAGAAAAATTCTAAGAGTATTTTGTTTATAGTACATAAATTGTATAAAGATATCATAGCAAAGTGTAGTCGTTTTAATTTTTAAAGCGACTACACTTTGCAAAGCTTTATAAAAATAAATATCTGAAAATCGGTCTTTTTCAAAAATGAGTCAAAATTTATTGGGTTTTCATCTGATGGAAGACTTAAAGTTTGGAGAAAACCAAATGAAGCATTTAAATAATAAAACGTGTGTCCAACTGTGGAGTAAATTATTTTAGTGTGGGGGTGTATAAGTACTTTAGGTGTAGGAAACTTAGATTTCATTGATGTAAATATGGATCAGAATGAGTATTTAAACACTCTGAAAAAAAATATTGAAGAAAATGACCAAAAATGGGAGTAAAGCTAGGTCATTTTTAAAAACTATTCTTAGTAAATAATATAGACAATCTCTTTTGTCTTTAAATCCAATATGCCCCAAATAAATAACATGCCAAAATATACAACGTAGCAATAATTAAATTTACTTAGGTTAGACATAAATTAATAACTAAAATCCTAACTACAAATAACCTTCAAAAGTATTTTGTTTAAAGCACATAAATTGTATAAAGATGTCATACAAAGTTCATAAACAGATCAACAAGAAATATTTACCATATGCTTAAGTATTTTCTTGTCTTTTTATTTTTCTTCTAGACTACTTAAACCGTTAGCTATTAGTGGCAATGGCACTTTATAGGGCAAATCATTCATTTGCATATCTTTGTTACTCTTTATATTTATGCTTAAAACAAAATTTTATGTGTTTTGTATTCACCAAGTTGCACTTTATTTCTTATAAGTTTTGCCAATAATACTTGACTCTCTTTAGGGGATACAAATTTATTTTGAAATAAAAAAGTCAAGAAAGTTCTAAAGAAAATATCCAACTAATTGCATATAACATTTAGAATTTATGAAAGTAAATACAGCATTCACTAAGAAAGCAGAAGAGCAACAATTTAATGGAAAAATATATACTTGATGATGGATTCATAGTATTTTTATAAATAATGGAATTTTCTAGTGGGCATATATTCGTAAGCCGAATGGTTTTTCAAAGAACCTTTAAGGGTTCTTCGCGTTGACGCTCGTGGAGCACCCGTAGAGTTTCTTTAAAGAACCCTTTAAGAAGGTTTTTCGGAAGAACTTTAAGAGTAAGGTTCTTTAAAGAACCTTTAAAGGTTCTTCGCGTTGACGCTGGTGGAGCACCCGTAGAAGTTTTTAAAAGAACCATTTGAAAGGGTTCTTTGGAAAAACTTTAATATAAGGTACTTTAAAGAATCCGTTATAGTTCTTCATCAAACCGTTCATTGTTTTTGCATTATTGTTAACGTTGCACAGTGGGCCAAAATCATTATTAGCTGGACAAAATTAATAACTTTTAAAATGTTTATCAGGTTTTTCCCATAATTAGCAGCTTGAGTATATTTCATATAACAAATCTAATGGCACCATTAGATTGTTTATTTGGTTGCCATGGATACCTATATTTCATGTCAACAGGCATTTTGCATAGTTACCTAAATAAAAAGACTTTCTCAAAATATCAAAGTTATAAACTAAACTGATATTAATGCTACATTGCTATTTTATGTATTTGAATGATAACACAAACAAAAAAATTATCAATTTTTGGTGTTACTATGCTGTTATGTGCTCTTAGAAACCAGTTGGTAATTTTTTTTGAAACTTTTTCTTAATTCAAAATTTCTTTAAAAAGTGAAATAAAACTTTTAAAACACTCTTAACTATAAAGGTTTACAGGAACAGTTAATTAAATTTTAACTGTGTAGTTTAGATACCCTTAGCAACCATATAAAAATAAGCAAGTTTTTATGCAATTAGAGATACAAAAAATTTTATAACGAATATATAAGAAAACAAACTTTTATATTCATTATTTTATTATGTAAATATTAAATACTTATAAAGTAAACACCATCTTAAACACCAACGAAAATCAAAACTATGTCATTGACACTTAGTCAAAAATTGGAACCTCTTTAAGAAGATCAAAAACTCCATTTGGAAGAGCGTTTTTCTTAGGATGATGGGGTTTTCTCAAACTACTTATCAAAGGGTCAGAAGAACACATTAGTCGCCTTAATAAATCTTTGTTTGTTTTGGAACGCGAACACTTTCTAGAAAATGATTCTCGAAATTTCTTAAAATTTTTATTTTGAACTTCTTGCGCCTCTTCGCTGAGCATGCCAATAGGCAAAGCCATTCTCTCTACAACTTGCCAACCATGAATAAGAATGTGATGCAGACTCTGTGGCATATGATACCATAAATAAAGGATTACATACTTCTCAGCTGTTTTGTAGCAGTATTCTCTAAATAGTGAAGAATCAATTAGAAAGTTAGATGACAATGTACACAAAATCGCATGCAACATCTTTATCATACTGACATCAAGTTCAAGAATTTGAGCAGACTTCTCTGCATTCTGAAAAAATTTTCTAGCAGTGTTTCCATTATTTGAAGACCCAGAGCCACCAGATATTGGCATATCAATTATCAGTCCAACTTCATCACGAAACCTTATCTGGATTTTCTGTTTTCGTTCTTGAATAATTTTTTTTTCAGATATAGTTCTTGTAGCCCACTTTTTCACTGTCAATTTATAACTAATTTTAAGAAGACATTCCATGCTTTTAATCCAAGCATGGAGAGTTGAAAGACCGAAGCAGAGACCTATCTCTGTCAATGGCATATTTTTAGCTGCATTAAGATCATTCATTTTTTTTGGGCTGCATCCACAAACAGAACAACACTGAGAAGATGTAGTTGCTGTAGATAATGCTGTAGCAACTTTGCCGTCCACCATTGTTATTTCAATTTTATGAAGAATTGTTAAGTTTTCACAAAATGTTAAAGACAAATTTGCAATTGAATTGTTAATAAACTGATTCTCTTGTTTCAAAACTTCAATGGTTTCTTTTTTAAATGAAAATCTTATTGGTCTGCAATATAAAGTTGAAGATGGATGTGGATTAGACCAAATTATTATTTTTTTATCATTAATGAATCCAAACAACTGAAGTGGAACAAAACAAGAAATAAACAAACTAGCTTCTTCTAAAAGATCTCTGTTTTCTTTCTCAACTGTTACTTGATTATAAATCCTTTGGCTAGTTGATCCATCAAACCCAACTTTAGAATATAAAGTCAACCTTTCAAGATCATTCATTGAATCAATAACTTGTTTCTGCAACTGTATTAGGCGTATTGCTGTATGATCGACTAATGCTTGAAAGTTTATTTCTGCTGAAAATTCATTTACAGTCTATAAGGTTTTTTCAGGAAGACACTGTTCTTTAGCAGCTTGAACATCATTGTAAGCAGGATAGAGATTACAACCTTTGCTCAAAGCATTATTTCTCAAGCGTTGGTAATCAGATTTGCTCATATCAATATCTAATATGAGTGCTAGAGCTTCATTTAGAGTGTTTTGAGTATGTTCTGTATCAAAAGGTTGCTTAATAGATAAACTTCGAACTACTTTTGCATCCTTTCTTCTGCTATCTTTAAAAAGATTACAACTACTAGCATACAACAGTTCATTTGATGAACAAGTTAATAAGTCCTTAGCTGCTACTTTACGACTCTTTGTCTTATTTGATGAACCATCAAATAATTTTACAGGTCGACCACTAACTATAGATTCAGTTTTATTATCCTGATTTTTAAATGACTTAATAAAGTCTTTTTGAAGCCATACTGAATTATGTTTCATAAAGTTTTCATCAATTCTTTTACTTAAAGACCAACGTTTACGATGCTTGGACAAAAAGGTTACAAACTGAGCATCAAATTCAGAACAGTATTCACGAATAAAATTGTAAACATAAAGTTTGTCTTTTTCATTAGACATAGATAAACCATGATGTCTTATGAATTGATGAATTTGATATCTTGTGATGGTTGACATATTACTAATAATAATATTATTAGACTAAAATAATATAAACATTAAAAAGTTGTATTAACATATATATATATATATATATATATATATATATATATATATATATATATATATATATATATATATATATACTTGTTATTTTGCGACAAAAGAAACTTGAAAAAGAAACATCTTTGATTTTATAAAGTATAAGTATTAAAAAGTATTATAAGTATTAAAAAAAGTAGCAGATACTAGCAGCTAAATTAATAATTTTATAAAAACATATACATATAGCCTTCAAAATATGTATAAGAGATAAAGGCAAAATAGAGCACAAATTTTTCCTTGTTGTCTTTTCAAAAAAAATTAAAAAAAAAGTCCAATTTTTACCAAAAAATATATCTAAAACTGGTTTAAAATTTTTTTTTAACTTTTTTTTTTTTATAAATTTTATATATTAACAATTATTTGATATATTAATTAAACAGTTAACCAATATACTAAAAATTTATTACACACTTTTGCGTTTTTAAAACTACATTTTCTCACTTTATCGCCATTTTTTTTTTGCAAAAATTTTACTTGAAATGAGTTTTTGTTGAGAATATATATTTTTTTAATTTATTGTAATTATTTTTAAGGTCCTCAATGTATCTAAGTAAGAACTTTTTAAAAAGAGTTTCAGTTTTCAGACATAAATTTTTTTAGTTTTGTCCACCTACTGGCCCACTGTGCGCTGTACGGATACTTTTTTGACTTCTTGAATATTTTTTATTATAAAATATTTATATAATATATATTTATGTATTAGATCTTTAATATTTAATTATTTTTACTTAAGATATTTAAGCAAATTGCTTTACGTCAAAATTAAAATTTAAACAACAACTTTCCATAAAACTCAGTTTATATTGCAATATATGGTGATAAAGAAAATAAAAACTATTTTTAAATAACTCATATAAATATAATATTTTCTGACATTTTACAAAAATTTTATTCTACAATCCCATAGGTCTATGCTTATAAAAATATGTCATCAATTATAAAAAAAGTTTTCTTTTGTTAAATCCATTGTCCAATATATAAATGTTTTTGCTTGATTTTGATGTTGGTATAAACGTGAGATATCTGCAGTCGCTTTCTTTTAAAGAATTGTCTAAAACTCATTAATGGAATGAATATCTATATATCTATATATATATATATATCTATATATATATATATATATATATATATATATATATATATATATATATATATATATATATATATATATATATATATATATATATATATATATATATATATATATACATATATATATATATATAAATATAGGGGAGACCGGGGTTGGTTGCAACAGGGGTAAGATGCAACAATGCGTTTTAAAGAATAATTTTTACATATTATTTTTCAATTTTTTTACATTATATAACTATAATTATGACACGCAAGTTATAAAAAACTTATAGTAATAAACTTAAAAATTTAAAAGTTATTGATAATTGTTTTTTTTCTATATAAATTTCTAATTTTCGTTTCAATGTTTTTTTGGGTTTTACAAAAAACTAAGAAGTATATGACAATAATAAAATAATAGTAAGTTAAAAAAATCTTTTTCAAACACAAAAGTAAAAAAAAATAGATTTTTTTAATATGGCTAATTGTATGCATTGATTAGAGTGATCATGATGCCTACGGGGTAAGTTGCATCAAATTGCTCGGGGTAAGTTGAATCACAAAAGAACTGCGGACTTTATTAATTTTACGCACTTTTCTAAATAATCGACTTTTTTTTAATAACAAGACAGCAAAGAAGTTTTTGAAAAAAAATTATAATTTTAAAGATAAGACTATGTAACGTACATATGTATGTTATATTTATAAAGCATATGTATATATGTCTAATAATATAAAAGATAAGTTTATATTCTATGTTTATATTTATATTCGAGGATTATATAATCCTCGAATATAAATATAAACATAGAATATAAACTTATCTTTTATATTCAAAGACATATATATATATATATATATATATATATATATATATATATATATATATATATATATATATATATATATATATATATATATATATATATATATATATATATATATATATATATATATACAGTGTGTATATATATATATATACAGTGTGTATATATATATACAGTGTGTATGTATATATATATACAGTATATATATATATATATATATATATATATATATACAATGTATATATATATATATATATATATATATATATATATATATATATATATATATATATATATATATATATACATTTATATATATACATTTATATACATACATACGTAAAAGTTATAATTACATTATTAAAATATTATTATTATTAAGTACATACTTAAAACATTAATAGGTATATAAATAAATGTAGCAATTTAGACTAAATTATATAAAATGATTTTTGTAATGTGTTTTTTTATTGTTATGTTATTTAGAGGTTTAATAAAAATTGTAAATGCGAACTTACAAGAGAAAAACTGAAAAAGGACTTTATCCAAAAGAAGTAGTAATAGAGGCAGCAAGCCACGTTATTGATGGAAGAGTAACATCAGTTCGTGCATCAGCAAAAAAGTTTGGAATCCACTACTCGACTCTTTCTCGTTATATAAAAAAAGTTAAAAAAGCTGTTGATATGGGAATGCCACTACCTTATCCTGGATATAAAAAGAATCAAGTTTTTACTTATGAACAAGAAATAGCTATTGCTTCATATATATCAATATGTTCTGATATCTATTTTGGATTATCACCATATGAAACAAGAAAGCTTGCATTTGAATGTGCAGTAAAGTATGGTATTATTTTTCCCAAATCGTGGTTAAAACATTCCATGGCTGGTCCTGATTGGATGAGAGGGTTTTTAAACCGACATCCAAGATTGTCTATCAGAACTCCAGAAGCAACAAGTCTTGCACGAGCAACTAGCTTTAATCGTGCTAATGTAGGTGTTTTTTTTCAAAAATTATCAGATGTTTTAGATAGGCATCATTTTTCTGCATCAAATATCTTTAATGTTGATGAGACTGGTATCACCACTGTGCAAAAACCAAACAAAATAATTGCTCGTAAAGGCATTAAGCAAGTGGGTGCATTAACTTCTCAAGAGCGAGGGACATTAGTGACAATGGTAATAGCCGTAAATGCATATGGCAATAGTGTGCCTCCAATGTTTCTTTTTCCAAGAAAGAAATTCTTTGATCACTTTATTCGTGATGGGCCAAATGGCTGCATTGGTGCTTCGAATGGATCAGGCTGGATGAATGAGGAGTGCTTTATTACTTACATAAACCACTTTATTCGACATGTAAAGCCATCAAAAGAAAGCCCTGTGTTATTACTTTTAGACAATCATCAATCTCATTTATCTATTCAATTAATAACATTGTGTAAAGATAATGGTATAGTTTTGCTTTCTTTCCCTCCTCATTGTTCGCATAAGTTGCAACCTCTAGATAGATCTGTATTCGGACCATTTAAAAAATGCTTAGCTAATGCACAAGACTCATGGATAAAAAGTAGTCCAGGGAAAACAATGAGTATATATGATTTACCAGGAATTGCAAAAATAGCATTACAACATTCTCTTACACAACAAAATATATCTTCTGGTTTTAGAGTGGCAGGAATATTGCCATATAATAAGGATATATTTTCAGATGCAGATTTTGCTCCATCATTTGTTACGGATCGTCCAGCAACCCAATCTAATGCAGCTATTGATATTAGTATATCAACTTCAACCTCAGATGCAATTCCATCTGCAGTTTCAAAATTTTCCCCTGAGGTTGTAAGACCGCTACCAAAAGCACGACCCAGGAAAGAAATACTCACTAGATCAAAGAGAAAGCATACAGAAGTACTCACAGATACACCAGTAAAACAGCGTCTTATGGCTGAAAAAGAAATTAGTTCTAGAAAGCGAAAATCTGCTAGTACTTCTGCATCAAAAAAAAAAACAATAAAAAAGTATAATTGTTGACTTGAAATGTAATGAAACTCTTTAGTTTCTTTAATGCTAGTTTGTTTTTTTATGAGCCTTTATTGCTTGGAAATTTTTTTTTTTGTTATCAAAGTTAGATTATTGTTTATTTTTATGAAAGTTGTGTTTTATATTATTTATAAAACTACTCTTGCATTTTTATAAATTGATTTAATGTTTACTGAATAACTAAAGGAATACTTTTTTAAAAAAACACTTAAAAGTTTAAATAATATATGAGCTTAAATAATAATCCTCATTATTTTCTTTCTTCAGTTTTTAAAGTCTTTGAATGTAAGCATTAGTTTACTAAACATGTCAGGTACATGTCAAGTCTAAAATACTACTTTTCTTTTCTTTTAATTATAATGTTTTGTTGCCAAATAGAAATTACAGATTAACTAGTAATTTTTATGTGAACTCTGCAAAGCTTATACTTTAAAAGTATTGTGTTGCAACTTGCCCCGTGCACTGTTGCAATTCGCCCCGGTGCGGGGTAAAATGCAACATATTTTTGTTTCACTATTGCGGAATAACTAAATTTGATATTTTATTTATCAATGTTGGATTAATACGTAACTTAAATCTATTTTATAACCCTGAAAAATAAAATCGAAAAAATATATATTTAAAGGGTATAAGTTACGTTTTTAAAATTTTGTTGCAACCAACCCCGGTCTCCCCTATATATATATCGACTGACAAATAGCCTAACTGGTAAGGGAGTGATGCTACATCGACTGAGGGTTATGTTTGGCCAGGCAGCAAGGTCAGGCTTAGGGTTAGGGTTAGGTTTAGTTATTTTAATGTAAATAATTAGGGTTCATTATCGAAAATGCAATTTTTGAAAATTTTTGATTAAAACGTTATCGAAATATTTCTTTTTTTTCGAAATCTAAAAAATCTTTCGAAAATAATTGAACTAGTCAAATTAATTTCGAAAAAAAAAATTAGTTTTGAAATGTGAAATTAACTTCGAAATAAAAAGGTGGTTTTCGAAAAGGGAAGTTTATTTCCAAAGGAAAAAAAGAATTTCGAAATGTGAAATTAATTTCGAAAGAAAAAGGTGGATTTCGAAATAGGAAATTAATTTCGAAAGAAAAAAAAGAATTTCGAAATCTCAAATTAACTTCGAAAAAAAACAGTGTATTTTGAAAAGTCAAATTAATTTCGAAATGAAAAAAAGAATTTCGAAGTGTTAAATTAATTTCGAAAAAAACCAAAAGATATTTGATAAGCTAAATTAATTTCGCAAATGAAATTATCGAAAAGTTTAATTTGTTTCGGAAAAAAAATTCTTTTTTAGAAAGTTTTGCAAAAGAATACTATTTTGGTAAATTTATATTGGCGCCAGCATGTTTAGTATGTAATGAATCTTTTTTAAGGTGCAAAAAGTATAATTTAATGAGGCACCATGATTTATAACATTTTAAAAACTTAATCAGTTTCTTTTTTTTTTTTTTTTATAATTATTATTATTTTTTTTTTGGCCGTATAATAGAATTTACAATGAGGATGATCATAGATATATAAAAAATAACCGGAGCAAGAAGAAGACATAAACTGTCTCATCGCTAAGCCCCGTTTACATTAACTTACTTAACTACCTCCCACTATTTTATAGAAGAAACTGAAATTATTTTAAAAATAACTCAGGGGTAGTTCGCAAATCCCCTCACATATTTAGGCCTAGCGGGGTTTCGGATTTTGTGACACTTTGTAACCGGGGAGTGGAAGAGGGTTTACAAATTTGTGACATCACAGGTGATTAAAACGGAATAAAAAAAATTACTAACATTAATAAAACTCTAATATATATAGAAAATTGTTTTATTTTTGCTACTTTTTAAAAGATACTGCTACCAAAAAAGCAAGGATATACTCAGAGCCGTGGATAGACTCCCCACGCTCCTCTCATAATTGGGGGGGGGGGGGAAGGATTTAGGGGCTTTTTTTCAAATTTTTGAGGGTCTTTTACTGAGTATGGGGAGCTTTTTTATTTAGTAACAGGTTTTTTTAAATTTTGGGCCTTTGTTTTTGGCTTAAAGTTCTTGACTGGTGTTGCAAATATAACAATAACATTTATCAACTACAAGTAAACTTTCTTAAGGAATTTGCTTATCTTTATACGAAGTTATTGTTATAAGTTACAGATTATTGATATTCCATGGACATCTGCTATGGGGGACAAACAATAGCTTCTTCTTCACCTCTCTCGTATGATTAGATTATGCATCATGACTTTTTAATTTTATAAAGTTATTTTTAGGGATTATATTCACCCTTACCAAAAGCTTGAGTAGCCTTTTTGATAGCTTGAATAGCGTTATAAAATAAATAAAAAGTTTTTTTTTGCCTGTCGTTGATTACACAAAATTTCTATTGAAAATACTTTTTTTTATTTCGAAAATACAATGATTAAAAATCAAATTCATCTTAATTTAAAAGCGTAAATATTTGAAAGAAAAGTTGTGTAACTTTAGACACGCAGAGTCTTTTAAGAATTTTATTTTTAATATCCGTAAATTTTTAAAAAGAAAGTAGAAGGCCAGCCTTAAACATTTAGCAAAAACTAAATTATTTTTCAAATTTTCCTCTAAAATCGAATAAAGATTAACTGCTTAAATAAGAAATATAGAATTTTGACACTCGCTTTTTAGAATGCATAGTTCACAGCACGCACGTAAGTCATTATTATTCCTCAACGGTAAATCCCTTGAGACTTTAAACGCATGACATGAAATCATTGTTGCCATGTAAACGGCTAATTACTCTCTAGTGCTTTTTTAGAGATTTACAACGGTTTCAAATTGATTTTTGCGATTTTTGTGTTACATAACTCTAAAAAAATGTAACTTTATAATAAAGTTATAACAATCTCATTAATATCTCGGTACGTAAGTGAAGTAGCATGTGGAACAAATTTATTTTAACAAGAGTTACTAATTTGTTAATATTTGTTACATACGAACAAATAAAAAAACTACTCGCTTTTTAGTTTGAATAAACAATGTCAAAAACAAATAAATCCGTTATTAAGAAAGGAATAAGAAAACGAAGCTTTGTTTTTTCGAAATGGACCAAAAGAATCAAAAAAAATGCAGCATATGTTATAAGATTTTAGCTTACAACAATTCGACCAGTTCAATGCAATCCCATTTATCAATTGATCATTGTATTAATTCTAAAATAACTAAAAAATCAACAACTTTACTCAACGATGACGATATATCCGATATTTTGAGCGATAATGAGAATGGTTTTGAAGAGACTGGTTAAAAAAATTAAACAAGTTATTGGTGAATTTTATTGTTGGTACCGATCAGCCGATTTCGATAGTACGTCATCTCTTTGTAAACTTAGTTAGTGAGTTAAACAAAAGCTACAAAATGCCATGCATAAATACGGTGAGCAAGAAATTAATTCCATCAATTACGGACAACCTTAAATCAATTTTAATGCTAGAATTGAAGAGATTTCATTTCATTACAATTACTTGTGATAGTTGGACATCATTGGGTAAAAACAGCTACCTCGGTGTGGCTTGCCATTTTATTGACAAAAATATGACTTTAGTTGACCGAAACCTGGATCTTAAGTTTATGTCTGAAATGAAAACAGCTGAATATTATAAAACGTTATACGAAATAAATAAAACGTTAAACGAAATCTTCACTGAATGGTCAATCAATAATAAAATTTTTGCACTTGTTACTAACTCAGGTACAAATTTTTTTTCTGCAATAAATAAATTTGATGATAATGTTCTTAAGATTCCGTGTGCTGGTCATCGTTTGAATCCCTTGGTTAATGATCTTCTAAACCCGAGAGATATAAAAATAAAAAAATTTAAAAATGGGTCAAAGCGTTACGAAGTAAAAGATTACGACGGTAATGGAAAATTAATTAATAGAGAAAGTACAGAAAGTGAAGTTGAAGAAATTAAAAATTAACGAAGGCAAACTAGAAATTGCCTAGGTAATTTCATCCTGCAGGCACATCGTTGGTTCATTTAAGCATTCAGAGATGTTACAAAAAAAGTTAAAAGAAGTTCAAGAAACACTTCGTTATGAAACTAAAATAAAGTTAGTACAGGATATAGCTATTCGCTGGAATAGCCAATTCGATATGATTGAATCTATATTAACAAATAAAACTGCATTGGATATGATAAGCATCGAATTCCAAAATAAAAAAGACTATCTTCCCACTGCAACTGAATTTAAGGTGCTAGAGATTTGTGTGATTTGTTACACCCAGTTAAAGAGCTAACAAAACATTTAAACGGAAAGAAGTATGTTAAGTAACATTCCTGTTTTCAACACTGTATTCTCTACTAAATGGAATACTTGAATCGCAACCTAATTTTACAGAACTAGTTAAGACTTTTCAAAAGGAATAATTAAGTTCTCTAAACGGACGTTTTAAATACATTTTTGCTAATGATTTTTTCTCAGCAGCTACTTTTCTTGATTTCAAATTTCGTAAATTCAAGTTTATCAAAAATAATATTTATAAATATGAATGCTTTTCAAAGGCAAAAATGTTTATAAAAACATTTTATGAAATGCATCTAAAAGAATCCGAAGAAATCGATATAACAATTGAAACAAATTGTTTAAATAAAACTTTGAACTAGTCAAACAGCTTAGCTGACAATACCATAAAAAAATTTAAGCAATCGTCAACGCCACCTAATACAAATAATATTAATTTAGTTAATAGCAAAAGACGAAAGTCAATCAACTTAATTTAACTAGTAACAAATAAATCTTGTTGTAATTTAATTGAGAGCAACGATAAACTTGAAAAAGAAATAAATGATTAAAGTCTGCAATACTTTCAGAGCTACGAAAATAGTACCATTGCATTTTTCCAAGCTAATCAAAAATTGTTCTGGTTTTAACACAAATTGCCCAGATAATATTTTCAGTTCCAGCGACATTCGTGCCATCAGAATGCTTACTTAGTTCAACCGATTTAATAGATACGCAGCCACGGAACAGGCTTGCGCCGAGGTTGTTGTAGCAGTTAGTTTTTATTAAAGAAAACAAGTAATCAAAAACATTTCTTTGCAATTATAATTTTAATTGTTTTAGCTTTCCCTAACTTGACAAAAATCTTTATGAACAAAAAAATTATTAAAAGAAAGTCTACTGTTAATTTTCTAGGAGTGATTATAGATGAAAATATATTATGGAAATATCATATAAAGCAATTGAAAATAAAATCTCCGAAAATACTTCAATGCTATATAAAGCTAAACTTTTTCTTAATACAGAGTCCTTGAAAATTATATATTTTTCATTTAGGGAGAGTTGGGGCACAGTGGGTCGGATTTCTTTCTTTTTTAATTTGAGTGAAAGTTAAAATATATATTTTATCTTTGTCAAGGCTAAAGGATTGTAAAATATTTCCTTCATGATAAAAAATCACTAAAACCTAAATATTTATTATCTTAGTGAGTTGTGCTAAGTGATTCACTATACCCCAGTATGGGGTACAGTGAAACAATTAAGACATCTGCAATTTAGTGGTAGTTAATGGGGCGTAGCCATATAATTTTGAGGATGAGGGTGTAAATACATTGTACACTATACTTTTGGCGCACTTTTGGTAATTAAAATTTAATAATTTAAATTTTTTCTGATTGAAAAAATATAGAATAAATTTTATTGATAACAAAACATATTCATTTATCTAAAATCACAAAAAAAAATTTTACCTAATAAAACTTCTTTACCCAACAACAAAAGAAATTTTTAAAAGTGACTTTTTAATTTTTATAAACATTTTAATTTTTATAAACATTTTTTTTACAGTGAGTCAACAGGTTCACGGTACCCCGATTCATTGTGCCCCACCATTAAAAATAAGGTTCAGATTTAATTTCTTGGGACATGAGTGTTATTAAAGGAAAAGCTTAACTACTAAAGTATAGCATAAATATCAGTATTCCGAATATTAAAGTTTAACTTATAAAATGATTTTAACCATGATCTCCTCAACAAACATAAAGATGGTAAGAACATTTACTTTAGTCAGCTAAAAACATAAATTACCTACCAAAAACTTAGAGTAAAAAATTATATGTGGTAACACCTATAAATAAAGATGGGTGATATATGCGCACATAAACTGATTACATCATCATGATGAACAAAATCATAATCTTTGAGAAAATGCTACTTATTCATTGTGCCCGTCAATCCACTGTACCCCAACTTTTCCTATTTTTCATAGTTATCTTTCCTATTGTAATCTTGCATAGCGAAGTACCAATTATGGGAAGCTAAAAAAAAATTATAGCAAACAAAAACATTCATGCAGGATTATATTTGGCGTTAACAGAACTGTTAATGATGAATCTCTTTTAAAGAAACTTAATGTCTTTAATATTTATAAACTTAATATATACCAAGTTATGCTTTTTACGTTTAAATCAAAACATGCGTTATCTCCTAATATATTTCACTCTTACTTTGCAGAAATACCTCATTAATACCCATCTGATAATTTTGTTATACCAAGATCTTATTTAAAACTCAATTCATTTCAAATTCAAAACCGTGAACCATTTAAATGAAAAAGTTTTTAAAAATCATTATTAAAGATAAAATTCTTCTATGAACAATTCTAAGAACATCTCCTTACAACAATTCAAAAGAACATTTAAACGTTTTCTATTAGAAAAAAACTTCAATATTTATTTTAATATTTCTTTTAAAAGTTCCTAAAATAATTAAACCTGAAAAAGTCATCACTACTCATTTATTGTTGTCTTGATGTGTATCTTTATTTCTCATTAAAATAAAATATATATACTATTAATTTATATTATAGTGAGAGGTAGTTATATAAAATAGTGAGAGGTAGTTCTGCCACCACTGTGCCGTAACACGAAAAATTTTAAGAATTATTATATGTTAATTTTTATAATTTAATTATTTAAAAAAACATTTAAAAAAATTTTTGTATAATTTCAGTAATAAAATAAATATAAGCAAATATTGACTTTAATAGTAATATTTGTATATTGCGTAATACTTTCGGAATTTCGTAATATTAAAAATATTTTGAAACAAATTTTAGAATATCAAAAGTAAAAATATTTTTCGGTAATATTTTCAGAATTTCGATATCACAAAAGTGTTTTGAAGCAAATTTTAGAATTTCAAAAGTAAAAATTTTTTTTGGTAATATTTTCAGAATTTCGATATAACAAAAATATTTCGAAGCAAATTTTACAATTTCGAAAGTAAAAAATTGTTACGGTAATATTTTCCGATTTTTGATAGCAAAAATATTTCGAAGCAAATTTTACAATTTCGAAAGTAAAAATTTTTTTTGGTAATATTTTCCGATTTTCGAAATCGCAAATATATTCGAAGCAAATTTTACGATTCCGAAACTGAAAAATCGTTTCGATGCAAAATTAATTACTTTAAAGTTATGAAATTATTTTATTTTTAATCGAAAATTCAACTTTGGCTTTCGTGAACAACCCTATAAATAATTGTTTTTGTAAAAATATATATAAAAATATAAAATATAATAGATAATAATTAAATAAAAATAATTAAAATATTTCTAAAAAATAAATTTCTTTACGAAAATAAGAAAATTAAAAATGAATAAATAAAAATTGACAAAAAAAATATATAAAAAAAGAACATATATAAAAAATATAATAAAAATAGAGAAATAAAAATTGCGATTAACAGTGAAAAAAAAAAAAAGTACCCGTAAATCAAGCACTAGTAGTATATATATATATATATATATATATATATATATATATATATATATATATATATATATATATATATATATATATATATATTATATATATATATATATATATATATATATATAGTATATTCCTATTCTTAAAAGAGGAGGCCCGACCAATATAACAAACTACAGACCTATTTCTGTTCTTCCAGTTTTTTCAGAAATATTAGAAAGAATAATGTATAACAGAGTGTACACATACCTAATTACCAATAAGCTCTTTTATGAAAATCAGTTCGTTTTATAAAAAAGAACTTAACCGAACATGCTATTCTTTAATTAATACGTTATATTAAAGAATCTTTTAAAAATTAAAAATTTACTCTTGGTGTTTTCATTAACCTCAAAAGCTTTTGACACGGTCGATCATTAAATTTTGCTTAAAAAACTTGAATGTTATGGCATAGCAGGTAAAAATCTAAGTTGTTTGAAAAGTTTTATATCCAACCGAAAGCAATTTGTTTTTAATAAAGATTCCCAACCTCAAACATTAATGAACATAACATATGGTGTCCCACAAGGATCCATACTTGGACCACTATTTTTCATTATATATATAAATGATCTTAACAAAGCATCCAATATAAAGACTATAATTTTAGCAGATGACACAAACTTGTTTCAGTCTCATAAGAATATAAACCTACTTTTTAATAATATGAACAGAGAACTTAAAAAAGTTTCAATATGATTCAAAAAAATAGGCTGATATCTTTAAATATTGAAAAAACAAAAAAATGAATACTTTTCCATCCAAACTATAAAAAACATATACTGCCAGTAAATATGTCTAATCTTTTTATAGACAATGTCATTCTAAAAAGAGAAAAAGTGACAAAATTTTTGGGAGTTTTTATCGAAAATAATCTGTCTTGGAAGTCACACATCAATAATTTTTCTAATAAAGTTGCAAAAAACATTGGAATTCTATACAAATCTAGAGGTATTTTAAACAAAAAGCTATTAACACAATTATATTACCTTTTATTTACTGTCATATCAGTTATGCAAATATTATATCGGAATGTACACATAAAACTAAATTTAAATCTCTTTATCGGCATCAGAAACACGCAGCTCGCATAACAAATTTTAAAAATCGTTTTTCGAACTCTGAACCGCTTTTTAAAAAAATGGACGTTTTAAAAATTTATCAACTAAATGTATTTAATATTTTGTGTTTTATGTAAAAATGTAAAGCACTTATGTACCCCGATGTATTTGTAAACCTTTACAAGATTAAACCCCAAAACAAATATAACCTACATAATAATAACTTTTTAGAAAACCTTTTTGCAATAATAAACAAGCTCAATTTTGTATATCTTATTGTGGACCTTTTCTCTGGAATAAAATAGTACGGCCTAATTTTATTTTTTCACCTAAATTGACCTATTCCTTTTTCAAACAATCTATTAAAAAAACCATTTTTTCAACAAAAAATATTTTTGATTTTTTTTGATTTAAAAAAAAAAAAATTCTTAGTTGCTGTACTGCATCATGATTTGTTATGTTTTATTTTGAGTTTCACTTC
>NC_061167.1:27750396-27757896 GCF_022113875.1 Hydra vulgaris
ACAAGGATATTTAAGATGCAAATCTGCGTCATAAATATCCTTACATAAAACATTTGCTGATTAAGAACATTAAAGTGTAGTTATTCTAAATTTATTGTTGTTTTCCTTTAGTTAATCATTAAATTTTAATGAAGTTAAAGTAACGTTTCGCATAATAAATATAATGCGTTTTTATTTGCTAAATTCACTATTACAAATATAATAATAAAGTATAATACCGCTTTTATATATTGCAAATTTTCTTAACAGGATAAGTCCTAATTTTTTTTTTAACTTAGTTTTTTATATTTTAAAAATGTAAAAGTATACTTAAACTATCTTTACAAATACGATTTATTACGATGGATTATTCATGCAAGAATCAATTGAGACAAACTCGTTTAAATATGTTTGTATATAATTCAATCGAAATACGATATTAATATAAGTCAATCGAAATACGATCCTCCTATGCAGTCTAGTTTAGAAGTATGTTTGATGCTTAAAAGAAAAGTTTTATTTTAGCTTATTTCAAGAAACACGACTATTGAATTCTACTTAAAAAGAATGCTGATTTTTTGATTGCGTGCCGACATTTTGTTGGAAATTCAACATATAAAGGTGAGACAGATGAAAAAAAGGCATTCATTGATATTAGTTTTTTAATATTGAAAGATATAAAAGAATTATTTGAGCAATATAATGAAAGTTTGCTACACAAATATGCAATGGTACCCAATAGATATCAATATTAAACAAACTTCAACCATCTATTTCTTCATTGGTTACAATTACCAAAAATATTAACAACTTTTCCTTTTGATTTTATTTCCTTTTGATCAAAGGAAGTTGAAGAAAACCGAAGTCATGTCAAAGCACTTCCTTGTGCTACTAGAATTCTCGCAATACCTGTCAAGGTGTTGCATTTTGTGGCCACAATGATACAGAAGAGTCAGAAAACTAAGGATATTTTAGAGAAATAATGAATGAGTTTGCGGAAACCGATGAAAACCTAAAGATAAAGTAAAAAATTCGCTATGGGCATTCTAACATTATCTTTAGATTACGTGTCCCACACACATCAAAATGAATGATTAAAGTCTTTGAAGTAAAATTCTAAAAAATAATAGTTGAAGAAATTAAAGCGTCTCAATTCTTTTCAGTTCTTGTTAAAGAAACAAAAAAGAAGTTGAAGAAAACCGAAGTCATGTCAAAGCACTTCCTTGTGCTACTAGAATTCTCGCAATACCTGTCAAGGTGTTGCATTTTGTGGCCACAATGATACAGAAGAGTCAGAAAACTAAGGATATTTTAGAGAAATAATGAATGAGTTTGCGGAAACCGATGAAAACCTAAAGATAAAGTAAGAAATTCGCTATGGACATTCTAACATTATCTTTAGATTACGTGTCCCACACACATCAAAATGAATGATTAAAGTCTTTGAAGTAAAATTCTAAAAAATAATAGTTGAAGAAATTAAAGCGTCTCAATTCTTTTCAGTTCTTGTTAAAGAAACAAAAGGTATTTCAAAAAAGGAACAACTAGCATTAAAAGTTCGCTACTTTTATAGTAGGCTGATAGGAGAGAGAGTAATTTACGTAGGTCTAGACTGGAACTATTATGTTGCCCAATGTTATGGTGGTGCTAGTTTTTTGAGAGATTAGGCTAATGATGTTTAGAGCAGAATTTAAATAACGTGCACCACATGTGAAATATATGCATTTTCATGCTGACAGATCAAATCTTGTTTTGATTGCAATAATTTCCAGCATAAAAGACTTGTCGGAATTTTTTGACTCCATCTTAAGTTTATACGATCTCATAGCCAAGAGTGACACTAGGCACAAGATGTTTGTGGCTGTTCAAAAGCATATGGGGTATGAGAAGATGTTATCACTAAAAAAGTCAACAGAACTCCTTGGTTTTACTGGAACAGATCGATAATCTGTACCAGTTATACCTGTTAAAAGATTAACAGCAATACTTGCTGTTATGGGGGCAGTAATCGAATCCGATAACCACGAGGCATCGTCATAGACAATAGGCTACAAAAAAAAATTAAAATCATTAACATTCATTTTGTACTTACACATTTTGGAAAAAGTGTTAGCAAAAACCATGCCATTATCTGAATTGAAATAGAAGGACTGATAATTTTGCGTGCCTAACAGTTTGTTGCTGATACTCTGAAAGACCTTGAATGTTTGAGCTTTGAAACTGAGTGGTATGCGTTATTTAGGATGTCAAAATGGTTTGCAACATCTGTTGGTATTGAAGTTAACTTTTATTCAATATTCAATGAACCATCATCTAGAGCTAGATCACAGAAAATTTCATCTTTTTTAAAAGAATATTTATCAAGTAATTCAACTAAAAAATAAAAAAGTAACAAGTGAGGCCATTAGTTTTCTGAGAAATTAAGATTTTTGCTAAATGAGTTACTTTATAATGCAATTTAAACATTTGACCATCACAATCAGAAATACTATTCAAGTGTTGACAAATATTAAACCCTTGCAAAATTATTTTTAAGTCATTTTGATGTTTTCCGATCAAAAGGAAAAGTTGTTAATATTTTTGATTTACGACAGAAACTGCAACAATTGCCAAATGAATATTCAAAAGTGTTAAAATAATTAAGAATTGTGCTGATTCTACTTGTTACCATAGCAAGTATCCAGAAGCATTCAGAAGCATCCAGACGAATCCAGAAGCTTCCAGAAGCATCAAAAAAAAGCATCTAGAACCTTCCAGAACAGGTTCACACAGGTTCATTTTACTATATAAGAGACATGTAAACCAACATGCAATTTAGTCAGTATATGGAAGTCAATCAGTCAGTATTATCAAGATAGTTTATCAAAGTGAGTTTTATCAAAGTGTTTTATCAAAAAACATCAATATAAAAAGTGAAATACAAATACAAGTGTTTCATTACATCAATACAGTCCACATCCAACCAAGACGTTGTGTTCCACAGAGCATTATTGTAACATCACAAGGTAAATGTAACACGGTAAACCTTGAGAAGCGTGATTATTAAGTTTTATTATTTTTATGACTTCAAGTACAAAAATGGCTCCCGACAGTTTTGGATTGGAACTAAGAAAGACAATTATTGTCGATTACGTACGTGGAATGTCACGAAAAAGTATTTGTGATAAATATGGCGTAAAGAATTGGACCGTATCAAAAACGTTTTGATACGGTCCAAATATTGTTCTACGGGAAAGTTGGCAGCAGATAACAAAGGTGGAAGACCGCGTTCCATCACTTCTAGAGAGGATTCGATGATCGTCAGATCCGTTAAGAAGGATTCCTGGATATCATCAGTTGAGATGCAAAAGTAATTAGAGCTGCCTGTATCGGACCAAAAAATCAGACGACGTGCTGTTGAATCTGGATTGTTTTCTCGACACCCTGGAAAGAATCCGCTGGTTTCACTAAAGAACCAGAAGAAAAGACTCCTGTTTGCCACATCTCATATTGAATGGAATGTGCTGAAATGGCGAACTGTCCTGTTTAGTGATGAATCAAAGTTTAACATCATTGGGAGTGATGACATTTGCAGTGTACGTTGACCGGCCGGAAAACGCCTCAATTTACGTTACTGCTATTAAACCGTTAAGCATGGTGAAGGCAATGTAATGGTCTGGGGGTGTTTTTCTGCTAACGGTCTAGCTCCAATACATTCAATCTATGGAATAATGGACCGTTTCATGTATAAAAACATCCTGAAAGATGTTATGTTACCTCATGCTGAATGGAATATGCCAATAAAATGGGTTTTTCAGCAAGACAACGATCCGAAACACACTGCAAAAGTAGTCAAGCAGTGGTTTAAAGACAACTACCTGTCGGTAATAAATTGACCGCCTTAATCTCCCAATCGCAGCCTTATCGAGAACCGTGGGAGATAGTCAACCTCAGAATTAATCGTGAAGGTGTTCGTAATAAAGAATAATTGTTTGAACAATTCCAAAAGGCCTGGGCAGCAATTCCACAAATTTTCATTGACCACTTGATTGAATCTATGCCTCGTAAATGCAAGGCTGTGATCGACAACAAAGGATTCGCCACAAAATATTGATAGCGAAATACAGCTTGGTCAATATTTTGTGGAGTTGCACTTAATTTGTCGAGAAGGAAATCATCTTTTTTTAATACTTTGGATTAATTTATTAATTTTTGTGTACAAATAATGAACTTTGTGATGAATATAACTTGAAGAACCTTGTATCTAAACAGTTACATAGTTATTTCTATAAATTGAAAAAATGCAGCACGTTTATGTAAAGAAACTAAGTTAGCATTATTTGGTTGCACTTGTTTTATCCTTTACTGTAATTATGGATTATATTATTTTTACCTGCAGTTCGCACTCCTCAGATATGCATTGTTGGCTAATTGATTGCAACCTTTAAATAGGTAGATCAAACTTTCTTGGTGTAAATTCAGACAAGATAGATGCCAAAGGCTGCAAATGTCATGCATGAATTAGATAAATTGACCCCTTGGTTTACATTTGCTATCTACTACTATTAATACGAATCAAAGACAATTTGTGCCATTTATGAATAAAATCTAAATCAGATAAGTTCATATTTTTTAATAGCAACGAAAGCATGAGAACACGGAATTCCATAGGCAGTAACATTATCACATTGGCAAGTCCAGTTATGAAAGAGAAACAAATAATCATTGTATCTAACTTGCAAGCAATTATTTTACCAAATATTTTTTGTTTTCATATTTTATAACACATTAAAATAATATAAATCTTACTTATAGTTAACTTAAATAATATAAATAAATAAAAAATCAAACTTAAACTTTTATTACAAGTTGCATCTATTATGAACAGAGTTGCTAAGTAAATCAGAGCAATCTGAAAAAAGATTAAAAGCACTTACCTCTTGTAAACTATATCCTTTCTTTTGACCTAAATTATACTGTTCGACCATGTATTGTAAAATGAATGACGAGATTGTATGAGCATAAAATTTTAAAACATTGCGGAAGCTTAGTGTTTATTTTAAGACGCTAATCAAAATCAGCATGTTTTGATTTTTCAATTTGAACTCATTTTACCTTTATTATTATGCTAATAAGATTACCTGGTGACTTACGCGATATCAAACTAATATCTTTTAAAGTTCTTCGATACCTATAAGTTTTGTAAAGTATTATTAACTTAAAAATAATCTTATAACAAAATAGAAAACAGATCATCAAACCGTTCCAAGCTACTATTGGTGTAATTAGCGATGTGAAGAAGACCTTTTCTGTGGTAGCCCATGAACTTGTCAGCCATCATCAACCAGTTAATTGTTAAGTATGTATAAAACTATGGTAAGGTCTTTTGTATATGTTACAAAACTTCATTACATATTTGCTGGTTATCATATAATAACCGTTTTGTAGCCTGACAGTTAAGATCAGTAAACAATATTTAAAAACAGTTAATAATAAAGTAAATGTATGATATTAGAAATAAAATTATTTTTATTAATACAAGGCGTACAATAAGCATAGATGTTCCACGACTATCGAAGTCATGAAGCATCTATTTTCAAAAAAGTTAACATCTTTCAAAGCATTATTTTAATTTTTATTAATTTTTTAAAGATTTCTTTTTTGATACAATTAACTAGAATTAATTAGAAATAACCTTATATAAAGATTCTTTGTCATTATTTATCAAATTACTTTTTTTTTATTTAATGTACAAATGCCTTGGATACATGAAATCGACAAAGCAAAGTACGGTTAACAAGGAAAATAGCCTGCAACACCGAGATTTCAGATTAAGCCTGATCAATTACAATAATGGGTATTGAAAATGTATTAAAACCACCCCATTCTTGTGATTGTATCAGAAAAATTCTGAGATGAGCTTGATCTTCACTATACACTATTGATTGTATTACAGGTTGCCCCATTTATCTACTCAGCAAGAGTGTATAGTTGCATAGAAAGATTATTTACCTATAGAATTGGTAATGGAATTAAGTATTATATGTAAAAAAAAAAAATTCAATTTCTAATAAAAAAACAATGTATTATATTTTGCAAAATAAAAGAGAGAAAAAAACATTTAGAAAAAGGAAACAAATAACTTCCCTTATAAGTGCCATCCATCATTATTACATCCGGAAATTTTTACAGGAGCATTTTTTGCTCAGTTGTTGTCCAAATTATGCATTCAACTTGTCCATTTGAATTCATATAAATGGAGAATGTGAGGAAAACCATGAAGAAGAGTGAGGTTTGACATGGAACCATCAAGAAAGAAAAAAAAGATTCGACGCCAGCCTGAATCTATGAAACAAAGTAAGAAGCACATTTGTAAGCAGGAAGGCAAAAGATTTCTATCCAAGGGCTATCACGAAAAAAATTACGAAAAGAGTCCCAGTCAACTTTATGGTAGTTGTAAGAGGTACAATGTTACGGGGATTCTGCTGATGAAGAATGAGATAATAGTTTTAAAGAGATCAAACCATGATCAAAAGCACCTAAGGGTAAAGAAGGAGAAATACGGGTTTTGAGCATTGAATAGGTTCAGAACAACAACAACAACAACAAGATATTTATTTTCTTTAAAATTTACAATTATATAATAACAATAATATATTAATGATAATAATAACATTAATTAAAAAAAAAATAATAACAACAAAAACATTAGCAATAAAAATAATAAGAATAAGAATATCTATAATATTATAAATAATAAAATCAAAAAACAATTATTAAGAATATATATAAATAATAGATTGAGAAAGAAGTCACTCATGCAGAGTCCGAATCAAAAGAGTTTCAACGATTAGTTATATTAATAATACTAACTAGCAAAAAGTAACCCGTAATACGGGTTTTGGTCGGTCTGTTACATAATTAATTTATAGTGGCTGTTTTCCACAATTTAATGTTGCAAAACCTTAACTAATACCCTTTTAGAAAATCGCCTTCAGCTTGAAAAAATTTATCCATCTGTAAAATTAACATAAAAAGTATGAGGAGGTAAAATAATTTACCAACTACTACTTAACATTTACAATTACTACTTAACATTATTTGAGTAATTTACAATTGACATAGGTCATAACAGTGTAAAGCAGAACCATTTTCATCAACCTTTCTAAGTTTAACGCAATACGTTTTTAGTTACTGACGCAAAATAATAACAATTCGTCATGCTTTAAATTGAAGATAGTATCAACTAAATCCTTTTTAATAATTTTTATAACTCGACACATTAAGATTAAAATGAAGTCAAATTATATCACACAGGAGTTATCAATTTTTTGGTTTCCCCTTGATTAATTTTTCTTTAGAAAAGAAAATTGTCAACTTAAAAATGTTAAATGCACACATTTAAATAAATTTATTAAAATAACAAAGTTTATTATAAATAACTAAGCAACTGAGAACAAATACGTTTCAAACAAAAAAAAATTAATTTACAATTAAAGATGGGTATCATAAATTTGAAAAAATATGTAAACTTAATGCATT
>NC_061167.1:27762896-27787896 GCF_022113875.1 Hydra vulgaris
CATTTTAATTTACAGAGTTTGCGCATGATATATTATGCGTAAAGTTTATATATAAATTTTTCTTTTTAAATTTTTTCTAATGTAAATTTTATATAAATTTTTTTACATTTAAATATAAATTTTTTTGAAGACGTTTTTGAGACAACTTATTTCGTAATTAGGACGTCCTAATTACGAAATAAGTTGTCTAGATAAGTTGTCTAAATAAGAAGTCCTGATAATGTCTTTATGTTAACGTCACTACGACGTCCCAACAAAGACGTCTTTACCGGACATCTTTAGAACGTCCTAATTTGGTCTGAGACGTCGTGACCTAGTTAAGACGTCCGTAAGTCGTCTGATTGACGTCTGTGCCCGCTGGGTAGATATAGAGAAATATAAAATAGGCTGAAATAAATGCAAACTTATGTATATAAACTTACATGACCACAAATAACAGTCTTATTTTATTTAACTTTTCGTATTAAATACATAAATAAAATTTTATTCTCATTATTCTTTCTATGAAAAAAAATCTTAGCCTATGTATGAGAAAATGAATTAAATTTAAAAAAGCAATCAGTTCTTCTTAATTTCTCTAAAAAATATAGCAAATATTTGCTTATAATGTTTTAAAAAGACTAATGACAAAACGGAAACAGTTTTCTTAAATGTGCTAATAAAACTATTTTACCAGTCAATTTAGTTCTAACTTCTACTAAAAAATAAATACATATTTAGATACCTTAAAATTAAGCATAACACAACATTCTTTTTACAAATTCTAGAAGAATTTTTTTTACTTTGCTATTCTCAATAATTTTTGCTCGGAAAAAATATGCATATAGTATAGATATAGAGAAATATAAAATAGACTAAAATAAATGCAAACTTATGTATATAAGCTTACATGAACACAAATAACAGTCTTATATTATTTAATTTTTCATGTTAAATACATATATAAAACTTTATTTTATATATAATTCTTTTTGCAAAAACAATCTTAATCTATAAATAAGAAAACTAATTGAACTTACTAAAAAACCATCAGCTTCTCTTAACTGCTCTAAAAATTAAAACAATACTTGCTTAAAATGTTCTAAAAAGACTAACGACAAAATGAAACAGTTTACTAAAAAAGAAACATTTACTAAAAAAACTATTTAACCAAACATTTTAGTTCTAACTCTTTCTAAAAAATTAAAAACAGGTTATAAAAATTAGAAAAAATAAAAATAACAACAAACTAACAATTATTTAAATTTTTATTTAAAAAAATAAACAACACCAGTTCTTCTTGACAATAAGCGTATCAGCTCCAATTTGCTGATTTTACTTCTAAACTTTTACTCTTACTCGAAAGACCGCGTGAATTCGCTTAGAAAAGTTTTCAAACTGCGCTTTGAAAAGTCTAGAAACAACTTAAAAAATAAGAAATAGTGTATTTTACATAATGCAGAACCGTAATTAACAAAACGAACAATAGGCGTAACAATGCGTAACTATGTGCACTATTCATTAGAGTATTATTATTTAGATTTTAAAAATAATAATAATAACAATAATAAATTTATTTATAAATAGAATTAAAAATAATAGTTATAATAAAAACAGCAGTAAAAGAAGTTAATTATGACAAAAAATTAAAATAAAATTATTTTTAGAATCAGTTTAAATTTATTTTATTTTAAACAAAGAAATAAAGAAATAAATAATTGAAAATTTAACTTCTCAAACTCATTTACAATGCACACAAGACTTCGATTTTATTCACTGATGCACTAATGTGTAATTGAGTAATTACCATACCTCAAAGTTATATTGGGACGTACATTTAGTTTTATGTTGTTGATGTTCCTAGCTAAAAGTGAATGTAAATGTAAACAAAGACAGAGGTTAAATAGAGAAGGTGAATGATTCATGTTGTCTGGAAAGCGAGTTGTAGAGTTAATTATTTAAGTTAGAGATAGAGAGATGCAAAATTTGAGGGCCTTCACAGATTCCGTTTCTCAATTACTTTAACACAGGCATTTGCTTGAGCCTCTCTTGTTACGCTATCAATTTTTGGATTAGCTGACAACCTTTCCTAGCCATTCCCAGTAACAATAACAGCTATGTTATTGTTACTGTTAAATCCACATTTTGCTTTGATTCATCAATGTCAGGCAATATTTTGCAATCTCAATGAAGAAACAGTGGTCCTAACAAAAAAATCCTTTTTCATCTACTGCAGCAGCAACCTATTTCGTTAATGCTCTTTAGTCGGTCGTTTTTCATATCTCTTTTTTTTTTTCTCTCTCTCTTTTTTTCTTTTTCCTCTCATCACTTTTTCTTGCTTTTTTTTTTGCTGCTGTCTTTGCATCTGCTTCACTCACGAGGCAAGAAAAAATATCTTATCTTTGCATGCAAAAGAATTGCTGATCTTCTTTGTTCTATATTTCTGTCATTACATCCAATATCATAATACCAAATAGTTCTTCAAGATCACTTTTAAGTATGTCTTTTTTCATTCTATTGCTTTTGCATTACCGTGTTCTGTGTACCTTTAAAGCAAGATAGTTCTTTTGACAGTTTTCTGACACATCAACCGGCTGTTTGGTATCCTGGATTTAATCTAAATATAAGTTACTGCAACACAAGACTTAAACTTTCAGGAAGAGTTCTATTTTCGATTAAATGATGAAATTGTAGCAGTTAAAGTACGTCCAACATACATGGTAATCTTTCTAAAGATAACTGAGAAATTGGCTTTCTAATAAATTAGTGCTCAGGAGCAAATGTCAAACTGGATTTGCCACAACTGAAACTATCATTTTATAGTTTAATTGCAGTTTGCTGCTTGAAAAGTTCAATAGTTCAATTTTAGTTTAACATAAGTTCAATATTAATTCAATAACAGTAACACCTGTAAAATAAAAAAATAACATGCAGGTTAGAATTCAAAACACAATTAAGTTTAACGTAAAGTACAAGTTGCTGTCTTATTGCGCCCTCCACTATATAAAGCCTTTCAAATCTATGAACAGAGATTAAATATCACACTATTACTGATGTTGGATGCTTCAAAGTTTATATCGGGCAGTTGGAAGTGTTTCTAATCATTGCAACGTCGAACATTCTGGAACTAGTTATAAAGGAATTGAAATGTTGATTCATCACTAAAGACAATCTAAAACACAAACATAAATAAAAAAGAAAATAAAAGTTATGATTTTAGCCCAAAAGAAAAAAGACAGCTAGTTAAATGATCATTTGCATCATAATAAATTGCCCAAAGATAATAAAACAACGTAGTGATTGTCTATTTATTTTAAATTTAATAACTCTATAAGCAAAAACTATATTCAGAAGTGTTTCACTTCATTAAAAAGTAATGTAGCCAGCCTGAATGAGGTGACAACAAAACAGCTCACAAAAATTTTTTTGAAATATTGTTATTTTGGTATGTGTGATAATTTTTTCTCTAATGTGGAAATTTTTGAGATTAGCAGAGTCTCCTAATTCTAGGCTCTGCTTTAAAGTTAAAATTTCCGTTTGAATCAAGCCTAATTATTTACTGAATTCCCGCTGTGTCACAATACCCAATTTTAATAAAGCCTCCATTTTGTCTCTCTTTCATGGAAACGGATTTCCACCTTTTTCTTGCAAAAGTACATAAAAATCTATATTAAATACAAAAAAATAATAAAAACAAAATAAAATAAAATAGGGTTTGACATGCTATATTACTTAATATTTTAAAATCAGAAGTGCCCATGTTTTATTTTTCAAAAAACAACAATAATTACGGAAGTAAAAGATTATATATTATATGTATAATTGTGACAACAATACGTTAATAATCAACTTTGCATGAAATTATTCTCTAGCCCAAAGAATAATCAAATTGTTTTCCACCAGTATTTTAAAATAGTTTTCTGAAACTAAAAAGGAACTCAAGCCAGATTTACCCTGTTGAATAAAATAAATATATATAATGACAATTGGTAACATAGACAAAAAACGCGTGATTCTAATATGTTTCTTACTACTATATTTAAGCTTTTGTTTTATGTTGTAAATATCTCTAGGTTTAGTTTTCAAACTGCTTCTATTAAGACTGTTAATCGCAAGTGATGTATTTGCCCCATGTTCAATCAACATCAATGTCTGCTGTGCTCACAGTCATTTTGGTTGACGCTGTGAACTAAACATTTTATCATAGAGCACCGCGGGAGAGCTTATCATAGAGCACCGCGGGAGATCTTATCATAGAGCACCGCGGGAGAGCATTTAACGGGAAGTTCACGCCTCCTTTCGTACCAATGTCGCTTCTCGGGCGGGAGCTGGCGTCGAACCCCAGACCTCTGGGTTCTGAGCCAGAACTCTAACCACTGCGCCACGGCTGCAACATTGAAAATTCTTCTATAGCATATGGATGGTTGTGTTCAAGAAACATTTTTTTAACGCCATAGTATTGTCGTTAGCATTGTCATGCGAAACATAAATTAACATTTTGCAGTCAAATGGAAGTATTGCCTGATTAATGCGTTTATTTTGGTTTTTCTTTGTAAGATAAGGTTTTTGATAGCCAAAATGTTTGCATGCCCATCGGTAAACATGAAAAATACATGAACAACACTATTTTTTAAAAAGTAGTAATTGTAATTGTATATAAAATCATTCTTTTATGATTATTTTTTAAATATTTTTTTTAATTAGAAATCCATATATAGTAAAATAGATATAAATACACCACAAAGTTTAGTAAATAAAAATACTAATAAACCTAAATGTTAATGTAAACCTGCATGCATAAATTGAATCTAAAAGTGGATTTTTAATTTGTGATTCTCGTTTCACATTTTTATTGTAACTTTTAAATTTTTCCTTGTAATCAGCTCTAATTGGATGAAAATTGGTATTGCAGTAATGCATCACAGCCTTTTCTGCAGCATTAAAATCGCAAAATTTTTCATTTAGAATATCTTGCGTTGTTGAAAATTTTTTAAATATAGTCTTCAAAATATAGATAACAATATATATTTAAAATATAGTCTTCTAACAGAAAAATATTTAAAAGTTTTTGAAAAAACTCTTAATAAACACACAAAAAAATCATAAACTGTGTTTAATTGTAGTTGTCCAGTTTTGAAATATAACTTCATACAAAATGTTTATTTTTCTATAGATATAAATTTTGAATACATATTTGTTTACAAAACATTGTCAGTAAGACACTATGTAAAATTGTTTGTAAACTGTGATTAAATTTAAAACACCAATAAAAGTGAACTGTGATTTGTAAACTGTGTATTAATTTTATAAGCTAATAAAATTAAACTGTGTTTGTAAACTATGATTAAATTTAAAAACACCAATAAAATTAAACTGTGATTTGTAAACTGTGTATTAAATTTATAAGCCAATAAAATTAAACTGTGTTTGTAAACTATGATTAAATTTAAAAACACCAATAAAATTAAACTGTGATTTGTAAACTGTGTATTAATTTTATAAGCCAATAAAATTAAACTGTGTTTGTAAACTATGATTAAATTTAAAAACAACAATAATAATAACAAAAAAAGTGTATAAAAAGACACTTAAACACAATAATCATATTGCTGTAGTTGACTTTTGATTCACAAACTCCTGGTGGTACAAGTCTCAACTCATCTCTCCACTGCAAACAACAAAGTTCATGGTTTGGAGTTAAAAAAGGACCGAGAGAGGCAAGATCTGATCCATATCAAGATGCCTTGTATAATTTGCTTTTGTAAAGAAAGTAAGAAATGAATGTTAAAAATGTTACTCAGAAGAATGTAAAAAATGAAAGTAAGGAATGTTACTCAGATTTGAAACACCCCTACACCCCTAAAGGGTCTCTTGTCGAGTAAAATCTAAAGATAGTATATCTTTAAAAATATTCTTCTAGGGAAAGCATAAACTGCATCAAGCAACTGTTTTGTAGAAGTTTCTAATCTTGTCTCGCTCTATCCCATAGTTTTCACCTTCCAAAGGAATCGCAATTTTTATTTGCAATCGTTTCTTTCACTTTTTTTTTAAACAAGAACAATCTAGAGAACAAATTTTTTTTTTCTTCAGATTGTTTTTGAATGAAACCTTTTGTAATATATAAAAAACCTTTAGCAATGCCTTTACACTATTTAATTTAGGAATTAAATATTGTCAAAGACATTACAACAGATTTCTTTCTTAAAAAAAATAAAAACAAGCAAAGGTCAAAAGGTCAAAAACTTTCCTAAATTAAATAGTGTTGCTTGCTTTGTTGGTAGTGACAAAAACTAAAAATGTAAATTTTAAGCAAGAAAAGATAAAGTAAAAGATCAAGATTTGTCAAGAAAAGTTAAGAAAAAAGTTGACAAATTTAAAAATTGCAAACTATATGATTTAGGAAAACATGAGAACAGGAGAGAATTTCAAGCTTTAAAGTACAAGAAACAATAATGGATGAATAAAGCTTTTTAGAGCGTGAAGGAACAGATACAGTAGATGGATACAAATTTGCTGAATGATAATTAATGTCAGATTGAATTACAGTTAATGGAATAAAAAAAGATAGCTTGGTGATGCAGAGACCATATTAATATCTATAAAAAAGAAAAATAGATGCCATTATATGATGGTGGAACAGGAGCTAAACCTAGAAAGCTGGAAAAAATCCAACTATATTCAAAAACATTTTTGAATCTGACTAGAAGAGAAAGGGAATAATTAGTTGAACCAGTTCAAATGTAACAATTGTCTTCAAAATAGGGATGAATAAGAGTTTTATAAATGTAGAGGATGGAATAAGGTGTAAAAAATGGTGAGCATAATTAATAGTTTTAAATTTGGCATGCTAAAATTTTACAATTAGGAATTAAATAATGTCAAAGACATTATTATTAAATAATGTCAAAATTAAATAGTGTCAAAGATTTAGAATTTTCGCAAATAAAAACTGTGTTTGTTTAAAGATTATTCAAACGAAATATTATTTAAAGTTCTTTGTGTTTAATTGATAGCATAAAATTTTATCCTATATATTAAACACAACTAAAATGGTGAGCACAATTAAGAGTCAACCATAGCAGATACTTTGCAATAAATTGCATTTTAAACTCATTAAATCAGGAAGACAAACACTAGAGGACTTAGTAAAAGTGTTTTCATTCATCAAAAAAAGGATATATTTAACATTGTGATAGTTATTAGAAGTAAACAACTGTTAGTATTAAAAATCACCAGTCACATTGAGCCAAAAGCTGCGTTAAAAGAGAGATGGCATTCAAGACCTGCCTTATCTTTAATGTAAATTTTCACCAAACTGCACACAAAAACGCACCACCAGAGACATAATGCTCAAATTGGCACTGTTAGTATTTATCCAGTGTTCATTGTCATAAGCAGAAAACAATTTAACACAAGTTTACATCTACGGCAGCCAAATTAATAAAGAAGGGTCTTAGTAAAGTTTTTGCAAATGAAGTACTTTTACAAAACGGTATTTAGATGTAATTAAAACATGTTAAATATGACAATTTTTTTTGGAGATAATATCCCTAACTTCTCTAGAGCCCAAAAACAGGTGGTATTTCGTATCAAAGTTAACTTCCCCTACCTTTACTTATAAAAGCAAACTCAACAAGGCAGCAGGATGTGTAACATCTAGTCCAGTTCAACCATAAGGCATGGTTGTACTGGACTAGATGTTACCAGTAGCAGGGTGATCATTGTGACCTGACCTAACATTTATTGCAAAAAATCAACTCATATATATATATATATATATATATATATATATATATATATATATATATATATATATATATGTTTATATATATATATATATATATATTTTTATATATATATATATATACATATATATATAAATATAAATATATATATATATATATATATATATATACATATATATGTATATATATATATATATATATATATATATAACAAAAACTTATTATATTAACTATTAAACACAAAATTCTTTTAATAATAAATATAACTTAAGCAAACAAAGTTTTTATTAAGCGAAAATTACTTAAAGCTTTTAAAAAGCAATATTTGTACAAATACTTGCTTTGTTTCAACATAAAATACTATATATCTTAATTGATTTAAATTTTGATTGACAATATATGTCAATCGTTATCAAAATTAATACTACATTAATCAATTGTCAGTATATTATAAATATTCATACACTTCAATACTTGTCTCCTATATTCTTAAATTTTTTTAACGTTGATTATTGGTTCTAACTCAGAAATACGTCGTTTTTACGGAAAATAGTCAAAATTACTTCTCAATTTCCTTGAATTTTCACGAAAATGTAACTTACGTAGATCAAGGGTATTTTCTGATGTATTTATAAAAATGATGATCATTCTAACGTCTCCAACTACAGACCTATATCAGTACTTTCTGAATTTTAGAAAAACATTGAACGTGTAATTTACTATAAAACCTTTGATCATTTTATTAAATACAATTTTTTTTTATTCAAAACAATCCGGATTTCATAAAAATCATTCAACTGAAAATACTTGTGTTTTGATTTAGTTTTAGTACATTGAATTAGTTGATCAAATTAACTATGGATTTAACGAATACAAATTTACTTTAGGTATATTTATCTATCTCGCAAAACCTTTTGACACTGTTGATTGTTGTATATTGTTAGGAAAGTTGAAGTATTATGGAGTAATTAATAAGGTCTACTATTGGGTTAAAAGTTACAGATAAAAAAAAATGCTCTAAATCAAGAATACGGAATACTTCAAATCCCGTGATGAGTACGCAAGGATCAATACTTGGTCCTTACTTATACTTAGTTTATTTAAATGACTTAGATAATGCATCAGTACATTTAAACCTATTTATATTTGTAAGATGATACAAACCTATTTTTTTCTAACAATAGTATCAAACAGCTTTATGCAGAAATGAATCTTGAATTAAATAAGGTAAATGACTTGTATATAGCGTATAAACTCAAACAAAAAAGAAAGTATACCTTATTTCATAAAAAAAGTGTATAAAGAAAATCTTCCGCTTAAGTTACCAGACTAATATTTAAATAACATACAAATAAAAAAGGAAGTCTATATAAAGTTTTTAGGAGTACCCCTAATGAGAAATATGAAAATAATGAATGTATACAAAATATATTTTTATCAGCACCTAATTTTCATGTATTAATATGTTAATAACCTAACTCCAGCTAATTTTATTTATAAATTTGAGAAAAATTTAAACAAAAAGTCTTTTTTAAAAACAATTTGATTAAATTCCTTTATACTGCCAATGAAATTAAATAAATATACATAATATTCAATAGCATATCAAGGACCTAATTTATGGAGTTCTTATTAATAAACTAATAAAAGTTGATCTGCACTGATCAGCACAGTTTTAAATGCAAAAACATGTCCGATTTTTCGTCCAAGGTTATTTAGAATCGCCCTATATTTAGTTTAACTTATACTATTAGAATACTTATAGAACTTAAATCGAATTTAATGAGAAAATTTTAAAATAAATTTAATTGTCTGTATTAATTTTCAAAAAATTAACCTTCAAACGCCCTAAATAGGCATTTTGCAAGAGTGCCGAAAAGGGGTCAAAGCTGACCCCAATGATTTTTAATTAAATTACATAGGCTACATTTGTTTATCGCTTTCTATTAGTATATTGTTATATATTATTCATTATTTTATCCATTTTAACTGCTATTTGCTATAAATTAATCACCATATTTGTTCTGTTTTAGATTTAGATATCACAGTTATAAACTTATAAGTGCAATGGCAAAATGCATATATCGTAATGCCAGGATGACGCTGATAGAGAGTAACAGCTAATTCCTACACTGATTGTATATTGTATACTGTTAATTGTATTACCCTATTACTGCTGATTGTACGTGTTATACAGCCAGAAAATGTTTCTAACTTTGTGATCGAGTAATTGCTAAAAGCGCTCAAAAGGGGTCAAAATTGACCCCAGCATGTTTCATCCCCCTTTACTGAAAGGCGGTTACACAAATTTCAATTGCACATATATTTTCAAATTTGCCGCATCCTAATAAATAAAGTCAATAGAAATTACATTTATGCTGCAAGTAACAACTCTGAAATTGTAGGTTTTCTATCGCTGGGGTCAAATTTGACCCCTTTTGGGCGTTGGAAGGTTGAAGCAAAAATACTTAATTTCCTAATAATTTTTGTCCTATTAATTTAGGAACAGATTTGGCCTAACTTATTTTAAGATAACAGTTTTATAAAGCTTCTTAGATTTTTTCATATATTTATAATAACAAATTACCTAACATTTTGTTTTAAAAAGATTGAACTCTACTATAATTAGTAATGAAAAACGTGAAAGGTGAAAAGTATACTGAAAATTAAGTAAATTTTATATTTTTGTTGAATAAAAAAAGTCGCTATAGTCTCTCTTATACAACAAACTTGGGCTCAATCTTCATAAACATTTTATCGTTATACAGTAAACATTTTATAGATCTAAGTCTACTTATATCTTAATTAGTTGTTCACTTCAAAATGTAATATTAATGACTTTAAACTAAATGACAAAATAATAGAATAACAAAAAAAAGAACGAAATAAGAATATTACGACAGGACAAGGCCGCGAGATATAATATAAAAAAATGCCTTAAAATTTACTTTCAAGTAAATTTCAAGTGATTTTTTTGTTTAAGACGTTTACAGTTTTATAGAAAAGTATCCACTTTGTTTTTTTAATATTTAGAGATATTGGGTTGCGGTCGTGGCGCAGAGGTTACAGTGCTTGCTTTATAAGCAGGAGATCCAGGTTTGATACGAGCTCTGGACATATTTTAGCATCACGATAAGAAAGGACGCCTAAACTTCCTGTTCAAACGCATTTACATAGTGCTCTGTGACAAGACTGTTAAGTCTTCTTCTAAATAAAAAAATAAAAATAAAGAACCGAAAAGAAATTTTTTCAAGTTCATAATACTAAAAAATATGTTTATATCCTCATGTGACTGAAACAAGTATGTATCGTTGGAAAAAAATATAGTCTCTAAAATGATGCCTTATTTACATTATTTATATAATATATAAATAATCCTAACAAAGCCTCCAATTTAAAATCAATAATTTTTTCAGACAACATTTACTTGTTTGAGTCACATGGGGATATAAACATACTTTTCTTTTCATTTCATTGTATACGATAAAAAGAAGTGGTCTAAGTATAGATCCTTGTGGGATACCATATGAAGACTTCATGGTACAAAATGGCAGGGTCATATTTTTAAAATTTTGACTTTTTTTATTTTCTTACTTTATAATCTACAGAACCATCTTTTATATTTGATTTTGAATCAAGTAATTGATTTTATGTATAATTAAAGTTTGATGGAATTATGCCTCTCTTTATTAATATACAAATAGTTACCCCACCAAAAAAACAAGTTTTTAAACAATTGAAACTTACTAAAAAATGTAATCCAAACACTACTCTTTATATCAAGACTTTGAATAAAAGCTGCAAATCCTTTTTTTTCATAATACTCGCAGATTAGATTAATGCTTAGTACTAAAAATTGCGACATTTGAATTATTAGAACAAGTAATAAAAAAATCCAAGAAAAGAAAAAACAAAGAAAGATTGCGTGATAGTATAAAAAAAATAAAGGCTAGCATCCTGAAAACAGGGTTTGAATGTAACTGCAAAAAGTTGAAATGCTTCAAAATTGTTAAAAGATAAGATAGCACTAACTTATTAAGTTACTTTTACTAAAAAATTAATGATTCAGTTTATGAACTAATACAAAAATACAGTCCATACACCAGGGAAAAAACAGCCGGGTCCCAAAAAAATTTCACTTAAAAAAGATTAACTTAAGAAAAGTCTAAATGAAAGTTAATGCAACTGACTTGAAAATATAACTTTAATTGCAAAAAAATAAGGTTACTTTTGCAAAATACCTTACGAGTATACACTTTTTTCTAAAAATTTAATATTGAGTTTAATATTGAGTTTTCTCAAAACGAAATAATGTGACTCCGCCGTTTCTTCTCTTTGAGTCTTCATATGCTATGTTTATTAATATTTGTGAACCTTTGTTAAAAACATTTTGATTTCGGTCAGAGAGAATTTTAAATTAACTCAGAGTTTTTACCTGCAATTTCGTAGCATTCAAGTTTTTTGAGCAAATATTATGATCGACCATGGCATAAGCTTTTGACGAGTCAATAAAGATACCAAGTGTAAATTTGAGATTTTTGAAAGATTCGTTAAATCAACGTTTTAATTGAGGAATCATATGTTCGGCTAAGTTATTTTTTTTTTAATTAAACTGATTTTCATAAATGAGTTTATTGGTAATTAGGTATCTCTACCCTTTGTTATTTATTATTCTGTAATTTGTTATATTAGTCGGATCTCCTGTCCTCAAAATAGGAACTAATTTTGCTATTTTCAGAAAGTCTAGGAAAGAATCTTGTTTATGGAATTTTATAACGATTTTATAACAAATATGTTTCATAACGTCACAAGAGTCTACTACAATATTTCCAATTATATTGACAGTTCTTACAGACTTATTTTTTCTTAACGATCTAAAAGCTATATCAAATTCCTAAAGTGCTAGGTTTGTAAAAAGTGAGGAGTTTGATGTTTAAAGGGATTTTGTTTGATAAATTTGCTTCTATGGTGAAAAAAAAATTATTCAATTCAGTGGCAATTTCATTAGTATTATTAACTATATTATTGCGAATTTTTATTGCAAGTGGCAGAGAGGATAAAATTACTATTTGCTTTCTTTCAATTTCTTTAATTAATTTCCAGAGGCGTTTTAAGTTATGTTTGTGCTGTGTAAGCAATTTATAATATTATTTTTTTGTAAGGAGTGCTTAAATGGTTTAAACGAATCGAAACACAAAAAGATTGAAAATTTAAAAATTTAAAAGAGCAATATCATAAAAAGAACGCATTTAGAAATTGAGAAATTTTAACCATCAATTTATCATACCTAAAAACGCTGAATAATTTCTAAAACAGAACTCATGACTGCACAACGAAACTGATCTATACAATTACATGGCCTGTGGTCTAGACTAAATTAACTTTTAGTTGGTTAGAAGCAAACTGGTTTTTCATACTCAATTAATTTTGACTACCCAATTTTTAGTTGGTTTAGTCAAACTCAATACCTACCTTATATTAAATGAGAAAATGAAATTATTAAAACCTGAAATTGAGCAACCTTAGTACTTTTAGATTTACGCTCTTTAAAAAAAAAAGTTAAATCTTTTAAAAAACAAAAAGATTTTCCTAACTTTTTCATACATCAAACCGTATAACCAAAAAATATATATTAACAAATACCAATTTAATTTTTAATTATATTTAAATTAATTTTGTTATTATAATCTTGATCAAAACTTTTCTAAAATATAAGCTTTTTTTGTTTTTATTATATACGCGGAGGTTGCCGCAAATTATTGTAGAAGAGAACTTTGATAAGAATTCGACTGCTAAAACACTTTACGGTTACCACAATGTTAAGTGGGCATTTTTTTGCGTCACGGTAGGGAAGGATGCGTGAACTTCCTAGTTAAATGTACTTCCGCGGTGCTCTGTGACAAGACCGTTAGGTCTTCTTGGGGCATCCAAAAATAGTAACAAATAAGTAAACAATTAAATAAGTAAATTTTTCAAATATTATTTAATAAGAAACTGTTTTTTTAGTAAACTTACTGAACAAAATGAAAAACTATGCCAATGAACGCACATTGTTAAAAACATCATTAGACTTACCAGATGGAAACGAACAATTTAAACCAATGTTTATGGCTGTTGTTGTTGCTTCAATTGCATCTCTATGTGTTGGTTACAGCATTGGTTACCCCTTACCTTACAGTACCGTAATCACAAAATCTGTTAATGAAAAACCTTTTGTGGTAAAACTTTTTATTTATATTTTTGTAATTAGGTTATATTTAGAGGTTAAGAGAATTGAAACATTTTTAGCTGTTGTTGATTTACTGCTGATTCATAAATATTCTAATTAAAAATTATTTTTATTTATAGATTTTATTAACCCACTCTTTCCAGTATGTTAACATAAAATTAAAAGCGTTAAAAATGATTCGCCTTTTCATTTTTATCATCTTTGTTTTTTGATAGATTTTTGTTAATGTAAGAGGTTTAAATTAAATGGGTTTTTTATTCAAATTTATACCGCTGTGTCTTGTTAGTGCTAGGATATACTTTGATAAAGTTTTAGACTTTTTAATTATTTTTTTTTATTCAGGTGTCCCAAGAAGTCTTTACGGTCTTATCACAGAACACCGCAGATGAGCATTTAATTTGAAGTTTACGCCTCCTTCCTAACCGATGGCGCAAAACTTTCTCAGAGGTGGGGTTCGAACCTAAAATCTTTTGTTTCAGCGGCAAGTGCACTCCAACTGCACCACGGTTGCTCAAATATTGTTCATTTAAACTTTTATGCTATATTTTTTTATACAATACTCTTATATCAGAAGATATTGTTGGCTTAGCATAGGAAAAGCCACAAATAGTCATTAAGACCAATCCAAAACAGCGGCCGTTATTGACTAACATTTTTGAAAACCGAAATACTACTCAAGCGCTGAGTTCGCGGTGGCAGGATTTGAATTCGTTTCGTACAACAGTCCGATTTTAAATTTTCACTTTTGACTCTCTAACCGACTGAGCTATCAAACCAAATAAGAAAATGTTTTTTAAAAAGTTGAATACTTTAATCAGAGAAATAATAATAGCGTTATTGAAATATTTTTACTTATTTTTCGAGTCATGCGATGACCACTTAAACAAACACTTATTTTTTTTTAATTTAGAGGCTAATTACATAATATTGGCACAAAACATCATAAATTTGATCCAATAATCTTACTAAACTTCGTAGATTGTCTGGTAAATTTTTAAAAATAGACAGTTAGTCGAAATATTGACTTCTAAAATGAAAAATACTAAGAAAATTTTTATCTAAAACGAACCTGAATGAGTAAAAATAAATTTAGAGAAGTTGTAGCGCAGTGGTTGAGCAGCCGTAGCGCAGTGGTTGAGCAGCCGTAGCGCAGTGGTTGAGCAGCCGTAGCGCAATAAAGCGCTTGCCTCAAAAACTAGAGTTCTGTGGTTGAACGCGACATCTGGGCAACTGTTATAAGTAAGGAAGCGTAAATTTTCTGAAAAATGCTTATCGGCGGTCGTCTGTGATAAGACTGTAAGTACTTCTTGGGGCACCTAAAAAACCAAAAAAAAAAAAAAAAAAAAAAATAAAAAAGACGAGAATAAATTGGTTTATATTGCTTCAATTGATTGAGATTAAAATCTTCTTGTATCTTCATGAACAAATAGTTTATTGACCAAGTACTTTGTTTAACCTGAATTCTGTTTGAATATCCTTATTAAAGAATACTTATCTAAATAAAATTTATGGAATATACATAATAAAAACTTTAGACTCGCTTACTTAAGGTAAAAATTTTATAAAACTGTAATTATAAAATTATATGGTAAAAATTTTATAAGGTAATTATTTCATAATGATATATATTAGACATTTTTAAAAGCAATAAATTTACATAACATCATTAACATTTAAATATTCTGTGTCTACTGAAAATCCTGTAACAGAAGCGGATGCAGGATTTTTATAGGTAATACCTTTTTTCTAGTACAACCTTCTTTATAGAGGGGGTTTTATTGAAATGACTACAGCCATTAAATGTATTAAGTTGTATTGAAATAGCTGTTGCCATTAAAGGGGTAAAAAAGTGGTATAAAAAGATGTGGGCAAGACCGTTAATTCAATCTCTTCTAGGTAATTAGAAAGAGAGTCTGTAAATTTAATATTTATTGATTTTACTTGTCAACTAAAAGAAAACTAAAATAAACTTATTAAAAATGATGCCACTACTTTTTTTTTCAAATTAGACTTTTAATACTTGTCTAACTCACTTAACGATGTGCACCACTAAAAAGAAAAGCCAGAGAACCAGGGTTGCGAATTTTGAGATTATATCTAAAGCCTAGGGATACCTTTTTTTACCCGGAGCTCAGACTCCCGCTCGTCAAACATTATTAGGACACCGGGGTTTTTTCAATTTTATATCAGCATATGACCGTTTTTTTTAATTAACCCGTATAACTCATTATTAAACTTATTTTATTTTATTTTTTTATTTAGTTAATTTAAATTTGTTTTGCCAACACTTACCTATCTTTATGCTATGAAGTAAAAGTAAAAGCACAAACGCATTGATTAACGCTGCGTAAGGCAAGTCCTTCGGCATATAAGTTTTTCAAAAATGTGCACTTTTTTTATACCATAAACTTCATATAGCAAACGTTGCCTAAAAAGAAAATAAGTGGCTAATTACAGAATTTGCGGTATTAACACCTTTGATGTAGACCGGAAACTTGTGGCAGAATTATGCTAAAGTTATAATTATCATTTTCACGGTTCTTTGTGAGAAAACGCAATAAGAGTTTCAACTTTTATTAGAGTTTGGTTTTTGTAAGAAAAACAGAAAATTTATCATGGAGAAACCATATTGGACACATTGAAACAAAAATACCATCTGCAATAGGTGTTTTGTATAAATGTCGCCCGTTTCTTGATTTCTCTTCAAGAAAAAAACTTTGCTTTAGTCTAATTCACAGTCATCTCACATATGCTAATATAGTGTAGGCTAAAATGCACACAAAACAAAATTAGTCAAACTACAAGGCTTGCAAAACCATGCTTGTAAAGCAATTCATTATCTAGGTAGAATGAACAGTTCTTCCAATGCGATGACAAATATGAATGTCTTAAACTTGGAAAAACTTAATTTATATCAGACTCTTATTTTTATGTTCAAACATAAAAATAATATGCTACCAAATTCTTTTTTAGACATATTTTCCTCATCATTTTCTCAAAGTTATAATCTGTGATCAAATAGCTTCCGTAACTATTATATTAAAAAAACTAAAACCCGGGGTTCTGAATTATTAATTATGTCAAAGGATCCTAAAAAATGGAAAACTTGAAAAATCAAAAATTAAAAAACTTAAATGGAATATCATTATTTAAATGGCAAGCAAAGCTGCATATTCTTAGTTTTTGAAAATGATTATAATAAATTAAAAAAATTATTTAAAGAAAAATATATATATATATATATATATATAAAAACAAAAATAAAAAAATAATAATAAAAATATATATTTTTATACACGTGTATATGTGCATGTGTATATATATATATATATATATATATATATATATATATATATATGCGTACGTGTGTACATGTCTTTATATGTATATGTGTATATATATGTATATATATAGTCATATATATATATATATATATATATATATATATATATATATATATATATATATATATATATATATATATATATATATCTATATATATATATATATATATATATATATATATATATATATAAATATATATATATATATATTTATATATATATATATATATATATATATATATATATATATATATATATATATATATATATATATATATATATATATGTGTATATATATATATATATATACATATATATATATATATATATATATATTATATATATATATATATATATATATATATATATATATATATATATATATATATATATATATATATATTATTTTAAAACATTAAGAAATACAGTTTCTCTCAATACTAATAATTTCATTTTGTAAGAAATTTTCGCTGGGTTATGGATACCAGCATCATCAGCTTGTAAAATATTACAATAATTTTTAAATCGTTATAGTTTATATAAAATTGTTACTATTGACGTCAGCGGTTGCATGGCTTCTTTTGATTTTAAATTTTAAAAATGGCGTCCAAAACGTAGTTTTTACATATTGGCCTTTATCAAGATTAATTCCGCCATTTCGTGCAGAGTACATGTTGTTTTGTATTTCTAGTGCCTCTCTAATTTTTTTTTCAAACTTTTTTTTTTCTACTTTTAATGTTCTTGTTTTTTCCCAAATAATATTTTCTTTGCAAAAGATTTTATGATATGTTTATGCAGATTGATTAGGTTTGTTTTTATTAATGCTCTTCTGATGTTGATGCATTCGCATATTTACCTGCATTTTTGTTTCATCTATGTAGACCTTGGAGCAGTTGCATTTTATTAAATATTTATAACAGTTATATACCAGAATTTATACTAAAGTTTGCATCAATACTATATTAATGTATAAATATTATATTAAAGTATTTTTATCAATCTGATATGTAATAATTTTGTATGTGTATTTTCTTTTTATCACGATACTAAATGTATATTTTATATGGCATACCTGGAGAAGAAAAAAACAACAAATAAACAAAATAAAATAAAAAACTTAAGCTTAGACTTAACTGCTTACACGCAGTCGTGGCGGAATGTTTAAAGTTCTAGGCGTTTTTCTAATGATATTGTTTGAACTAACATATATACTTTTACTGATAAAATAGTTTTCAAAATCTTTTATAAAGATTTTTCAAAAGTATCATTTTACGAGTAAAGCAACCAAAACTTATTAAATTTTTCTAAGCACGTCGTCAGATTAATAATCGTATTATTTTTAGATTTGCTAAAACCTATAACTTCATTAAATGAAAATGCATTTTGACATTTTGATTTAATTTCGCGCAAAGTTTACAAATAATTATTATAACAATTTTAATAACATTTTTTGGTGAGTTATATAATTAGGTCGTTTCGGAAAGTGTAAAATATATTCTGGTCAATCTCCATAAATTTTGAGTACTTTTAGTTAGTGTATGGTAACGTGATTTTTATTGTTTATTTCCCGCGGGAGAAATTTAAAACGCTAACTTAAAATATAACAATATCCTTTTGACTTTAAAGATCCAACAAAAAAGTAGCTATCTGGATTTTATAACGTTACGATAATATAACTAACTCGGCTTGAGATAAGGATCAGCATATAGTATGATGAAATCATAACACGTGATCAATATTATGTATTTTTTTATACTAATCAGCGTTATATAATTTTTTTAAATAAAATTTTTACAAAAAAAACTTTGGAGTTAAAGGATATATGGAAAAAGAGTCACCACCCCAAATGTTTATTAACCATAAATAATAATATTTAATAGCAATATCTAATTGCGATTATTAATCAAAAGTTTTCCTAATTAATATACTGACTGGGTATACTGACTGGATATACTGACTGGGTATACCGACTGGGTATACTGACTGGATATTCTGACTTGATATACTGATTGGATAGACAAATCCATAGCCAAAGAGGTTGTTCAATTCACCTTTGCAAACAAAAACAGATTCATCTTCTTGAATTACACTCTCATTTGTTTTCAAAATCAAGTTTTTTTTTGTTATATTTATTTTCATTTAACTACATTTATTTTCAAAAGCAATTGCAACTGTCTTTCAAATTATTTTGAATATATATAAAAATTTCTGCAATTCCCAATATTTTTAACCTTTATAGCGGCTTTCAATGGTGTAAACTTATCATAATTACTTTTTAATTCTACAAATAATGGAGCCCATGTTGTCGTTGATTTACAACTACTATATATTATTATACTTTATAAAGAAATTTTCTAATATCTTTTGAAAAATTAAAATATAAATAAAATCTCAAAACAAAAATCCTAAATATGAACATTGTCCCCATAAACATATTTTGTTTTTTTTGTGAAAAAATGTCCCCGTAAGAAGGTTTTATTGAGAACGAATAATATAATTAATAAAAAAAAAAAAAAAGCTAATATCTATATAAAAAAATTTGTGTTCAAATTAAAATAACAAATTTAAATATGTATGAATAAAAATATGAATGAGAAATACAAAATTAAAAAAAAAACTATATTTATGATAAAAATAGTAAAAAAAATAAATTAAAAACAACAAAACGGGAACAGCATAAATATGTCCCCGTAAAGGGCAACGAGCAGGGTATATATATATATATATATATATATATATATATATATATATATATATATATATATATATATATATATATATATATATATATATATATATATATATATTTATATATATATATATATATATATATATATATATATATATATATATATATAAATATATATATATATATATATATATATATATATATATATATATATATATATATATATATATATATATATATATATATATATATGTGTACCACTAAAAATGTTAAAAAATAAAATATTCCGTTCAAATAAATACAATTATATAGACATGTTATATTTATTATATAGGAGAAAGTCGGATTGCCCCGGACAGCGGGTTACTTCGACTTTCAAAAACTTAGTCATATAAAAATATTATATGATTGAAAATATGGTTCATGTTATGCCGTTGGGATTGTCTAGGAATGCAAGATGTTTTTTTCCACCACCAGAAGAGCGATGTATCGTTATATTTGATTCGCATAATAATATACCTAGTAAAAGTTTTTAAATAATTTTTATGTAAACTAATAACTTTTTATTGATTAAAGATAAACTTTTATTTACAAAATTTGTTTTTATTATTATTATTTAAAATAAAATTTGTCTAATATTATTATTATTATTATTATTATAGTTGTAGCCGTAAATTTACATAGAATGTACACATACAGCGAGCAGGGGAAACACCCCACTATAAACAACCAGTTTTATAAATATTTGTTCCAAACTTTTTCCACAACCAGGAGTCTAGTCTATTTTTGAAAGAAAGTACAGTGGAGTACAAAGTTATTTGCTCTGGTAGATTGTTCCAGTATTTTGCTGATCTATTATACAAATGATTATATCTTGGAAGACAGTTTAGAACATACTCACGCCTTATTTTAGAATGGTGACCACGAGACACGGAGTTAATATATTTTGGTAGATATTTATCATTAACTATATCAAAACGATGTATTAATTTAAAAATTTGGATTAAATCGCATCGAAGGCGTCGAAACTCAAGTGATGGTAGGTTTAATCTTTTTAGCCTTTCGCAGTATTGAAGATACCTCAAGCTGTAAGCCCATTTTGTAGCTTTGCGTTGAACAGATTCAACCAAAGCCATATCAGCTTGTAAAAAAGGAGCCCAAATGGACACTCTATATTCAAAATGTGGTCTTATAAATACTTTATATAATTTGAGAGCCATTTTTTCATCAATGAAAGTGAATGTCTTTTTCAGCATACCGAGAATTTGTAAGGACTTAGAGACAACTGTTTGAATATGAGCGCTCCACTTGAGGTTAGATGTAAAAATGACTCCTAAATCACGTTCTTTAGTAGAGCTTCTTAGAGATTGGTTGATTCCTTGGTTATTTTGAAGAAAGTAATTGTAATGGGGGTTGTTTCGACCGTAATGAATGACGCAGCATTTTGAAGTGTTTAGCTTAAGTAACCAAGTGTTTGACCACTCGTATACCAAGCGTAGACGATCCTGCAGATCAACAAAATTAGATTGCGATAAGGTTTTAGAAAAAAGTTTAGTATCATCGGCAAATATCTCAGAAGTTTCAGTGAGTTTTGCGAGATCATTTGTGTAGAGAATGAAGAGGAGCGGGCCGAGAACAGAACCTTGAGGAACACCACTGAGAACATCAACCCATGCAGAGCTGGTATTGTTAATTGTAACGCGTTGCTTTCTGCCCACTAAAAAAGATTTAATCCATTGTAGGAGTTTGCCGTTTATTCCGAAAGATCTTAATTTTAACAAAAGTCTGTTGTGAGGTACAGAGTCAAACGCTTTGGCAAAGTCAAGATAGATTACATCAATAAATTGGTGAGATGCTATGGAGGACGAAATGATATCAAAAGTTTCTATTAGGTTAGTTACGCATGATTTATGATAAAGGAAGCCATGTTGATTTGCAGAGAGCATTTTATTATCGTTAATGTGCTTTAAAATTTTTTTCTTTACAAGTTTTTCAAAGATTTTACAGGCAACAGATGTTAGTGAAATAGGTCTATAGTTTTCAGCAAGTAATTTATCTCCCTTTTTTTTATAGATCGGACTAATATTTTCTAATTTCCATTGAGTGGGTACTACTCCAGAATTAAAGGATTTATGAAAGATTTTTGTTAATGGAATTGCAAAGCTTTTGGCACATATCTTGAGTATTAAGGGATGCAAGCCGTCAGATCCGAAGGATTTATAAGACTTTAGATCGGCAAGTTCCTGAATAATATCTGAGATAGAGAAATCCAAGTTTTCATTATAAATGCATTCAGAAAGAATACCACTTTTGTTTAGCAAAGGAAAATTTTCAGAGCTTTCAAGTGTAAACATAGATTTAAATTGAGAGTTCAGAAGATCAACTATATCAGGAAGAGCTTCAATAATTCTGCCTGAAGTATCTTTGAGAGAGCGAATTCTATCTTTAATTTTTAGTTGTTTGTTGATATATTTGTAAACGATTTTTGGGTTGTTTTGGGATTTTGATATTATTTCTTTTTCATGTGCTTTTTTGCTTTAAATATTTCAGTTTTTACTGAACGATTAAGGCGATTGTATTTTATTTTAAGCTCACTATTCTCCCATTTGGTAGAGCAGTTTATATGCCAAGCGGATTTTTTTTCTCGGATCAGGTTTTTAATATGTGGGGTAACCCAAGGATCATACTTTTTTTTTGTTTTATTAATCTTGGGAATAAAATATGTGCAAGCAGTGCGATAGTGAGAAATTAGTATATTGAACATTTGATCTGCATTTTTATGTAGGAATAAAAACTCCCAGTCGATTGATGCAATAAAGTTAGATATTGAATCGTAATCACCTTTTTTGTAATTAAACGATTGAGATTCACTTTCGTTAAACAGTTCTGAAACTAAGAATCTCCAAGTGATACTAAAATGACCCTTAGTGGTGTTACCTAGTATAGTACTAGGAGACAAGTTTAAAATAGAATTACTGTTGTAGGTAAATAACAAGTCCAACATATTATTTGAGGAACCATAATCAGTCTGGAAAGTAGGAAATGTGATATGTTGAGTAAAAAGGCTGTTTTGGAAAATATTCCAGAAATCATACTCGGTAGGATTGTTTGGGTTAAAAGATTCAATACCATCGTTAGACCACTTTATATTCGGGAAGTTAAAGTCACCGACAATCAAACAGTCATCATAGGGCTTTTTAATTAAACTATGAGCTAATTTGAAGGATTCAGCGACATATTTTATTAGACTGGCATCATTTGGTCTGTATATACAACCGATAAGTATATGTTTGTTGTTAAATTTTACAGATACCCAGACTTGTTCGAGAAGATTTGTATAAAATTGGTTAACTTCATGAGAGTTAAATACGTCTGTAATGTAGATAGCTACACCGCCACCTCGACGTCCGTCTTGACGATCTTTACGATATAGGCTATACCCATCGATATTAGGTACTGAGTCATTTCGAAACCATGTTTCAGAGATAGCAATAACGTGATAATCAAACGTTCTAGATATTGAAATTAAATCGGCCATTTTATTATCGAGAGATGTAGCATTAGTATAATAACAATTAACGCTATAGTTTGTTTTTTTGTTATGAAGATTTTTACTTTTGTATTTTAAGTTTGCTGGTAAAAGAGTGGAAGAAGGGTAGTAATGTTTATGTAGTGGTTTGTATATTTTTGAGTTTGACGACTCCGCTGCTTCGTATACCGTATCTAAAGGGCGATGTTTTTAAATTGATATTACTATTTAATTCATTACGCTTCATTCTTAACTGATAGTTTAAATATCTTTCAGCCTCAGTCAAATCTGGGCTTATAAAAATATTTTTATAATTATCTAAATTTTTCAATTTTTTTGCTGCTGTTAATAATGGGTTTCATTAAACCACGCGTCCTATCTTCAAACCAGTTGTGAACCATTTATAGAATCCCCATGCCAATACCAGTTAAATCCCAGATTTTAATTACGGCATTATTTTCACACATATGGGACTTGGGCACCCAGAACAAATCCCAGCCTGAACCCAATTCCAGAAATCCCAGAGTAATCCCAGTAAATTTCAGCTGGGACCCAGTAGGGCTCGGTAACTGGGAAATTTAGTGTAAGAAAATAAAATTTTTTTGGGTATTTTATTTCTCCAGCCTCCAATCATTGGATGCGTAGATTAAGATTATTTCTTAATCTACGTATAAATAATTGCTTAGCTGCAGCTTGGGTTATACGTATAGCACACAGTGGCGTAGCGAAGTATTTTTGGTCAAAAGGCATACGTGGCCAAGGTGCCCAAATTCTGTTTCTCTAGAAAAATAACTTTTATAAAGAAAAAACAAAAAAAAAGGTCTTTAAATATATCTAAGGGCTCCTAAACCTTGCGGCTCTAGGTTCAGTTGCTTGTGGGACCGTAAGTTTTGCTTATAATGGCCATACGGTATCTAGGCCACTGATACTATACGCAGATAAAGATATTTACATGAAAAGTTCTAAAATTTTCATGACCATATAAAAGTATTGTAGTTGTTCAAACCAAGACTTTTAGAGTCAAAAGATATTCTTGAGCAGGTGGACATTTTTCTTATCAAATTGACAAAAAATCTTTAGAAAACGAAGCATCTTATTAAAAAGTTCGGGGCTCCTTAATCTTTAGGACATGGTGTTACAGCCTCCATAATTCAGGACAGATTTAAACTTTCTCTCCTTAGTTTTTAAATAATAAACACATTTACGCAAAAAAACTTGTTAAAAAGAACTAAATAAATTCCAAACTATATTTTTTTCAAACAAACTGCTCTTTCTGAGCCTCCCATGGGTGTATGCGTTTTCTGCTAACTGCCTTGTTTCAGCTTTGTCTAAATTCCAGACCTTTTAAATAGATGGCCAGAGAGTAAACATATTTGAGATGGTTTGATTCAGAGAATAGGTATTATATCTTAAACTAAGATGGACCGGAACTAGAGAGGGCTTCAATCATGTTGATATTTTCAAACTTCACAGGGAAGAAATACC
>NC_061167.1:27792896-27845396 GCF_022113875.1 Hydra vulgaris
ATACAAATATTGTGCTTGACCTAAATATTGTGCAGGACTGATTTTTTTTATAAAACTTTTATAATGTAACACTAGGAAGAATACCATCCAGAATTTCATACAGGTTTGCGAGCTTTTCCTACTCTTGACCACAATAACTGAGTAGTATAAAACTAACCAAGATTGGGTGTATTTGCCACAGCAAAAAACTGTGTTGAAGTTAATGTAAATATGTCTAGATGTTTGAGAATAGTGGTCATTGCTACACAAAATACATTGCTAATTGGGCATGAAAGATAAAAATCACAACAAAATATAATAGACATTTATAAAATACATTCTGATATACAACATAATTATAATCAATCACGTATCATATTGTATTATTTGTTTTTATGTTTCATATGAATATATGTACTTTTAGTAGTATATGGAACTGCTTCCAAAACTATTAACGAATGTTAATTTACTGATAGATACTCACTGATTCATAATGTGCCTTTGTTTTATAAATTTTCTTCCAGGTTATGATGATCTTTTTTTCCCTTTAACCAACAAATAACTAAATAAAAAAATTCAATAAATTGAAAGAGATGGTCAATCAAAGCTCTGAAGGAAACACTTAACCCTAAAAAACTAAAGATTTCTTCAATCTTTGAGAAACTGATATGATAGACAATCTCATCAGTGTCACATTTTTTGTAACCTGCATCCTTTTAAGCTGGAAGCACAGAAATGAAGCAATGAAACCATACTAAACAATCAACATTTACTATATTTGAGTCAAACATAGCTGTTTAGATAAAACACAATGACAATATTGTAAATAAAACAAAAACAATATTGTATATAAGACCATTACCAAAAAAAAAATTCTTATTTTAATTCTTATTATAGCTGCTTTCAGTTAATTTTAAAAAGTTGACTTTACGTATGGCAGCCAAAAGGCAAGATGCTTGCAAGTGATTTTGCCAATGCACCAAACTTTAATTGTTTCACCATGAAAAACAGGTTACATTCATGGCACACATATTGTTTTTTCATTGAAAGAGCAAATTTTGTAATTTTTATTGCCACCGTCAGTTTAACGATACATCAACTAAAAAAATAATAATAAATAAACTTATGATATAAAAAAACTTCAGATTTACTTTTTTTTTCAGATTATTTTTTTTTTAACTGAATATATTATTCTAAAAGTTGTTGAATTTCATTTTTTAATGTTAAATGTAATCGCTTTTTATTTCAAGTAGAGTTTAATTATTCGTTAGTAAAAAAAAATGAACTTTATAGTTTGCGCGGTTTGCAGAAGTTTCCATAATAATATTTTCTTATTTAAGAATAACATTAAGGAAGATAAACAACTTGAGGCATTAAATAAATATTTACCACGAGATTACGAGATTCATATTAGCATGAGATAAGATCCCATACTCAATTAAATGAATTAGCCAGGCATAGATTACTTTTCTCAATTATGGAAGACTGAAAAAAAGTGTTTTTAATATACAGCACTAAAAAATAAATAAAAAAATTATTCGGTGTTTATTTAATTAGAAATTTAATTTCATATTAATTTTATTTCTACAAAAAAAAATTATACTCTATAAAAAAAAAGACTTTGTTTACTGGTATACTGTAGTAAACATACAGTAAATTGTATAACTTTATTATTTAAGATATAAAAAAATGATAAACAGCATTTGTTATTTAAGTATTAGGGTTCGTTTCATTAAAATATGATATGCCAACAAACCTGGCATTGGAAGATTTTAAAATATCTTTAGGCAAATAACTAATATTTTAAGAATTTTGGGATAACATGTTTTCATCATTATTATTGTTGATATTATTATATTTTTCCAAGGTTATAATTTTACAAATAGAATAATTAGGTATATAAAAAAGGCTAACAACCTTTTGTCCTATTGTATCTAATTGTGTCGGTCTAATTGTTTATATGCAATTGTACATTTGATAAACCCAATAAGCATCTAGATATTTTTTGAATGTTGTAACAAATGTAGAACATTATTTCAGATCGTAGATTATTCTAGAAATTTGTGAATTGAATACTAAAAAAGGATTTTCCGGACGTATGTCTTACAAAATATTTTTTTCGATTTATAAGCATTATCGCATGTTGTTAATTTGAAGTTAGTCATAATGGAGGAATAAATACTAACTAAATATACAATAATATATTAATATTAGGAAGTGACCATATTAACATGTATGCTATTACAACTCAGATTAACTACTTAATGGTCTGTAATTACAATAATAAAAATAATAGCTGTGCAGATGACATCACTCTGATACAGGTGTTGATAGATAAAATACTGAATGGTATTTAATGAGGAAACGAAAGGCTTGCAACTACAATTAAAAAGATTGTGAATACATTTGTAAGTTTCTGCCATGTCATTACATAAGAACCGATAGCTCATGCTATGCTAAATTTAGTCTCAGTAGTCTTTGGTTGTAAGTGAGTCCAGTCTGGCCAAAAACAAATTTATTAGACTAGCATAAAACATTTTAAATTAATTGTTGATCTTTTTAAAGTCTAGGATAGTAGACAAAGTTGAATGAATCAAGTTAAGGACGAACAAGGAAAATAAAAAAAGCACGAAATGTCAAGATATTGAGATTAACAATTGATCTTTTGATCATTCCTACAAGTTTATTGGCCATGTTATTCTTTGTACTTACAAAATAAAAGTCAAATTACTGTCAATGAAGACTCCTTTATTGACGAGAGAGATTTTAAGATTAATTGAAGTATTGAGATTTTTATCGACAAGTATAAAAATGACATTTGTATTTATTGGTCCTAAGGGCATAACTTTGCCTTTTTTAAAACTAAAACTTAGTTTTCATTGTTTTGTCCAGCTTGCCATAATGTCCATACTTTTTTGCAGGTTATTACATAGTTAGCTATCAAAAAGCTAATTGGATAACTTAGTATCATCTGTAAATACAGATACAACATAAAACCAAATCAGAAAAATCATCAATATAAATCATTAAAGTAAATAATGGGGGACCCCGCTATTCACTATTAACCATTCTGAGTATGCACCACCAAAAATGATACTCTATTGCCAATCTCTTAGGCTACATTCAAATCTTATTGTAGAGTTTTTCATTTATTCTATTAGCTTTTAATTTAAAAAATAGGAGATAGTTGTGAAATATGTCGAAAGCATTCGATACACCTAGGTATAAACTTTCGATATAAGTTTTATTCTCCAAGGCTAATGTCCAACATCAATCATCACTAAAGTTTGTTGCATTTTTAAAGTCGCATTAATACAATTTTTACTAATTTTAGCATTACTTATTGTGTACATTTTACTTTAATCTTATTTAACTGCTATTAATATAATGTGATATAGCAAATCCAGTTTAACTTATTTGTTTGTTTGTTACCTATAACATTAAACTATAAACTATTGCATAAAATAAAATGCTATATAAAACAAAAGACATTATAAAATACACTTTTTTATTGCAAAATTACTGTCTTGTAATAAAATTGTGAGCATTTAAGTGTGCGTATGTGTGTGTGAAGGTCAATATAATATATATATATATATATATATATATATATATATATATATATATATATATATATATATATATATATATATATATATATATATATATATATATATATATATATATATATATATATATATATATATATATATATATATATATATATATATATATATATATATATATATATATATATCAGAGCTGAAGACTCGAGTCAACCGACTCGAACTCGAGTCCAACTAAAGTCACACCAGTGACTCGACTCGAGATTCGACTTGGGTTTTACCCTGAGACTTGCGACTTGATCGAGATTTGCTAATTTTGGCTTAACGACTTTAAAATTATTATTTTCCGTCTCTTCAAAAATGGAGCAATTTATCTTCTATTTTAATTCAACTGTTTCTAACTATTTGTTATTTTCGAATGTTTTTATTTTAACTTACGTTTAACTAGTTTATAGTCTAAGCGAGATCCGAATAAAAATATCGCATTTAGGCTCTTTCGTTATCAATAAGTTTCAACTTTTTTGTGTGCGTTCTGATTGGTTCATTTTTTCTTTAACTCATGAAATTTATTGTTTATAAATGTTCTGTGATTTTAATTTCTTATTTAAATTTTTTTTAATTCTTTCTTTTTCTTTCTTTAACAATCTTCATTTTTTTCTTAATTATTTTTACTTTCAAAATTATCTTTTATTATTATTATTTTTTCACGTAATTTATTTACAAAATTCATTTATAAAAAAGCGTCCGCCGTTCCGGAAGTCTTTGCACTGCTGTTCTAACTTTAAGTATTTAAAGTTGTGTTTGCTGCTAATTTCGGTGATTTGTAAAGTTTTATAAGTTATCTTAAAACTATGAGTGCTATAAAAATTCAAAAAACGCCTGCAGTACCTGGAATATTTATAATTTTAGTTATACTGAGTTAGAGAAAAAAAAAAGAAAAAACTAGATCGGCACGATGTAAATATTGTCAAGCTTTAATTACCGATAGAGTAGCAACTACAAGCAACTTCATACGCCATTTAAAAACACATCCAAGAAAATATGAATTATATCAAAAGTTTATTCAGACAAGACCAACGGCTGCTTCACCAGACCAATCTAAGATTTCAGACTTTTGAGCAGGTTATTTACTTATACTAATTTGTTTTTATTTTATTATATATTTAAAATATATTAAACCCTAGACTCCGTTCTATGTCTACCTCTAGTAGACAAGTAGTCTACTAGAGGTCTGACATTCCATAACAGTTCTTATAGTTCTTATTAGCTTGTACGGCAATACGTTGTAGTGTCGCACTACATCTTTCCACTTAATCCAAAGCTTTTAAATAAAGCTTTAAACTTAGCGTATATAGCATGGCGTTAAGGATTATTACTTTATAGAATGAGAATGATATTGCATTTATTATTTGTAGTTGCTTTAGGAGAGAGTTCTATGACAACATACGGCCGCACCCACCCCAAGCAACGAAGAATTTTGGCAGCCGTTGTGAAACATCTAGTAGTTGGTGCATCACTACCAGTGTCTATAGTAGAAAGTGAACATTTTAGGCGATACAATAACGTTCTTGATCCTCAGTGCTCAACTATTAGCCGTTTTGCCGTAAAAACATTTTTAGAGAAAACATTTACGGATGCAAAGCAAAAATTAACTGAAAATTTATGTCAAGCATTTCCCTAATACTTGTTATTTGGTCAGATAGAAAAATGAGGCGTTACCTTGGTGTAACAGCGCATTACATACATAACTATCACTGTCACACACGACTGTTGGCATGTGATAGGTTCTTAGGTGCACACACTGGTGATAACATAGCAGAACATTTTGAATCCATTTGTAAAACATACAAAATTCTTGACAAAGTTGTGCATGTTGTGACGGACAATGCCTCAAACATGCGCGAAGCATTTACTATAAATTTTCCAGAAGACCCCGAAGGTGGCGATGATACATCTGCAGAGAAACTTGCAGAGGACTTAGAAAATGAAGACCTGTGGGAAGACATTATTGCACCAGACGAAACAATCCAAAATATCAATCAGCTTAACTCAAGAAGAGAGGTTACAAGACTAAGCTGTTTTGCTCACACCCTACAATTAGTTGTTGGCAATGGTCTTAAAGAAGCAAAAACTCCGCCTAAGCTAAAGCATCTAAAATATGCACTTTGCTTCATACTAGTGTAACATTTAAAGCGGCTTTGGATAAAACGTTTGGCTCCAAACAGGGTATTCCTCGAGTAAACGCAACAAGATGAGTCCACATTCCGTAACATAAAAAGCGTTGTCAATTTAGATGAAAAGAAATTGAAAAACCTGCTTGATGATTTAAGTCACCGCAATCTAATACTAAATGAAAGAGAATACGTGCAACTTAGAGAGCTCATTGATCTATTGCAACCATTTCTTGAAACCACCGATATGACTCAAGGTGAAAAAAATATAACAATTTCATTAGTAGTTTTTTCTACCGTTGGGCTTTAAAATCACTTAGAACAATTTAATACAACTTATCTGTCCGGTATGAAACAGGTATTGCGAGACAGTCTTCAAAAAAGATTTTCTGGTATATTTGCAAATGTTGACCTTACACCATCAATAGATAAGAAAATACCATTTAATGATTTGATATATATTATTGCCACAGTTTTGGATCCTAATTTTTTTTGAGATGCCATGTCAGTCTAGGTCAAACAGACAATTTAAAGGCAAATATTATTTCAAAAATTCTTCAATTCTGCAACAACCAGTTTAGCCATACCAATGTAGCCATGGACGGAAAAGTCTTACCAGAAAAACTACCCTCTAAAAAGTTAAGAACTAATTCATTTTTGTACTCTTATTGTAGATCTACATCTGTCATTAAGACTGGAACTACATCACAACCACCTGTTAAAAGTTTTGATACTCAGTTGCATTGCTATAAGGAACTGGTAAATGAAGTGTTTGCATCTAATTTCAATACCCTAGACATAGATTGTCTCCAATTTCGTAAAATGCATAGGCAAAAATTACTAATTTTCCAAAGTGCTGCTATGTATACTTTTGTGGTACCTGCAAGCAGTGCTCCTGTTGAAAGGGTATTCAGTCAGGATGGCCTGATTATGAACCCTAAGCGTGCAAGTTTATTCTGACACTGTTTTTCAGTAAGTGTTTTTAAAATGTAACACGGATATATTACTCTAATTTTTTATGAAAATCAGCATTCGTAATATTTTTTTCAAAAGAATGATAGAATAAAAACATTAGTAAATTGGATAAATAACTTATGAAGTGTTATGTCACTGTACTGTGTATTATGACTCCTTAGCTATTTTATTACTGATGGTTTATTTTACTTTTAAAGCTACTTTAGTAAATAAAGTAAAATTATAACTACTATCATGCTGTATTTTATAATTGTAAGGTGACTGTTTAAACGTAGCTACAAGAGCCATCGCAAGGTTCCCCCATTTCCCTTTCGTCAGAGGAATTTCGTGTTTTTTATAACAGGTTTTGGAAGAGGCCTCAGAACTCCTAGCCGCGTCACTGATAGCCACCACATGCACGGGAATCTATTATTGTAATAAGACTTGACTGGAGACTTGACTTGACATGTCAATATATAACTTGAGTCTTTACTTGAGACTTGCTCAAAAGCAACTTGAAAAAAGCTCTGATATGTATATATATACTAGTATATATATATATATATATATATATATATATATATATATATATATATATATATATATATATATATATATATATATATATATATATATATATATATATATATATATATATATATTAATATATTTTGCCCTTAAAAATATGGTAATAACAAAATATACTTTACAAATTTTTACATTAGCATCGGCAGGTTTTTTAGAAAATCATAAACATCTTAGTATGAAACTATATACAATATGTAGTCAATTTTAAATAAAAATAAAATTTCTGTAGTGAAATAATAATACAAGTTTATTCCAAAAAAAAACCAAAAATTGGTCTTTGCTTTTATGGTGATTTATAAATATCATTTGTATGTATATATGCATATTATAAAAATGAGTGAACCAAATATAGTTACTTGTGTAACGCTACATGTTATATTTATTAATATATAAGATATATGTTTATTACAAACTGTTTACGTTTATATCAATAAACACCTCGAGTATAAAATAAGAGTCTTTTAAAGAGACAGTTATTTTTAAAATTGAGCATAACTTAAAATTGGTATGCTCAGTTGAATTATTATTTTAGAACCGAATATTATTTAATCTTTAGTAAGATAAGAATAGCATTAGGTACTTAACCCATGGAAAGGGACATTAATTAAATTTAATAAAACTTTCCCACCCCATACTAATTAAAACAATTCCACCTGCCCCATCCCAAGTTTAATAATTTTTACTCTTTACCAACAAAAAAAGCATCATCTGAAAACTAAAGAAAAAAAAGAAAAACATGTATCAGTCATTCATAAGACTAATAACTTTTAGTGTAAAAACTTGTAAACCTTTAAAAAATCTCGTAAGTTTAAATTTGTAAAATGTTAGTGTCTCGTTTATTTCTCACCAAAGCACAGTAATACAAATTGTCTTTTGGTGTCTAAATTTTTTTGTATTTTCTGAAATTAGAACTGTTATAAATTGTTTAGAGAAACCATATAAAACAAATATTGAGCGCAATATTTATAGCTTTAAAATCTCAATAAAAAATATAAATATCTTTTAATTACAAATAAAAATTACGAACAAAATGTGTCTATATTCTAGAACTTTGAATAAAAAAAAAAAAAAACACCCAAAATTATTTTGTAATGATGAAACAGTTTTTTTAGAAGCTAAAGAGCTAGATCAGATGAACAAGTCTTACATTTTCATCAGATGTACTAGTCTTATATTTGCATCAGATGTACAAGTCTTACATTTACAGTCAATACATTTTCATATGTTATTTTATTATTAAACTTTTACGGGAATGATGTCCCCTATGTTTTTTAAACTATATGTTTCAAGCTTCTTGAGCTTTTTTAGTATAAAAAAATATTAGGAATAATAGACTTTCTATAACTTTATCTCCATGCAGTGATATTTTTGTTCGGAAAATAATTTTAGTTTTAGTTTTTATTCAGTTTAGAGGCAAAGTTTTTAGTTCTAGTTCTTATTCAGTTCAGTAAATAAATTTAGTTCTAGTTTTTATTCAGTTCATCTTAAAATAATTTTAGTTTTAGTTTTTATTTAGTTCAATTTTCGTTTGTCGTATAAATTTTTTATCTCATCTAATTATAATTTAGTATAATTTATAAATAATATAGGCATATATAATTAAAAGAAGTAAGTCTTAGTTCTATAAACAAACAAAAAAATGAGAACTTAATTAAATGTAATACACCCAGTCCCATGGCTAGAAGTTTAGAGCCCCGATTACCGCCCTTAATAAAAAGCACAACAACAACCTGTCCTTATTGCTCTAAAACTTAAAAAAATTTCAATTATTAGGTATAAAAAAAACTCCTCAAATTTGGTAACAATAAAAACTAATGAATAGTTATTGTATAGACTTTAATAATTACTCATATATTTTACAAATAAAGGGCCTAGTGATTATATGATTATCATCTAGACTAGATGAGAATTTAGTTGCAGGAGCTGCAATAAGGTCTTCAGCTAATGGTGCAATATGTGGGTAAAAAGCACGTCTCATCTTCCAGAAATTTAAAGCATTTTGGCACATAGAGCTGTTCCTTATTTCAATAAAATATTTGTTGAGTTCATTTTGTGCTTCATTACCTGGAATAAGCTTTATTTTTTCTACTCGCTGTTTTGCCGCTAAAAATTTCCATTTTGTTAATCCATTTATTTCTGGAGCAATCTCAACAGAAAGAGTAGATGCACTTGCTAAAGATAAATCATGTTGCACCGATTTTTTAGCCTCTGACAAAATGTATTTCTTTGCACACTCTCTGATTTGTGTATGCTCATTATCTAAAAGAGCTATTGCACATGTGGGGTCAAGTAGACATGCGGCACATGGCAGTGGATTAAAATTAGGATCGTTTGGCTGCAAAAGAACGGCGTAGATCTTTGGCATCTCCAAATTGCTCAAGGTGACATTCTAAATTAAATATTGAAGGTATAACACTGGATAGTGAAAGTGCATCCGTCTGAAGAATATCAGTTTCATTGGCAAAAGGTTCTAAGAGATTGACAAAATCCTGAAGCATTATCCATTCGCTATTGGCAAGTGAATCAATGTTAAGGTCTCCAAGCACTTCGTTGATAGATGTCTTTATTTCCAGAAATCTCCAAACCATAAAGTAAGTGCTGTTCCATCTTGTAGAACAGTCGCTGATCACAGTCTTACCACATTTGTTGATAATTTTTTCCAATGCAACAGAAGATTTGCGAACTTTTCCCACTAATCCACGTACCTTCAAAAGTAAGCCATGATATTTACCATCATATGCAAGTTTTACAACTAGCTGTATAACATGTGCAATGCATCCCAATCTTCTAAATACTACGTTTTCTATTACATAAACTATCAAGTCAACATGTTCCCACTTTTCATTATTTGTCATATTCTCATCGTCTTCCAGATCTGTTATCTGCTCTTCATTAACCTCACTTTCTAATTCAATAAGTATATCACGTTCAGCTTGAGCTTTCATTCTCGACAACTTTATGCCTTTGACCACGTTTGCTCCATTGTCCGAAATAACAAGCAATATTTTTTCTCTGGAAATATTCCAATATTTTAGGCATTTTTCAAAACAATTAGCAATTTGTTCACCTGTATGTGGATGTTTCACAAGATACAAATTAAGCAGAGCATGTATTGGTTTTTTGGATTTGAAGTGAAAAAAACAAACCGAAATTCCTAAAAAGGACGCAGTAAGACCTTTTTTAGTCCAGCCATCAAGGCATATTATGAAGCGCCTGCCTTCAGATATGAAGTCACGAAGTTTTCTTATTAAAACAGTAAATTCTTCATTAAGTAGGCTAGTAATTTTGGCAGAAGCAGGCAATGAAAATTTATAATCCAAGGTATTAACTAACTTTCTAAAACTCGCATTATCCACCAATGTCATCACCAAACTCATCGCGTAGTTGTGTTGGTCTTACAGTTTGATTTTTTTTAGTTCGAAAAAATATATTCGAATAAATATATTCAAACTATATCATAACTAAACTTATTCGAACTTAATTGAATAAAATTCAATTAAGTTCGAATATCATTATAATGTATTGTAATATAATAATTATATATATCAAATAATTCAACTCGTTTTAAATCTAGAACAAAAATATTTCGTTTTAAAATAATTTTCGATTCAGTTTTTATTCCGTTCGAAAATTTAAAATTATCGTTTTTATTCTGTTCTCGTTCTTAAAATAAATTTCGTTTTAGTTTTCGTTTTCGTAAACGAAAGGCTTTTTTTTTCGTTCTCGTTTTTGTTCTCGTGTACGAAAATATCACTGTCTCCATGAGATAAAATCTAATTAAGACTTTAAGACATGTAATTTTCAATTCGCATTTATGTTTAAATATGATTTAGCCAGTAGAGTCATTTAAACCTGCTTTAAAACAAAGAGATACCATGTCAAGCGTTTTTATCACACATAAAACATCTTTTCTGAATCTGACAAAGGTTTTGAGCTGTATGGTCATATAAATTTTGCAGTGGTACTCTTGTAATATGCTATGCTATGTAAATTTTGCAGTATGGTTGCAGTGTTGTAAATTATTTCATAGAAGTGCAGCCTTCTCACAAGCACCGCCTTTCTATAGAGCTGCAAAGCAGCTTTGTTTATCTTTGAATCTAGCATCAATGGCAATGCTATATTTCGAGAAAACATAAAAGACCTTAGATTTTTATCTAGGTATATTTTGTTAGATTCATCGAGCTTTTCTATTTTTCTTTATTTTTTTATTAAAAATTTTGAAGCAAATAATAACTTATTTAACGAGTAACTGTTTTCTAATTTGTTAACACGTCGATACTTAGTTTTTAAAGAAAACTCTTGAAAGTCAGTAAAATCGGGGTCCACCAGTACTAGAAGAAGTTTGTAACTTTATTTCAATAAGTAAACATCGAGTTAATAAAAAGTTCTTAGTGGTTTTAGACCAACAAATTATCTCTTAACATTGAAAAAACTCAACGGATTCTTTTCCATTTTCCTATTAAAAACATAAACTACCAATTGACATGCCTCAAATTGTTATTGACAATATACGAAATAAAAAAAGCAACAATAACCTTTTAGGTGTCTGCATAGAAAATCATACATGGAAAAATCAGATTAAAAACTTATCATGTAAAATTTCAAAAAATATAAGAATATTGTCTTAAATAAACTTTAGTACAATTATCGTAGATAACACACGGACGTTGCCTTAATGTATTGCCGACATTTTTTATATTAGTACTAAATCGGCAACTTTATTTCATTTTGACTCATGGCTTATTAAGTCTAAAGCTAATACTAATGAGGTTATATTGGGAAAGCGTTTGCGTTTAGACTTGAGGCAGTGCTGGATTAACCCTTAGGCAAGTAAGGCACATCCTTTAAGGCCAGCAAAAAATCCTGGCCACAAAAAAATTATACATAAGTTTATAATTATGTCTTATCTTTATTGATGAAATTATTATAATTATTCCAGTTATTATACACATTTTGTTCATATATGAATTTTACGGTGTCAAAAATTAAAACTAATTTATTCTTATAAGTGGTAATTTTTTTTTTCTGAAATATCAATTTAATATATTTCGAATAAAATATTCAAAAAATATTGTATTTTTTCATATTTTTGAAATTCGATAACATTTGTTATAAACAGTTTTATACTCTTTCGTAAACGATAACAAAGCGTAGTAATAAAATTAATGGTTTTAGCAAATGAATATACTTTTAAATATAACTATTGTTATAAAATTTTAATTCTTTAAATTTATTAGTAGGTTTAAAAAAAAAAAAGCATCACGTTTACTTCAAAAAGTAAATGTGATGCTTTTTTGTTCAACATGCAATGTTTTAAATATTCCTATCAAAACATATTTGTCACATATTCTATTTATTGTTGATATTAACATAATAAAGCTCACTAATATAATATGGATTAGATCTATATATCTCAACTATACTGACTGACTTTAATTTTATTTATATATATATATATATATATATATATATATATATATATATATATATATATATATATATATATATATATATATATATATATATATATATATAGATAGATAGATAGATAGATAGATACATACTAGTATATATATACCATACATTAGTATATATATATATATATATATATATATATATATATATATATATATATATATATATATATATATATATATATATATATATCCCAGACAGCAAGCTTACATTTGAGCAACGTTGGGCCAATGCATGATGATGCATTGGCCCAACGTTGAAAGTTGGCCCAATGCAGATTTGATCATTGATTAGGTATTGGCCCAATGTTGTGTACAACATTGGCCCAACGTTGTATATAACGTTAGGCCAATGTTGTATACAACATTGGCCTAACGTTGTATACAAAAATCGCCCAACGTTGTATACAACATTGACCCAACGTTGTATACAACATTGACCCAACGTTGTATACAAAACTGGCCTAACGTTGTATACAACAATGGCCCAATATCGTATGTTATATATCGGCCTAACGTTTTATGCAACATTAAATCGTTGTTAAAAATAAGATGAGTTGCATCGCCACATTGAAAATTTAAAGAGAAAAAAAAGAATGTATGATACAAGTATAAAAATTTATTTATTTAACATAGTTTATCTGTTAAATATACATAATGCAAACACTAAACTTAAACTAAAAACTGACACATTGAGTTTTAAATAAAAAAACTCACAATAAAATTTATAGAGTAGTTTCGATATTGGCTGAGCTACTTGTTATTAAATTGTGTTTAGCTTTTGATATTTGGTGCCCACGATTATTATTTTTTCTTCCTCTATCTCTATCACATGTCTGCATAAGCCATGCTTATTTGACTTCACAGTTTCCGCAAAAAAAAATAGTTGTTTGTTTAATTATGCACCAAAGAAATATAACAAATTGAAAGTAATTCTGTAATGCAAAATTGAAACTGAAAAAATAAACTTTTCTAAACCACTTACCAATAGCAGCATATGCAATCAACATTTTTTCTATTCCAATTTTTTGTCCTCTTCCTGCATAGTTTAATTTTACAACTAGGCCATTTAAAAAACTATTCTTAGCAAATAAAATATACAATCTCCTTTGTCTTTAACTCCGATTTGTGCCAAATAAATAACCTGCAAAAATACACAACCTGGCAATATTTAAAGTAATTTTTATTTAGACTTAAAATAATATAAAATGTAATTTACAAAAAATTTTTAAAGAGTATTTTATTTAAAGTATATAAATTGTACTAAGATATACAAAATGCATAAAAAAATTATAAACAAATATTTACCAATTACTTACGTATTTTCTTTTCTTCCAGAGTACTTGAATTCTTCACTGCTTTTAATAGCAATGACACTCTTTCAGGCAATACAATAATTAGTATTCCTTTGTCACTCAAATTTTTATAACTGAATTTGATGTGTTTTGTAGTTTACCAAGTTGTACTTCAATGACGACTAAGAAAGAACACTAAGAAAAACATAAGTTTCAAAAAAAATAAATGGGTAGCACCAAAAAAACATAATAGCTTAATTGAGCGTTGCATTTTGAAAATGTGACAAGTCACAAAATTTAAATTTTACAAGGGAGTGAAAAATATTTCTCCTGTAAAAAATTTTATTTTTATTTTATCTAAAAATTGTTTCTTTTCTCTAAAAAAATCTTTACTTTATCTAAAAAAATCTTTATTTTATCTAAAAAAATCTTTATTTTATCTTAATATTTTTTTATTTTAAAAGTTATTTGTTATTTGAAAAAAATAATTTTTTGAAATTATTATTTTCAAATAACCTGACTTTTAAAAAAAGTGTGAATCATCACGTTTTCAAAACGCAGCGTTCATTTGTGAAACGAGTAACTTCTTAACTAGAATTACTGATTTTTAGAAAAAAATAATTTCCTGACGTTTCCAGGTTTTCCACGACTTTAGCCAATATTAACAAATTTTCCAGATTTTCAAGATACAGTACGGACCTTGTCCAATGTTTGAAAATAATTTTTTTTACATATTTTAGTTCTGAATTTTAATAACACTATTTTTAAAAATAATATCATCTATAAAAATATTGTATTACCTTCGTCTATTAGATAAATTGAAATAAATGTTTATATAATGAATAATAATGATATTTTGATTATTACATACTAAAATGTATTAACATTTTAGTATGTAATAATCAAAATATCAAAGCTTACACCACAGGCTTGGTCAGGAGGCGGGAGCGATCGCTCTCAAATACCGACCACAGAAAATATTAACACTCTGACTTTTTGACCGTGATATTTGAAAAAGTTTTTAAAATTGTAAAAGTTAAAGCTATGAATAAAGATTTTCAATCATTAGACACTTACCATTTAATAATTTTGTTCATTTAACTTCTCTGAGCAAACATTAAACTTCTGTAAAGATTTTGGTGTTACAGGTAAATCCCAAAGTTTAATAATGTTTTTTGTTTTATTATTAGAAAATGAGGATAAATCATCTACACCAAGATATACACAATTTTTTGTCTCTTCAATCTTTATTTTGACTGGTCATTTTCGCTGTCTTCCTTTTTTGTCTCCAGAGCAGAAATTTAGCCTTATGCTAAATTCAATCTGGTATTGCTTTAAAAAATCTATAAATCAAATCATTAATAATTAAGTTATAACTAAAGTTAATGTATAAGCTTAAAATTGTTAACTGTTGTACGCAAACTAAATATGAAAAATATCCAGAGACATTAAATTAAAAAATAATTAAACCAAGAATAATGTCCCTCTGCCTCAGAAAGATGGAATATCAGAAAGCTTTACATAAGTAAAGTATAAGTTGTAGTAACATCAGTTTTTGTACACTGTTTTTATATGTTAGTAGATGGGGTTTCATAATCAAACACAGAAAAAATCAAACAAAAGAAACATATTTAAAATGTAAAATATCAGCTTCTAACAACTTCAATGCCACATATATATTATTGATACCTTTAACAATATATCTTATAATAGCTATATGATCTAAACTATTATAAATAATGAAAAAAAAATTATACTGTATGACATTTTAAATATTTGATTTATTTAATAAAGAAGGCATTTAAAATATCGTTTTTATTACATAAATCGAACATTTGAAATGCTTCATTTATTTATAAATAATAATAATAATAAATTTTATAAAATAATAATAAAAGTTAATAAATTAAATTTAATAAAGATTATTAAACAAAACAAGCATTTGAAATGCCAATACAGCAATAAAAATAAAAAAATAACTTTAAGATCTTACATAAAAATAATTTGATTATTGCCTTTATTATTACATTAATAATTTAGATTGTAGTAAAAACTGTTTTAAGCATATTATTTAAATGTTAACAAATATTTCATTTAAAAAAACAAAACATTAAGTCACGATAATCTCTTGAAGTTTACTTCTTATTAGAAGATTAACAATCTTATTAGAAGAAAAAATTTACTTCTTATTAGAAGATTAATAAATATAGCTTCTTTTTTTTTATTTTTATAATTTAAATAAATGGAAAGATATATAATAGTATCAAAACCTTTTTTTATTCTGTAAAACGATACCATTTTTAAAAAATGTTTCGAAACAATTTAAAAGTATATACTAATCCGGCAAAATATTAGGCCTAAACTACATTGGCCAAATATTGGCCCAACGTAGTACGATAATTGAAAAAAACCGATTTGTAAAATTGCAATATTACGCCGAAAAAAAACATTGGCTAAATGTTAGCCCAATATAGTACGATATTTGCAAAAAACAGATTTGCAGAATTGAAAAAATACACCAAAAAAAAAAATTAGCTTAATGTTGGCCCAACGAAATAAACTTGCCAATGTTAAAACTTATATTGGGCCAATGTAAGCTTGCTGTCTGGGATATATATATATATATATATATATATATATATATATATATATATATATATATATATATATATATATATAGATTTTCTATACTAATGTATGATATATATATATATATATATATATATATATATATATATATCATACATTAGTATCTATCTATATATATATATATATATATATATATATATATATATATATATATATATATATATATATATATATACATATATATATATATATATATATATATAGATTTTCTATGCAGGCACCTAAAAGGTAACTGTAGCTTTTATATATAATATATATATATATATATATATATATATATATATATATAGATTTTCTATACTAATGTATGATATATATATATATATATATATATATATATATATATATATCATACATTAGTATCTATCTATCTATATATATATATATATATATATATATATATATATATATATATATATATATATATATAAATATATATAGATTTTCTATGCAGGCACCTAAAAGGTAACTGTTGCTTTTATATATATATATATATATATATATATATATATATATATATATATATATATATATATATATATATATATATATATATATATATATATATATATATATATATATATATATATGTATGTATATATATATATATATATAAATATATATGTATAAATATATATATATATATATATATATATATATAAATATATATGTATAAATATATATTTATATATAAATATATATATATATATATGTATATATATATATATATATATATATATATATATATATATATATATATATATGTATATATATATATATATATATATATATATATATATATATATATATATATATATATATATATATATTTATATATATATATATATATATACATATATATATATATATATATATATATATACATATATATATATATATATATATATATATATATATATATATATATATATATATATATATATATATATATATATATATATATATATATATATACATATACATATAATTTTTTCGCGAAATTTTATAGTGAAGAACATTCATCATTCATACAAGTTCGACAGTGTTATCTTAATTAAAGATAACGACAGTGTTATCTTAAATTATCTTAATTTCTCGATTTTATAGTTTATATTCTTTGATTGTTTTATTGTTAAAAAAATTACCATTAAAGTTATAATTTTTTATAACTCAATAATTTGTAATCAAATCAAAACAACAAGTTCATTAAAAATATATTACATTTTTCAATTATTGTTATTTTTTATGGTTCAGATTATTACTTTTTACTTAAGTATAGTGCTTGAAGATACAATATTATTAAATATTATTTGTTTGTTAGTTTCAGTTTTATTGAGTTCCATTAAAAAAACTCATGTGTTAAAAAAGTACCCATTCCATTAGGTTTTTCATTCCTATTTAATTCTATATTAAAAGTTCTTTTCCCATTTAACCCATTAAATTAAATTTAATGGGTTTTGGTAGATTAACATTTTTATACTCCAAAACGTTAAAAAATTTTTTTTTTTTTTCTTCAAAGAATTTATGATTTAGGGTGTTTTGTTTTTGCTTAAGGGTGTATATTATGGAATAAAGAATGAGTACATACGCAGAAGAAGTGTAGGTAGGCGTAGAAGAGGGGAGGATTTTTAGATCAGTTATTTTACTTCGTTCCTATTTTATGGATGCCGCCTAGTGTACTTTGTAATAAACCATGAATACCATAGTTTAATATAGTAAAAAAAATGAGAACAATGTGTAGAATGAAAATGGTGAATAAAAGTTATCTATATTAACTATGACCAAACAAAAGCTCAAAGTTTACTTAATGGATTGTTTTACCGTGATAAACGGGTATTTCTTAGCGTTACCGTCTGAAACACTTTACGTATAAAAGATTTGAGAATTTTTTTTTATAAATCTGTTAATATTATACAAAAGTTTACATCTAAATTCAATTTCTCTTTTTTGATGATGGCTCGTGATATTATTTCCTAATTAGATTATTAACCTTTAATAAGGGTATTAAAAAAAACCATGTATTGAAGTTTATAAATTGCTTTAAACATTTCACCATAAATTGCCATTCAAAAATTAACTTAAACTCTAATACTAAATTATTTAATGTCTGAGAAAGAATGAATTAAAGTCTGTACAATAAAGAAAATAAATAAAAAATAGATTGAATTACCCTTCATTTTATAAATAATATACATAATATTTACCAGTTGTCATTTTTTTCTCTTTTTTTTTTGTAGGCTCTGCTTGAAATTGGTGCAATAGCTGGATTATTCCTTGGAGAATATTGCATAGAAAAATTTGGAAGAAAAAAAGGAATAATGATAGCAGCTTTATTTTATATTCCAGGATGGATTTTATTAGGCTACTTTCCCAATGTAACAACTTTACATGTTGGAAGAATATTGACAGGAATTGCCACCGGTTCATGTTCCCTAACTGTCCCAGTAAGAAAATGTAAAAAAGTTTCCTTATTAAAATATAATGCATCCAAAATATTTTATTCTGCAAACATCATTTTTCTTTTCATTGTTTTTGTTTGCGCAGTAAGCTTTAATAACATTTTGTCTAGTTTGTTTAACCACATTTTAATTTGTTAACCTAAATGTAAAATTAAAAATACCTTACAGTTTAATTCATCTTTAGATATATATTGCGGAAGTTTCATCATTTCAGTTTCGTGGAAGATTAGGGGTCATAAATCAGATTGGTACCACCATAGGAATATTTTTAGCTTTTTTAATAAATTTATACGGCAACGTCAAGCAATCAACAACGGCTGCAGTTTCTATTGCATTAGTCATGGGAATTTCAATACTATTTGTTCCTGAATTCCTAGATGGCTGCTAGCTAATAAAAGTTGATATGAAGCCTGTAAAGCATTAAAAGGGTTGCGCGGCATTTTATACGATGTAGAAGATGAACTAAATAAAATTGAAAATAACTTAGGTATGTCAGGTTTTTTATTTTTTCAAAGATGGGGTGCATGGTGTGAAATACAAAATTGATTGAACTTATTTCTACGAAAAGGTTCATTTAAAAGCTATTATTTCTTACCGTGTATTTATTTATTGGTTTTAAATAAAGAAGTTTGTTAAAATCAAATAAAGACAAATCGTTTTTCCATATGAAAGTAAAACATAAAACATTAAATATGTTCAGTTTATAAGCATCTGGTACTTTCATATAATTGAAAGAATATTTTGAATGTGAAAAGCGATCCGCTTACTTAACTAGGTGGATAGCATTTTTCTCATGGCGATGAAGATGTTGCTATATACTTTAATCCGTGCTTCCCAGGCGATGATTGCATAATTTATGCAATTGTGTATAAATGAATAATAGATTATTTCAGAGATACCCTGATATAAATATTTTACTTTATTTATAAAAAAGTTCCACAAATAGCATTTAGTGTGTTAGGTAAATATTTAGTTGAAGATTTTTATAAAAATACCATATTTTAGGTTTCATGACTTTCTGATAGTAAAAAAGCCTTTTTTTTTTCAGGAAAAATAAGCAATATTAGAAAATTTTTTTAATTTAACAAGTTTTTTTTCCAGAAAATTATGAACAAGGTAAATTTACATTTAGTATATTACTGGTAGGACTTCCAGAAGATCACATGATCTTATCATGAAGCCCTTTACAATCTATATAACGAATTAAAAGGTAGAAAATTTACAAATATTAAAAACTACATAAGTGTTAGAATATTCTTCAAATGTAAAGCAAGTTTTAACATAATATTTTATAATATGAGTATATAACATTCTCAATATTGAACAATATTATAATATAAAGTATTCAGCATATATTGTTTAAATAATATTCATCACACAGTCGACAAAAATATCAAATAACTTGAAATACTAAAAATAATTAAATATATTTTGTGTTGAAAAGATTATTTCTTTTGTTTTCTTTTTAAAGGAGGAATAAGACCATTTCAAAGAAAAATCAAAGTTAGGTAAAACTATTTTACTTCAAAGAAATGGACCACGATAAGAAATACAAAACTGGTCAATTTTTGTTTTGCAAAACGGCTCTTGAATATTTTTACTATCATGAAGTTCATATTTGTTTTTTGGTTTCAAATTAAAGAGATTTATAAATACACTTGGAGATAAATTTTCTTTAGATTTAAAGGTAAAACATAAAATGTTAAAATATTTAGTTCGTATATATTTAAAGCTTTCAGTTCTATAAGAAGTGGTGTTGAGCTTGAAAAACGATTTTCAAAATTAATTATGCGAGCTGCGTGTTTCTGATGCCGATAGAGAGATTTTTTTGGTTTTGTGAGCGCTTCCCCATATAATATTGGCATAGTTTATATGGCAATGAATAAATGAATAATATAGTTGAGTTAGTTACTTTTTATTTAGTATGTATCGAGCTTTGTATAGAACTCCAATGTTTTTAGCAACTTTCATTGAAATACTATTAATTTGCTGAGTCCAAAATAAGTTTTCATCTATTATGACTCCTAAAAATTTTGTAAATTTTTCTCATTTTATGATTGTATTGTCAATGAATAGGTCAGGTAAGATATTTTGGATTCTCTTTTTTTTAAAGGTTGGGTGAGAAAGTATAAACTTTGTTTTATTCGTATTCAAGGACAATTTATTTCTTCTAAACCAATATGATATTTTTTTTAATTCAATCTTCATATTATTAAAAAGTATTTCCATGTTTTCGTGCGACTGAAATAAATTCGTATGATCTGCAAAATTTACGGTCGTTAGGGTAGAAGCTTTGTAAAGATCATTTATGTATAATAGAAATAATAGTGGTCCAAGTACGGACCCTTGGGAGACACCGCATGTTATATTTTTTATTATTTGCGATGAAGATTCTTTGTTATAAACAAATTGTTTGCGGTTACTTAGATAGCTTTTGAACCAATTTAGGGTTTTATCTTTTATACCATAGCTCTCTAGCTTTTTTATTAAAATATGATGACTAACAGCATCAAAAGCTTTTGACAAGTCAATGAATATGCCTAGTGTGAATTGAGAATTCTTAAATGAATCGGCAATACTGCGTGTTACTTGGAGAATAGCGCGTTCAGTAGAACTGTTTCTCTGAAAACCAAATTGATTTTTATAAAGGAGTTTATTATCAATAAGATAAGTGTAAATTCTATTATACATTATTCTTTCTAATATTTTTGAAAAAAGCGGTAGAACTGAGATAGGACGATAGTTTGTTATGTTGGTATGGTCACCTGTTTTAAAGTTTGGAGTTACTTTGGCTATTTTCAAACTATTTGGAAACGATCCTTGAGTAATAGATGCTTTGAAGACTTTGAAGAGGATATCTTTAATCTTATTAAAATAGTCGATTACAATATTTTCATTTATATCATCAGACCCTATTGCTTTATTCCTTTTTAATGATTTAAATGCAATTTCGAATTCATTATAAGTTAGATTTGAAAAATTTATAGTTGAATTTGGTGATGATATAAATTCATCAACAGAGTTGTTGTCTACATAATGAATCTTGTTTGATAGGTTATGTCCTATTGACGAAAAGAAGTTATTGAATTCGGCTGCGATTTCATTTGAATCGGTAATTAACTTATTTTCAAATTATATAGCATTCAGCATCGTATTTGTGTTTGTCTTATGTTTGCTAGTAATTTCTTTCATTATTTCCCACACCCGCCTTGAATTATTCTTGTGTTTTATAAGCAAGTCAGAGTAGTAAATTTGTTTGGCTTTTTTTCGGAGTTTTTCAAATAGATTTTTGTAAAATGTCTAGTTATTTTTATGTTTGTCGTATTTATTTTTAAGATATTTAATATAGAGTTTTTGTTTTATTTTTGATGATTTTTTTATTCCTTTAGTTATCTAATAACAAGTTATGTCTTTGGCGTTAAGAACTATTTCTCGAATAGGAAAATTTGCTTCATATATTTTGCAAAATATATTAAAAAAAGATTTGTAGATGATATTTATATCCTCATTAAAGTTTATGTAGCTCCAGTTTTAGTGTAAAAGTTGCTCTTTAAATAAATTTAAGTTATTGTTGCTATAAATTCGTTTTTTTAATGTTATTTTACCATTCGTATTTGTTTTGTGGTCAGCGCCTAAGCAGAAAAAAATTGGAAAGTGATCCGAAACATCAGTTTTTATAATACCTTTTTTGAGTATAATATTGAAATAGTCATTGGTTAGAACGTTGTCAATTAAGGAGGATGAAGACTTTGTAAATCTAGTAGGTTTATTTATAATGGGTATTGTTCCCGTTTCAAATAAATGATTATAAAACTTTATTATATATTTTTTTTCATTATACTGGAAGCAGTCAAGGTTGAAATCCCCTAGTATATAGTTTTTTTTCTTTTCTTGGCTAGTTTTTCCTATTATATTATGAACTAGATAATTGCTTAGGTACTCAGTTCTTCCGGTTGGTGGCCGATAACAGCAGCTTAGTAAAATATTTTTAGATTTTTTGTTTATTATTTCAACCGTTAAAATCTCAATATTATGATCATATCGCTTCGAATATTATACGCAAGGTTTTCTTTTATGTAAAAAAGAACTCCTCCTCCACGCTTATTAACATTACGCTCTAAGAAGACTATATTAAAACCTGTAAGATGGAGATTAGAGTTTGATTTAAAATCTTCCTCTATACACCAAGTTTCAGTTGAGCAATTAACGTTAAAAAAATTTTCCGTTTGACAAATCATATTTAAAAAGTCATCAAAATTTTTTTTTAAACTTCTGATATTAATGTGGATTAAATTAAAATAATCACGATTATCATTATTTTTAAATATGCTTTTAATTTTATCTGGATAAAAGTAAGAGCATTTGAATTTTGATCCATTAATCTCATTAAAAGAATTAATATCTGGATCAGATTCATTGTCTAAATTAAAAGTATTTGTTTGAAATAAATTTAATATTTTTTCAAAATCATTCCGATACGTTGAATCCATTTTGTATGTTTTTGTTATTTTGAAAATATTTGAAGGTTTTTATATATACTGGTATATAAGTACGCACACATGTGAACATATTACATATTTTTAAAACCCTTTTTTTTTGTTTTTATTTTTTTGATAATCAGATAATCTTTTCGAAAGACTTGGTAATTAATTTATTATAAACAACTTTGGCAAAATTACCTGATGAACGTATTTCTTTGGCTTTAATGAGTAGTTGTTTGCGAATGTTGATTGTTCTCTCACTAAAATCTTCATTGATATTCATCTTTTCGTTTTGTAATTTCAGCTTTTTGTAGTTATCTAGTATAGTTTCACGATCTTTATAATCTAGAAATTTAACTACTATAGTTCTTCTTCTTCTTATTTTACCGTCATTGTCTTCTTTCTTCCCGGTTCTGTGTGCACGTTCTATATGTATTTCTTCGTTTATATTTAGTTTTACTTTTATTAGCTTTTTGACTTTCTCCTTACTGTTTTTCCGCGTTTCTCCTTCAGTTTCCTCGATTCCTTCAAATCGAAGGTTGTTACGACGACTTCTGTCCTCTAACTCTGCCATCTTGTCTTTAAGATATTCGTTTTCAAGATTTATTGCTTTTTGTTTAAAATTGTCTTGAGGGGATATTTTATTTTTATTATTGTTTAATGTTTTTTTTCATTGTTTTGTATTTGTCGCTTAGGAATTGAATAGTGGAGTTTATTTGCTCTAATTCTTCTTTTAAACACATATTTTCTTCCTTTATTATTAAAAAGTCGTTTTCTACCTTTTGAAAGCGTTCGGTAAATATTTTAAGTAAAGTGTTTTCGTGCATATCCAATAATTCTTATACCTGGGATGGTGTAAAATTTTTAGCCATTTTTTTTTTAAATATAATATAAATGATTGCTTTGATAATAATCGATGTGAAAAAATAGTAGTAATTTGATAACTTGCTCAATTTAGCCGCCCTCTTTTCTCGCCGTAAAATCTCAGCTAAAAATAAAGTCAATAATGCAATTATCAGTCTCAAATGTAAAAACATGTGCTTAGAAGAGTTAACATTATGGTTTATGAAGAGTCATTATTATTTTTGGTCATGAATGATAATTATTATTATTTAAACCATGATAAATTAGTCTACAAAAAGGTGTCCAATAAAGTTTGTTGAGCACCTTTTTGTTAACTTATATATCATAGCTTAAATAACTCAAAAATTGGGTCAAAACAAATATATTTTTCCATAAAAAAAAAAATAAGCTTATATTTTAACATAATAATACCAGGCTTGTAGAGCCAACTATTTTTTATACGGCTCGGCTCCGGCTCCGGCTTCTAAGAAATATCCAGCTCCGGCTCAGCTCCGGTTTCCGAACTTTATGAACAAAAATAGCATGTTTTGAAATATTTTTTTTGATCACATTTGCTTGCCCAAAACTATACCAATTACAGCAAATAATATTTTACCAACTTTCATGATTACAAGGTTATTGTATTACTATCACTACTCTACAAGGTTATTGTATTACTATCACTTTTTTAAAGAAAAATGTTTTAATAAAATAAAAACTTTTTTCTATATATTATTTACCCAAACGAGTTTTTAATTCAAATTTTAGTTGTAATTTTACTTAGGGGCACTTGAAGAATACAAAAGTGCTTTTTATTTTAATATTTTTCATATTCTATATTACTATGTTAAAATATTCACTTTATAAACAACTTAGTCATAAAACTTGGTTACATAACTGTATATATTAGTGCAGACTAGATAAAAATAAAAATATTCTAGTCTACACGACGCATAATTTTAATAATCGTGCCAACAAAACGCGTTGTAAGTTTTTTTTTTTTTTTATTTTGTAAAAAATAATACTGAGAACATTTATAAATAAATTTCTTCATAATGATAACTTGGGCTAAAGAGATTAGACAATTTAAAATTTAGAATCCTCTTTCTTTTCTTCAGCGTTTTTATTGATATAGTTGAAAAATATAAAAATGATACGGTTTTTAATTCGTTTTCAGCTTATTTATTTTCCTATTTTTATCTTATGTCATCCACTAAAAAGAGTGGTTTAAAAAAGTTACCCAGTCAGGAATTTGATCTCATATTGATATCATAATGATATCAAACAATAATATATATGGTATCTTGATATCATTATGATATCAAATTGAAATCACTAATTGCTATCATTCTGAACTCAGTCCCTGATATCATTTTATGAGAGGTTTATGATATTATTATGATTTTAAAGTGAAATCACTTATTGATATCGTTTTTAACTCAAACCCTAATTTCATAATATAAGAAGTTTATGATATCAAAATGAAATCACGCATTGATATCATTCTTAATTCAGCTCTTTGTCTGCTCTTACGTCAAGGAAAAACTAGTAAATAAACTCACCATCTACAACTTGGATACAGAATGTGAGAAAGCAGCTAAGACAATCTGATCGCTGTATAAAAATAGAAATGAAGAAAATGTTTTATGCAAATCTGTAACCTAAAAAAAAGGACTATTAAATTCTTGTAAATTTAAATACACACTAATTTCAGTAATAAAAAATGAACATGTATAGTTGTTTTACACAAAATTACCCAAAAATCAGAGTAATATAACAAAAGCTTAAGACTAGAGAATTCTAGTATACAAGAGATTAATAATATTCACAATCTAATTGATAGAAAAATTGGTTCAGTTTGTATAGGTTTAAAGTAAAAGTTAAAACACATTCTTAAAATTCGGCATAAAAATTCATTCAACCATCATAGGTTTTTTTTTACCTTATAATCACATCCATAATGCTAATTTATTTTCTACAATAGTAGCAATTAAATTAGAGTTTTAGTTGGTGCATCACAAATTAAAATATTTTACCTTTTACTTATATGACTTCTCCATTATTATAAATAATGTCTTTGCAATAATGGGTCATCCATGAAATATGTATGCAGGTATTGGTAAGATGGTTACTCAAAATCTTAAGTATGCTTACAAAAGAGAGGGGTAGGGGTGGTTAAAGACACCAAGTATGAACGCGGTGTAACTAATTCTAATTCTCTATCTATTTGAAAACTTCAATTCTTTTTTTGTTTACAAAAGCTTCGAGTTTTGTGAGTTTAAAAAATTATTGTTCTATTATGCAACAAAAGTAATAATTTTGTTATGAGTGATGTCATAATAACTAAATAGTTTTTATTTTTTATGCTTTAAAAAAATTATTCGTTGAGAAAAGATTTGGGGTAAGGGAATGATTTTGTAATAAAAGATAGGCATGTAAATGGAGGAGAAGGAAACCAGTATGTTTTTTATGCCCCATAAAAAAAATGCAGGTGTATACCATGGGAAAGGGTTTGGTAACCATTGTTTTTACTTCATACATACTTTATGAATGTCCCCAAATATTTTTTAACTTCTCCATTGAAGTCTTCCAGCTTTTCTAAACTTCTTTTCTGACTTCTGTAATCTACAAATCAACGCCATTACAAATGGAATGGCTTCACAAATGTTGTCACATTACACTATTTTTGTCCAGAGAAACATATTTTCACTTTCATTATTTTGGCAGCCTGTCAGTGGTTAAATAATGATTTCACAAAATCTATATTATTGATTAGATCTTAAAAAACCATCTTTAATTTTTTTTATTACCATCTTTTATGAAAATACCATCTTTAATGAAAATGCCATCTTTTATCCTAAAATACGTATACTCACTATTTAAATCAATAAAGAAGTAATATGATGCAACTAAATGCAGTTGATGAAAAATAAAAAATAACAACTAAGTAAAAATAAGATAACTGCAAAGAAATATCAAAAATAAAGTAATCGATACAAAAAATTAAATTTTTAAATATATCTAACAAATGAAATATCAATAATAAAATATAAAAAGGAAGATTTATAAACCTAACTTTATAGTAACATCTGAGTTTTAAGGTATTTTCAGTTGCGTCCTAAATTATGCTGGAAGGCCCACACAAAAGTCATTTTAATATAGTTACTCTTGTATGAATAGTGAACATTTAACAGCCCATCAGCAAGGTCTTCTTTAATTGTCAGCAAAATATCTTTATTACTTTCTTACCCAGTAAGCACAAAGACGTTTAAAAGACGTTCTAAAGATCTCTTTAAGGAGGTCTAAAAGGCGCACTTGTAGACGTCTAGGTCATAAGGTTAAAAGACGTCTAAATGAAGACGTCTTTACAAAAACGCGTTTTCGACGTATGTTAGACGTTTTTTACAAGATAAATTTAAGTACATGACGTAACATTTTCGCGTAGTATGTGGTATATATTCATCGTATTGATAACATCATATATTGTTATAATTTCGTATATACAAAATATACATAAGTACCAGCTATCAAAATAATATTGCTGTAATCACCACCAACGGTTGATGCATCAAAGATGAAAATAATAAATAACAATAACAAATATATATCAAAACAGTATATAAAACATTTATAACTTACCTTTAATTATAATAAAATTTAACATACGTTATGCTAGCTAATTTTTGACCGCATACTTGACTTATTATATGGCTTGTGGGTGCATAAAAACTAAAAGTACTGATATTTAACTTATATATTATTCTTGCCATTTTCACATATTATCATGATCAGTCAACTATCTACTAAAAAAGCAAAATAATTATTAATAAAAAAAAGATATATTATTATTATAGCAATTATTTTAGTGATTCCTGTGACAACAATTTTAGCAATTGTGTAAAAAAGTAATTTAATTTAAAGTAATTTACACTTAAAACTTGAACAAATTATTGAAAATAATAAAAACTATGTTTTTACTTTGAATATACGACATCTACTTAACGCGTAATGACAAAGCCGTCAAAAAGAAGTCATAATGACATATTTATAAACAGGTCTCAGAAAAGACGTCTTTTAGCTTTGATCTAGACGTCTTTTAATGCGTATTTTAGACTATTTATTACGCGTCTTTTGAACGTATTTTTAAACTTTAAAAAGACGCATTTTAAACGTCATGTTAAAGTTGCATTTATTAAAGACGTCTAGAAGATGTCTTAAAAAAAGATATCTTCTAGACGTTTTTTTAACGCATAAATAGACGCCTTTTAAACGTCATTTTAAAAACGTCTTTATAAAAGACGCCTAGAAGATGTCTTAAAAATTGACGTCTTCTAGACGTCTTTTTATCTTATAAAAAGACGCCTTTTAAAGGTCATTTTAAAAACGCATTCATATAAGACGTCTAAAAGATGTCTTTAAAACGTCTATAAAAGTGCGTCTTTAGCTAGACTAGTTTTAGACGTCTTTAAGTGTCTAAAATGCGTCTTGTGCTTACTGGGTAATTACTGCTTTTACTATCGATGGAATGTTTCTAAAACCGTTCTGCTGCATTTATGGATTTAAGTCCTATTAACTCCTATTTATAGATTTAAGTTCTACTATTAAATATTTCAGTCCTATCAAGTCCTTCTAATAAGTTCGATTAACAACTCATTTAACCAAGCAGAATTTTCAACTTCTATATTTGCAACATAGTTAAAAAGGGTATTTATTAACTATGCTAATTTAAAAGTCTTTCTGCAAGCTTTCTACAGTTTACTTTCTTCAGATTTTTTTTGTTGCAAAAATTGTAAAACTCATATCTTATGCTATTTTTTTTAATTTATATAAAAAATTCATAGTATATATCTTGTACCATACAAAAAGTAAATAAAAATATATGCATTATTATATAAAAAATGTTGTATTGATTGGTTTTAACAGAAATTCTGTCAAAAGCAACAATTTTTTTTAATGGTTTTCATATTCTCAAATAAAATCAAATAAATTTTAAAAAGTATTAATGTGCTTTTTGGTATTTTCTATCATATTTAAAAAAATAGTTTAAAAATTTTAAATAATAACAAATAATTTTGATTCTTTTTGTTAAGTGATCAGTTTGACCCGTTATTATTTTATATAGTAACATCTGAGTTTCAAAGCATTTTAAAAAGCGTCGTAATTCGTGCTGGAAGGTCTACACTAATGTAATTACAATGTAGTTAAATTTGCAAGAACACTAAACATTTAACAGCCCATCGGCTTCAGCCATCTTGAAAGTAATTATCAATTCTTTTATTACATTTTTGTTAAAACGACTTCTTTGAAAACCTTTTTTTACACAATATCTCATTTCAAGATAAGCTGCAAAAAAATTAAATTTAACTGTTACTTTTAAATTTTATAGGTAACACATACATTATTTTTAATATGTTATAAAAATCCTACAATTTCTACCAACAATCTTTAGATAAAAAATGAAATTTTCACCATCGAAGGTAAAAAAACATGCAACCTTTAATTTTTTAATCAACATTTACTTCAACGTTTTAAAATGTATTTGTAATAAATAAGCACAAGCTAGTGAATTATATAATAAATTGATAACATTCTTTTAGTTGCTGACAAATAAATTATATAAAAACTGTTAAATATAACTTTATATTTATACTGTATATAATTTAATATATACTGTACAATGGGTATAAGAACCTGGCTCTCCTCCCTTTCAAAAAACCTGTCATAAAACCCCCAAAATATTACATTTATAAATTTGCAAAAAAAAACCCTAGGCTAAGCTAATAGTAATAATGTTAACTGTACATATAAACAATATGTGAGTCACTCATCTGTAGTTGCGTGGCTTTAACAGTAAATGAAAAAATACTAATGAAATTCGAGATATAACAAAATAATAACAATCCAATTTTTATTTAGAATTGGCCATCTCATGTTCCTTGAGTTTATTTTTAAAAGCATTTAAGTTAACAAAGTTAACAACGTCATAGTTTCGACTGTTCCATTTATTAGCAATCCTATTAGTAAAACAAAGCGCTCTTGTTTCTGAAATACGTACATTTTGTTTGTGCAACCGTTTTTTTATGACCTTTTAAATTTGGATATAAGTTGTTTATTGGAAGGTATTTCCAATTTACTTTATGAATGTATATATATGAATATATATATATATATATATATATATATATATATATATATATATATATATATATATATATATATATATATATATATATATATATATATATATATATATATATATATGGCGAAAACAGTGACGTAAACCAATCAGGATCAATCTGCTGTATCATAGGAGGAAATAAAAAGTTTATTTTTGTGTCTACACTTCCAGAATATTTTACTTCTTGTGTTAAGTAGGTTATCACCTTTATACATCAGAATTTGAAACTTCTCGTTCAAACAGAAGTTGCAAACTCTTCATGTTGGGTTGTATGGTTTACAATGTTTAAAAATCTTCCATCGGACTAAAGGTGTAAAGTTTTTTTCATTTAGTTTCCATATTTCTTCAGAAAACTCATTATCATTTTTATATCTAATTGAATTAAAAAATTTTAGTTGGTTTGCGTATCGAACTTAAAAAGATGTCTCACTGAGTCCAAAATTCACTTTTTCTTTGTACTTCAGATTGTTTGAACAAACGGTGGCTTGATAAACAATGTTGTTAGAAAGACAATAGTTGCTCTACGGACATTTGGATTTATCAATGCAGTTGCATGTCTTTTCATTAACTTTTTCCTCCTCATGTAACGTGTTTTTATTGTGAAAGTTGATAAAGGATTTTATGTTTGGCATGCATGAATAACTTTTTTTAGTTGTGTTTCTGTTAAATATTTTATGAAGTCTGTGGTTAACTGGAAAGTGGTGGTCGATGAGGTTTAAAAAAACATTTACCTATTTTTGTTACAACATTTGCACTGAAAGGAGGATTATACCAAATTATTTTACGATAATGATTGCTGTTTGAAAATTTTAAACTGGGATGGTAAGCAAGTTCGCAAGTGTATCCAAATTTTTTTCAGGGCTTCTTGATAAGGAGGAATACTTTCTTTAAAAATTGATTCACTTGACGATGCTGCTGATAATCTTAACTTAATGGTTTTAGGTATACTTTTCATCGCACTCGGTGGGTGATTGAAACTATGTATAAAATTAAGTATATTATCAGGCTTGTGGTAGGGTTGAAAAGAATCATAGTTAAGATATAGCGTTAAATCTAGATAGTTAACTATTTTCAAATAACATTTAATAGACATTAAAAGATTGTTATTTTTAAAGATTTGTACAAAATGTTATTTTATCTTCTCCAATATAGATATATTATCTAATAAAAAAATGACTTTTTTAAGTTTTTGTTTAAAAAAGTGATACCTAACTTCGTGAGAAAAGTCAAAATTCTTTAAAACTATTTTATTTCAAAGTAATGCTCCTCGAAATGAAACACATTATTTTCCAGAATTAGTTTGATAAGCTGATTGACGAATGTCATTATTATTTCGTAAAATGTACTTTTTTTTTTCTTTTCTGTTATACTAAATATGAAAAGGTACAGGAGAAATACTGTTTTTAAATTTAAACATAAAGCATATAACGTTAAAATATTAGGCTCATATATACTTAAAACTTTCATTTCAATTAATAGAGGCTTGGAATGAGTAAATCGATCCTTAAAATTAATAAGGCGTGCAACATGTTTCTGTTGACAATAAAGTGGTTCCAGTTTACTTTTACTAGTCTACCCCACGCAATGTTCGCATAGTTTATGTGACAATGAATGAGCGAATAATATAGGTTAAGTAATGTATGTTTATTTAAAATACTCCTTGCTTTGTACAAAATTCCTATGCTTTTTGATATTTTACTACTCAAATTTTTTATGTGACTTTTCCATGACAAATTTTCATCAATATAAATACCAAAAAAGTTTGTAACTGTTACTTTTTTGAGAAGTATATTATTAATAAAGAGCAGTGGCATCTCATTTGGTATAAGAATTTTTTTGTGATTTGGATAGAAAAAAATCCATTTCGTTTTATCAATATTAAGAAACAGTTTCTTTGTCTTAAACCAATCAGAAACTCTCACTAGTTTATTATTGATATTCTGAAATAACAATGTAATATCATTATGAGATAAAAATAAATTCGTGTCATCTGCAAACATAATCGTCATTAGATTTGAGGCTTTATGGAGATTGTTGATCCAAATAAAAAAAAGAAGAGACCCTAATATTGATCCCTGAGGAAATATTAGGCAAGTTTACTGGTGAAACTACATCAACGTGTAACAAATTGCTTTCGATTATTTAAATAGTTTTTTAACCAATTTAAAACACTTCCGTTTATACCGTAAATCTTTAGTTTATTTAAAAGAATATTGTTGTCTATTGTATCGAAAGCTTTAGCTATGTCGATAAAAACCCCAACTGTATATTAAGAGTTTTCAAAAGAGTTAGTAATACTTCATACTGTAAAATGGAGAACTGCGTGTTCTGTCGAGTTATTTTTTTTGAATCCATATTGGTTGCTATATATTAAATTGTTTACAGATAAATGATTATAAATTCTGTTGTATAAAATTCTCTCCAAGACTTTCGAAAATGCAGATAGAATAGAAATGGGACGATAGTTGCTAACATTAGTTAAATCACCTCCCTTAATTATCGGAATCACCTTTGCTATTTTTAGTTGGTTAGAAAAATTCCTTGCTTTATAGAACAAGAAAAAATCTTAAAAATTACATCTTTTATGATTTCATATGAGTTAATAACAATATTTACATTGATATCATCCGCACCTGCTGGTTTGTTGGGTTTTAGCATTTTAAAAGCGCATTCAAACTCTTCAAAAATTAGTTTAAACGAATTAAATTGTAATGTATTAGGGATAAATAGATTATTTATTGGAATAATTGATTGAGGATTTTTTAGGGATAAATTTGGTCCAACAGAAACAAAATATTTATTCAGCTCGTTAGCTATCTCTTCTTTATCATACACAAATTTATTATTTGATTTGCTGGTTTTAGGCAATGTGAGTGTGTTTATTTTAAAACTGTCTGTGATTTCCTTTATAACTTCCCATGTGCGCTTAGAATTTAATTTATATTTTTCTAGTAAACCATTGTAATAATTTTTTTTAGGATTTTTTCTTTGACGTTTGAATTGTTTGGCAAAACTTTTATATATAGCTTTACTTTTATCTGTTTTTAATTTTTGGAATTTAATGCACAATTTATGTTTCAACTTTGATGATTTTTCTTAACCCTTTAAAATTCCATGGCATTTTTATACTTTTTAATTTACAATGTATTTTGATTTTAGGAAAATTAACATCATATATATCAAAAAAAGTTTAAAAAATTTGTTGTAAGCCAGGTTAGCATCATCTAAGTTGAAAATGTGCCCCCAATGAAGAAGAGACAATTGCTCTTTAAATGTTTCCAAACTCTTTTCATTAAAAATACGTTTAACAAAATTTGATTTATTTTTGGTGACGTTTCCATTTTAGTATTAATGGAAAAGAACACAGGGAAGTAATCAGAAATGTCAATTATGCCTTTTTTAAGAAATTCGTTATTCAAATCAGTTGTTATTATATTATCAATCAGGGAAGATGTTGATTGAGTTATTTTGGTCAGTTTGGTGATTAGTGGAACCGCACCATTTTCAAAAATGTCATTATAAAAACTTTTATTATTGGGTTTTACGTGATATTTGAAGCAACATATATTTAAATGACCTATTAAGTAGTTAAATTTCTTTTCATAATTGGTTTTTTTAATTATATCATAATGTAAATATGAACTAAACTTTCAATTACACCTGACGGTGGGCGATAACAGCAACTAATTATAATATTTTTACCTTTTTAAATAATTATTTCAATTGATAAAATCTCTTTATTGCTATCAGAGATACTCATGCCAAGCCTGGTTAACAATTTCAAGCATTCCTTTTCGTAAATAATCACGCCACCACCACGTTTATTGGTTTTACGTGCTAATGAAATCAATTTATATCCAGGCAAGTTAAAAATAGAAATAAAATAAACGTCATCAGAATCACACCAAGTTTCTGTTAAGCAAATTACGCTAAAAATGTTAAAAGTTTCATCAATTAAAATACAAAAATTTTCAAAGTTTTTTTTAAATCTTCTTATATTTATATGAATCACCTTCAACTTATCCGGTTCTTATATGAATCACATTCAACTTATCCGGTTATTATATGAATCACATTCAACTTATCTGGTTCAAGAAATTCATGGACATACAAATAACTGCACTTTTTTTTTAAAGCACCAGTTCCATTAAAATAATTTAGGTTAGGGTCATTATTGCTGTCCAGTAAAAAATCATAAGTTTGATATAAGTTAATTAAAGTTAATTGGAAATCAACAGATTTGTTTGAATCTATTTTAGTTATTTGAAATCCAAAAATAAAAAAAAACTAATTTTTTTAAAATTTGTGCGTAACTAATTTATTGTATACTACTTTAGTATACTTATTGGTGACTCGAATATCTTTAACTTTTGCAAAAAGAAGTTTCCATTTATCTCTTGTTCTTTCGCTAAAATTTTCATTCAAGAATATTTTTTTGTTCCATTATTTGAGTAATCAGTGTTCCTTTAAAACTTTTTCTTTGTCTTTATAGTTTAAAAATTTTGCAATAATAATTCTTCGTTTTTTCATTCCAACTTCACTCTTTTTTCCTGTTCTGTTTTTTCCTGTTGTGAGCTCTCTCGATATATACTTCGTTTGTCATGCCAAGCTTTTATAAAAACTTTAACTTTCCTTCTCTTCAAAGCCATCAAATCGTATGTTATTTCTTCTGCTTCTGTCTTCAACTTCCGCAAGTTTATCTTTAAATTCTTCATTGTTTAATGCTTTTTCATTTTCTTTCGTGTTGTGTTTAAGATGTTCTTTAAAGTCGTATAATTTTGTCGTCTCTTTTTCATACATTTCATTTTAAAAAGACATTACATTTTTAATATCTGCTATTTCCTTTTTTAAAATTAAATTTTCGCTTTTAAGTACTTTCATTTTTCCTCCATCCTGTTAATTTTTTTGCCAAACATTTTTAATATATTTTTCTCGTGCACTTCAAGTAATTCTTTAACTTGAATAAATGATAATCCTTTAAACATTTTTTTTTTTAGATGCATATATATATATATATATATATATATATATATATATATATATATATATATATATATATATATATATATATATATATATATATATATATATATATATATATATATATATATATTAGGGTGTCCCAAAAAAAAAAAAAAAAGCTCTCTACTGATTCCCATTCTATGTGACCAAAATAAGTGCTAAAAAAAATTTGACGGTTTTATTTTGACAGGAAGTGCTAAATGTAAAATCTGAGTTTTGCTGTTTTTAATGTTAAGCTAGCTTAATATTATAGAAAACACAATTTTTTTACATTTTAGAAAATTAAAACAAAACAATTAAATGGGCATAAATCATTTACAACTGTTTTCTACTATTTAACCTGATAGTTTTATATTTATAAATATGAAAATACAAAAAAAATACATGAAAACTAATATTTATTAGCAAATTTAAGATTTTATTGCGGTGAAACATTTGTAAAAAATTACAAATTTTTGAACAGTTTCCAAGCTTCTTTCTACTCGTACTCTTAGTAAAGTTTTTTTTAGACTTCTTAACTACAAAAAGTACATTTTGAAGGTAATCTTCATCTCTAGTAACTGAAATAAAATCTTTAATGAACTTAATTTTTCTTTCTGCACCATTATTACAACAGATATGTTTTTAATCAATGCAATAAAATCTAGCAACTAAGGATGGTTAAAAACATCTATAGTATTAAGACTATTGTTGAGCCAATCTTTTATACTTGCTCTTGATATTTTAAACTGTATTTTAAAGAGAAGGTAGCTTTGCACGGAAATCAATTCAGTAGCTCTGTGGTCTCTCCAATTTGTATACTTGATGGTTTACAACGCTGAAATTTATTTGGCTTTTCAAACTCAATCAGAGCTAACAGAATTCTTAGCTATGTTTCAGTAGGAACTTCTTTATCCCCAAAGGAAAAATTACAGAGTTGCGGAGTTAAGTACCACGTATGGCGTCTCATGCTGAGAAGCAAAGCCTTTCCAATATTCTTATTGACTTTTCTCAATGCATAGACTGTCTGGATAGCTTTTGAATTATTGTAGGGAGCCAGAAATCCTAAAAAACTTTTCAAAAACCATGGAACATAGCAAATTGCAATGAACAAACTTGCATCCTTCAACTGCAGCACTTCTTTTTCTGTCAAGATATTACTGACATCTTTGGTCATATAAAAAGTCAGGATGTAGATCGCATCTGCTAAAAATCTTGCCTCATGACAGGCACCAGGTTGTTGGAACTTAAAATCTTGTACTTCCGCTCCAAGGAAAAAGGAGGCAAGCTTACAAACTATAGCATAGTTGTATTAGTCAAAAATTTCTTAGCTTCCCCTGCAACAGTGCGAAGAACATAGCCAATCAGCCATATAGTGAGATACATGTACTTTATATGTGTCTCTTACACATTATCCACAAAATTGGTTTTTTCAAAATATCTGTAAGAATTTGGACTGCTCCATTTACTCCGCCTGTATTGCTTGCAGTTGTATCACAGCATATACCAATGATCTGCTCTTTACATTCGTAATATTCTAAAAGATTGTGCATTTGTTCTGCTTGGTCAACTCCCTTTGAAGAGGGACATTGAACAACACCTAAAAGATGGTCTTCCAAGGTATCGTCATCCGGGGAACTCACTGAGAATGCAAGTTGCTCAATTTTTTGAATAATGTTAAGCCCAGTGGTAATTTGTTCCAACAGTTTCGTATCTAAATGAAGAATGAGCCGTCGGCCTTTAAGATTATTAGTTATTGAAATCCACTCCAAGTCTCCTTCAAGTTCTACATATTTGAACTTTTTTCTATGAAGTGTGCTTCGTAAAAGTTGTATATCATTAATTTCAATACCTCCAGCTTTAAATACTTCACTTAAAATTGCCAGATGAGGTCGTACACTAACATTGAACCTTGTTGCTGGATTAGCAGTACATTCAATGAGCTTTTCAACATTCACTGCTAGATTTATCCTCTTTCCAGAATTGTACCTAGATATCATTTTATAATACTTTTCTACCTATTTATAGTTATATACTTTTCAATAAAACAGTTTTAGCTTGTGAAAATTACAACTATGTTATTAAAATAATACTATACCTGCGTTTCCGACCGTTACGCAGGAAATCTTCTTTCTCACTGATTTCAGAGTTCTCGTTTGGCTTTTCTTCTTCACTGCTGAATTGAATCTCTTCTGTCATGGAGTCATGTGACAACAAAACATCATTGTTATCTTTTACGTTTTTCTGTCTCTCTAATTCTTTTTCTCTCAACTTATCTAGCTTGTTCTTTCTCCTGTTTGCATCCAGTACTCTCCTACTATAGTCTTCGTCAACGTTTGTTTCCATATATCCTTTCCTATCCAACTTTTGGTCTTCATAAAACTAAGAAATTGTTAATTCTATTAAGACATTTATAAATAAATTAATAAATGTTCTAGTTTTTCTGGAAGATGACCAAACCATGGAAGCAGTGAAACGTAAATATTTTTAAGGAAATAATATAGTATCGCTTAAGTTACTTTAAATCGGAAAAAAAATCTCACTACTAAAAAAGTGTTATTTAATAAACTTACTTTATATCTTCCAGCTTGGCATCATCTGCTCTCAATCTATCAGCAAGAATATCTAATTAAAATTCTAGTATAATATTAAAATTCTTAGTGGAGATGTCAAAAAGCTAATAGGATTCTGTCAGAAAATTTGATTGCTTATCAAGGCTGGTGTTCCAGTTTAGAGAAGACAATTTAATCAACTTCTTGTATTTTAGATTAAGTTTAATGATTTTGGTCTTTATATACCCTGAAATGATTTTGGTCTTTATGTACCCTGAAATCACAAATTTTTTGCTAAACCCAGCATTATCCCAAATTTTTTTAATCCTATTTACCATGCAAGAGTTATCAGTATCTGTACAACCACCATTTTCAAAAACAAGATACTTGAATTTCGATTTCAATTTGCAACCAACATTAGTAAAAGTGGGTTTGTATTTTACTTGTGACTTGCGAAGGATAAATTGATAGTATCTTAGAATATCACCATAGATGGAAGCTGAACACAAGAATTTCTTCGTGCACAAATTAGAATTCCTTCGTGCACAAATAATTTCATTTAGAAATTTTTTCCTTCAAAAAAAATTTCTAAATGGAGTTATTTGTGAACCAATCCATGAGGAATTATACCAACTAATAATATTGTCCAGAGGGAATTATATCAATCGCTAACAATGTTCATAGGAAATGATCCTATTCTTTAATAATGTCCTATGGGAATTATTTGTGTACCAATTATTACACCATATTAAAACGTATTGAAGTACGAGATAGCGCTGTTTTTATGTAAATACACATGTGTAAAATACCGTAAAACTCAGAATTTACATCTATCACTTCTAGTCATTAAAAAATAAAAAAAATAAATTTAGTAACTATTTAGGACCTATAGAATGGGGATCAGTGGAGAGCACATTGAAATTTTGAAAAAAGTATGTTTTTGGGACACCCTAATATATATATATATATATATATATATATATATATATATATATATATATATATATATATATATATATATATATATATATATATATATATATATATATATATATATATATATATATATATATATATATATATATATATATATATATATATATATATATATATATATATATATATATATATATATATATAATTTATTTAAATTTCTCCTATGTCACCCATTTTTATTACGTAATGATTTTGCTATACTTTTACAATTTTCCATTGTAGAACAACAAACTATGGCAGCTCTAAACGATTTTAGAAAGCCTCGCTTCTATCGACCTTTACTGTATGGCACTTTCCTAATGGTTTTTCAGCCAATGTGTGGAATAAATGCTTTGATGTATTCTGCTCGCAAAATATCTTTTGTTGGAGGCTTCAGCAAAATATTATTAGTTTTGTATTTAATAATGGTGCTTTTTACAGTTTTAACATATTTCATTGTGGACAAATATGGAAGACGAAAACTTCTTATTCTTGGGGCTGTTGGTATGTTTATTTGCAATCTTGTACTTGGAGTTTATTTTCAGATTTCTAAGATACCAAACAGTAATAAAACGTTGGAATCTCATTTTAATAATAGTAAAATGCAGATGTTAGAAATTAGTTATGTCAAAATCCATAGTAGCTATTTATGGTTGGTTGTCGCGTGTTTAATACTATTTATTGTGAGCTACTCAATTGGATGGGGGCCTTTACCAATTTTACTTATATCTGAAATATTTCCTCCTCGTATGCGCAGTTATTTTTGTTTTACTGTTTTATGTATAAATTGGAGTGTTACTATTTTAGTGGTATCTTTATTTGATAAATTAGTAAATATTGTTGACGTTCAAGGAGCTCTATGGATTTATTCCGCATGTTGTTTTATTAGTATATTCTTTGTATATTACTTTGTGCCCGAAACGAAGGATAAAACTCTTGAAGATATTGAACATTATTACCAAATGAATTCCGAATTTCGAAACTATCTTAACTAAGGTCAATTGAATTTTGAATATAAATTTTTAAATCACTACTTGTTTGCAGTTTAATATTTGCGATAGTTTTTTATTCTCGTTGTAAATAAACACATGTAATAAAACATTTTTGTTTTCAGGTGGTTACAAATCAAAATACAAATAACGAGAGTCAACTTTTTAATAAGTTATAAAACAATGCAATATAAAACTGCGCGCAGTTCAAATGTTCAATAACTTTTGTTTTAAATAAAGTCCCATCTCACTAATATTGTTTACAGCTGTTTCAACAGCCTGTTCACTAAAGTATATTACAATTGTGTCTGACCACTAAAGCGTTTTATATTTGCATTGTGTTTACATAAAGTTGTTTAAACTTTTCTTGTTTTTATATTTTTGGATCAACTTAGTAAAACTTTAAACTTTCTGCACCAAGAAATTTTGTGCCAAATTAATATTGTTTTATGACAATTCGCTTCTAATAATGATGCATAGATCAACACCCTCCTGAAACTATAGTTTAAAGAGGAAAAATTAATATTATTTTTAATTAATTGTTATCAATTTTAAAGTTAATTTAAAAAAATAAATAAAAGAAGTTATTACTCAAGACATAAAACAACACTATAACAACAATATAACAAATAACACTAAAGATTGAGACGCTTTTGCCTTGTTGAAGACAAGAAAAAAACAGTTTCACATATTTGTGCACCCAGTGGCCCTTATTTGTGTATATCCATACTTTTCATTGTGCACTGGTGTTTAACTTTACTACAAAAAAATGTATTATATATGCATAATTGAGATGTTTGAATATGATTATGTACAGAAATTAACTAACTGTCATATATAACTTACATAAAGCTAAATTAATCAAACACAAAATGCTATTTTTATTAAAATTAAAAACATGAGTTAATGTGGGTTTTGTACTGTAGTCTTTAAACAAATATAAAATTTAATAACAAAAATCTATTTCTATTCTTCACTCAGCGTCCCAGTGTATGTAAGTTGTTGTTTTTTTTAAGCAAATAAGTTATATATAGGGTGTCTGCCAATATTTAAAGATAATTTTCCTCTGATTCTCAACTTGTTTTTTCTAACTTAATTTGAAGCAACAATAGCTCAACTTTAGAAAAAATCAACTTAAATTCGTTCAGAAAAATGCTTTAGTGCAAATATATACAAATATTTACATTAATATTTACAAGCAAATTTCAAATTATCAAAAAGAGGCCATAAGAAAATTCTTCTGAATAAATTTTTACATTACGTGTATGATACAAAACTGACATAGGTCATGTACACTCGTCGATTTTTTCTGAGTATTTCAAAATACAACCCAATTTACCTCATTACTTCCTGGTGTTTTGCTAAAATCTGAAACTCCATGATTTTCCAACACCTTGTAATAACTTCCACATAATCTTAACACATATTCGAAAAATAAAATATTGCATTATTTTTGAAAATGTGGAAACTAATTTACTTAAAGTGATTGCATTTTTGTAGTTTTTCGTAAATATTGGGGTATGTACTTTTCCTTAAACAACTAAAATTCAAAATAATAAACAAATTTTGATCATTAGTCAGCATAATATTATTATTAGTAATGCATATATTACATATTATTCTAAAATATTACAATTAAACATTTTAAATCTTACACTTTTATTAAATAGCTTGTTTTTGCTAGCTGAAAACATATGAAATAAAACTGAAAATTGCATATTAGACAAGCTCTATATTGTATTAGGAGATATTTGAGTTTTTTAAAATAATTTACAGCTTCCTTACTCTCAAATCATCATATATTGATTAGATTTCTGAAAAAAATTTAATTTGTTTTTCTTATTTTACTTCATAATAATATATAATAAGTAATTTAAGTAGAACTGTGGGCAATTTATTCCTATAAATTATTAGTGGCTCGTTGTACCTACTTGTCATTTTTTGCATCTACATATATATTGAATTAAAAGCATGATTTAATTACATAAATTAAAAATTATAGACTGATGTTTTTAATACATACATGCATATATACATAATTAAATCAATCTTTGTTCAATAAAAGTTTATCATTAGTTATTATAACTACTTTTAAAGAAATTATGAAAAAACAAAATGCTTTTTTTTTTTTTTTTTATAATTTTTTTTTTTTTTTTTAAATTTATTCAAACGTAGCAAAGTTTTTTGCCAACCTAACCTTAGCTAAGTACGGCACTCTCGTGCCGACCTAAAATCCTTCAAGTTTCGCAGACAAAAAAAAAAAATATATATATATATATATATATATATATATATATATATATATATATATATATATATACATATGTATACATACTGTAAAGAATACATTTTATGATGTTTTAAGCCTATGAAAATAATAATTAAAAATTTTACGCTTTTGTGTAAGATTTATCAACTGATTTTGTCATACTTAAGATCTCCTCAATAAGTGAATCTATCTTTCTTCTCTTATTAGGCATTCCTCCTTAAACACCCTCTGCAGAACTATGTGTCGGTGTTGTTAAATGTGTATAAATCTGAAAGAAAAAATATATATATATACTAGCTAAATTGACCCGTAAAAATACGGGTCTTTGTAAGTCTATTCCACACAAACCTTTTCCTTTATTTTCTTAATCTAGCTGTCCGTATCGGTAAATACAGGTCTTTTCTTCTACTTCTATATTTATCTATTCCACGCCAATCATTTTTTTACTTGTTCCTTATTTACTTCAATATTTTTTAGTAAACGGTGGAAAAAAAGTTCATTACAAAAATTTGCTTTGAGAGCAAAATAAAACTTTAACATACGCACTTTTTCCGCATACGTATATAGCTTATTAAACCCCGTTTATTTATTTTTATTAAAAAAATTTCTGAACTAAACTACTTTCTACTTTTAGACCAGCCATGAACCATGGTTTATGGTCGTGTCTTAGCTATTTTCAATAGTTACTATTTATTATATTTATTATTATTATATGCTTAGTTTTGAATAATAACGGTCTTTTATAGTTACCTTTGTATTAGACGGAAACGGTAATGCAATTCCTTAAAACATTAGTTGCTTAAAGCGTCAAAAGTCATGCAAAAAAATAAATTATAAATTTTGTGGTATAAAAGTTGAAAAACTAATAATAATATAACAAAAAGTTTGGTAATTTTTAAATGTTATTACTTAGCTCTTACTTATGGTATTTATTTTGTTTTCATTTTACATTTTTAAAAAAATGTTGAAGCGCCTAACTACATGCATAACTTTGATAGCTCACAAGTTAAGTGCGCAGTCATCAAAGTTGCTGTGCAAGGCTTCAAATCCGCACCTAAAAAATCTCAATACATCTTTTTTAATTTTTTAAATCTGGCTATATTTATAGCAAAAAATTAAATATAACAAAAAACCTTTTAATTGCTTTTTTTTTCCCTGCCTCCACTGCAATACCATGTGGAGTAGCAGGACGGTTTATCAAATTTTTTCCTTATTAGGTTTTAGGACCTTTTTTTTTTAAGACTCTCCGTAGCTTATTAGGACCAATTATGTGAGAACAGTATCAAAATCATGACACACACGCAACAAATTTTCGCCCCGTTTATTGGTGTTTTTAGAAATCCAAAAAATTTATAAAATTTAAAAAGAAAAAACGGTTAAAAAGTATAACATTTAACTTGTTTAACTTCACAAATATTTTGTAATTTAAAGAAAAAAATTGCTGGTGGTAAATTTGAACCACGACTATTACGTTCAGAAGCTTAGCGCGCTAACCACTCGGATATGCTGACACATCAAATATCGAAATTTTAAAAAAATATATAAAAATTGCTTTTAACGGAATTGCTGTAGATCAAAAATTAAGGAGAGGTTGACGCAATGCAATTTTTAAGTCAAAGTCAAACTATAAAACTTGAAAAATGTTTCAGTATGTTTTATCATTAATTACGTACGTTAGATATTTGCGTACACGTTTTCTTTTAAAAAAAGTGCTGCGACTCTTTCTACTAATACTACTATTAAGTTGGGCATTATGATATAGAAGATAGATAGATTATAAAATAGTTTTTCACTTAAAAGGAAAAACTCTATTCCACATTAACCTTATCTCTATTTCTCCCTCTAATATTTTTTAGTGAACAACAGATTATGTGCTAGAAAAAAAAAATTCACATATGCACCTTTTCCGTATATTTATATTTATAGCTTAACATGAAGACGGTAAATCATTTAGTTCAAGACAACCTGCCCAAACCCAAATCCTCTGTTGATTTATGCACACTCACTGTGGCTGGGCGTGTAAAATAAGTAGCTAGGCAAGTCAAATAAACTAACTTGATCTATTTTTCGGCATAAAACAAAAACAGAAAATGTGAAGTACTTGATATAAGGAACTGTAATATTGGATTTAATTTAATACAAAGTGATAGGAAACTGCAAAATAAGGTAACAACGTGAAATTTATTCACACGCAAATCATTCAAATACTAATTTACAACAATTTGTATTGTGTTTTAATAAAATAGCTTTATTAAATGGTATGAAGATTGATGATTCTTCTTCTTCGCCTTTAGAAAATGATTAACGATTTGAAAGACTTTTAAATTGATTATAAAAGCGTTATCTAAAAATGAAATAAAATCATTATTGATAACACTGAATGCACATTTATATGTTTTATGTTAATTCATTTGAAAAATGAAAAATACGAAACGAAATTTAGTAATATTAAATAAATATTAAACACTTACTTTGTGAGAGTGCTTTTGTAAAAGTCTCTAATATTTGGTTAAAAAGCTGGGAATACTCTTTTTTTAAAAAAATTCAGTTTTATCAGCATTGCTAAAGATAAAAATTCTTATCGACACAAAAAAATTCGGCATTTTTTCTTAAAATATTTCTTGGCTTTTAGTGAATGATTAGGAGAAGGTTTCAGTAATGAAGCTACCCAATAATCATTTTTAACAATAGACACCAACGTGAAGGTAAGCCAAGCTGTCTATCAACACAAAACATCACAACAACATTACAGGATGACAAACAATAACATGAGTAGTGTAGGCGGGATTTTTGTTGTTTCAGATATATATTTAGAAGTTGTTGAAGAGTTTAACTTTGTTAAGTCTAAAAAAATTCAGGTTAGGAAAAACACTTTTTTTAAGCATTTGTCCCTAAGCTTTAACAACATCAATTTTTTGCAAAGTATTTTAATTCTATAAACGTGAATACACTTAAGTTTGGTTGAAAGTGCTATCTGAAGCATCAAAAGACCCTGCCTTTGCTACTGAATACACATAGTATAAAATATTTGCACATAAACACATTTGCACATAACACAAAATATTCAGATTATGTGTTTCCAGAATAATTTCAAAAGCTAGACAACATAACCTAGCTCAACACTTGTAATACCGCTTGGCACTAAACGCTGCCAAGTAACACCACAATTTAGTAACACCGCTTGGCATTAATTGCCAAGTAACACCACTAATTAGTAACACCGCTTGGCTAGCAAGAATCACAATCTTGCACTACACGTTGCCAAGTAACATTACTTTTCACATGGAAACAACTTAATATAAACTTATATAAACTTAAGCACATAAATATAAATAAAGATATATAAACGCATATCTGATTAATTTTTTGCTATACTAATCTAAAATGAACAAAAACAATAAAGTGCTATTTATCAGTTTAAACCTATGAAACTATGTGTAAAGCGTCTAATAAAATTTGTGAACAAAAATTATAACTAAACTGGTTTGAAACAGAGAAAAAGTCAGAAGTATCTTGTAATAACATACGATATTGTAAGTAATAAAACAGTGTTTTTTAAAACAAATAAACAATTTTATTATTTTAAAAGTCATACTAATGATAATATTAAAAAGCAAAATTAGTTACAAATCAATTTTAATAACACCAAACTAATTTTAATAATACTAAATTAAAAATGACATGCCAACAATTGCAAACATGTTGCATCATATAGACCACATGTGGCTGACAACTGATTTTAAATAATATTTTATAATATATCTAAAGAGAATAATGTAAAGAGATTAATAGGTGTATAGTGCATATATTAGACACGTTAAACAAATATCATAGAAAAAGAAAAATTTTAAATATATTTACCGAATCTTTCAAAAACTATATAACACTTAACAAATAAAAGTACAATAAAAATACAAAAGAAAATTTATTATTATTAAAATTAAAAATAAAGATAAAAAGATGTAAAAACGTGAATTAATAAAAAAACTTATAGACAAATTATTAAAAATTTTTATAACATAAGAGTTCTTTTGTAAGTTTAGGATTTAAAAAACAGAATTAAAAATCAAAAAAATAAAATATTAAAAGTATAAAAATTAAGATAATAAAAAATTGCAAAATTAAAAAAAACATTTTTTTAAAAAGTCAATTTTCTTTATATTTAAAGATAAAGATAATTCTACCAGTAGCTTAAAAAAGCTACTGGTCGAAATTAAAAGAGTTGAACTGCTTCCCAGCACCCCTCCTTCTACCAATGGTGTCATATGGGGCTTGTCTTCTCCATCTAAAGGAAGGATCATCTCCCCCATATTGACACCACCGGTAGAAAGCCCTTTGAGATATCGGACCTGGGTTCTGGGAGCGATATCGAAGGAAATCTTGATGCAACGCTAAAAAACAAAAACAAAAAAAGAAATAAATTTGAACACAATACTGCACAAACAACCAATAAAAATATTATTTAAAACTATTTAGACTTTAAAAAAAAAAAGTTATGACAAAAAAAAAAAAAAAAAAAGTAATGTAAAAATAAGGACACGCAATGTTTAAATTTCATATATACCTACACAAATACACATAACACCCATAAAACTGCATAAGCATGCAAAACAGATTACCTGATGGTTCTGCAGATATTGTTGCTATTATAGAAATAAATAAAAAATATGAACTAACACATATATTAGACAGTTATGTAATTGCATACAAACATGAAAAAATTAATGTTTAGGTTTCAATTCACATAACACTGCATAAGTATGGAAAAACTGTATAAGTATGGAAAACACATCAATTGGTGGTACTGCAGTTGATACTGTTGCTATTGCTGAAATAAATAAAAAAGTATATAAACAAACACATATTAAACAGTTATGTAATGGCATACAAACACGATAAAAGTAATGTTTAAGTTCCAATACACATAACACTCATAAAACTGCATAAGTATGCAAAACACAATACCTGATGGTACTGCAGATGATATTGATGCTATTGTAAAAGTAAAAAAAAAAAAGTGTATAAAGTAACATACGTTAAACATTTTTGTAATTAATAACAAACATGAAAAAAGTAATGTTTAAGTTTTAAAACAAATAACACTCATAAAACTGCATAAGTATGCAAAACACAATACCTGATGGTACTGCAGATGATATTGATGCTGTTATGAAAGTAAAAAAAAAAGTGTATAAAGTATCATATGTTAAACATTTATGTAATTGCACGAAAACATGAAAAAAAAAATATTTAAGTTTCAATACACATAAAACCCATAAAACTGCATAAGTATGCTAAAAAGATTACCTGATATTATTGCTTAAGGTGTTAATGTAGAGACAAAAAATTATATAAATAAAGTGATGTGCAAAATAAGATATGCAATCTTTAAGTTTTAATACACATAACACTCATAAAACTGCATAAGAATGCAAAACACATTACCTGATGGCACTGCAGATGATATTGATGCTATTGTGAAAGTAAAAAAAAAAAAGTGTATGAAGTAACATATGTTAAACATTTATGTAATCGCATGAAAACATGAAAAAAAAAATATTTAAGTTTCAATACACATAAAACCCAAAAAAAAGCATAAGTATGCTAAACAGATTACCTGATATTATTGCTTGAGGTGTTAATGTAGGGACAAAAAAATAAATAAATAAAGTATTCTGTAAACTAAGATATGCTATCAGTAAGTTTTAACACACATAACACTCTTAGCATAACTGTATTTGCACACAAAAAAAAAGAAAAAAAAAAAAAAAAAAAAAATCCTGACTTAGCTTGTCCATTACTTCCGCTAAACATTAAAAAAAAGTTATAATTAACAAAGTGCTGAAAGTGGTGAAATATATATCTTTGTAACATATCCTTCTCATACAAAGTTAGCTTACTTGGCAAGAGCTCTTCGGCTTTGATCTCTTGAACATCTAATATATATATATATAGACAAAATTATTTTTCATAATATTTACTTTTTCAATTAAACATATAAGATTTGTCTTAAATTATAAAACTGTTGCACAGTTTTATAATTTAACATTTATAAATTAATCAGTAAGTGACAAAAAGTTTCATTTTACGTGAAAATTTAGTAGTTAAAAGATTTAAAAGTCTGTTTTAGCTTAAACACGTTTTATAAAATTCTAGCTTAAACACCTTAAATAATGCTTATACGCGTTTTTAAGGTTCACTGCTTTACAAAAACATCAATCAAATTAGCGGAATAAACAAAAATTGAGTTTCGGGTCCACCCTTTTAAAGTTCTAAAAATTAATTTATATATTTTTTAATTTTAGTTAAATTTTAGGGCAGTGTACTAGATTCACGGGGTTAGGGGAGGGCGGCATATCTTGGTTGATTTCAATTAAAAACGGCTAAAATAAATCATCGTTTTATTCACACGTGAATCAAGTACAGCTCCGCCACTTTTAGAACATATGTAACTGCTACTATAAATAGTATATATAAATGGCTTACTTCGAAAAAATGCAGAAACTTCTTCGTCGCCTAAAGATATACAAAATTTTCTCAATGTAATTTCCTAATAAAATAATAAGCTAAATATCTCAGTATTATTGACATATCATCTCTTTTTATCTTTTATTGGTTTTAGAGTACAGTTGGCGCACATATCATAATACAAAAATCAGATGGTTTTTTATCTATTAATTAAGCTGTTTTTATTAATGGATTTGGTGGATTTAATTAGATAACCGCAAGGTAATTTTACAGTGGTTTAAGAGTTGGCGTACGTTTCGTAATACAAAAATCATTTAATATTTGTTTATATCTTAGTATTTATGCATTTCTATTCGCGGATTAGGCGAAATTTTGTGGATTTTCTGTTTGTCACCTTCTGGAGTAACTAAATTTTTGTTTTACGTTTCAGAATACAATTTTTTTTTTATACCTTACCGTACTTTTTAGGACTCTTGACCAGTTAGTTTTAATAAAAATTTCAGTTTACATGTAAAACCTTTTTTTTTTATATATAAGAAAGAAAGTTATCTCTTTAATGTGCGTTGAACTTACAGACTTAACTAATTACCTAAAACATAAGTATCTCTATCATTATATATGCGCTACAAATTTCCAACAGCGTTTTTATGTTTTTAGAAATTTTAAAAAACGTTTTAAAAAATTCTCTCCGTTTGGTTTGTTATAATATATTATATCTTTATTTTTATGTAATGCGTATAACATCTATATGCATTTAAACTTGTTTTTCTTTGTTTTCTAGAAAACTGGAAAAGATTTTTTAAAAAAATTGTGTAAGCAAAAGGTTTTGAACCCAAGTGAAGCACTTCAATCGCTTTGGAATGCTATATCATCTTTTTACACTATTTAATAAACAGAAAATTATTAAACTTTAAAAAACAACATTTAATGCTTTAAAATAAAGAGATATTGTCGCAATAAAATTTTTAAGTAAAAATAAATCGATAGAATTTGATGTCATCTACTTTATAATAATACTGACTGATAATTAAAGAACTTAAAGTTTACATATTAAGATAACTGAATAGACTTTCGTTCACATTGATAAAATACAAATCATTACGGATTGTGGTTCCGAAAAAAAAGGTTAATACACTACCATCTATAATTATTGGAAAGGTCATTTTTAATATCAAAAATATCAAAGTTTGGCGAAAAAGTGAAAACAATGTCTACCTGAATTATATGTTATTTTCCTATTTATTAGGTTTACAAATAAAACTTCCCTGCTTAGTTTATAATTTATTCAAAACCCTGATTAGCTTTTAATTTATTTGCCTATTAAGCACCCTTAACAAAAATAACCGCCATAAATATATTCTTAGCATGCTACTTAACGACTTACCTAATTAGTCTATTTTGTCACTAAGTTTTTTCAAAAAAAAAATACACATGTATTAACTGTATATCATTTTATTTATCTATTTAATTTAATATATATATAATATATAATTTAATATATTTAATTTAATCTAATTAATATAATTGAAATACTACTAATCAATTTACTGATATTTTTTCTATAGCATTGTTAGAAATGGTTATATTCTGAAAAGTAAAGAAATTTATTGAAAAGAAAGTTGCACAAAAGAAAAAAAAAACTAAATAAAAGTTATTCGTTTCAAAAAACGTTTTACGAAGAGTTTTTCTAAACAATTTTATTTTTAATTGCGTTTTTTTTGAATTACGTCATAAGCATATTAAGGCGTTTTGAAAAACAGTTGCTGCATATATTTAAAGTAAAAAAGTTAATGTAGCAAAACAAACTTTTAATTGTCAAAAGAAAGTTTTAAAGTTTTATCTAGCTACAGGCTTTTTTCTTTGCCCCCACAGCAGCATCTTCTGGAGTAGCAGGGCTGTCTTGTTAAGTTTTTTCTTTTTTTCGAAAGTATTTTGTATTTTAAAATAATTAAAAAAATTTAAAAAAATAGCCGCCATTTGTAGGAGTCGAACCTTTAGTTCCTTGTTCAGAAGTTCGTCGCCTTATCCACTCGAGCTACACCGGCATATCATCAATAGTAGATTTTATAATAATGTAGTTATTTTTTTGAATAAAATATCAAAATTAAAGAGAGGTTGACGCAATGTATTTTTCAAGTAAAAATCAAACTGTAAAACATAATAAATGTTGCAGCATGTTTTAACATATGCTTTAACATTACTTAGTTTAAAGTTTACGCACGTTAGATATTCGTTCACGTTTTCTTATAGTGCTGCGACTCTTTCTTACCAATACCTCGGTTGCAATGGCTGCCAAGGGTTTCGTGTCAAATACGCTCCAAGGGACACTATTAAGTTTGCTATTATTATATACATGATGATATATATATATATATATATATATATATATATATATATATATATATATATATATATATATATATATATATATATATATATATATATATATATATATATATATATATATATATATATATATATATATATATATATATATATATATATATATATATATATAATATATATATATATATATATATATATATATATATATATATTATATATATATATATATATATATATTATATATATATATATATATATATTGTAGGAATTATGTTAATATTTCCAGTAAGAGTGCTCAATACAGCGTTTTATATAATTAGTAGAGCAAATAACATAGTGAAAACTAAATAATTATTAAGATATGTTTCAATTTCATAACTAAAAGTTTCACGCAATAGCAATTATCAATTGTAACCTGAAACAAGATCGCAAAGATCTTGTCGCCAGAACCTTATAAAAGCATTTAACAAAGATAAAAAATAATAATAATAAACTTTTACAAAATTACAAGGTAACTAATCTGTGTCTTAAAAAAGATCAAGAGGATCTTAACATCAGAATTTTATACTAGAGTAAACCAACAAAGAGGGTTAGTTATAGTAAAATAAATGAAGTTCTTCAAAGATCCTTTTATAGATTTTATTTATGTTTTAGATGCTGTTACATTTGATGATCGCTATTGCGTGAAACTTTTAGTTATGTAATTGAAATATATCTTAATAATTATTTAGTTTTCACTATATATAAATATATATATATATATATATATATATATATATATATATATATATATATATATATATATATATATATATATATATATAAATATATATATACATATAAATATATATATATATATATATATATAATATAAATATATATATATATATATATATATATATATATATATATATATATATATATATATATATATATATATATATATATATATATATATATATATATATATATATATATATATATATATATATATATATATATATATATATATATATATATATATATATATATATATATATATATATATATATATAATATATATATATATATATATATATATATATATATATATATATATATATATATATATATATATATATATATATATATATATATATATATATATATATATATATATATATATATATATATACATGAAGAGTCTATTTTCAAAATGCGGTATATACATTTTTGTGGTATTGAGATAATTGACTTTTTTCGCCACACCAACATGTATCGTAT